>CM053560.1:18453842-18620095 GCA_028646485.1 Cryptoprocta ferox
ATAAATAAGTGTAATAAAGGGTGAAGTGAATAATTCTATCAAAGTCACTGAGTATGCCTGTTTTCTCATTTTTAGAGATCACTATTTACACCATCTCTTTCATACTCAAACTTAACATAAATCTCTTTTTACTTCATATTTCTCTTAATGTTTCTCAGCAGCTGGGCCTCACACTTCATGAGAAAATATGAGTAGATATACAATGACAGGAAAAAATTTTATCTTCTCACACTAAATCTATTAATTTACTCAAGAAGCTCAGCAAACACAGAGATAAAGATATATAAAGAAAACCACACCAAGACGCATTATAAGCTATTGCTCAAAACAAATGCTAAAATAAAATCTAAGAAGCAGCCAGAGAAAAAGGACACATGTATACAGAGAAACAAAGATAAGTGTGGCAACAGATTTTCAAGAAAGACTGTAAGCGAGAGAGAGATCAGTAGAACAACATTTTATATACAGAGACAAAATTTTCTAAAATAAATAGAAAAAAAAGAAAATCAACAAAAATAATATAAAATACATCAAAATAGACACATGGTAAATAGAAAGATATATAGATAAATGATGGCAATGGATAGATGATAGTTTGATGATATATAGAGATAGATTAGATAGATGATAGATTGATGATAGACATATGATAGATAGATAGATAGATGACAGACAGATAGCTCTGAAAGAATAAATCACTAGAAAACCTTCAGGATGAGAGAGATTTAAATAAAATCCTCAACCAATAAATGAATCAACATCTGATTGGATAAAAAAACCACAATCTATATACTGTTGTATTAGTTTCCTAGGACTGCTGTAGCAAATTACCCCTAACTAAAGAGTTTAAAGCAACAGAAAATTTATTATTTCACAGATCTAGAGGCTAAGAGTCCTAAGTCAAGGTGCCAGAAGGGCCATAGAAATTTGGATCCTTCTTCATAGCTTCTGGTGCTTGCAGGCATTCTTTGTTACTTAGCTTCTGGATGCATCACTTCTGTCTCTGCCTTTGTCTTCACATGCTGTTCCCCCCTTCTATATGTGTACCTCTGTGGTCAAATTTTCTCTTCTTAAATGACAGTAGCCATTGGATTAAGGTCCATCCTAATCTAGTGGGATTTTATCTTAACTTGATTATACCTGCAAATCTTATTTCCAAACAAGGTAATACTCATAGGCAACAGTGGTTCAGATTTCAACATATAATTTTGGATACAGAATTCAATCCGTAGCAGAAGCCTACAAGACATGCATTTAAATATAAATAGATAAATAAATTAAAAGATAA
The DNA here is from genome assembly GCA_028646485.1 of Cryptoprocta ferox. Classification (NCBI taxonomy): domain Eukaryota; kingdom Metazoa; phylum Chordata; class Mammalia; order Carnivora; family Eupleridae; genus Cryptoprocta; species Cryptoprocta ferox. Next base: position 18,455,131 of record CM053560.1, read on the forward strand.
AATATGAAAAATAATATACTGCCAGTCAAAAGAGAGCTGGAGTGGCTATATTAAATGCAAAACAAAGTAGTTTTCAGAGAAACATATTATAATAATAAAGGGTTAATTCACTAAGAACACTAAGCACTCTAAACATTTATGCACCTAACAACATAGCTATAAAAAAAAACCTCATAGAACCCAAAATAACTTAGAAAAATTCAGAGTTATAGTAAGAAATTTTAATGCTCTTCTCTCAATAATTGATATAATGAGTAGGCAGAAAACAACAGCAAGGATTTAAGACCTAAACAACACCATCAATCAACTTGACTTAGTTCACATTTATAAAGCATTCCATTCAAAAGCAGTAGACTCTATATTGAAGCTTCCATGGAACCATATTCTGGCCGTAAAACATCTCTCATTGACTTCCAAAGAATTCGAGTCATGACCACAATTCAATTAAATTTGTCAAAACTATAAACTCTTCAAAATACACAGATAAAAGAATTAAAAGACCAGCTGCAGACAAGAAAATATTTTCAGATCATGTATCTTGTAAATGAGTTCTATCCAGCATTTATTTAAAAACTGTCAGAACTCAAAACTAACAAAACATATCCCAAATATATAAAAGGAGAAATTATTTGAGCAGACACTTCAACAGGGAAGATATATGAATAGAAAATAAGCACATGAATAGATGCTTATCATCATTAATCATTTGACAAATGCAAATTAAAATCCCAATAAGATGCTCTAACACACATTAAAAAATAAATGCAATGAAAACCAATAACAAACTGATATACCAAGTGTCACCTGTTTGCAATGTAAAGTGATACAGTTTGGAAAACAGTGTGCCATTTTCTTAAGACATCAAATATATACTTACCATATGATCGATAACATTTCATGCATACATGTTTACCCATGAGAATAGAAAACATGTATTCATAAAAAGGCTTATGCATGAATGTTTATGGCAGATTTATTTGCAATAGCCAAAACCTACAAAATACACAAATGCTCATCAACTGTTTAATGAATAAATCAATGAACTATATTCATACAATGGAATACCACTCAGTAGTTTGATTGTGTTTCTTTACATATACTTAATTTTACCAAAGCATGAGTTACATACCATAAAAATCACCCATTGAAAAATGTAGAATGTAATGGGTTTTTTTTTACTTGTCTGTTTAGTAAATTAGTTGTACACCCATCAGCACAATTCTAGAACAATTCCACAAGGTTTCCTCCTGTTCGTCTGCAGTGGATCCCTGCCCCACTTCAGGGTCAGGCAAACACATTTTGTCTCTATAGCTTTGTCTTCTCTACAAATGTGACCTTACTACATATTTTAACTTTTGTAGATGTTTTGTATAACAATTTGACTTAATTGTTAATGTAGCCATATAATATATAGTTTCTTGAGCCTAGTCTTTTACTTAGAATGTTTTGAGGTTTAAATATGTAATTCTGCATAACCTCTGTTGCCATTATAGTGGCTACTTTCCGGTATTATTTCTTCTTACCCACAATGTACCATATTTATAGTTGATCATTGCTTATAATTTCTTACTTGAATTTATTTGCACTCTGTTTTCATTCTATTTTACAGGTAGGTTCTCTTCAGTCTCTTTTCCCAAATCTTTTTCTTTGTTAGTTTGAATGAACTCTCAGTATTGGTGTGTCCAAGAGTAAATTCTTGGCTTCTCCACATCTTTTTTTTTAACCTTACTAAAGTTACTTGACTTAAACATTATCTATAAATGTATTTTAAAAATGTAAAGCTATGCTCATGATTAGAGATAAAACTTCCGTTTTTAAAATTTCTACTTATGTCTGAGAAATATTACAAATCTAGTATTATTAAAACATAAATTTTTATTCCTATCCCCCCAAATATTTTTCTTATTCAGGCTTCAAGATCTCAGCAAACCCCAAATCCAAGAATTATATACAATTTTCAATGATAAAACCATGTTTCTCAAAAACATTCTAAATCTATTGCTATCTATATGTGTAAAGCCATCTCCAATTTTTGCATATTCAACATAATGTATATATTTGCCTCACTCTCTAATTATGTTGCCTACTTTCAATTTTCTCTAATATAATCAATTCTGGACACAGTAGCCTGAGCATTTCTTAAAATTAGATGTTAATGTTATGCTTAAAATCTTTGAATATCTTTTTATCACATTGCAATAAAATTTAAACTGCTCAATCTTCTCTATAAGGACATAACTTTGTCCCTGAATACATGTCTACTTTAATCTCATACACATTTCACACTTACTCACTTCAGCCATACTAGGTCCCTTCGTATTTCCTAGATAATCTCCATGTCAATGCCTTTTCACTAAATATCTCCCACAGTGGAGAATGTGCTTTTTCTAGAACTCAGCATGGTCCATCATTCAACATGTTTGTGTGTCTTTATAAAGAAATTCTTACATCAGTAACTCTAAAAGAAGTCTCAGTTACTATCTAAAGTTACTATCTAAACTAAACTATCAGTTACTATCTAAAGTTACCTTATTATTTATTTACTTGTATGGTTCCTTTCAATCCTGTGTAAGGTTCTTGAGAATCCAAAAATACTTCTTACATTTGTTGACAACAGTCTCTGGCACATAGATGCTCAATATATAATTGAAGGAGTGACTGATTAATATAGACAAATTTAAGAATATTTAGAGCCTTATAGGGTCATGCTTCTGTACTTGTAGCTCATCCTCAGTGCAACGGGAAAGCTAACAAAGAAACTATTTTAAGTACCGATATTCATCAATATGCTTAATTTAAAATATTTCACTCTGAATCCATTTTATTTCTTTTTTGACATTTATTTATTATTGAGACACAGAGAGAGACAGCATGAGCTGGGGAAGGGCAGAGAAAGGCGGGGACACAGAATCCAAAGCAGGCTCCAGGCTCCGAGCCGTCAGCACAGAGCCCAAGGCAGGGATTGAATTCACAGACCACAAGATAATGACCTGAGCCGAAGTCTGATGCTTAACCGACTGAGCCACACAGGCGCCCCTGAATCCATTTTAGAGAAAAAAATTCAAGGGTATGTAGTAAGGAATTTGGTCAGAAATGTCTGTCCAATGCCCTTGGCTTCTTGAAAGTGATCTATGTCATACATGATAGGATTATCTTCATTTAGGGCAGGAATTGGCCATACTGGACTTTAAAGTGAGACCAGTTTTACCAAAAAGTTTTAGCATGGGACTCGCCAAACCAGAAATACCAACTATGTGATTTCAGGTGGGGACTTAGGGTCACAGGATATCAGTTTACCTGGAGGCTGAAGTCAATCATATGTGAAATCAATCAATCATGATTACATATTGGAACCCCAGTAGAAAAGCTGAAGACTAAAACAATATTCCATTAGAATGTCATGCATCAATTTCAAGTGGGTAATATCTTCTGAAGAAAGAGAAGCTTTGAATTTGAAATTTTCTGAAACTTTGTCCTATGAATTTCTTCCTTTGGCTGATTTTAATTTGTATTGAAACCCTGTGATGAACCATAACCATGAATATAATACCTTTCACTGATTTTTGTGCATCCTTCTAGTAGATTATGGAACCTGAGGATGATTTTTGGGTACTCTATGCTTGCAGTTGATGTCAAAAGTGAGGGTGGTCTTCTGGAGGACTCTATGCCCTCTAAACTTGATAATTGGCTCAAAACTTTGCTGTTTAGCTCATTCTGGGTGGTAAGAAACAAAAGCTAGTTCCTATATTCCATATAGATTATTATGTCTGACCAAACCAGAGATACTAGTGAATTAGATTTTAATAGTAATGTGGAAGAATGTGGAATGGGTTTAAGATGTATATGGAATTTGAGTCAGCAATGGTTTATTGAACAGTTGGATGTGAGAAATAAATGTGAGTGATAAAGAATTTGTAACAATTTCAGTAAGATGGTGAATTAAGCCTGTTGTAAATACATTAAAATGCTAGATAAAATATAATAACAAGTAACAAGAGCATTAAAGTTTGAAAGAAAGTAATTGTCCAAGTGCGAGAAATAAACAGTGTGCAAGAGTCCCCTTTATCCACGTCCTCACCAGCATTTTTATGTCTTGTCCAAGCTGTTCTCATAGGCTATTCTCATAGGAGTGGGGTGATATTTCACTGTGGTTTTTGTTTGCATTTCCTTGTTGATGATGTTGAGCATATTTTCTCATACATGTTGGTCATTTGTAAGTCTTCTTTGAAAAAAAATGTCTGTTTAGTATTTTATACTTTAAATTTTCTAAGAGAGTAGATCTTAAATGTTCTTACCAGATACAAAAAAAGTAACTATGTGAAGTAATATGTTAATTGTTTTGATTGTGGTGATCATTTCACAATGTAAATCAATATTAAATCATTATATAGTACTTTTAAAATATATATAACTCTTATTGTTAATTACACCTCAGTAAAGTTGGAAAAGTTAAAATAAATATTTTGAATGGCTTTTCACATAGGTTAGATATAATTAGATAAGCATATGTTTTCTTTCTATGAATGACACTTAGTTTAACAATGATGATAAAATTATGGGAAAAACTTATGGTGATTTCTTCAGGAGTTTAAATTTGCTGCCATGAAATTAAACATGAAAGAATCTGTATGTATTAAAAACTGATATTACCTTGAGACATACATAATCTTTTACAATTCTTGGGACTTGCAAATTTTCTCCTTCCCTGCATTGTTTCATAGGAGAAGAAGAAAAATATTTCTTTATAATTCATGATCTACATTTTCATTTTCAAACATTGTGACATGGAACTTTTTATTCTAAGAGTATTCTAAAGTTTTTAAATATGCTTTCATAATTATGCCTTGATAAAAGAAATCACAAAATCTTATAATTCATGAGAAATATATATTTTTATTATAATTATATTATAGAACTTGCTTTGGAGATATAAACACTTCTTGATTATAAGGAACTACATTTTTCTATTCCAATTCTTTTTCTAATTATTTTAAAATTGTTTTGATAACTTTTAATTTATGTATAATTGATACATGATATTACATTAGTTCCAGGTATACAATTCAATAACTTCATACATGTCCTTATGCTCACTACATGTGTAGCTGCCATCTGTTACCATGCAACACCATTACAATACCATTGACTATATTCCCTACACTGTACCTTTTGTTGCAATGATTTACTCATTCCATAACTGGAAGTTTGTATCTCCCATTCCCTTCTGGTAACCATTAGTTTGTTCTCCGTATTTATAGGTCTTATTCTGCTGTTTGTTTATTAATTTTTTTGTTTTTTAGAATCCACATGTGAGATCATAGGTATTTATCTTTTTCAGTATGATTTATTTCACTTAGCATAGTATTTTCTAGGTCCATCCATGTTGTCACAGATGGCATTTTCTCATCATTTTTGATGGCTGAGTTATATTCTATTCTATCAATCTATCTATAGATATCTATATCTATATGCCACATCTTTATCCATTCATCTTTTCATTTATGAATGGACACTTGGGCTGCTACATTTTGTGATGACCTGGAAGTACCAAGGAAAATATTTTATTTTTTGTCTCCTGCATAAGATTGAGCAGAAAGGGATTAGGAAATAGAAAGAGAAAACCAAATTCTCCTTGTCAAGAAGTTTTCACAATTATGTCATAAAAGTTACAAAGTATAATAAAGAATTCTAAGTATATGCTATATGCTTTGATTTCAGTCTCATAATCACTATAAAATAAATTCTAATTCAATTTCTGACACCCATGACCAGCTATAAATATATATCTTGAGTGTTTCTTACTGTATAAATTAGATTATATGAAACTATTGCACTCTACTTGGTCAGCTTTCCTACCATTTGAAGAGAATTTTTTTTAAAGCACACACATTTCATGTCCTTCTACATCCCAAATTTCCCCCATAATATGGCCAAAATAGTCAAGACCTAATTGGAATTCCATTTCCTTGTTTAATATTGAATAGCTTCAGTGAAACTACTTAGACACCTAGAAACTTCCTTCAGTCATTTCAACTGTGATTTACACAACCTATTCAAGCCAACGTTGCAGACCCTCTTTATCTTAGTTGCACACCTGAGAGCAGACTCTAGTAGGCAATTAAAAAATACTTCCAGCACCAACTATTTGTGTTCAATTTCACAAATAATAACTGGTCCAGTCCAGTGGGTCAATAGTTATATTAGGATCCCTGTTAATGATAAAGTGAACAAATTCCAAGAGAATGCTGCAATTGAGCCACTAAACATTCAAAGATTTCTCTTTTTCCCAATAAATCTATCGAAAGCAAATTGAAAAAAGCACAGATACAGCTAAGTTTCAAAATTAAATACAAGTTTTATTCACGTAGTGTTTCTCTGCATAATTTACTTGCTCAAGATCTAAGGCTATATCTCACAGTCTATTAAAGGCTTTGCTTGTAAGAAATTGGGAGTTCAAAACACTAAATGTGTATTCTGTTTTATTTTTCATCATAATAGCATGACATTGATGGCAATTTCCATCAATGAAAAGGACAGATGTACAAACAGAAAAGCATAGTTTTCATTATATTTTTTTTCTGCAGTAAAGCATAGGAGAGCAGGAACAAAAAGCATCATGTAAAAATAGAAATATAATCAAGAGGAAAACAGAGTTTGATGTGAATTGAAGCAAAATTTCAGATAGGAAAAAATAAGTGCTAAATTATTAAGGGATGAGGCAAAAATCAGGATTTGGGTTGATCTGAAAGAATGTGAATGAGACGTGAAGAAAACATGAGCAAAATCAGACAAAACTCAACTCAAATAAAACCTTTTACAAAGAGCAAAATAAAACTTTGTTAGTAATGTGGACTCTAGAGTGTGTTTGGTTTTAAATTAGGTTATATTTGTACCCCAGTTTCCTTATATATAAAATAACTACAGTAAAGATAGTGTGAAAATGAAATACAATAATTCTTCTGAGGTTCTTACAATAGAATATAACTTATAGTAGTCACTAATTAAGTGTGTAGTATTATCTTTACAGAGTGCTTAACACAGTACAAAATGTTTTTTAAAACTTCGGCACATTTGAACTTCAAAATAACTCTGGCAGAATTCAGGGCAGATGTCAATATCCTCATAATGCTCATGAAAAGAATAAAACTCAGGAAGCTTATAATCATGTGAGCCAATACCTTCTAATAAATCAAATAGGGTTCTCTGGAGAACCCTAGTCTAGTTGACCTGTCGGTGGAAAATTATTCTAGGTGGGCCTTGCTTCATCATGTGAGCTTTTAAAAGCAAAGAGATTTTTCTGGCAGAAAGTGGAGTTTGAGAGATGTGTTTTGGCTGGCCTGGCAGAAAGCAAACATTTATTATGTTTGCTGAGGGAGTGAGGGCTTACATGGCAAGGAATTGTGGATGGTCTCTGGGTGACAGTGGTTCCCCAGCCATCAGCCTGCATATAAACAAGGATTTTGGTAGTCCAACCTCAAGAGAATAAACTCTCAAACAACCAGCAACCTTGAAGAGGGACCCGAATCTTCAGATAAGAATGCAAACTAGCTAACCTTGAGCAGAAAATCCAGTCATACAGTGGATTCTGACCTACAGAACTGTGCACTAATAAATGCATGTCATTTTAAGGAACTAAATTTGTAAGAATTTGATAGGCAGCAGTGAAAACAAGGAATACAGTGCATAAGGATGTTTATTTCTTTATTATTTGGTTAATAGTGAAAATCTGGGGGGAAAATCCTTACTTATTAATGAATGAAGAAGATTATGGGATAAGAAGGGATTTTTTCTTTTCATCATGTAATAATAACAACATTAAATGAGCTAATAAAACAAAAAACACAAATTAAAATTATTTTCCAATTTTGTTCACCTCCCTTTCATGCATTGGTGAGGCACTAAGCCCCACCATAAGATTCCGGAGATGGCTGAACTCAAGACACCAGACACTAGGCAGAGGAGTCGGACAGCAGTTCATTAGCCACACAAGCTCATACTCTGAAGGAGAAGAGCATTGCACATCATGCAGGGCCAAGAGATGTTGCACTTGGGAACAGAATAAATGTGCAGGGGCTGTAGGAGCTGTACAGTAACAAGTGGTTGGGTGACTCCTGATTCCCATCAGAGGATGTGATTGGCTTGTTTGGATAATTCTTCAAGGCTGGCAGGGAAGTTAGGTTCAGTTCCCAGCTGACAAGGGAACAAGCCAAGTGGGGAGTGAGGGGCATATCTGATGAGAACTGTGAGTTGTGGTTTGGCCCTGGGGCCCTGTGAGGCTCAAAGTTGTCAGGGAAACTCTTAGAGCTGCATCTTCATTTCAGACCTTCCACCATACTTTCCAAATTGCTTTCCTGAACAAAGCAACAATGCTAAAATTTTTTTTTGCACTTTTAAACTTCATGGACTAGTATAGTACTTTTGTTTCACTGAAAGTCATTGAAAATTTACTTTTCAATGTATCAGTGGCTGTTAAGTTTTAACTGAAACTATGAGTCTTAATGGACAGTTATTTCCAAAATTCAAAAATGTAGAATTTTCATATTTCTTGTTATGGACATTTGTGTTAGTATTTCAAATTTGTTTCTTCTAAGTCAATTTTCTTAGCATTAGGAGAGGCAATTAAACCCAAACATGTCCACTATTTTCCTTTTAAGACAGCTAGTAAAGCTTTTGTTTTTGATGTAAAATTCAAATTATGACATAAGATGTATTGATTTCCTCTGAGGTAACAGGTGTCTGTTGTGCAGTATGGTTAACTTTGCCATTTTCCACAATATCAATGCCTGTGGGATAAAGTTTATATTTTGATTTTTTATGAGAGAATTTGGGACTACAGGTAACCTATCTCCTTTAGTGATAACCTGAAACACACGTAACAGAAAACATTTATCCATAACATTCTACTTATAAGACATGGTTTTATGTACTGCAGATATTTTTAACTCACTTTATACTTACAAAACCCCTATTTTATAGGTGAGAGACTGAGGCCATGAGCAAATGAATGAATTGTCCAAGGTAGAGATGGGATAAGAATCCAGACAATGTGGATCTAGAATTCATGATCTCACAAACTATAATACTCTACCTCTAGAAATAACCACTTCCTTAAAATATTGCTTACTGGGGGGAATAGGATATCCACATGGATAGAACTAGAAAAAACCACTACATCAACCATTCATCCATCCACTCATTAAAACATTTGTCCAACAACATTTTATTTATTTTCTCTTTTTTAAGTTTTTAATTGTAATTCCAGTATACTTAACATACAATATTATATTAATTTCAGGTGTACAATACAGTGATTCAGCAATTCTATGTGTTATTCAGTGCTCATTATGAAAAGTGTACTCTTAATCCCCTTCACTTATTTCACCCATTCCCCCCACCTACCTCCCCTCTGGTAACCATCAGTTTGTTTTCTATAGTTAAGAGTCTGTTTCTTGGTTTCTCTCTCTCTCTCTCTCTCTCTCTCTCTCTCTCTCTCTCTCCCTCTCTTTGTTTATTTTGTTTCTTAAATTCCATATATGAATGAAGTCCTATGATATTTGATTTTCTCTGACTTATTTCGCTTAGTATTATACTTTCTAGATCCATCCATGTAGCTGCAAATGGCAAGATTTCATTCTCTTTTATGTCTGAATAATATTTCACTGTGTGTGTGTGTGTGTGTGTGTGTGTGTGTGTGTGTGTGTGAGATGCGTCTTCTTTATCCACTCATCTGTCAATAAACACTTGGGGCTGCTTCCATATTTGGCTGCTGTAAATAATGCTGCTATAAACATAGGGGTGCTTGTATCCTTTTGAATTAGCATTTTTGTGTTTTGGGGGTAATTACCATATTATAGAGTAGTTTTATTTTTTGAGGAACTTCCATAATATTTTCTACAATGGGTGTACCATTGTACACAAGGGTTATTTTTTTCTCCATATCCTCACCGACACTTGTTGTTTCTTGCATTTTTGACTTTAGAGATTCTGTCTGGTGTGAGGTGGTATCTCATTGTTTTGATTTGATTTTCTTGATGGCAGAGATGAGCATCTTTTCACGTGTCTGTTGACTATCTGCATGTCTTCTTTGGAGGAATGTCTCTTCGTATCTCCTGCCCATTCTTAATTGGATTATTTATTTATTTTTTGGTGTTGAGTTGAATAAGCTCTTTACATATTTTGGATATTAGCCTTTTATTGGATATGCCATTTGCAAATATCTTCTCCCATTTAGTAGGTTGCCTTTTAGTTTCGTTGATTGTTTCTTTTGCTGTACATAAGCTTTTTATCAAAACCATTTTAGCTACCAAATATTTTCAAAGTGGAATGTTTAGTGTTGACAGTGTACCAACAAGATGATTTTAAATGTCCCCCTCCTCATAAATGTTAGGGTCTGGTAAGAAAAACTAAAGTAAAAACACCTTATTTAAAATTTGTTTTTAAAATGTAAGACATATACCTATAGGTCAAAGACAGAATTCTATGGGATCCCCTGGGAAAGCTCTTTGCCCTGATCTTTGACTGGTAACCAGATTCATGACGATAGTCAACGAATGCAGTTACCCAGGCATAATTTGAATGCAGGAACACCTGCTGCATAAATTAAGTCTCCACATGTCAAAGGATGTATGTATTGCCAGCAAGAGGAATTGCACTGGGATAAGAGAGTGTGTTGGGGGCGGGGGCATGAATTCATACTGGCAGCTTCAACTCTCCTTTCTGCAAGGCCTAAAGCTTTGAATTTGTACAAAAGGTAACATTGCAGAAAATGGTTGCTGTGTTCCTTTGTGTGTGAAATGTAAAATAAAAAAAGGGAAAAATGTCTTAAGTAATTTAAAATAGAAAAACACTTCTAAAGTTAGTTATTTTGGGGAGCCTGAGGTAGAACAGTATGTTTTTCCCCCTTGGTAGCGTGAGTGGGAAGGAAAGAAAGGTCTCAAGAGCACCTTTCAACATTATCTGAGGATTTTGTTACATAAATCTTTCACATTAGGATGTCTTGATACTTGCTCCCATCCATCATATGCTGCATGAATACAATCCCTTCCAACGTCCTTGTCCTAAATCTAAAAAACAATTGATTGCTGACCCTGAGAATTTCAATCATTACAACCACTGAGCTATCTGGCACTCCGAATCTATTGTGAAAGGTTTCTTTTATTTCAGTGATACATATATTTACTTAATGAAATTAGACTTTTGCAGAAATACTATATATAACATTCTGATAGCTATTATAAATTTACATATTTATTTCTTTCACAGATCATTAAAATATTTTAATAATCAGTGCCTGATTAAAGTATCTTGAAAAAAACTCCAATACATACTCATAATTTTGAATAAAATATATAAAGATCAAGAAAATATTCTTTCTTTTAAAATTTTTGAAGAAAGCTAAACTGTTTTAGGGTAAAAAGAGACAGATCTGTTCCAACAAACATTTCTGGAAGAAAGAATTCTATGCTTCAGATTCTGAATTAAAGTGTTATAGATAGATATTGATAATGACACAAAAGTATAAAATCCCTGTAGATGGTATAAGACTCATAATTTAGTGGGGATCATCTATCTATCATCTATCTATCATCAATTATCATCATCTATCTATAAAGTGTAGCATATAAAAGTAAATAAACATTTATGTAATGTCTGTTATACGTCAACCACTCTGATGTACTCTTTACCATAGAATAGCTCATAAACCCTCACAAAAATCAAGCTACTTAGAAAAACATGTTGGAATCCAAGTGAGCCTAATTCCAAGTGAGCTAGCTTCGTGACTTTGGGCAAGTCAACCTTTGCCCCTCAGTTTTTATATAAGGATAAAAATAACCTTCATGTCATAGAGGATTAAATAAACACCTTTAATATTAATAAGAGTCCTAGACATCAAATAAATCATTAAAGAGTATAATTTATATTAGGAATAATTTAAAAACTACCTTTTATCTTGAGAAAATAAGATCTATTCTATCTATCTAGTCATAGAAAATAATGAGAATTTTCCATTAAATGCTCCATCTGGCATTTGAAATAGAAAAACAACATGTGAAAAATGTGATTCTTAAGGATATAAAAAGATTTATTGTGCCTTAAACATATAATGATTTGGTGGGAATGGCAAAATCTGAACTTAGGAATTCATATTTTCTTTTAGTATGTATTACTTTGGGCAAGTTAATAATCTTCAATTTATATCAGTTTCTGTAAAACCAGAATGATATTAGCTTAATTTGGAATGAGGATAACGTGTCTTTCAATGCTTGGTTCAAGATGACTCATGGAATTGTCATTGTGACTGTGCTGGTGATGTTTTTTGTTATTACTTTACAATTCCATGTACTTTGGCTTTCACCTTTGTAATACTTGTAAAAATAAAAGAGTAATATTTGTGTAATAAGAAGATCACTACCTGGGTGGCTCAGTCAGTTAAGCATCCAACTTCGCCTCAAGTCATGATCTTGCCACTCGTGGGTTGGAGCCCCACGTTAGGCTATGCACTGACAGCTCAGAGCATGAAGCTTGCTTCAGATTCTGTGTCTCAGTCTCTCTCTGCCCCTCCCCGACTCTCTCTCTCTCTCTGTTTTTCTCAAAAATAAACATTTAAAAAATTAAAAATAAAGGAAGATCACTGTCATGTTGGCAGTAGTTTTCAGAATGTAATGAGAAGTAAAAGACTATGACAGAAGACAAGATAAATGCAGATGAAATATTCCAGATACACAGTGAAAACACATTTCTTTTTGATAATTGAAGGAAGAACAAGAAGTGTTGAAAATTTTAAGTAATATTCAATTAAGATGGATATTTAGTCCACCAGATGGATGGTAGACTCATTCACCTATGAAGAAAATGCTGGGGGCATTTTGGTAATATTGGGAGTCAAGTTATAATGTTTCATTGGAATGTCTTAAATGTGAGTATCCATGCTCCACTAATTTGAAAACAATTTTTGAATTTAGAAGTCTAAAATTTAATATTCATATAGATTTCAATAATAACATATTATTTTACTCTAATGCAAATTCAGTTATACAGGTGACTATACCGTATGATTTCCATAAGATGATATATGAACTCTGACTGTAAAATAATAATGGATTATTACTATCTGTAGAATTATTTGTTTAATTCCTCACTGAATTTTATTTTACATAAAATTTTTAGCTAACATTATATCTAATGGTGCCCCAGGAACATATTTTATTCTAGATGTTTATAAAGATGCAACTGACATTTCAGGGAGGAATAATAATGAAGGAAAAAGAATTTCCTTAGAGTAAAGAAACTTTATTTAAGCTTCAGCTTTTCCATTTCTGCATGACCTTCACTTAATTACTTATATGATCTAAGCTTCAATCTCTTCCTTTAAAAATGAGAATGATAATGTCTGTCTTACTTGGCAGATGTTTTTTTCCAAACATGGCTGTAACATTTCCCATCCTAGAAGTTCTTTCAGAGCCTAGCCATTTTCTCAAGAGGTAGACTCTTAATCCTCACCTCTAGAGCCTGGGCAGGCTTTGAGACTAACTGGACAGAGTAAAAGTGGAGGAGATAGCATGTGACTTTTGAGTCCAGAACATCAAAAGCAATAGAACTTCCACCTACATGTCTCAACTGGAACCCTTCCTCTTGGATCCTCACTACCATTCTGTGAGGAAGCCAAACACCCACATGGAAAAATATGTAGATATTCTAGATGACAGCCCCATTCAGCTAAGGTATCAGCTGTCATCTGGTATCAACTGCCATACATTGGAAGAGTGGTCTTTTCCATGATTCCAGCCACTGCAGTCTTTCTAGCCACTCCAGCTGGTGGCTCACGAAGCTGAGTTGACTGTTCACTCTGAGTCCTACCCAGGTTCTAGATTTGTGAGCTTAGGCAAATAACCGTTTTGACTTTAAGACAATAACTGGGGAGGGGGGGTTACATAGTGGAAAAGTAGAATACCCATATTTTTAGGAAGATTTAAATAAAATATTTAGAGCTCTGAAGTCCTTTACCAATGGAAAGGATGAGTTCTCATTCCTAAACGCTTTCACTTGATTATTTTTTTCATCATAATAAATGTATTCTTCAAAGCCTTCACTTTAAATACCTGCCTCAGCCAATGTTTATTGATCATGGTATCTTGGAAGATCAGGAAATACATACTTTATTTCTAAGCTAAATCTGTAACTTAGATAAAGTTTGTGGCTTGAGAAAAATTGATGGGTAGAATGTTTTCAAACCCATCCTTGAATCACTGTAAAAGTCAAATGATAAATGGCTACTGATTATAGATCTGTAAAGTCTAGTAAGTTACAACTAGAAGCCTGTACATCAGATGTTCTTCCTGATACTATATTTTCTAAATTTCCAGGAAAATTCATTTGATCAGATTTTTATTCTTCCTCTTTGACTCTTCTTTTGTTCTCTCCACGGGTCCTAAATCCAGCATTAGTCTAAGTCTTCAATGTATGTTTAAATTCACACCTTGAATGATTTACATAGTCTTTCAAATGGCAGCAAATGGCATGCATTTCTGCTTTATGTAATTTTAGGCATTGCTAACTGAGGAGCAGAAAAACACTCAAAATATCAGTGACTTAAAACAATATGTTTTTTTTCATTTATAAATCAGTTTATTCAAAAAGTGATCAAGGACTCAATTTATTTTCATCTTTTGGCCCTGCCATCTTATTCTATGACCTCTAAGTCACCACACAAATGTGGAAGATCCTCCAGAAATGTGGAGAGTGATATTATACATGTCCTGGCGACATTGAACATTTTTTCCTACTTAACCAATTGCCTGCACTACATCTGGCTAATGTGTTTACCTCTAAGCCAAAAATAAAAGAAAGTAGTTTGATGATTATCCAGCAGTGATTGTCATCTTAGAAATTACCCCATGAACATTAAAACTGTGTGTCTTCATCTTTGAATTTCCCAGAGTTTAATAAATAATTGTTAAATTGACATGAGTTCTTACTTTAAACATTAAAGAGACTCATTTTCTTCATCATCTAACAGAATTTGTCCCAGGTAAACCACGTTCTGTTTGTTAGTATCAAATTAATTATGTTTCTCCTTGACATCATGTATTTTCTTGTCCCCGATTTCCATTTACCATGTTTTTTTCTGCCTTGAATGATTTTCCTGTGGATATTCTACCCTTTATTAATGATCAAAAGAAAATGTATTCTCCGTGAACACCGAAACCATATCTCTTCAGCTTTGATTTCAAGAGTTCAATAAATAGTTGTTTAATTTATACTAGTTCTGCATTATGATCCATGCCATGGAGGTTTTTGAAAAGTTACCCTCCATTTAAGAAAGATATTTAGTTCTATTATATGGGTAATATATTACTCTTCAAATTCTTATCTGGGGATTATTTCTTTTAATTAGCTTACAGGTGTTATATAGAGACATGGGATGCCAGGGAATAGATCTAGAGAAGAAATTCAAACACATCACAACATAGGACAGCTTGGTGACAACTTAAGAACTCAATGTTGTGTCAGGAGATGAGTTATCAACAGAGGCACAAGAAGGATTAAGGAGTGCGCGGGATAATAACAAAGAAATATTTTACCTACTGTCAGATTTAACCTAATCATTCTCTGCACTGAATGAGATAATACATATGCAATTACCGAATATTAAGGTTACCTACAATATATATTAAATTTATATTTCTTTTTTTATTTTATATCTCCTCCTTACACATTTAAATGTCTGGTTGTAACATTGGGTTAAATGTAAATGCAGTTCTTGCACATTATGATTTCCTATATACTTACATGTGTACATTTTCTTATTTTAGTTTCAAAAGCCTTGAGATCAGTTTTTTCTTAATTTAAAAAGAGTATTCATATTACTTAAAAATTACTATCTCTCTAATCATTTTGAAAAATACCATCTGGCTTCAATATTTTCTCAATGTCTAATCATAGGAATAAAAACACCTGCATTTATCATATCTTCACTTTGTTTTTACTTGATCATCAAGACTAGAAACTCCATTTTATCTGATTGCCTGTTTTTCTTTTACTTCTAACTTTGCAATTTCACTCAAACATTTCATGTTGGCATATTAGCATCTGCTTATATTAAAGCATATAATTATGACAGATAAATAAAAACAACTTAGACTCTGTATTGAATTCAATCCAAAATAACTTAAAAAAGGGGGCAAAGTCAAGATAGTCAATGTTTTTGGAGAAAAAAAATGAAATTAAGAAACACCATCAATCCAGAGAATTCTACACAATTATTGTTAAATAAGTATATTCTGATGTTATACATGCAAGCAGGTAGATAGCCAGAGGGAAAAAATAGCTGGGGATATGAGTTTTCTTATTGGTTCACCAGGTATTGGCATATTTAATATATATCACATGAGCACAGAAACCATTTTCCAATAGCTATTAATAGTCTGTTCTTTAAAAAAAATAGACACCAGTTACATCATTTGGTATATATATATATATATATTTAATTAATGTTTGTTTTTGAGACAGAGAGAGAAAGAGAGCATGAGCAAGGGAGGGCCAGAGAGAGAGGGAGACACACAATCTGAAGCAGGCTCCATGCTCTGAGCTGACAGTACACCGCCTGACATGTGGCTTGAATTTAGGAGCTGTGAGATTATGACCTGAGCCGAGGTGAGATGCTTAACCAACTTAGCCACCCTGGTGCCCGTCATTTGTGTATTCTTATCAATGAGTTATTTGATAAACCAGAGTATAATTTAAGTCTACCTTCTCTTATTCTATTATTTTAAAAATATATAAAATTTTGGAGGTCCTGGACTCTTTCCAAGGCCTGTATGTGTGCCATAATGCTAACTTTTGTGCCATTGGACATCTGAAATGGAATGCATTGTGTTGTCTTCTTACCCTTTTTTCTGTTTTTTTTTTTTTGCTACTTTAAATTTACTATTACACAAGTAAAACCCTTCTTCTGAAATTTCCACATCGTATTCCCATCATCATACTTATCGTCATTTTCTAGTCTTATTTAAATGAGAAAGATTATATTAAAAAACAATTTCCCTTATTGCTGTATTCCAGGTATATTTCAGCTCTTCTTTCTTCAGCATACCTTTTATCTATAATTTTGGCTTTATTTTAAGAATCCTAAATACTGTTTAAAGGGTAAAAAATCAGTGGAAACTATAAAATATGTAAAAAACCTTGAAACTATTTCCCTTAACACTTTTCTAGTAGTTTTCTAGACTACTAGAAACATTAGAAACATGAACGCTGGTCCATCTTGTGAAGAACTTCTTTCAAAAGTATTTTCAGTTTGATTTAATCTATATATAATAAGCCCATAAGAGCCTAAGCTAAAGATAGCATCAGTGTGTTATAACCATATTATCACATAAGCATATAATAAGAACAAATTACTTTAATTAAAGTAGTAAAAAACATTTTGGGTGTTTTCCCCCAAAATTTGGATGTTGAAGCTATTTATGGAATGATATTACTGAGTTGTTTATGAAAACTGAGCTTTGGGGCACCTGGGTGTCTCAGTTGGTTAAACGTCCAACTCTTGATATCAGTTCAGGTCATGATCTCATGGTTCATGGAATCGAGCCCTGTGTCAGGCTCTACACCACGTGGGATTCTCTCGCTTCCTCTTTCTACCACTTCTCCGGTCCCAGCACTCTGTTTCTCTCTCTTTCAAAAAACAAACAACAACAAAAACAAATAAACAAAAAAAAAAACTGAGCTTCAATCAAATTAACCACGTCATCATTGAACCAAAATACCAATGAAATAAATCATAATAGTCTAGGAGTAAAAAACACATTATTTTTTTGTCTCAGGTGTTCATTGACATGTTCAAGAATTACTTATAAGCACATAGTGCTATACATTGACTGTAAAAAAAAACACAGTTCCTGTCTTCATGTATCTAACAGTCTAAGAGTTACATAAAACAGGCACTTTTAAGTGTACCAACTAGGAAAATTGTAATAAAGTGATGTATTATCATTTAAAGATACCAGAGAACATTTTTAGGGAACACTAACATTGAAACTGAGAATAAGGAATGTATGACACTGGTAGCCAATATTTCTTCAGCATTTACTGTGAGGTGGGTGCAGTTCTAAAAGCTTTTCCTTTATAAACAGCTTTCTTCATAACCCTCTGAGATAGATTCTGTAATTGTTTCTGTTCTACGGATGTGGGAAGTGGAGTACAGTTAGGTATTAAGTAATGTGTGAGTAATGCATCCACTCAAAGGCAATCACTTGTCCCTGACATGATAAAGAGCATGATATTTTCAAGGAACTGTTAACCTGAGAAAATAAAATAACCACCAGTTATTTTACCAGCAAACATGTGTCTATTCAGGAATGGCAGAGAATTGCAATCTGAGACAAGCAAGCTAAGGCTGAACCATAGGCAAGTCCATAGGAAAAAAAAAAGAGAGAGAGAGAAAGAGAGGAATGGTCTTTTGAAGAGGCCAGGGGGTACCCTGGAAGACTGTTATAAACAAAAAGTTCTTTGGAATAAACCATGAAGTCAAAGTATAGTGGTTTTTCATTGGCCAAGTTGTGACAGTCTCTCGTTGGCTGGGCTGTTAGTAGTGGTGGCTGGTGGGGAACCTTTTCCCCTCCTGCAAAGATAGTAAAGTAATGCCCATGTGCAAGTTCCCTCTCTTTACATTGGGTGTGAAGTTGAAAATGAATGGTAGGACATGAGAACTTTCCCTGTCAGTCTCCTACCTTTCTTCTAAAAGAGATTTCCTTTTATTAATTTTAAAGAACCAAAAACATACTGGGAATTCAAAATGCAAAAGACACATATTGCAGAAGCCAGACGCTATAGGATCTAATGGCCAATATTAATATATTTTTTCTTTTTCTCTTTCTTTATGCCTACAATGAAAAGTCTATGGAGGCTTTTGAGCAAGAGTGATCTGCTAATATTAGTACTTTAAAAGCACAATTCTTAATTAGTACTTCAGATGATGACAAAATGGAATGAATCAAAGCAAATACCATAAAACTCACCTTGATGTTTTAAGCATGGAAGATAAAAACCATTCCCATAAAAAATTTAAAACTTTTATTTTCTTGGGGTTTAACTAACACTCTATTCCTTGATATTACTCATGAGGAAGGAAAACTGGGCATTTCATAAAACTTACATAGCCAATTTTATAAACATTTTCCTCTCCCTCTCCTTCCTTGAGGGGATTCCACTGTTTAATGGTATTTATGCCAAAAATGATATTTAAAAAGAGACCCAAATGCAATATGTCTTATATCAATTAATTGATTATTTCCAAAAAAATCATGCTAAAAGGTAAAATGAGAAAAGATATTAAGGTTGTAAAAAAAAAGTTAAGATTCATAGGTAAAGAACTAGTAATGTTGATTTTAGTTATCCATTTTCCTTAACATGGAGTTGTACTCATTCTTGAAAATACTTGAAAATTGTTCCTTTCTGGCAGCCTTCCTAAGTTAACAATATACAGTGAATTTTTACCTTTTTTCACACACAGAACAATACCAGCTATTATTGCATTTGGTGAATTAATTAATTAATTTAGTAATCCAATTTTAATTTAACATCCTTAAAAGTGTTCCAAAACAGGATTTTGATATGATTCACAGAGAACTGTAAAATACAAAATAAAAATACAACATGAGAAAAAAAATCCTAAAATTAAAAAGAAAGAGAAAATCATTATTAAATGCAGATGAAATCAAAGTAGATAAATTACAAAATATGTGCCCCAAAGTAATATTTAATACATTGGTTAAGTGAAGTACTTTTATATCTTTGACTTCTACCAGATATGAATATTATTGAAGTTGGGGATTGTATCTCACACATCTAATGTCTGACTCCGAAGAGGTCCCAATAAATGTTTGTTGAATGCATGTACATATGAATGAAAAAATGAGTAATGGTTCCCTCGTCCTAAGACACTTTAGCTGAAAAGGGTGAGCTACCATAATTAGGTATTGTGAAATTAGATTAGAATAAGGACATTTAACAGCTCTGTCTATAACTCAAAGCTTTGCAATGGGAAATATAAAAGCAGCCATGTAACATCTAAATGAATATTATCCATCAGATTTGACATTTATTAAGCAATAGCAGCACGCTGGGCACTGTCGTAAACACAAACTCTTTCCCAGTGAACTTAGATTTATCTGTGCTGGCTTTTTTCCTGAAAAAGACTGATGCCATTTCATAGCAGATGGTAAAAGAATACAGAAAGATGACTTTAGTGTTCAACTTTTGTAGGCACTAGCTTAAATCAACTCCTTATGTTGGGAATCCATCATGTTACCTGGACTAAACATTCCAATTATATTTCCTCTCTTATGAACAGGGAATAAATATCTTTGATTAAGAATTATTCACCTGTATTGTATTGTCAGGGTTTCTATTTTATTATTGTTATTGAGACCACTGTTTCTTGTACTTTTTATGTAGTACATAACAGTAGTTTCCAATCCTTCCTTTTTTTTTAACACCATGATTAGTTTATTTTCATAATACTGTAATGGGCTAAGATGAAATCTATCTCCTTCAAGTATTGCATGGAAGTAAAACACATCTTAGTGAAGGCTTTATTCTGGGTCATGGTGTTCATAAAAGAATCTCAAATGATAGGAATAATAAAAATAGTGGTTTAAGAATTTTAATATATTAATTTTATGAACTTATACATGAAAAGTCTTTCCACATTCTCTACCGACAGATAATTTTAATACTGCATATATATATTGCTGTACACTAAACTTTAATAAACCTTCAATTTATTGGAAAATTACTATTATAAAAATTTCTAACTTTTAACATGCTTTAGTTTAAATATATATAAATTTTTCTGAAATTTTTTTTAATTCTGATTTTTAACATATTTAATATAATAACTAAAGCTCTTTGGTTCAAGTAATTGAATTGGGTTCTGGCTTGGTTAGGAAAAAAAGGAAAATTATTGGTGTAATTCTTGACTACCTCATGGGAAACGAGATCATGAATTGTCTTGGAGGTGAAACCAAAATGATATGGGAGACCCAAAGAGTGCTCTGTCTTTATTCTCTCCTGTTTCCAGATACATTCTTCTCTATTTTAAGAGAGAAACTTTAACTACCTAGAAGCCTTTTTCCCCCCTATATCCATACGGCATAACATGACTGCCAGAAGCTCTGAGAGAAACGTTTTTATTTTAACTACTGTCGAAAATAAACAAAACTAGTCCCTAGTTAAGGTGGTAAGGATGGATTTTAATCATTAATATACTATTGCAATGGGGAAGAGAGTCCAGTGTGAACTGAACTCAGATTTGTGCAGATGTAATTGGGGGCTTTAAAGGGAAAATAAATAAGTAGGGAAGGGAATGAGAAGAGGCTCAGTAGGAACAGAAAAGTGAGGGGCACCTGGGTGGCTCAGTTGATGAGGCGTCCAACTCTTGATCCCAGCTCAGGTTTTGATCTTGCGGTTGTGAGTTCAAGCCCTGTATTAGGCTCTGTGCTGGGTGTGAAGCCCATTAAAAAAAAAAAAAAAAAAGGGTAAGAAAAGAAAAGAAAAGAAAAGGGAAAATTTACAAAAATTGGGAAGGGGGGTTCCATGTGAAACTCATCTGGGTTTACTAAATTTTCAGATTCTGTTTGAAAATTTACTGGTGCTTATCGAAGTTAGGTTCCTACTCTTCTTCTGTCTACCCAGAGATCAGGTGTTGGCTGGAACAAAAACTGAATTCTTTTAGCAGACTTGAGTTTCTTAGACAGGCACTTTAGAGGGGCTAGGGTCATTCTATGGATGTGATCTTGAGCTGTTAGAAACAGTTAGTATTTTCTCATGTCTGTATAGGCCAGAATTCAGGCCCAGTTTAGAAGAGGGCTCAGAGGAGCCTGGCTAGTTTGGTCAAAGAGAGAATTTTTGTTATTCATTATCTAGAAGCCTTAATTGTTTTGTTTTTTTTAACTTTTACTTAAAAAATGTTTAAACATTTATTTGTTGTTGAGAAACAGAGATTGAGTGGGAGCAGGGGAGGGGCAGAGAGAGAGGGAGACAGAATTTGAAGCAGGCTATAGGCCTGGAGCTGTCAGCACAGAGCCTGATGCAGGGCTCGAACCCATGAACCACGAGATCATGACCTGAGCCAAAGTTGGTCACATAACCGACTGCGCCACCCAAGTGCCCCTTTAATTATTTTGTTTTGTTTTGTTTTGTTTTCCCTTAATCTATATGGCAGAAAATGGTTGCCAGCACCTTCAAAGTTGACATGACCACCATTTTGTTGACAAAGAAATAGATTTCTCTTTTTCTTTCATAGATGGTCCTTCTAAGGCCAGTGCCCATTCTTTACAAATCAACCAAGGAGGTAGGTCCACTGTATATTAACTTAGTGGCTTTTATAGTAGTTTTATAATGAGTGAAATAATATTTTTTTTCCTAAAACAGAAGACTAACTGGGAAGGAAAAACAGTTTGTGGTCAGACCCAGTGTTTAGAGAATGGAAATAGTCAACAATCCTTACATTTATTGATCAACTGAGGGGGCTACTCCCTGAGCTGTGTTCACTGGGCTAATAAAGACAGATCTTAGTAACACCTCATTCTTGTTAGCCTGATGGTCATGGGGAGAGTATGGATGAACATTATGAGAAACAAAGGGAATCTTTTTTTACATAGATCCTAATTCTTCCATGGTTACAGTTAGATAACTAATTTTGGTTTCCCATTGTGATCCTGATTGTAAATGCTCAAAAAATATGTAGTGTTCCATTGGTTCTATACCTGATTCATTTCCTTGTTAGCACTCATTCATATTATAAAGGCCATGGGGACTCTGTCAATTTTTTGCTTTAAATAATTATTCAAATAATTATTCAAATAATTATTGCCCTTGTTTTAGGTTGAGTTGAATATATTGTATATTTTAGAAGATAAATTATATATATATATGTATCCTTTCTGAATTTTGTAAATAAGATGATAATAACCCTTAGTGAGTTAATGTGAAGAAAAAATTTTTTAGCACAAGAAAAATCACTGAACAGTTTCACATCTTGTAGGCAATCAATATATGTGAATTTTCACATCCCCTTCATTCCAAATACAATATCTAATCAGACAAATAAACAAGATTATTCACATTAATCGTACCAAATTTAAAGTCTGTGTCCAAAAAATCCAATACCTGGATTACCTGTATATCTATTGTTATTGACTATTTCTTCTATTAGTTTTTGTTGATTAAATTTATTTCCCTGCACACTGGCACGCTATGTAGTATTTGATGGACATAGTACATGAAAAACTGTAGTGGTCCCAAATGATACTGTTTATCCACAGAGTTTCTTCTACATTAGAGTGAAGCCATACCTCTTCCATCATCAGTATATTTCCAGTTAACAGTTGCTAAAGTTATAGGAGTCTCAACTGAAATCCTGGGTCTAAACCAGAGGCTCTGAGTCTGGACCAGGCATGAATTTTAATTTTTTTAATGTCCAGCACTATGAGACTGCTAAAATTTTCTGCCCAGTTCTTTAGCAATTACAGCTTCTTTCTGCTTGATTTCGCTACTTCTTACCTCTGGCAATGTCAGTGTTAACAAATATTCCAAAAGGAAAATCTAATCGAATTATATGTTCACATTCTCTGTTGTTCCCCTTTTCTCCAGGGTCTTGGAACCTGAGTTCCAATTTTGATCTCCTCAGTCCCATGGCATTAACAAATATTCTAGGTTGCCACTGTTTGCTGAGACTAAATGTCAATGTCTCTGAATCATCAAATGTCTTTGGGAAAAATCTATAGAGAAGTTCAGGTTCACCTCACTGTGTGTGCCTCTCTCCATTTTCCAAGGATCTTAGCTCCTCAAATTCAGGCAGCTTCAGTGGTTCTTTGATGTCTTCAAAAATCTAAGTTTTGTTTGTTGTAAAAATTTGGTAGTTTGCAGAGGATATTGTACTAAAAGCAAAAGTACTCAGTAGTATGGACCTTAGAATATCTAGAGATTTCACCCCCATAAGGACTATCCCCACACAAAAGGATAGACATACACTTCTCAGTAGAATTAACCATCAAAACATCTATAGCCCATCTTTTATTGTCAAAGGAAATAGTAGAGGACAGTGTGCCTAATTTACTGCTGATTAAAGTTGTCACTGAGCCTTCAGCACTGGAAAGAAGTAGTAGAGATTAAGGTGCCTGAGTGACTCAGTTAGTTAAATGTCCCCTGCTTGATTTCCTCTCAGGTCATGACTTCACAGTCTCATGAAATTAAGCCCTGTGCTGGGCTTTGTGCTAACAGCACAGAGCCTGCTTAGGATTCTCGCTCCCTCCCTCTCTGCCCCTTGTCTTCTCTCTCTCTCAAAATAAAATAAATAAAATTTAAAAAATAGAAGTAGTAGAGGCTGAAGCAAAGATGTCTTGGATGGTAAAATATAATAAAAATAAAATTATATGTGGCAAAACAGATATAAAAGTCAACAGAGGTTAATAATCCTATTAACAGATAATGACATTGTTTTGTAAAAATCTCAAATGTATAGAAAAGTTGCAATAGGGGATTCCTCTCTCTATAATATTATTAACAGAGCTCAGAGAAATAGACACATATGAAACTAAGTGTAACGTACTACAGCATAATATATATTATTTTAAATGAAAAATTATTTTAAATGAGAAGATTTTATCTTTGTGACGATCTACTAATGTTAACTTATTAATTTAATTTACAAATTAAATACATCTGGAAAGTCAATGTGAAGATCAGAGTGACAGGTTAACCTAATGTGGAAAGAGATCTTTTAATATGTAACTAGCCTCTTGAGCACAGAGCACTGTGATAAACTAAGGAGGTGGAGGACTATTTAAAAGTGAATGGACAAATCATGTGGCAGGTACCCAAACCAATAGGTTCACCTCAGGAGTTTTTCTGCTACAACTTGAGGAAATTCAGTTATCTATTGTTCTCTTTTATTGCCATCCCTACAGATACATTCTTTATAGGAAGAAATTGTTTCTTGTTTGTTTGTTTTGTAGGGTTAAAAATTTTTTTGAGAGCAATGACTTTGCAAGAAGAATTCACACTCTTCTCTCTCAGATGGCTGAAAAGTGACAGTTTTTGAGACTTGCTGATACAATGGGGTGATGGAGAAGTGTAAACTGGAAACAAAAGCGTGAAGGAAATACCCTCTTTTTTTGCTGTACAGGTTAAACATTGAAAATAGTTTGTCTTCTTCCAGGGGAGGGGGAAAGAGTGAAATCTTGCAATATGGGTTTGAAAGGAAGTTGTTTGGATGACATAAATGTGAAGCGATCTCAAATTTTAATTTGACGATTCAGGTACAATATGGATGAGAACCTCTTGGAAAGAAATGAGGCCAGATGTCTGAATCTCATAGTCACTGTTGAAATTATACTGAGTTCTTCAAAGCACAGGCACAATGATTACCATTCTGTACTGATATTTGATACATTCACCAGTTTCATTAGCATCCTTTCATTTCTTTTAACAATTATTAGTGCTTCTAATTTTTTTTAATGTTTATTTGTTTACAGAGAGGCAGGGAGGGGCAGAGAGAAGGAGAGAATCACAAGCAGGCTCTGCACTGTTAGCACAGAGTCAGACACTGGGATCAATCTCATAAACTTTAAGATCATGACCTGCGCCAAAACCAAGAGTCAGACGCTTAAGGGACGGAGCTACCCAGGTGCCTTGACAGTTATTAGTGCTTTTAAATTAATAAAATATTTATAATGGGACACCTGGGTCACTCAGTTAGTTGAGCATCTGACTTTGGTTTAGGTCATGATCTCACGGTTTGGGGGTTTGAGCCCCATGTTGGGCTCTGTACTGACAGTTCAGAGCTTGGAGCCTGCTTTGGATTCTGTGTCTCCTCTTTTTCTCTGTCCCTCTCCCACTCGTGCTCTGTCTCCCTCAAAAATAAATAAACTTAAAAAATTGTAATAAAGTACCTATAGCATATGTATTTTATTCAATAAACTCTATTGATAAGAGTACCAATAGACACTGATAGAGGTATTTATCTTCTTTATCCTATTTCCATGTTTTCACTCTCCTCTGCCTCAGGAAGATATGGTCTTACTAGACTAGGAATTAGTTAATTATCTTAACAACTAACAAAGATTGACTATAACAGAGTTTAAAGTATTGAGTATTCAATCAAATACCTTCTCAACTACACTTGGGCATCACCAATAATCTCAGCCTAATGGATTTTACTCCTCATGAACCACTGTTTTTCTTTTTCACTAAAATGACTGATTAAATGCAAATGATAAATGAGGTAGGAATATAATTTGTAGCTCCTCCCAGTTGTGATATTCATAAAATATTGTAATAATACTATCTCTTCAATACATTATTTCAAATCTCCCTAAAAATTTAAATATTTAACATTGATTAATATTATTTGGCTAACATTATAATTATTATTATCATGATATTATTGACATTTCAATTATTAACATTTAATATTTAATGTAATTTTTATTTAGGAATAAAATAATAGAGAAAAATATGTAAAATATTAGTGTATGGCTTATGAAATTTGGGCATAACCATCATCTCATCAAGGAGCAGAGTACTGGAGCAGCTGGGTGACTCTGACTCTTAACTTCAGCTCAAGTCATGGCCTCACAGTTCGTGAGTTTGAGCCCCACATTGGGCTGTGCTGAAAGCAAGGAGCCTGCTTGGGATTCTCTCTCTACCTCTCTCTCTTCTCTTCCTCTTCCTGCTCTCTGTCTCTCTCAAAATAAATAAAAATGAACTAAAAAAAAAACAAAAACAAAAACAAAAAACAACCAGATGGAGCGCCTAGGCGGCTCAATTGGTTAAGCATCCAACTTCAGCTCAGGTCATGATCTCAAACATGATCTCACAGTTCGTGAGTCCGAGCCCCATGTCAGGCTCTGTGCTGACAGCTCAGAGCCTGGAGCTGCTTCAGATTCTTTGTCTCCCCCTTTCTCTCCCCTTTCCCTCCCTGCTCATGCTCTGTCTCTCTCCAAAATAAATAAACATTAAAACAAAATGTAAAAGAAAGAAAGAAAGAAGAAAGAAAGAAAGAAAGAAAGAAAGAAAGAAAGAAAGAAAGAAAGGAAGGAAGGAAGGAAGGAAGGAAGGAAGAAAAGAAGAAAGGAAGAAAGGAAGGTAGAAAGAAAGGAAGAAAGGAAGGAAGAAAGGAAGAAATAGAGTACTAATAAGAGCCAAAGGCACTGTTCTGCCACAGGTCTTTGTCACCATCACCCTCACCTAAGGTAATCACTATTCTCTCTCTTTTTTTTTTTTCTTAATGTTTATTTATTTATTTTGAGAGAGAAAGAGAGAGAGCATGATCAGGGGAGGGGCAGAAAGAGAAGGAGAGAGAGACTCCTAAGTAGGTTCTGCACTGACCTATGCAGGGCTCAATCTAATAAACCATAAGATCATGACCTGAGCTGAAATCAAGAGTTGGACACTTAACCCACTGATCCATCAGGCGCACCAGCCCTGTTTTGATTCATATTTTTTAGTGATTAGTTCTATGACTTTTGACAAATGCATAGAATCATATAATTCTTGTTAAAATCAGAAACAGGTCCACCCACTCCCAAGTTCTCTAATGGAGGTCTGCTCTCAAGAATGTTTCCAGCCCATCCCAGAGAGGCAAGGGGTTTTTGTTTTTTCCCCTTTCCCAGCAGCATTAGGGTTTCCCGTGAGCCCCCAGAGGTTATCTCTTTTGTTCCATTCCAGGAAGTACTCTCTGCCTTTCCCACAGCTGTGTTCCCTCCTCTCCGGCAGACCTGAACCACCTAGGAGAAATTCTTTTGGTCTTCAGACCCCTGCCATCTCCTTCAACATTCTCATGAGCACCCTGTAAAAATTTACGGAGTAAAGCTTGCTAGTAGGTGTGAAGGATCCCTGTGTCTGCTGTTCAGGGAGTCTCTACCTTCCGACTATCCACACTTGGTCCCTAGCCATTCATTTAAAATAGCTGATTTTTTTTAGCTGTGTGTATGTCTTCATCTTGTGCCCTGCCCCAGGTGAGTCACTGCTTGCATCCTCTCTTTACTTGGAAGCATCTGTCTTTCTTTTGATTTCAGGCTTGCTGATTCCTCTACCTCTTCAGTGCCTTGTTGAATTCAAGAAAATTATGATTTTTTAAGACTATTAAGGTTTTTCCTTTTTGCACAGATAGGAGAAATACTCTTCTCATTATTGGGAAACATTTGGGTTGTTTCTGGGGTTTTGACTAATCCTCTATGACCATGTCTACAAGGACTTTGGTGTCCACAGACATGTATTTCTACTAAAGTCCTAAACTTGGGAGAGAAACTGTTAGGTAATAGAGTACTAATAACTTCGTCTGTACTAGATATCAGTGTTCCAAGGGAGCTGGTAATTTTTAACTTCACTCCACTTCATAAGTATAAACTGACTCTATTTCTCTTCAGTGCTTTGAAAGAGCTGCTTTAAAACTTCCACCAATTTTATATGATTGTTCCTGGTGGGACAGTTGGTCTGATATACACTACGCTTTTTTAGGGAGAAGCAGATACTTCATAACATTAGTTTTAAATTTACAAATATAATGTTAATTATAATTTTAAACATACTTCACATTTATAGAATTAAAAATTTAAAGTTTGCAATCATGCATAATCTCTATCAATATCATAAAATTAACTTAATATTTTACATTGAAATGTATTACCACCATTACTTTTAGAAAAGATGATTTACACAGTTCTATGACCTAACAAATAATCTCAATCTCTGTTTCTTACCATCTTTGTCTCTCTCTGTCTCTCTGTATCACTTCCACTTTCTGTTCCTCTGTTTCATCCTGTCACTTTAAATATTTCCATGGTATCCCATTTCAGTTATGTACCAGATCCTATCTACCCAATATTCTACCATTGGTCAACTAAATTATTTCAAATGTTTCCCTCTTATAAATAATGTTCTGATCAACAATGTTGTATGTGTGCCTGTGTGTATGTGTGTGTTTGTATAATTTTTAAACACTGGTTGAAGTATTTCTTTGGGTACAATTTGCTCTGAAATTACTAAGATGAAGTATATAAATATTCTTTTTTTTTTAATTTTTTGAAACAATCTCAAAATTACAGAGAAGTTGCAAGAACATGACAACAAATCATTTCCCTAAACTATGTGAGAATAACTTACTTACCTGATGGCCACCACTCCAAATATTTTAGTGCATGTTTCCTACAAAGACGGACATTCTCCAACATAACCACTGTACAACCATAAGAACAGGGACAGTAGCATTGATACATTACTACCATCTAATTGTCTGACCCTCCATAATTTTGGCCAATTATTCATTTAAAGTCATTTATACAACAAATGTGTCCAGATCAGAATTATGTTTTGCATGTATTTCTTATTTCTCTTTAGTCTCCTCAAACCTAAAATAGTTTCTTTGTTGTCCCTTGATTTTCATGACCTTGCCACTTTTGAAAATAGTCGTTAGTATGTGGTACAAGGTCCTTCAACTTGGATTGTCTGAGGTTTTCTCATGATTAGATTCAGGTCATGTGCCTTTGGCAGAAATGTTAGAGAGGGCATGCTGTTTCTTTTCACAGCATCCTATCAGTTGGCAAACATTTTAAGTTGTCCAACTATTGATGATCCTCCCTTTAATTATGTGATAAGTGTTCCCCCAGGTTTCTCCACTATAGTGATTTTTTTTCTTTTATACTTTGCGTTCTGTAAAGAGTTTCTTTCAAGTAATTAAAATATTATTTTCCTTATGAAATTTGTTTATTTATTTATTACTTTAGTTTGGGTTCAGAGTGTCTTATTTTATTCAGTAGTTTATAGTCTATAACTATTATTATGATTATTATTATTATTATAAGGCTAGTCAAGTGAAGCAGTGGGAGTAGAGAAGGAACAAAGAAATCTGTAACTGGTAATGATCAATTAATTGTAAACACCACTGCACTCAAACCAGCCTGTAGGTATTATTTTAATGTTCAATTGTCCCATATTTAGCTAGTGGGAGCCCTTCAGTCTTCTTTCTCTGCCCTTATGACTGTCCTCCTCATTCTGCTTTCTGGTACAAGGTGCCAGAGCTTTCTGGTACTAGGAGTTCTAAGTTCTTGTACTTTTCCTTTACTACCCCACTAAGAGCCATTCCTTGAAATAATCCTAATTTCTTTTAGTGGAGATTAATACATAAAAGCCAAAATTGGGGGCTAGACAGCATCAATGCTGTTAAGGTATCACTACTTTCCAGCCATCAAAGGCAGAGCTAGATTATATGCTTGTTGGGGCCCCTGAGTGGCTCACTTGGTTAAGTATCTGACTTCTGCTCAGGTCATGAGCTCATGGCCCCAAGTTTGAGCCCCATATTGGGCTCTGCCTGTGCTGACAGCTCAGAGCCTGGAACCTGCTTCAGATTCTGTGTCTTCCTCTCTCTCTGCCCCTCCCCTGCTCATACTCTGTCTCTCTTTGTCTCAAGAATTAATAAACATTAAAAATGTTTTTAATTTAAATTAGATATATGCTTATTTATGTATATATATATATATACACCTATTTTATAGTATATTTATTTCTATATTTATCCATCTATATTTATTTCTCTATCTGTATATACTGAAAACTATGAATTCACACTGATACAAGCAATTCCAATCTGATCAACAAATTTTCTTCTATTTTTCTCCCTTCTTATGTTTTTAACTTCTGGGGATGGGGACTTCATCATTCCTAATACATGTACTACCCCTTTTCCTCCATGTATATGTTTTCCTTATCCCCACTTGGGCTTTGACACCAACTTCTCGTTTCCTATTCAGACATGTATCTTGATCTCCTTTATCTCAAAAATTTAAGACTAAATAGTTCATAAGAGGCTGGAGTTAAAGGAAGGAGCAGGAGAAGGAGAAAAATAGATGAATGAATATTTTCAAATTTAACACCATACAAGATTATTCTTCTGTTTTCCCATGAGTGAGTAACATCAATCTTTTTAACCCTTTTTAAATGGTAGGAAACAAATAACAATTACTTTGGAAATATTTTGGTAATTATGGCTGAGGTTGACAACTTTTTAATATTGGTCATGTGTGCTTTTCCCTATAAGGGGTTATTTTTTAATCATTTTTTCTATTTTGTATTTTTTCTTTCTTGTTGAGTGGTTGTTTTATTATTCATTCAACAAATATTCACTGTACATGTATTATTGACCCTTAATATTGTTCCCTAGCTAGATATTTTTCATTTGTGTGAGGCCCTTATGTGGAATTATAGTAATGAGCTCCTCAAAAGCAAGAATCAAACTCCATATTTATCTTGGATTCATTTCACCTCACAGCACAATGCTGGATAGTTGTTCATTAGCAACCTCCTTTTAACTATCTATTTGAAGCAAATTATTTAACCTGGAGTCCATGGATAAGTTTCAAACACTTATGAACTTGAAAATGTATAGGTAGTTTGTGTCTATGTGTGTATATTCTTCCTGAGAGTGGCTTAGTTTCAACAGGAGGGCTGAAATGCTCATTTGGCCCCGTTATTTTAGTATTAAACTAGAGATGTGCTAAACATTAGCAGTAAGTGAAAATTTATTTATATTAGAGATTATGACTAACCTTACAAGCTTATTTTTCATAAACTATCCTATGATCAGGACAATGACCTTTGACATCAAATCTTCAAAGCATATAGACTAAAAAAACTTTCAACACTGACTGGTAAGAAATGCATCCCTGTGATGATGGATGACCCAAAAGAAAATCATCTTTTTCTTTAAAGATTTGATTGCTTTGGTTCTACAAGAATATTTTCTTTAAAATAAATGACAAACAAAAAGTATTTTTCCCAGTGCTTGAAATAAATGCTCCTCAAATTGGACATATTTTTTCAAAACAAAATTCTCTAAAGAGTTTAGATTGCAAATACGAATTAAAATACCTGCTCCACATTTTAAACTACAAATTTGTTTTTATTGTGACTAGTACTTTATAACAAAAGCAGTAGGGTTTAACCACTTTGAATTACTTTGATAAAGGATATAATTTATTTAAGTTGCTAAACATGAAATGAATATCTCTAAAAGATAGTGAATAATAATCTTGGAAGATTCTGAAAGCATGCCGATTGGTAATGGACTTTGTGAACTGTGAATTACCTGGAGTATATCATCCTACAATGCAATTAGTAGCTATTAAGTATATTTTCAATACATAAATGTCAAGTATAATACAGACTTGCATTAATATTTGGTCATTTTTGTTCTGTGATGGGGAGCGCACAGATACATAACAATACACGGTTAATAATTTAATCACAGTGCCAATACCATCTCAAACAATGTTAGAATCTTAAAGCTTTAGAGTCATTTACAATTATTTATCATAATCGATAGTCTTACATTCAATCCTCTCTTCATATATTGATTTAGTGAACATTTATATCGTGTCTCTAATGCTAGAGATCAGGTGTGTGAGATTCAATAAAATAGCCCCATATTTAGGCCACATTACATTGTATGTGAGAGAAAAATGGACATTAAAACAGTGGGGAAAATGATGCCTGAAGATCGTAGGCAAAGGCAGAATTCAGAATCCAAACCTCATACTGGCACCAACTTCGGTTTTGTTGATACAGCAGGAAATTCCTCCTGTTAATATCTTTCTGATATTTTTGGAACATATAAGTCACATTCAAATATCATTAATCTTCCCTTGTGAAAAAGTAAAAACGTCAAGAAAATAGCATAGGTTTGGGTGGATGGTAGGGTGCACAAGAACAAATTCAGCATAACGCTATTATTTTGTTTGGCTTTATCCTCAGCCCCGATTGAGTTCTATCAAAACTCAAGTTGGAATTCCAGCCATGACACCTACTAGCTATGAGATAGAGAGTTATTCTATTAAAACTGAGTGCAGTCAAATATGAAATGGGCATTATATTATCTTCCCCGAGTTATCAATATAATTAAAGCATAATGTACAGAAACACCTTGTATGTGTCTGGCTTATAATAAGCATCCATGGACTTTTTAATATCCACAATATAGTTTCAACTTTCCAAGATCAAAATGTTTGGATGTATGTATCTTGTGCTTCAGCCTTATCTTATACATTCTCACAATAAAGTTTCATCACCAAATGCAACATGAGCCTTCCATGTAGTTCACTGAAGTCTGAAACAGGTTAAGTAACATATGTTCTTATAGTATGTTCCATACTGTACTTTGCTTTCCAATGGACATATTAGTGTATTGTAATTGAACTTGTAACCAAACCAGAAAACCAATATATGCTTAAAAAAATTTCTGCTGATTTTGGCCAAATATGAGTACAAGAATGATCTTGTAATAATTGCTGCCGTCACTAGTTATTCTATCTGGGGATAGGGGAAGTTCACTTGTCTCTTATCGATCTGGTTTGACTGTATAGACATGGTTTAAGACTACTTAATAAATAGCAAATGTATGCAACAAGAATACAAAAACTAATTCAGAAAGAAGGAACTCAAGAAGAAGGCTGTAACAACAGCATTGTTTAAAAAAAAACAAAAACAAAAACAAATCAGTTCATTGACCTGAACTAGGCATCTAGATAACGTCATAATTGAAAACAGACGCACTAAGCAGAAAGCAGCTTTTGGGTTTCTGGTTCCTGAACATTAATGCAATTACCTAGTTGTGAAGTCATGCTAATGACAACATGAAGTTTTAGTACCTCTCTCAGACATTTAGCTAATGATAAATTGTAAATCACTTTACTACCTGAAATGAAAGACCAGATCTCTTATTATGTTAATGAATCTGATACTGCATTGCAGATGATTAGTAAGAATCATCAGGGGCTCTTAAAACTCTACTGGTAATGAGTGGCATTTTGTTCTAGTGGAGAAAGCTGGATTTAGAACTTGGCTTGTTAGCATTTCCTAGCTAGAAGAAGATGACATTACTTCTTTGAAATTCAGGTGCTTTTCCTATATAATGGGGAACTATTACATGTCAAAGAACAAATTATGATCATGTATACGAAAGCAGTTTGTATATGCCAAAATGAGGTATTTTTTGTGATTATGGTACCATTCTTTTTTGAAAATCATTAGATTTTAAATATATATTTAGCATGTAATCATACAAAATAATATAAAATACATTTATTGAGATATTTAATAGGAAAGGGAAAAGCTGGTTAAGGAAACATATTCTTCTCTTTATTTAAGTCAAGTCCTCTATGATAGTTTATTCAGTGATGTTATATTACTTTATATTATAACATTGATTTAGTTCTAATTTAATAAGTCATTAAATATTGAAATTAATCACTAATTTTATCTAATCACTAATTTTAAAATGAACAAACAGGATAGATTAATTGACAAAAAAGTATTTAAGGACTAATATTTTAGAATTCAAAATTCAAGATGCTTCCTAATTTCATATTCGGTGGACAGTTGTTAAGGACATTATATATGCCAAGTTATGCCAATCTTTAATATAGGCATCTCTTTAAATCATTATTATAAACCATAAAAACAAGTAGTGTCATGCCAGCTTTCGACAAAGAGACTGAGGTTCAGAGAAGTTCTGTGTAACCTAGAGTCACATGGCTAATGCATTAGAGGGCGTTTTATTCATTGTTTTTATTCCAAAGCCATTGCTTTTCTCCTTTATACACATTTTGCTAACTCTCTTTTACAATTATTTGTAAAAGCTCCAAACATAACATTATCTTTTCCAAAACCAAATCCTTTTCATTCTGCACTAAATTTAGGAAAATAGGCAAGAAAATATACATGTAATTTGAAGTCACTTTGTCTATGTAAGTATCAAAGAATAAAAGACATGTACTTAAGATAGGAATATAAATATATATTCAATTATTTTTTGAATTAAATTATAGATTCTCTGGCCACACAGCCTGTATTCAATTATTTGTATAATGTTGAGATTAATATTTATCTTATGTGCACCTAAATTTCCTGAACTATTAGAAGGTGATCAGCATTCTATCCATCTCATAAGATTTTTTTGAGTATGGCAAGGTCTTACACATCGAAAGTACTTAGAATAACACTTGGCACTGAATAAGCACTTGGTAAACGTTAGCTATTGTTATTAGCTGATTATTTTCTGCTACTGTCTAGATCGTTTTTGTTCTAGATAGCCCCATTTCAAAATCAAAAAAAGGTAAGTCTCTGATGAAAAAAGTCACATTTGGCACATCATAATTTGTTTACAATACACACCCTATGTCAACTTTAATAGTCGATTTGTTTTTCTAAGAATTTTATCATTTTCACATGATTCATTGTCTAACTTAGTTATAATATTTTCCTGCAGTGAAACCTTAAGGAAAAAATTCCAATCAGTTGTTTTTGCTTGCAGAGGGAGAGAACAGGGCAGGCTGCTACTACCTCTCTGAAAGACGGCACATCCAATGTGAAAGAGAACAAATTGGCAATTCAACTATAACAACAAACTTTTAATAATCATACTTGTTAATTATTTAGAAGGGAATATGTTTTCCAAAAATGTTGAAGTAATAGCAGGTGCAAATTGTTTTTAACAAATTATGCACTGAATTCTATGCAAAGGATGTTATATGTACCCTTTCTAATCTTCACATGAGCCTTGCATGAGAGAATGGGTGTTCCCATTTTATAGGTAAGGGAAAAAACTCAGAGTCAATGTGATTGGGAAGGATGGAGAGCACAGGGGATGTGAAGTACAAACATTATAGTTAGACAGAACTGGGTTTAAACTCTGTTTCATTTTTTCCTCACTATCCAATATATAACCTTTCTCTCTCTTATTTTTTACGATCTGTGAAATGCCTCATCATGTTGCTATGTGGATTATATGTGATAATGTCCACAAGATCTTTAATTTATTACTGGACACATGGCAAACATTCATACATGGTTACTCATATTATGATTAAGCTAATGCATCAATATTATGTGAACCTTTGCAAAAACACACATATGTCCAACTCCAAGATCACCATCACTTACAACCATGTTTATCTACTCTTAAAAAATATACTGAAGTTAAATATGTATCAAATGGTTTACCAAAATGAACCATTTCTTAATTAAGATCTAATTCTCTAGATATGAAAGCCTTTTGTGTGTCTGTTCATTTTTATCATCAGGCTACATTGATCACTCTATTAAACAAATACTCTTATTCCTGATATTGTGTCCCGTTGCAAAATATGTGTTTAAATATGAGCCAAGGTGATGGCCTTGACCTGTTCTCACATGGAGAACAGGTGCCCACAGACCACTTTAGTTTTATGTTTTTCTTTTTGGAGAAAGAGCTTTGATTGCAATTTTTGATGTACTGTGAAGCACTCTTTTATACAGTGGGTAGACTATTACCCACAGGAGATTAATACATTATAACACCAAATCAAGAATGACATATTCATTTTCACACCAAAAGCATTCTCGCAGTATTTATCATAAAGAAATGATTGATTTACACCGAGTAGAAGCAATTTACATTTTTATATACACATGCACACTCACATATAAACTTTAAAAGCTTTAACATAATTATCTTCTAATACATATTCTTGATGAAAAAGAGTCTTAAAAGGTAAAAACAGTGACTGTAACCATAAATTTTTTATTTTGTTCTATTAATTAATGAGTTATGAAAATATTCTTCAAGTGAATTTAAGTCAAAAATGATGTTTCAACGAAGTCATTCCATCATCATCTGGAGCACTGCAGCCTACTATGACTGGTGCTAAAACCACTCAGCATGTGACATGTCAATACCATCTTATTTATAGTGGCACGGGTCCATGATTCCTCCCCTCAGTGACTTGAATTCAAAATACTCACAGAAGGATTTATGACTCAATAGTTTAGTTTTGGAGAATCTGTACTTCACAAATGATTATGAACTTCTGTAGCAAAACTAATCTGTCTTAGATGCACCATCCTCTCCAATAACATCTTATCTCTTGAACAAATCAAAGATTTTTCTTTCACTCACCCTTTGTTAATTCTATACTTTCTTGGGTAGACATTGAACATTGGCATGCTACATAGTAATGAGTAATATTAGAATATCTTTCCCAATTTTTTTGCATTTTTAATTTTTTTACGTGTGACAGAAGGACAGAGTTATAATCAGGAATATATTTTTTAATTCAACTAAGGTTTCCATATTCTAAGAGCTGTATTATGTGCTAAAAATTTTGAAATAAATAATCTATGGTTTCTACCCTAACTTCTATTTAAATCACTGGTGAGATTAAAAGAGGAAAGAAAAAAAATTGATAGATTCAAAATATAAACTTATTCTCAGAATAAAATTTAAAACAAAATTTAAATCTCAGAATGCATATTGTTCCCAGTTAAGCTAATCATATTATTCACTGGAATGAGAGATAGAGGAAAAGAATAAGAGGACTGAGGACAGAATGCTTGAATTCTTTTGTATTCCTGTAAGTGATCTCAAGATACTAAATGAAGCTATCGCTGCAAAAGGTAAGTGTGCTCATCATTGACCAAACACACCAACTATTTTCCATAAATCACAATGTCAAGGTAGATAATTTAATCAAAATATTTTGAAATAATATGACATATTGACTGACAAATTGTCTCAAATTATTATACTTAATTGTGCAGCTTCCTTGACTCCCTTATTTTTTATGTTGTAATTTGCATTCCAGTTTCATTTCTGACGTTGAATGGCTCAAATTACAATGACATATATATTGGGCATACACATTCTTTCTCTAAGAACAGTAAGAATGTGAGAATAGTCGCAAAGTAAACGTTGGAACAGAAAATAAGAAAGACAACATACACTTGAGAATTATAGGAACAAATCACTAGGAAATACCTAAGGGATTCCACAGAAAAATCTAGGAAATTAAGCCATGATATTTATTCTTACGTAACTTATTTGCAGTTAAAATGTCAAGGAGATTTTTCTATTAAAAGACACAATGTTAACAGAAAAATAAATAAATAAAGGACAAAAAACTGCCTAACGTTATCCAAAACTGAAAGGATCCAGTTTTTGAAAAAGAGAACTTCATAATTTTGAAGTTTTTATAAATATTATTTCAAGTCAAATTGGGGAATGGTATATACATACATAGTTTTTGATAAAAAAAAATTAGTATTTTCAATGAGCCAATGAACTTTGCTCAGGGAGGAGATGTCTTCCAAGATGAAAGATGCAGACTAAAAAAAGTTGAGTATTTTAAATAAGACATCTGGGGCAGATGAATCTTTTAAGACAGTCAACACACTGAATCAGTCTGAAAAAAAAATACAAAGATTCATTCAAGTGACATTTTTGCCTGAATTGGCCAAATGTTTAACCATAGCAACAGCTTCACAAGCTCATAAGTAGCCTTCCATCTTAAACTCTAAAAGGATGTTTAATATACATATACATTTGAGAACACTGCATTTTCTATGCCCACTGGAGGAGTACATTGCACATTAGCATATTAAAGGTTTGAGTGGCTCAGCTGTATGGACATATTTTTAACTGCATTTGATGTATCATACTTGACGACTTGAATATTATTCAAATGAAATGATTACCATGCTATAGAATCAGCATTCTATGAAACATTTCTAAGATATGGTGCTCCAAACACAACCATTGACTGATAAACAGAGGTGTGTTGTGCTTGATTTTCTCCATTCTCCCCTTCAGATCGCTTTTGCTTTTTCCACACTCCTTCCCCAAGTGGCTGACCAGCTCCTCACAAAAGAGCACTTTGCCCTCTGACTTCAAGTTACTCAAAGGTTGGCACCAAGAGGAATTCAGAGAATGGACAGAGGTCTAGTACATATTACCCTGGCTGTCTTCCTGCAGGATCACTACATGTTGGCTGTAGTGCCTATGCCAAAGACTAAAACTCTTACCAGGTGGCATTTCCCTATAGGTACTCTTCCTGTGCTCTAATCACACCTCCCTTTCCCCTTTAGAACTGTGAGTGTTAACTTCTGTCCCCTGTTGTTAGAACTATGATGCTTGATTATTATTTCTATTAAACCTGTCCATGCCTTTGCAAATGATTTCCTTTGATTGAGCCATCTCCTTCCTGCTGGATCCATGAATCATCCAAGGAAATGGACACTCAAAATAAGATTCTAGGATTAAGTTGCTCACATGTTTAAAGAGTTCACAGATAATCCTTTGGAAACAAGAAATAGGTCACCAGTAATCAGCCAGGTAGTGGCATCACAAATATTTGAAATCATCACTAATTTATAATACATTAAATATAATCTATTTCTCCTTACATTAAATGCATTAGACGAAGTGCAGACATGCTGGGAGTATAGTTGGCTGTGATCCCCAGGGAATGGGGAATATAAATCTGATTACTTAATACTCTGCTTAAACTTCCTGTTTTTTATAGTCCCTCCCACTCTGGCCCAGGATTAAATACAAGATCCTCACATAATATACAAAGACTCTGATCTTTGTGTGTGGTCTCCTTCCATATCACTGCCCTGAAAATATACATTTTCAGTTTACTCTGGGATGGGCAACTTGCTCTTGAAAAAGTTGTCAGCAATATTTTTTTTCCCTTCCATGCTTCACACATGCTTTTGTCTCTCTGACTGTCCTTCCGCTCTGTATTCAACTTACCTATAGTGTCTATTGCATACAGCACAGCAACCTAGCTGATGCCACTACCTCTTCTTTGCTTTCCCCAACCTGCTGTGTATCTTTCTCCTCTGTGCTTCCTAAACACACGAATACCTCTAATAATGCAGTACTGACACTGCAATGCGTCAAATAGTACTCGTCAGTGTTTCCTACCAGACTGAAAGATGATTGGTTAAGACAGTCTGGTGCTATTGTTTTTAACAATGTATCTTTAGCATAAGTCACATTCTCTAGCATGTAGGAGGAAATCTAGGGGGGAGAAAGCTGTTGATTTAAATAATTAATTCCAATTCCTTTTTCTAATATGTTAAAAACAATATATGTACTCTTTCATTATGCAATGCTTATATGTGATAAGTTCAAAATTTTAATATTGAAATAATTAGGGGCACCTGGGTGGCTCAAACGGTTTAGTGTATGACTCTTGATTTCAGCTCAGGTTATGATCCTAGAGTTGTGGGAATGAGCCCCATGATTGAGCCCCAAGATTCTCTCTCTCTGTCTCCCTCTGCCCCTCTCCTCCACTTAAACACTCTCTCTTTCTCTAAGATAAGATAAAAATTAAATTAAATTGAAACAATTCAAAGATATGCCATTTAAAAGTCAAAAGTATACAAAAGAATATATTAAAATCACCCTTTACCTCTCTCTATTCTTCTAATCTTCTTATCACAATTGACTTACAATAACAATACAGTGATGTTATCTAATAATGCTTTCCAGGAAATTTTCTACCAAACTAGAATGCACTATTTAAAAGAAGATACTTTTCAGTAGTTTTTTCTTGTCTGGCAGAAAATCATGGGCATATTAACACTAATTGGGCTTTGGAGTTTAACATAGCCACAGAGCAGTGTTTTCTTTACCACAACAGACTGAAAAAGTATGTATGAGATAAATGATTTTCATTAAGCTTTTGCTACCTGGTTGGAGACTTTATTTGTCTTGTGGATAATTCTAAATACATTGTGGTTCTTCATACACCACTGCATTTGGTGGCTATCTAGATGCTTAAGAATGTGACTGAAAACAGTAACAGGCTGTTCTAGAAGCAGGTATTCCACATTTTCCTTGGTTTTCCAAAAGTCACCATTAAATTTAGAAACCACTAAATGTAAGCATGTTTTCACGTATTTGCGAGTAGTTAAATGTGTTGCAAAAGCCAAACAAGTATTTAAAGTCCCTAAAAGTACAGTGGATAAAAACATACATACCACAAGTCACGGTTTTACTTTTCTCACCACACCACATAGTAATATCAAAGGAAAAAGGAGGAAGCAAGATAGAAAAAAGATTTTGAATTTATTTTTAGTGGGTCACTTTAATGCACATTTTGCTGCAGGATATCTAAATGCTGAAAATCCTACCTTTACTTAATACAAAATAAAAGAGAACATATTTTGTGAAGTATTTTCAAGAACTAGCAGAGATTTGGCATATTTATGCTTGAATATCGTGATTGGCACAGTTAGTCTAATAGACAGCAAGGGGACAGCTCTATTAACCACTGTGGCTTGAAATCCTGATTTATGTTTCATCCTCTAATTAAAATCCAAGAACCCTAAAGCTGAGATATATTATGTATAAATTTACTTTAGCAATGAGATGTCTATTAGATGATGTAAATGTCACGATGAAATTGGAGGACCTTTACTTCAATATGAAAAACGGAAATAATCTTTAGCAGAGACAGATCCAAACCATTTCCAAAGGACAGATAGAAAGATCTAAGGCACCAGAGTACCTTAGAAAGCAGATCATGACTGGATTTCATGACTCGTTACTATGTAGGGAGCCAGAAAAAATATATAAATTTTCTCTCTCAAGCTCTAGCTAGGTAAAGGAGGCTAGCTAATGTTCTGGTGGTACTGCACGGACGATACTAAACATCCTCAGAACAGAATTGACTTTAATTCAACATATTCACTGAGTCCACTGTTGTATTTAATAATGTATTACTACTATATAGTTCTTGATTTATTTAAATAAAGGTATTTAGCTAAGTCTTTAAGTGGGAAAAGAAAGAAGTGTTAGTCACAGAGTAGGTATTGTTAGAATCAAATTCTAAATTCCAGTCTCTAAATTGTTTATTTCTAACTTGGATCAGGACAATAGAACTTATTACTTTAAAATAGAAATCTAGGGGCATCTGGGTGTCTCAGTCGGGAAAGCATCCAACTTTGGCTCAGGTCATGATCTTACTGTTTGTGAGTTCGAGTTCCGCATTGGGCTCTGTGCTGTCAGTGCAGAACCGGATTTAAATCCTCTGTCTCCCCCTCTCTCTGCCCCTCCCCTGCTCATGCTTCTCTCTCAAAAATAAAAAAAAAAATTAATAAACATTAAAATGTTTTAAAAAATAAAATAAGAATCCAGTTTTCTTTACTTAAGGATTCTTAAAAGAAGCTTAGCTGTCATTATATATGGAACTACTAAGGGAGAAGGGAGTTCCAAGAGGAACAGAGATAAATGCCTCAAAACCAAAAGAGGAGATTTGTTTCCACACCTTCACCTCCCTTGTATGAACCCCACGCCAGTCCCTATATTCTGCTTTTCTCTCTGAGTGCAAGACTAATGAGACCCTGAGCCATTACTGTACATTCACTCATTAAGTGGGTTCATTTTCTACTATCTTAAAACATAATATTTATTAATACATAAATAATGAATAATAAGTGAGTTAACATATCAATGATTAATAAACATATGAATATATGTAATGATATGTTGTTTATTCCATATACTTGAAAGTCACAGAAAAGAAAAGCATAGGGCTCTAAAGGAACAACAACAAAAAAAAGGGCATCACAAATGTTATATTCTAAAGCTTACAGATATCTCACAGGAGAATTGCTAGGATCCTCATTCAGAGACCATTTATTTTGAACATCTGAATCTTTCATATACTAAAAGTTTAATAAAAATGTATAGACTCACAGATTCATCCGAGTCTTGATTACAGCTTCTTTGTTGCAATGAACTTTACCTTGACTATTTTATGTTTATTACACTACATAACATACTGTGTCATATAGGGATACCATGACTAGCATTTGTTAGTAATTTACTATTTCAAAAACAATTTTATCTACATTATATTATATGACTTTCACTATTTCATGAGTTAGCCAACATTTTTACCATTTTGTAGAATAAGTTGCTTGGAGTCAAAAGGATTGACTTACCTGGCTGTAGTTATGAAATTCCAAAGCCTTGTAGCTAATAAAGTGTTTCAGACTCTGAGTGTCATGCTCTTACTCACACAATATCCATCAAGAAATGATTATTGAAAGAACGAAAATTGTTTTTCATTTGATGTTATTTTCTGAAAATTTACCAAATGCACAGTGTATACAAGTCATAGGACCAGATGCCAGAGATATAAAAATAGTGAAGCTGAAGATTTTCCACTCAGTAAACTTAGAGGCTAAAGAAGATGTTATCAGAGATTCATAGGATCCACATTAACGATCTATTCCTTCCCTATCACCAACAGCTATCAGATGATCATATTGAGGCCATGTATCACGGCATGATTTTCTTACAAGATGGCTCTTATGTCATGAATATAAATGGTAAATATAATAAAAAAATTGATGTAAGGTAAACAAGAACAAATGCATTGCAGGATACCCTGTGGATTACGCAAGACTAACAAGAGCTATTTTTTCCGTGAATATTGCTGAGTGTATGAACGATAATTAAGGGATTGTATAATGACTTCAGAGAAAAGACCTCACTACTTTTTATGTATTTTAATAGTTGTATTTTGTTTAGAAATTAAGAAATAAGAAGATAGTTTCACAACTGAAAAGAGTCTTATTTGATCCATCTGAAAATCTTCACACCAATTTTAATAGCAACTGGTGATTCTAATAGGTTTTATGTCTGTATTTCCAATCGAGGTTTTATGTCTGTATTTCCAATCGAGTTTTCTTTCCTTGTTGCCAAGCTATATGACAATATACAAACTAAATATCTGGGATCTACTTTTGCTGTGTTTAAATGCATGTCTATAGATTCTAAACCAAGAACAGCCAAACAAAATCAAACAGAGAACAAACCAAAAAACTGCCTCCAGGCTCTGAGGTACACATAAGGGCAAGGAAGTTTTCTGATGGAGAGTTGAACCACAGGAAAAAAACAAAACAACAAAAAACAAAAAAAACCAAAAAACACTACCTTTGAACGATTTACTCATTCTTATGGCTTTAGGCTGGAAGACAGAATACAGTCAGCTCCCCAGAGGGTGAATAAAATTCAGAAAGAAAACGCAAAGTTTTCTGGCTTAAAGTAACAGAAGTCAGAGTTCAAAGAAACCATAATCATTGGAGAGTGAGAGATTAATCCTGGAGGGTCCAGGGCCAGAGAAGAAGAACTCCAAATTTTATGCACATACTTTTCTCAGATCTCTGACTGAAACCAGAAACACACAAACATGGAGTAGTCTGCCAGCAGCCCTGCAAAAGACAAAAGAATTAAATGGAGAAGCTAGTGCCCAAGACATGGGGCTGTGAATTGGGTCAAACTTTCTTCATTGCCTGCTCTAAGAAAATGCCAAGCCTCTGAAGGAATAATACCAAATTTGGAGGTTCCACGATATCACATTTAAAAATTCCAGAATGCAATTCAAAATTATTAAGCATTGGAAGAACTTGGAAAATGTGACCTATTCTCAAGGAAAAAAGAAAAAATCAACAGAAACCAACATTGAGATGACCCAGATGTTAGGATGTTTAGTCTAGGATGTTAAAGTAAATTTTATAACTATGCTTGATTAGTAAAGAGGAAAATATGCTTCTAATGAATACAAAGATAGAAGATGTTGAAAGAGAAATTGAAAGAATAAAAATATCCAAAGGGAAATTTTATAACTGAAAAAATACAATACAATACAATACAACAACAATAATCTAAATGCCCAGGATGGTTTTAGTAGAAGAATGGTGGGGACTTTTAAAAAGAATCATTGAAAAGAAAGTTTAGTAGAAGATATCTAATCCCAAGAAAAGAGAGAAAAATTATGGGAAAAAAATGAAGAGAGCTTCAGGGATGAGTGGTATAACAAAAATGAAAACCACTCACATATGTGTAA
The DNA here is from genome assembly GCA_028646485.1 of Cryptoprocta ferox. NCBI lineage: Eukaryota > Metazoa > Chordata > Mammalia > Carnivora > Eupleridae > Cryptoprocta > Cryptoprocta ferox. Next base: position 18,499,866 of record CM053560.1, read on the forward strand.
TTAGAATCCCAGAGAGATCATAGATAACTGAGCAGGAAAAACACTTGAAGAAATATTGGCCTGAAAACGTCCCAAATTTAGTGAAAGCTGTACATTTACAGATTCACTAGACTCAGTCAAATTCAAGCAAGATAAATATGAGGAAAACCACAACTAGCTTTTTCATAGTTAATTGCTGAAAACCAGAGATAAAGAGAAAATTCTGAAAGAAGCTTGAGGAAAATGGCAACCTACATCCAGAGGGGAAACAATTAGAATGATCAAAGACTTCAAATCAGAAATTATAAAAACCAAAAGACAGCAAAACATCTTTAAGTGCTGAAACAAAAACACTACTTACCCAGCATTTTATATCTATATAAATATCTTTTAGAATGATAATGTGATATTTTCAGAGAAAAGAAAAATAGGTAAGTTATCTATGGACCCCCTACTGTAAGGAATGTTTAAAGCTATTTTTCAAACTGAAGGGATATGACATGGTATAGAATAGTATCCTCAGGAATAAATAACATCAGAAATGGTCAATATAGGAATAAATATAAAATGTTATTTTTCTCCCTTAGTTTTAAAGTCTATATTACTGGGGCACCTGGGTGGCTCAGTTGGTTAAGTATCCAACTTTTGATTTTGCTCAGGTCATGAGTTCAAGCCCCCACATCGGGTTCCATGCTAATAGTGTAAAGCCTGCTTGGACTTCTCTCTCTCTCTCTCTCTCTCTGCTCCTCCGTGTTCATGCTCCATGCTCTGTCTCTCCCAAAAATGAATAAATAAACTTAAAAATATAAAATCCATATAACTAACAAAAAATTATAAGATTGAATTATCATTTTATAATGTTTGTATATGTAAAAATAGGACACAATAGCATAAAAATTAAGGGATATAAACAGTTATAGGATTTAACTCTAAGTTAAAGTACTCTAAGTACTAAGTACTCTAAGTAGACTGAAAAGTTTAGGTTGTGTTATCTCTCAACGAACCACTAAAAAGAAAAAGGCAAAATTAGCCATCCAATACATAAGTTAAAATGGAATACTAAAAAATATCTAAATGATACAAAATAAAGCAGGAAATGAGGAACAAGAGAACAAAATCAAAAGACAAAAAGCAGAAAACAAATTTTAGACCTAAATATAACTACATTGGTAATTAAATAAAGTTTTAATAAGCTAAACATTCCAATTAAAAGATCAAAAATGTCAGAATTGATTAAAAATCAACTCTGGTATATATGATCCATTTCTTATATACAATACACAAATGAAACTAAGTGGATGAAAAAATATGTAATATGAAAACAGTATGGTTTGGAGAGCAAATCAATATGTTGATATCACTTATGTCAATATCAGATGAAATAGACTTAGGACAAAAGAATGATCAGATATAACATAGGTTTTGAATACTGATTAAAGAGTCAGGAACACAAAACATTCGGGAATCTATATTCACCTGGTAACAGAGCTCTATTTTTTTAAATTTTTAATTAATTAATTTATTTATTTATTTATTAGTTTTTGACAGAGAGTGAGAGAGGAGGGGCAGAGGGAGAGAGAGAGAGACAGAGACAGAGACAGAGACAGAGAAAATCTTAAGCAGGCGCCATTCTCAGAGCAGAGCCCGATGTGGGGCTTTATCTCAGGACCATGAGATCATGACCTGAGCTGAAATCAGAGTCAGAAGCTTAGCTGACTAAGCTACCAGGCACCCCATTACTGGATAGCAGAGCTTTAAAATCATGCAGCAAAGACTGACAGAAGAGACAATTCCACAAGCATTGTTAAAAATGTTAACACATCTCTTTCAGCAGTTGATAGACACATACACACATGCACACAAATTCCATATCATGACCTAATTGATATGTAGAGACAATACATGAAACGATTGAAGATTACGTATTTTTTGCAAGTGTACAGAGCACATTTACCAAGATAAACTATATCCTGCCCCATAAAAATATTTTCTTGTTTTAAAATTTAATTCCAGCATTGCCTGGGTGGCTCAGTAGGTTGAGCGTCTGACTTCAGCTCAGGTCATGATCTCCCGGTTCCTGAGTTCGAGCTCCACATTGGCTCACTGCCGACAGTACAGAGCCTGTTTAAGATCTGCTGTCTCCCTCTCTCTTTGCTCCTCACCTGCTTTCTCTCTCTCTCTCAAAAATAAATAAACACTAAAAAAATTAATTCCAATATAGTTATATTAGTTTCATGTATACAGCATAACAATTCACCAATTCTATATCAAGACAAATGTACTAAAATATTTTTCAATAAATTTCAAAGGATTAAAATCATGTATAGTATGTTGTTTATTATTAATAGAATTAAATTAGAGCAAAAATGATACAATTCTAGAAAACACAAATAATTGGAAATTATGCAAAATAGTTCTAGTTAACCTATAGAAATCACAAAAAATGTAAAAACAAGTTTTAAGCAACTGATACAATTTAGCATATCCAGTTTTGTGGAATGTAGTAAAACTGTTGCTTAAAAGGAAATACATAAATTTAAATGCTTATATTAAAAAAGAAGAAAGATCTAAAATCAATAACCCAAGTTTCCAGAGAGCAGGCTTTGTGTAAAGACTGGAAGGCTATGAGGTCAGAAAACACACACGTTCCAGATTAGAAAGGGTACAATGTACGTAGGTAAGGAGTTTGAACTTTACACTGAATGCCCTTGGGGAGTCATTGCAGTGTTCTAAGTAGGGAAGAAGTAGGATCAGATTTTTCATTTCAAAAAGATTATTATGAGAGTGGTGTGATTTATGGATTTATTTCAGATCCACTTGGAGCGAATAGATGGGAAGTCATTTGGTAATCTATATCTGAAAGGGACCAACTTCCATTAAAATGCTGTTTGTGGAAACTGGGAGAACCCACTGGTGTCAGAATTATTAAGGAGGTAGCAGCAGTAAGATTTTGTGAGTGGTTGCATGTTGATGTTGAGCCAAAGGATGGACATTTTTTTTTTTTGGCTTTGGTGAAATAGGGAATGTGGGAATACCAACAACAGTCATGGAAATAAAAACCAAAACCAAAAGAAAACAAAACAAAACAAAGGTGAAACAGAAGGTTTAAAGGAAAAATAGACGTTCCTTTTGAGGGGAGTTAGATATTCAGCTTGTTAATTTTCTCAATTTCTATTTTATTTTACATTAATTTCTACTCTTATCTTTATTATTGTCTTCTTCTTTGTGTTTGGGTTTCCTTTTTTATTTTATTTCAGAGGATTCTGACCCAATTTTTCTTTTGATATGGAAGTGAGATTTATAGGAGAATATTGTTTGATTTGAGGAGACAATGCAATGGAAAAGATAGCAAACCTACAAGAAGTTTGAGGCTTGTTGTAAATGGTGGCATTAGGAATTATTTTACTATTGGGAATACCTTTCTCTTGTATAGATGGTCAAAAAAATGAAATCTCTGTGTACAGTACAGTATTACATATTACAGAAAAAATATCAGTACCATATTGGGGTGTTATTGTGTTATGCTGTTTGGAAGATACTAATATTCACAGGCTTATTCTTTTTTTAAAAAAACTATTTATTCCTGAGAAAGAGAGAGAGAGAGAGAGATGGAGCATGAGTGGGGGAGGGGCAGAGCAAGAGAGGAACACAGAATATGAAGCAGGTTCCAGGCTCTGAGCTGTCAGCACAGAGCCCTACACGGGGCTCAAACTCATGAGCTGTGAGATCACGACCTGAGCTGAAGTTGTATTCTTAACCGACTGAGCCACCCAGGTGCGCCACAGCCTTAGTTTATTCTCCATCATTCTTCAGGCAGAAAATTCCTATATCTGAAATCCATTCAACCTAAGAATAGCTAAATCCATACCCTAAGTTACCATACCTGTTATGTGAAATGAAAAGTCATAGACGCATTTTTCCCAAGCATCTGGGAAAACAATATTCTATAAAATACCTCATATTAATTTTTCATAATGAATTATTGATTCTATAGCCCCTGGAAATAACATAATTGCATCTTCCAATAATCTTTTACTCTTCATCACACTTGACTTTTATAATTTTTTTTAATGCTTACTTATTTTTGAGAGAGAAAGAGAGCACATGAGCAAGGGAGGGACAGAGAGGATGACAAAGGATCTGAAGAGGGCTCCGTGCTGACAGCAGAGAACCCAATGCGGGGCTCAGACCCACGAACCTTGAGATCATGACCTGAGCCAAAGTCAGATGCTTAACCAGCAGAGCCACCCACATGCCCTACACTTAATTTTTAGCACACTTAGTACTGTTGATCAAGTTCCCTTTCTTGAAACTATACTCACATAGTTTTCCTTAATAACTTTCTTGAATTTCTTTTCTTGTTTCCTTTGAGAATTCCCCTTTTTTCCTTAAACTTTCATTATTTCAACCAGTTATTCCCAAGTATATATTTTCTCGTAAGGCAATTTTCCTGAACTTCATACCATTGTATCCAGCTGTCTGATGGCCATCACTAATAGATGTTCCATAGGACTTCAACTGAACTCGTCAAACACTAAACTCATACATACCTTCCTCATATCAACCACCTGAATCCATTTTATCAATTTAAGCACTATTATCCACCCAGTAGTTCAAAACTTAAGAGCCACCTATAAAGCCTCCTTTATCCGCTCAATCAACAACCCTATTAACTTTACCCCTAAATTATATCCTGGATCTATACACTTCTCTACATTTAATTGTTCATCATCAATCACTGAAACTACCACAAAGACTGGAATTTACTCTTTCAAATTCACCTTCTTTCATAAAAAACACACACATGCATATACACATACTTCCACATACATATATGTATGTGTATGTATATTCACATTCATAACTGTTTCATTTCTTTATTTAAATCTTTCTGTTGCTCTCCATGGCATAAAGAATAGAGTCCCATTAGTGGCACTAATTTAGTTCTAGGTATACAGTTTTACAATTAATGATGATTTAAATAAAGAGAATAGGAACGGGGCACCTGGGTGGTTCAGTCGGTTGGTCTTCCGACTTGGGCTCAGTTCATGATCTCGCAGTTTGTGAGTTCCAGCCCTGTGTCGGGCTCTGTGCTGGCTCAGAGCCTGGAACCTGTTTCAGATTCTGTGTCCCTCTCTTTCTGCCCCTCTCCTGTTCATGCTTTGTCTCTCTCTCTCTCTCTCTCAAAAATAAAAACATTAAAAATTTTTGAAAGAAGAACAAGATAAACAATTCATGCTAACCATAAACACTTCCAAAATATGTCTAATATCTAATCATGTAATCATGGATCTAAATACAACCACTATTGAGTCCTAACATCAGTCCCTAATATCAGTCTGTCATGCATTATTATTGAGTCCCTAATATCAGTCTGTCATGCATTACGATACTTCAAAAACATTAGCAGACAAGGCAAACTTTATCTTGCTTAGTAAATTAAACAAAAAGGCCACTGGGCTGTGTTGGCTTTAATGCCCTTGTAGCCTTTGTAAGTAAAACCAAAACCTAACCTTAAAATGTCTTCAGTTTAAGAAATCAAGACCTAAGGACAACCAGTTACAAACAACTCACTAGACTTTCCCAAATAAAGCAACCACGTAAGCTACAGACACTCAAATGATGCCATTCTGTTGCCTCCTTCCACCTCTTCTCTTTGAAAGTCTTCCCGCAAGTTTCTGCAGATGGAGCACTCCCAACCACTTCCCATTTGGCACTCCCCCATTTGTGTGGATTTTTGCTCAAATAAACTCTTATCAATTTAATATGCCTCAGTTTATCTATTAAGAATGTTCTCACTATGTTTACATTCTTTGTATAAATAAGTGATTAATTTCCAAGCAGTGATATAATTTCTAAAAAATAAAAAAAAAGTCAGTTGGATATAGGAAACCAAGATTGTGTTTTAACTAGAGTCATCAAAAAGAGATGTCTCCTAGGAGATGACATGGATTTGATATATACATGCTAAAAAATGGTGGGCTTGATGCCTTAATTATGGAGTGCAGTTTTTTAAGCAGACAGCCAAGCAACACAAAGGATCATAAATGAGGATAATTCTTGAGCAAGGACAGAAAGAGAGAAAGTAGAAGTAGAGAACATATGGGGAAAAAGGGTTAGGAGATGAACTTTGTGAAGAAAGGAAGCATCCAAGGTCTTTCAGGACAGGGTAAGTTGACTAATAAAAGAGATTATGTTTCTAGCTCCTCACCTTTAGGAGAGTCACATATTATTATGCTTCCCTTTTCAAAAGAAGTGTTCTCTTTCATTTGTTTTCATCATTATATACGTATTTTTTAAAATTAAACAGAAATAAAACCAAACCCAATAGATTTATAATCACATGTGTGTAGTTTCCAAGAAGGAATAATTATGATTTAGGACATTTTCTGAATCCTCTTTATATCTTTTCCTTGATGTTTTCCTTTCTCATTAAAGTTTCCTTTTTGTCTTTCATTAAAGACCTCTCCAGAGGCACCTGGGTGGCTCAGTCAGTTAAGCATCCAACTTCCACTCAGGTCATGATCTCATATTTTGTTGGTTCAAGCCCTGCATCCACTCTGCACTGACGGTGTGGAGCCTGCTTGGTATTGTCTCTCTTTCCCTCTCTCTCTGCCTCTTCCCCACTCACGCCTTCTCTCTTTCTCAAAAATAAATAAGTAAACTTAAAAAAAGAGGACCCCTCCATGGTTTTCTACTCTAAGCATTTATATTTAGAAAAAGATCTGGAATTCATTTTGACTATAATATAAATAAATGACCAATAGTTGCTTAAAGTACTTCCAACCTTAATATATATGTCATAAAATATCAAAATACAAACTAAAGAAAAATTATTCTTATTGGTAGAAAATTATAGATTTTTCCTAAGTGATGATGCCCTCTCAAAACTTTTCTAAGTACCCCCTGGAGCTAGAGAACTGAGCTGGATATGAGTGTTAATAGAGGTCATAGATGATATGAGCATTAAGGTAAATCCAATGTTCATGTATACCATTTTATATCAGGCCTCGTCTGCAATCAAATATAAACCCAATAAATCAAAAAACATAGATTTTTATACTTTTTTTATAAAGCACAATCTAGAGCTGCATTAAACAGGCATCAGATCTGTCTCAAGGCATTAAGCTTTTAGTTTTTCAGACATTAGTGGAAATGTAGATTTGGTTGAGTACCTAAATTTGACCATAATCTCTGAATCTTTTCACATAGCAAACTTAACACTTTGGCCCCTGGAGTACCCTATTTGATACAACCTGGCATCTAACCAAAAGTCACCTTACACTGAAAGAGTTATTTGAGTAAATTACTGGGGGACCTTGAGATTTGTGAGTAAGAAACTGCGTGTGCTTAATTCAAGCCATAGTCATTAAGATTATATATCACACAATCCAATGTTATTGAGATGTGTATGCTGCTGAGTCCAGATGTCCTTAGTGATTTGCTGAAATGTCTCTAACTCAGCAGTTTGGAAGTTTCTTGCTAGGAATACTGTTCTTCTTCATATAACAGCTCCTCCCTCCCTTCTACCTGTTATTTGAAACCTTATGAATAAAGTATATGAAGAGAGAAAGACATTCACCAACCTCCATGTAGGGCAATTAGGAGTTAACTGAATCACACATGTCTCATTCAGTATATAGCTTCTAAAAGACATCTGTGACCACACCCAAAGGTCTGCCTGGAATGTAATATGATAAGAAAATCTGCAGTAAAATACCCAATAAATTGAAAAGAATGCAAAATAAATTGTACCTAAAATAGTTATATTTCACAAAGACATTTGTATGGAACCCTTTCAAAAGCAAAGCAGTCCCTTTTTAGACTTGATTACTCCTTCTGGGTGGGGGCTAGTAATCATGTGAATAGCAGCTATTGCTTCTGAGTAATGACCGCTGCAGGTCTCCTGTTCAGTTCTTCTATTCTCAAACACAATGTGCAGAATGTCAAGTTTGACTGCTCTATGAATAATTCAAAATGATCAGTTCCTGAATTGCCATTTGTGGTCTGGGGGTGGGTTACCATTTAAACTAGTTCACTGAGTAGCTCACCAGAATATGTCTGAAAATGAGCCAAGATTTTGGGCTTGTTGCCTTTTTTTTTTCCTTCCTCTAACAAAGAAAGAAAGATACTGGGCTCAAAATGGATGGATTTTCTTACAGAGAAAAGCTTTTAACCACTGACAGCATAAAGCAGTGCATGTGAATTTTTATATAAACAATCCCACTGCTTGATACTCATGCTTTCTTCCCCAGATTCACTCCTATGAAAAATTCCCTGGCAGTGTCTCTGTATGACCATTTTCTCAACCAAAGATCTGTAGCTGCAGGTCCAGGCTCAGCAACTGAAAAATGCACTTACTGAAAAAGAAACCATTTCCAATAAAAGCAACAGCATTTGAGTGGACTGGCCAAGCCAATTTCTGCTTTGTATAACTGCTAAGGTTCCAACAGTTCTTTTTTATATTTATTTTTTTCCTAATAGATTGAAAGGCTCCTTTTTATTGCTGAGCTATAGCAATGCAATCCAGTAAAAATAGTCGAGTGTCTTTCTGTACAAGCTTGTAATTTCCTTTTCTGTTAAGGTTATTTTGGAAATAAAAGAAAGTTATAAATCAAAGAAAACTATTAGGTCTTCTCCTTCCTCAGCCCCTTCAACCCCAGTAAGTCTCACAGTCTTAAATCCAATCAGTTTTTAAAAATTCAGCTTAACCAATGAGTATTAATCATTTGATATCTAGGTTTGAACAGCATAAACTATAGTCCTTCATTTAAGCATTTTAAAAATCAAGATTATTTTAGGCAATAAAAAATCAATGTAATTAGACTAAAACAAAAATAAAGTATGAGAAGAAAAGAATGCCATAGAATTAGGATATTTAGAAGCATCACAGAATGTGAGGTAAAGCTCAATAGTGAAAGCCCATAAAGCACAAGTTGTTACTTTGACCCAAATGAATAGCGCCCTGAAGAACTTAAATGCCTTCAGAATTCCTTTTCTCCTCTCATCTTCTCTAGGCTTGATTTTCTGCACACCAATCTCTTTTGAATAGGAGAAAACACTGCTTTGACACCTGTCTGGTGTCAATGGCCCCAGAAAGGAATTGATTGGCTTTGTCTTATCTATGATCAGGCACCCCTAAAATTTAAGGCAAGGAAAGGAGAATCAAGGGAAACAACACAGATTATATGAGAAAGTACTGTAGGCAGTAGAAAAGAAACATTCCTCTCTGAAAGAGGCATTATTGGTTACTAAGATTGCTGCAGAGCAAAGGGACAGGTGTGCACAATGCATACAAGATTAGCAGTTTAGTTTTTATTTTTAAAAATTTTTAATGTTTACTTATTTTGAGAGAGAGACACAGAGCACAAACAGGGGAGGGGCAAAGAGAGAGGGAGACACAGAATCTGAAGCAGGGGCTAGCCTCTGAGCTGTCTGCACAGAGCCCCTTGTGGGGCTCAAACTCAGGAACCATGAGATCATGACCTGAGCTGAAGTCGGACACTCAACCAACAGGCGCCCCAAAGATTAGCAGTTTAAAAACAACATTTAAAATATGACCTAAACTTAGATGGAATTGAAAATTTTGCAAAATCAATCAAATCAACAATCAGGGATGATTTCCTCTTAAAGGGCCTCATTTTACTGTAAAAGTACACTTCACATCTGAGATGATAATTTTCAATGTTATGAAACTTCAAGGTGTTGGGTCTCATTCTTTGCATCATATTCACAGATGTAGCAGATGTGTCCATGAGATACGTAAACAGAGTAAGTCTGGCCTCTTAAAGTGATGCCTCTGGAATTTTAAAAGTTAGAATTTTAGTAACAACAATAGCAATAATAATCAAAATAGCTACCCTTTACAACTGTTTTTTTTAATTTAAATCCATGTATATCACTCAATAGCTGTATGATCCTGAGCAAAAAGCTGAACTCTCATTTTTATATTGCTTATTATAAAATAAGTATAGTAATATTGTCTGCCTCATAGGTAAAATAAGAATCAATTATGATGATATATGAGTAAGGTGATGGGGACTCTGGCATACAGTAGGCCTACAATAAACTCTAGCTTTGACAATTATTAGGATAATGATGCAATTATTAGGATGCTAATGATGCAATCATGTATGTACTTAAAAGTTGATTTTCCATTTACTTCAAATGGGAAAAATTTTAAATATCTTTTGGGTTTCTTTCCTCTTAATTTGTGAATGCCTGTGATTGCATGTTTGTGAATTAGTGTATGTGTGCTTATAAAGGTTTTATTAGCCGAATCTATTAAAAAGGAAACCTATATGAAATACACAAAAATATTTCAAAACTTTATGAGAAAAATCACAGGGTTCAGGGGAATTTGGAATGATAAAAATGTATTTTTGAATGAAACTTTCCTTGCAGTGCTCTCTATTAGTTTGACTAGACTACTACACATATTTCCTTCCTTCCTCATGAAAAAGAGATTTTACTTTGAATAAACAGTGCTACACTTTCCCCATTTCCAGTCAATTAAAAATAATAATAGAGATAGATTCTTTGATGGGGTTATTATGATTTCTGCTAATTGTCACTCATTAGAAAGTATTTCATGAATATCTAGCAAAAAAGGGAGAGACTCAAAAAACTGTAAAGCAAGGTTCAGTTCATGTCTTCAGGAATTTTTCCTAACAAATTGAGAAATATTAAGTGTCAACCATCTGGTTCTGAATGTGATAGCACAGAAGAAAGAATTGAACTGATTTAGACAGAGAAATTATTTAAATGAAGAGTAGAAGTTGAATAGGCTATTATTGGCTAAGTGAGAATTCAGTATGTAAGAGGGAGAAATGAGAATATTTAAAATAAGGAAATAAATAGGATAAGTCAAGGCTTGAGGGCAGATTCAAGCAAGATGCTATAATTAGGCTAATACAAATGTAAGCAAATGGTGTACAGTAGCGCATTATGGGAAAGAAACTCGGATTTACTGAAAAGCATTAGGTACAAAATGTGTTAAAAATCAGTAGAGGAATTTTGAATCAGTCTTGTAAGAAATAGGACAAACCGAGATTTCTTAGAAGGTAACTGTTGCTATTGGTCGAATACTGGTATTGAGCATCAGTTGGGAATAAATCTGGAGGCAGACAAGTGAATGGTACTATTTAGATCTGAGAGTATAATGATATAGACGAAGGTATTATTCTGCCACTCTGTATCTCCCAGTCAACAATTTAGTAATGATAGTAATTTAATTATGAGATCAGTTGAATCCCCATGTTATGTTCTGTTACCAAAGAATGTAAGACAGGGTTTTTACAGCCAAATGCAAACTTCATTTCTAGAAAACTTCTCCCCTAAATTACTGTATGCTTTTTAAAATCTTCATCCCTGATAAGCAAAATAGAAAAAAAACCTAAAATTTTTTCATAAATCTTTCCATTAAAACAATAGGAATTCCCAATCTGCTTGATACGTTCCTCATAAAAGCACCCTGGATCATTTTAGTTTTTCTAATGCAAAGATCCTACCCAAGGACAAGCTCTTCCAATTGTGAATATCCAGACACCATCTGTATGTGAAATAATATAAGAAATCTCAGAATGCAAGGGTACTAGAAATGTGAATAAATAAAATGGAGAAATGTCTAATTTAAAGCTGAAAATTCATAAAGATATATGACTTGATTAAATAATATTACTCTAGATGCATTAAGCTAAAGTTTACTGATCTAACTACCTTTTTAATAGATGCTAAAACTGAGACACAAGTAGTTTAAATTATTTGCTACTTTCCTTTCAAATGAGACCACATGCCTCATTCAATGATTCATTTAATGAACATTTTGTACCTGTTAAAACTCCAATGATGCATTTTAAATCACTAAAATTATATATGTAAATCAGACATGGTTCTTGCATTTACACTTTAGTAGGTAACTGTAAACAAGTAATAATACAATCATAATGATCATTTTGAATACATGGCTAAACCAAGGTACTAGGAGAGCACAAATAGAGGTACATAGTAGTCTGACCTGATAGGGAACCCTTTCAATTATACTGATAGTTCTCTTTCAATTATGCAGTTTGCTGCATTGTACTCATTCTGGAGCCTTCCAAGAACTTAACCACTGTAGTAATATCACCTTTAAAACACAGCACCTAATTTCATGATAAAATTAAAGGCCACAAGGGGGAGTAGATGTAATAAGTCTACTTATCACGTACTGGATGAGTACAAACCCCAGTGAAATTCCAATCAAATTTTGCCTTCCAGCTAATTACATTCAAAGACAAACTTTGCTGACATTTTTGCCACTTAAGTTTAAGGACGAACTTTAAGAATGAATAAATACTCAGGGACTAAATCTCTGGAACACATGTTTCTACTTAGCATCTCTTTTAAGAGCTATTGTTGTGAATAAGCTTAGTGCTTGTATTCAGTTCAAATGTTCAATCACAAGTAAGTGTGTTCTGTTTTATGATGAATTCAATGAGAAAATTCGGAACATATAAATGACAGCTGGGAAATAACACAGCAATTTTTGTTTCTTATTTTTATTAGTTTGACCTTATAATATAGCTTACTAAACTGAATATTGTTAATTATGCACAAGTGAATTATTATGTATCTATTTATTTAAGAGGTGAGTAGCTTGTTTTATAATTGCTTCATCTTAAAACATATGTTTTAAATAATGAGTATCTAACATAGCGTGTCTTATGTAGTGTCTTATTTAACTATAGCCATTAACTAAATAGAAATTATGAGAAACATATTTAATGAATTAGAATCATCGTTTTCCAATGACCATCTACAATGGTGGTTTAAGCTCATGTAACATTTTTCGTTTTGGGAAACAGTAGGGCATATTCATGCTACCTTGCTTATTCTATTACATCTCTAATAAATCTCATTTCAGATCATCTTTTCCACCACAAATCAAAATTAAATAAATGGCCACATATGGGAAGATGCCTTTTGGAGACAGACATACATATTGCCTGAAACTAGACCTTGGTTTTGCTTATGCAGAGATGTCAATTCTGTTTCATAATGTCTCTAATTGCTTTCATTACCACTACAGTCCAACCTCTTGAAGGGCAAAGTTTAACATTTATGTTGTCTTTGTGATTTTCACAGGGCTTAGAACAGTGCTTCAGAGAATAATCACTTATATTTACTGAAAGAATATCCGCTTTTCCCAATATCATGTCTACTATTTAGACAGCTCATTCTAGGCAGCCATTTGGACAAATAAAGAGAGGATAAAGAGTCATCATTGTCAGGTCTGAGGTAGATAAGAAAAGTTGGGAAGAGGTTGGGATGATTGGATTGTATATAATTTTTAATGAATGGGTGCAATGAGCTAGGCCTTTTGCTAATTGCTATATATGTGTTAAACATTATCTCCTTTATGTCCCAAAATAACCATATGGCATAAAATTGTATTGATGGCCAAAGCTAAATTTAGAAAGGTTGTCCTCTGTCAAAGCACACAAAGCATATCAGCTACAAATCTATGTTTATCTAACTGGAATTTTATTGATCAGAGAAAAAAATAAGGAGGGCTGGTTTTAGAGCTCAGTAACAATAAATTGAAAAAGAAACCAATGAGCTTAAAGTAGGAAAATGATACATATGTTTTATGTTGTAAACTTATGATTTTGGCTGCTCAGTAAATAATAAACATGTAGTTGAGAAGCAAGAGTAGGAGACTATGGTAAGCAAAATTCTAGAGGGCCCCATAACCTTGCCCCTAGCCATTGTTATTGTGATTATCTGGGTGTGTTGCCAAAGAGACTTTCTACTCGTAACCGAAGTTATTAATAAATTCTTTTTAAAATAAGGACATTATATATGCATACCTAATCTATTGTTATGAGCCCTTTAGAAACACTTTTCTCTGGTTTGCCCCAAAGGGCAAGTCACAGATACACAAAGTATGAGAAGGAGTTACCTTTGGAGTTGTCTTTGTTGAATTGGAGTTGAAGGGGGCCATGTGTAAAATAATACAGATGGGTCTCTAGAAGCTGAGAGCAGCTCATGGCTGACAGCCAGAAGGAAAACAGGGACTTCATTCCTACACCCGCAAGGAACTGAATTCTGCCAGTAATTTGAATAAGCTTGGAAGTATTTTCTTCCCTTGAGGATTCAGATATGAGCCCAGTTTGACCAACACCTTATCTTCCATGTTTTGTGACTGAAAGTAGAAAAACCTGTTAGCCCTTCCTGTACATCTGACCTACAAAACTGTGAGCTAATAAATGAGTAGTGTTTTAAATCATAAGTTTGTGGTTATTTGTTACATCAGCAATAGAAAACAAGGCAGGAAATGAGACACGAAGACCAATTATTGTCAGTTTCTGATTATGGCCACATGAGGGTAGTTTGAACAAGAAATGTGGCAGTCACACTAAAGATGATATAGAAATGATTGAGATACATTCTGGAAATACAAATAAGAGTATTTGTTGATCATATATGAGATGAGAAGAGGAGAGGAATCAAGTAAGACTCTTGAGTTTGGAGTTTGCATAATTGAATAAATGGCTATGTATTTAATTTTTATAGACACCACGGGGCAATGATGGATTTTGTATTGCTCTGAAGCATGTGCATTATATGATATCTATTATATTTAAGTAACAAAATTAAGCAACCTTGCTATTCTAAACTGGATCCAAAAACTGATGTCTGATTAGAATTGTAAATTTATAGTGATCACTTTATAAAGAGTATTTAAAATTCTTGAACTTGATGTGTTCACCCAGAGAGATAAGTGTAAATGAATTGCCAAGTCCAAGACTTGTGTTATCCAATATCTACAGGTTTGGTGGAGACAGTAGAATCACTGGTTTCATGAGAATAAAAAGATACTCCTCAGGAAGGTTAGTAAAGGGAACTATGGTGTCATAATCAGATGGCAGAAAATATTTCAAGATGTAAGAAGTTATAAATGAAGACTGAGAATTATCGACGATATTTGAACACAAGAAGACATTCAAGAGCAGTTTCAATACAGTGATAAATACTGAAGGCAATTTCAAGTAAGCTGAAGAGGGAGTAGAAGATAAATAGGTCTAGATCACTTGGTAGCTGAATCCTTAGAGAAGTAATTTTAGGAAGGATATACATATATGGCAGTAAGTGAGACTCAAAGTAGAATATTTTGGAATGCTATTGTTGTTTGCCCTATCTGCCAGTAATTTTTTGAGCCATTATCAAAGAAGATGTAGCACAGAGGGACAAGCACTAAAATAAAAAGTCTGAATTTCTGGACTGCCATGTATCCCATATTGTTTAGCTAATCACTGGATTTATCTGTTTCAATTTTTTCAAGTACAGAATAAAAATAATAATACCTACCTCAAAATATGGTTGTGGGATTAAAAGAGATTGATTAACACAGAGCACAGCATGTAATAGATACTCAGTGAAATATCAGTTCCACTTAGGTCTATAGCACATCTGTTTCATTGGAAAAAATAAAAGGCCAAATCATTTGAGTTCTTACTGTGATTTAAACAATTTTTCCTGAATAAAAAGTTGAGGGAACCCAACCTAAATTTCAAAAAAATTGTTTCTAACATTGAAATTATATGCTCTCTTTGGACACACACATACACATTCCAAAGGAAACTAAAGCTATATAATTTCCTTAAGTCATTGCAAAATTCTGAGAAACCTTCTTGAATTATATATAAAAAAAATATTATAAAGGCAATTTAGTAAGGACAAATCCAGTATAGAAGATCAAAAGAGAATTTTCTTTAGCAATTGAAAAGTTGTTTTAGCCACATATTCCCCTCTGGGTCTACTGCTTCTGACAAAATTGACAAATGAAAATGTTTCAAAGTCCTTAGGATGACTAGGAAATAGTTAATGGAAAATGGTAGAAACAAATCCCCTGAGAGAGCAGAAACTGTGGTAAGGCAGATGAATATGCATCATTAAAACTCAAAAAGGAGAAAGCTCCTAATATCCTAGAAATTGTTTTTCAAGATCCTTGGATTAAAGCATTTATGGAGAGTATTAAAATTTCAGTTTACCTTCTAGCTAAGACCTCTGAATATCCCTTTATTCCAGAAATAAGTTAATACTGCAAGCTGTGGGTTAAAGAAAGACGAAAATTGATGACATCAACTTTGAGTTAACAGAGGGACACCCAGGTGCCCTGGGTGGCTCAGTGGGTTAAGCGTCATGACTTCGCTCATGATCTCAGGATTTGTGGGTTTGAGCCCTGCATCAGGTTCTGTGCTGACAGCTCAGAGCCTGAAGCCTGTTTCAGATTCTGTGTCTCCCTCTCTCTCTCTGCCCCTCCCCCACTCATGCACTGTCTCTGTCTCAAAAATAAACATTAACAGAGGGACACATGATTTTCTCCCACCATTACTTTTATCCGCATTTGTTTAGCAAATGCAGGTTTGCAGATAGACAAATTCTATGTGAAATGTCCCTAATTTCACAATCCTGAGCAGAAGCTTTTGTTAAATAGTACCACTGCGTTGACTGCCTGAATAAGAAAGCTTATGCTATATGAGTAAAGTGAGATTTGAAACTGAATATGAAATTTATCTCCAAGGTAAGAGAAAACTTAAAAACACTCCTTGAAATAAAAATAATCTTAATGTGCTTTTTATAAACATATAACATTTGACCTTAAACACTGGATAATATGCCATGCTTCATGGATGATGTAAACAAACATTTAAATTTAATAGATTGTTCAAATATCTAGATTCCAATTATCAAGTCAGTGGCTGCAAACAACTTTCAGACCTAAAGCCAGACAGCCTGATGTTTCTATCAAAACCAGCCCCTCTTCATGGTGTAACATTGATTGAACAAGTTGGTATTTACATGTGAAAAGAATTGAAAGCTTCTCAAATCAAAATGTCTTTGTGATAATATACTACTCTAAATAGAACTACCACTGTGGGTTGTTTTTGTTTTTGTTTTTGTTTTTATTTTCAAAGTTCATTGTATTCTGCTTGCATTTCCAAGCTGCTGACAGAGAGAGAAAGCTTAAAGGGGTAGAGGGTGGTAGGTCAAATTCTTTGACACATCAGAATATACCTCTAGGTAATCTTTTGGGAAATCTGGGAAAAAAGGAAAGAAAAACTACAGCAACATTTCAGGACTTGAATTTTGCTGTAACATTTATGAAGTGGGAATTTTTCGATCATCAAACCCTCTAGTTACAAACCACTAAGGTCTCTTAAGTTCAACCTGGCCACACTCATCGCACCTAATTGCCCATCAGAGTTGTGCCTTCCTGGAGCTCTCAACAGATCATCACTCTCAAACCAGTCTGAGCTTACCTTAAAATGAGTGGGTCTCTGGATGTAAATTCAGGTACTAAACGACAGTACAACAATGCAGAGAAATGTTCTATTTGGCTTCTGTCATTAGAGACAATAACTTTACTAATATATCAGTTTAAATCTCATTATCTGTTGAAAACATCTAAGGACCCAAAGGGAGGGATTAGACGCACTAATTCAAATAGCATCAAATAATGATCATGTTCCAAACTCTGTGATCCTTGTTGAGAGATGCATGTGAAGAATGGGGCCCTTGCAGCAATAATCTGTCCTATCAGTTTATAAGTACATTGATTTGAGGGACTCTGGCTCTCTAGTCCTCAGCATGTAGAGTGGTTCTTGAATGAACTTTCCTTGTTTGACATAATTCTCTTTTCTTTCTTTCCTTACAGATGGCTTTCACCAACTCCCTACCCTCCAAATTAACAAAACCCTCCTATGTCCTACCTTGCTATCATGTCCATATTTGCTATTGTTTACATATCACTATGTTGCTTTTCCATGATCTTTTTAATTGATGTAAGTTTATTGTTTAAAGCATCTACATTTTAAGAGTCTGCTCTATATTGGCTGTACACATTATAGCACAAGGTGCTCAATTACTGTCTAGTGAATAAATACATGAGCCACAAGTCACATCTTCTTAGTGTATTTCCTCCCTATAGGAAGTTAATCTTCAATTCCATAATGCACACTACTGACAAACTATAAAACAATATATAGAAGATTATTTTCTCATAATTTATAAGTTCATAGAACATTTAAAGACAGAGGCATTTGCATATGGAAACAATTTATGAATTTAGAATTGTTTTTCCTTTCTTGTGTAAATAGTTCATATAATGCAGAAAGAATGAGAACTAGTATCTAGCTTAGTCACATATGAATGGATAGAAGTATTTTTATTACTATAATAAAGTAAAGCTTCTATCTCTTGTCAAATCTGACAGTACTACTTATGATATTACCTTTTTGTTTGAAGACTATGGACTACTTAAATAATTGTAGCCTGTAAAATACTGTTTCTTTCACACCTTAGGAGAAATGGTATAAACAATTCATTTAGAAATCATACTTAAAAGGTATTCATTACTATTATTTTTAAATGAATTTTAAGTAAATAGAAACTCAAAGCTATTGACCCAGCATGTTTATTAACAATGCTATTAACTGCTCTCTGAGTATAGTCTACTTAACACCGGCTTTACATTTTGTGAATTAACACAATTTATGAGAAATTTTATTTTTTGAACCAAATTTTCAAATCCACGTTGGCATTACTACGTGCACACTTATTTTTTAAAGTTTATTTATTTATTTTGAAAGAGACAGAGACAGCACCAGTTGGGGAGGCGCAGAGAGAGAGGGAGACCTGGAATCGGAAGCAGGCTCCAGGCTGAGCTGTCAGCGCAGAACCTGGCAGGGTGCTCAAAGCCAGGAACCCTGAGATCATTACCTGAGCTGAAGTCGGATGCTTAACCAACTGAGGCACCCAGGTGTCCCAACAGTGGTGTCATTTTAATAGCAGGTATCCTTGTAATGATATGATAAGAATGGTGCTTTACCTCTATGATTTTCCTTCCCAAAATCTATAATCTATTCTGAATCATAAGAAAGCTTTACTAGTATAGGTTAATTGTACCATAATTCCCTGTCAGTACTCTTCTGTACTGACAGTACTGTACTTTACAGTACTGTAAAGTCAACAAAAACAAGAAAAGTCTGAGAAACTGTCACATCAAGAAGCTCAAGAAATGTGACAAATGTAATTTGGATCTTAGATGGGATTCCATAAAATTAATAAAAACTTAGAAAATCTGAATAAAATTGATTTTAACTAATTATAATAAAGCAATATTGGTTAATTAATATTAAAAACAGCATACTATTAAAAGTTATTAGTAATAGGGAGAACTGAGTATGAGATATTCAGGAATTCTCTGTACTACTTTTGCAATTTTTAATAATTCTTAAATCTATTCTAAAATAAAAAGAACATTTAAACTATATAGATCATATATTTCTATACAGTTCTACCAGATTTTAATATTTTGCTAAAATTGATTCATATTTTTAATGACTTAAAATATTACAGGTGCTGGGTAAGTCTATTGAATACTGTTCTTTAATATCTACAGGTATTAGAAGTTTGAAGTTTATCAAGCTTATTCATGTTCATATCACATCGTATATATGTATACATTAAAAACATGATTTTATTTTGTATTTGTAAAGCTTTGTAGGAATGTTACTATGCTGTACAAATAATAATATGGCTTGCTTTTTATTTAAAATATGTGCTCAGTTTGAGCTATTTATAATGTCATATATAAGTAATTTATACCATGTTTAAATATATATGTATATATGTATATTTAATACTTATTCAGTTAATGGGTATTTTAAAGATTTTGGAACTTCTCACTCTTACAAAAAGTTGTAGAAACATATTTATTCTCTTCCTGCATGTGTATGTGACATCTCTACTTAAAAGTTAATTTTGATGTGAAGGGTATTTTCATTTTAAAATGCATTAGATATTTCCAAGTTTTGCTCCAGATGATTAAAAGAGTAGGATTTTACTTTTCCACATTTTTATTAACATTTAGAGGTATGTAGGTTTTACTCCAATAAATATAAAATATTATTTTATGTGTTTTCTAATTATTTTCTAATTACTGACTTAATTTTCTAATTATTTCTAATTATTAAGTTAAGCATCTATTAATATACTTTGTTCTTTCTTAAATTTTTTTATTTAATTAATAACAAATTTATATAATTTTGTTTACTTACAAATATAAGCATCTCTTTGATTTTTGAATGTTAATTGTAAAATCTGAATACTAATCCTTTATTGGTTAAAGGATGGCAAGAATTTTTGTAGTGTGTTCCACTGTTTTAAAATAGTATTTGTTCTATCTTTGGAGGTATGGTAGTTTCAACCTTAATGTAGCAAAATTTATCTGCTTTATGGTTTATATTGCTTAAGGAATATCCAAACTCAACATTATAAAATATTTTTCTATATATTTTTATATGAAATTTTAAATTTTCATTTTTTAAATTTATCTCAATGTGAAATTTGTAATTATTTTTGTTTATGCTATAAAATAGAAACCTAGCTTTCTCACAGTGAATGTGCCAGAATTTTTACTTGAACATAGCAACCCTTCCTTATCCACTGGCAGTGATTACTTTTGATGCATATAAACATTATACGGAGTTCTAAAAAATTCTAATTATTGGTCTCCTTGCTCTAATTCTGCCAATGCCATGCTTTGATTAAACTGTGGCTTTTCATATTGTCTTTAGAAACATAAAGATAAAAAGTTTCCTTCTTCAGACACCTCCATATTTTCTTCAAAATTTATTGTTTATGGCCCCTACTTTTCCATATGCACATTAATATCAATAGGTCAAATTCATTAAAATACTATTTAAGTTATTTCTGAATTTATAAATTAATAGGTGATAATTGATATCTTAATGCTGGCTCTTTCCATCTATGAATATAGTATAGCTAATTCATTGTGTAAAATTTCTTTTCAGTTTTAAAATACTTATCAGTACTTTTATCCATTAAGTAATGTATTTTATTTTTAGGTTTTATTCCTGGACACCTTATTGGTTTGTTAATTTTATAAATGCAGTCTTTTTATTTCTATTATACTTTCTATTTGTTACTACTGGAAATACTATTAATTTTCATGTGGATTTTGATTCTAGAAAAGTTAATATTTTTAAATAATTTTAATAGTTTCATTTGTTGATTCTCCTGAATATTTTGCTAAAATATTTATGACATTATAAAAAGGAACAATTTATATTTTTTATACAATTTCTGTATTTTAATCTCTATAACGCAATGTTTGAGACTTCACAGTTAGAAGGATGAGTAAAATCTAGTTTTTGACTAGGGCCATCAAATACGTCATTCTGTGTAGGTTCTTGATAAATATCCTTCAGATGGTTAAGAAATATCTCTTCCAGGGGCGCCTGGGTGGCTCAGTTGGTTAAATGTCTGACTTCAGCTCAGGTCACTATCTCTTGGTTCAGGGATTCGAGCCCTGTGTCAGGCTCTGTGCTGATACCTCAGAGCCTGAAGCTTGCCCTCTTTCTCTATCCGCCCCCACTCACACTCTCTCTCTCTCAAAAATTAAATAAACATTAAAAAATTGTTTTAGAAATATCTCTTCCAGTTGAAAGTCACTTCAATTTCTATCACGAGTTAAGTACTGAAATTTACTAAATTCTTCATCTGCTTCTTTTGAGCTCATGCGTATTTTTAAAACTCTGTAGCAAAATATAGTGATAGTTTTATCTGAAATTGAAATTGCTTGGCATTCCTGGGACTAAGCACTAATTTCTTAGAACACAGATTATATGTGTGCATGTGTGTATGCCTGCACATATGCATATGTATGCTTATAATATTGAACTTGATTTGCTAATATTTTATTTTGATTTTTTGCATGCATTCTTCAGGGAAATTAGTGTCAAATTTTCTTTGCTGTTCTTGTCTGGTTTTGTTATTGAGCTTATACTAGCCTCATAAACTGAATTGCTTTCCTTTTTTAAAAAAAATTTATTGTCTGAAATTGTGTAAAATTAGGAACATCTGTTCCTTGACAGTAAAGTAATCTGGGCCGAGTGTGTCTATTGTAAGTAAAAAGGCTTATGATTACAGATTCCATTTTTGTTCACTTCTTTTTGGAATATCAGGGTTTCTGTTATTTTTCACTACATTTTTATGGTTTCCATATTTTCTCAATATTCTATTAATCAATTTTAGTTTTTGACAAAAAATTCAAACTAATATCTTATGATTTTTAAAAACTACTGTAACTAAATTTATATTCCTTTTTTGTTCTATATCAATTTATGGCCTTTCTTGTTTGATTGGTTGTGTTAAAGTAATAAATTATATTGATCTTTTCTTTCCTAACTCTTCTATTCATTCAGTTTTGCTCTTGTTACCATTATTTGTAGGTTTCTACTATAAAGGTCATCTTTTGTTCTTTTGTCTCTCTTAATTTTCTTTTACAAATAAATGCATTGAAAGTTATACATTTGCCACTAATTACGACATTAGCTGTTTTTCACAAATTTTGATGTATAATACTTTAGTTCTCTTCTATTTTGTATATATTTTGCAATTGTCATTGCAGTTTCCTTAAGTAACCTTGAGATATTTAGTGCACATTTATGTCTTCAAACATTTATTGCTGTTATTGTTTATTTTTAATAACTTCACTGCAATGAAGTATAATTACATGGACTCTTCTTTGTAAGTGAAAATAAACTAATACAAGGTTTTTTGCAAAATGTTCTCCACTTTGGAGGGGCAGGCCCTATGTAAATAGGTATTAATATCAAACATACTATAGCTTTCTGTTTAATTTTCTTCATATCACCTGATTACTTTTCCCACCTGATTTAACAATTTCAATCTTTAATGGGTATGTGTGAAAAAAAAAAAGAAACCTCTTCTGTTTGCTTATTTCTTAATTGCTTCTTGAAAAATTTTATCTCATAATTCATATATTTAACAGCTGTGATATTGATTATATATTCATGGTTTTTATGTCTCCTTGAGGATTTGTGCGGTTTTTTTCTTTTGAAATTATGCATTGCCAAGGTTCATTAATACTTTGACCATGAAGTACCTTTTATCTGATATTAACATTGCTCTACCTTATGTTTTTTACCAATGTTTATAGGCATATCTACTTTCATACTTCCATTATCACCTTTATGTGCTTATTTTATGTATGCTCATACTTATGCCTCATTAGTAGAATATAGCAGATTTTGTATTTCTGGAAATGTTTTTAATGTAATATTTATTACATATAGCAAGTCAATGTTATAAATATAAAATATGGTATATACCATCTTAAATCTTTTCTTAAGTTTATTCATTTATTTTGACAGAGAGAGAAAGAAAGCGCAAGTGGGGGAGAGGCAGAGAAAGAGGGAGAGACAGAATTACAAGGAGGCTCCCAGCCATTAGTGCAGAGCCCAATTCAGGGCTCAAACTCATGAACCATGAGATCATGACGAGCCAAAAGCAAGAGTCAGTTACTTAACCAACTGAGCCACTCAGGCACCCCACGTATATGTAATATAGCATCTTATTGAGTGTATGTTTTCTATTTCTATTTATTTGTTTTCTCTATACACCTCCCTGCCTTTTTAAAAATTTTGATTGGATTGATAAAGTTTTTGATATCCCTCCTCGTCTCTCTTCTGGTCTGAAGGATACAAAGTGTGTTTCAGTAATTTTGGTGGTGTGACATACATTTTCACATACATACGTACCTGTAAATCTTACTTAACAAAATAATGGGAACTTTGTCACATTTCTTGAATATTGATGACATATTGAATTTTCTTTCTCATTGACTTTGTTATATAGATTCACTTTTACATAATTTTAAACACAAGATAATTATTATTAATTTTCAACTGATCTTAGTAAAGTTAGCATGTGTATACTTTCTGTGCTGTACAGTGTTTCTTATGTCATTTTTATCCTTCTATTTACAATATTCTCATTTATCAATCAATTCTTTTAGTTTGGGTCAGAAGGTATTAACTTTCCTATTATTGTGTCTCTTAATATTTTTCTCAGTGTTGAGTGGCAGTTTGGATGGGATGTAATTTTGGAGCTGTGTTCTCTTAGTTTTTTTGAGGATATTTATCTTTATCATCTGTCAAGTGGGAAATCTGTTGTCAGCCTGACTTAATTCTTGGCACATAATCTCTCCTTTCTTTCAGACGGTTTTAATAGCATCTCTTTATCAGTCACGACATGCAAATTTGCTATAAAATGTGTGGTTGTGAGTTTACCTTTACCCTGCCTATTTCACAGACTATTCAATCTATGAACTGCTGTCTTTCTCAAATTTTGCATATATTTTTTCTATACAAATATTACTCTGTTTTGTTTGCTCTGCAAATTGTATTGTCTATACAAATATTGCTGCTTTATATACAAATATCATTAGTGACTTTCTCTTTAAGTATAACTGGAATATCAAAGTCTGTCCCTTACTTACATTTTTTTTCTTTTCCTCCAAGTTTTTATTTAAATTCAAGTTACTTAACGTATAGTGTAGTATTGGTTTCAAGAGTAGAATTTAGTGATTCATCACTTACATATAACATCCAGTACTCAACACAAATGCCCTCCTTAATTAAGCCCATCACCCATTTAGCCCATCCCTCCAAAAACTTACTCTCTAGTGACCCTCAGTGTTCTCTATAGTTAAGAGTCTCTTATGGTTTGCCTCCTTCTCTGTTTTTGTTTTATTTTTCCCTCCCTTCCCTATTTTCCTCTGTTTTGTTTCTTAAACTCCACATATGACTGAAATCATATGGTATTTGTCTTTCTCTCATGGCCCCTTGTTGTCTTAAAAACTATCTTTATCACTTGATATTTTTGGGGGGAAGGTGGCAAGAGGTACATCAAGTACTTTCCTGAAATTCATCACTTCTGTCACTGTGTTCAAGCTAAAGTCTATTTCACCTGCAATGTGTCTCTCTGGACTATGGGTTTATTAGACTAGGTTTATTTTAAGCTCTTTGTAGTTTTTTTTAGAGTAATTTATGTTCTAATCCTTGATTCTATGGACTATTTGGGTTAAAATTAGATCCACTTATAAAATTTTGAATTTGGGTTTCAAGTTCCATTTGAGTGGGACTTTTTGGTTTGTTTATGTGTTCTTTGTTTGTTTGTTTCTCATTTTTTGTCTAAATTTTGCAGTTATATAGGCTGGATAACTGATCTTCCAGTCCAGAAACAGGTCATATGGTAGAATTTGAGGTTTATCCTCTACAGCAACCTTGGATTCTTGTTCAAGTTCCCTACACTCTAAATAATTCCTGCCTTCTGGGGATAATGGTAAATTCAGGAGAGCAAAGCATGTGATAGGATTCTGGTACTTTTCTTCCAAACACTGATGCCAGAACAGTCTAGAGACCACATGATTTAATGCCTACCTTTGATTCCAAAACATTTAGTGGGAGAATGAATAGAGCAGCAGTGTGAAATAAGTCCTTATGTCTAACAGATAGGTTCAAATTAGCCCTTTGTGATTTTTTTCTCCTTCTTGGCCTGAAACACAAATTCTTATGATATTCTCCTTAGATTTTCCCCCAAGGTAGAACTGACTAGAGAAGTGGTAATTGCTGTTATTTAAATGAAGGGTTTTTTTTTTCTTCTTATAATTTTATTAACAAAAAGGGTGTCAAAAAGTCAGGGAAAAATATAATATTCACTTGTGTATTTAATTAAAACTTAAAATGATGGTCTTTAAACCATCATTACACATTTGATTTCCTCAATATTTAGATTACAAGAATGTAAGCTATTTCATAATTTTGCCTGGTGTCTCTTTCAAAGGTAGTTGCTTGTTGTGTTATTGTTGTTTTGCTTTCTCTTTTTTGTGATGAGGCATTACTGACCAGAAAAGCCTCTCTTGAATTTACTACCTTAAATTCTTTCACTGGAAGCAATTAATCTACTAACCTTAACCTGCTATTTAGTGTAAATTCCACATATGACCAATATGTCCAACTCAAATGATGATATTGAGGATATCCCAGGTCCAGTTACATAACTAGTGAAATATTTGGCCAATTTTTGTCATCAAGACATGTATTTGTTCTTTCTTCTCTCTATGCTCTCAGTCGTCAGTGTATTGAAAAATAAAACCTAACTAATAGCCATTATTTTTCAGCCTTGGTCTACATGCTTGGGAGTCCCGCCCAAGCTCTTGGCTTCAAGCTTTGTGTCTTGCGATAACTCCACATCTTTGCAAAATCACTAATTCTCTACTACCCACACTCTCTTTACCCCACAAACACTCCCAGGCACTGCCTTTAGAGATCCTTGGCTTTATTCCAGCACCATTGATTGAGTTTCTAATCCACAGTGCTGTGAGTCTAATTGCTGAGATTTTCTTTTTTGATCTTTGTCATTGCCATGTGTTTGAAGTTGAATGACTGTACTGAAGTTGGAGCCAACTTCTGAAAACTGCCCAGAACAGTGGATTATCCAAGCTTGTTATCTTATTTGCCTTTTTTGTCATGATTTTGTTTTCAGTCTTCTATCTACAGTTTGCTATCTGGATATTTCTTTTAGTCTATCTTTACACAAGGGAATTCTTACTCTGACTATAGATACCATTTATACACCTCCCTTATATTTCCTACTTTTGCCTATAATTCTGACCTTCTTTCTTCCTCAGCTCTTTTGTGATTGACTGTTTAATTTGGTCACGACACAATATATTTATAAACTTCTATAATTTATATCACACAACACACATGTACTATCTGAGGTCTTATGTAATTTAACTGCATAAAACATTTTTATAATGTAGTTGCATGAAATATGTTGTATACAATGAAATTATCTTGTTTTATATAAAGCCCAGGAATTTTTTTTCCTCTTTGACTGTTGGTTCTCACAATGAACTTAGCTCATCTGGGCTCATAAATACTTGCACTAGTAAAACTCGTTTCTCTTAAAGAAACATTGTTTCTCTTTACCTTCCAAAATAAATCTGCATTAGTGTATAAAACTTTTAACTCAATGAGAATTGTATGTTTCTTCATGGTATTTGTCTTTGTTGCTATTGATTTGGGGGAGCAATCTTTTCTTTCTTAAGAAGATTATTTTTATGCCTTTTCATAGGAGAGGAAAACTTCAGAAAGTGAACCATGTCTTTACATAGCGATGTGGGTAAGGTTTGGAATACTCATTAACATTTAAAAATCATGAAAAAAAAATCTAATTTTATGTTAGGGACTTTTACCATTATCTTCTAAAACCTTTTATAAATGCCACTTCCCACTGATGTCATCTCTCACTAGCTCTTTATTAATGGTCTTTAAAAAACATCCAGATGTGTATAAGTTCATAACTAAACATACTGACATTCTAAATGAGCAAATGCAGAATTTTCTCTTGGAGAATTTACATTATTAATATGTGTTATATCTTTCTGCTTTTCAGAGGTACACCTGTATGCTACTGCCATCTGGTATAATTTTGTGTTTTCTACAGCATAAGATATTCCATTTCATTTAAAATTAAAGACCAAAATATAAAGGACAAGTTTATATTCCTTATCCTTTGTGTCCTTTGCCCATCTATATTTCAAAACAGTTACTTAAAAAATAAACATCCAAGATAGTTATATATATTTTGTAATATCAATATTGAACCAATAAAACCTAATTTTAATACATTTTTTCTAAATTAATAATGCTACTTCATTAAAAAATATACCAATGACTGCTAAATATGTTACAAGTCCATGTGTTTCACGAGTCCTCTAAGATCCTCATTATTCATCCATTTCCTGATGAATAAACTGGGATCCAGAACATAACATGGCATACAAAAGTGTGGTCCAGATTTGAATGCAGAACTTATTCTAAAGCCCATACTTTTCCTTGATAAAAAACATTTTTCAATTAGTTTTGATTTTATAAAATGATATGAAGAATGTGTCTTGGAGAAAACATGAAATAACAGTTGAAACAATCTCTTTAAAATGCATCCCTCCCTGATGAATCCCCGAAGTCTTCCAAACTCACCTGATAATAAAAATCTAAGCACCTCACCTGAGTCACCTGTCTGCTGACTTTCTGCCCTCACCTTTTCCACTCTCCTGCAGTTTCTGTGGTCTGAAGCTCAGTATCTATAACTCAGATACTTTCTTCCCCTGCATGACTGCTGTTCCCTTTGCCTAGAAAGTTCTTCCTGAAGATTCTCCAATTACTTACTCAATGACATAACTTAGGTTTCTATGTTATTATCACCTTATCAGACGGTCTGTCTGTCCCTGATCATTCTATCACCTCTGCCAATGTCACCATCATCCCCATTACTGTATTTTAATTTTTATAACATTTATCATTATAAGAAATTTTAGTATATATTCTATTATTCATGTGTTTATTCTCTGCCTTCTTCATTAGAATATAAAGCCATAAAAGAAGAGACATTTAGTCTGTCTGAGTCACTTCAGTATCCTTAAAATAATGTTTGGCCAACGGTGGAATTCAGAAAAATATTTGAAGTGAATAGGGGCTATTCCCAAGGAAATTATGATTTTCTTCAAGTTAGTCTGCTTGCTAACCCTGTGACTTTGGTTAAGCCTTGTAGACTCTCTATTCCCAGAGTCACTCTTCTGTAAAAAAGAAAGAAGACAAAAAAAATAATGCCTGTACTACTTAATTTCTAGAGTTATCATGAGGATATGATGAGATAATTTGGAGAAAGTGCTTTGAGAATTGTAAAAATTATAGCCATATAAAATACCATTGTTGTCCAGATTTGCCATCAACTTACTACATGTCCTGCAATCATTCCCAGGATCCACATTTAAACAGTTTTGGGAATGTGAATGCCATAGAGCTAGCTCTTGAAGGGCTTATAAATCCAACCATTATTATCAAATCTTACTTGGCTGTATCTGGCTGGTTTTATATTAAAAGCGAATGTGCAAACAATTAGACTGAGCAATGGCAGGGAAAATATGAGAAAGCTGGGGGCTATGGAAGAGCAGCTGTGAATTTTTACATTTGATCAGTAGAACATTTATTCACCTCAGAGGTATTGGTAATATATCTAACATGCAAGTTTATAAAACCAAATGTACAATATATTTAACAAACACTCTCCCCTAGGAGGTAGGTAAAGAATAAAAAAAAAATATCATCATTTGGATACAATATATCTACCAATATGTAACAGAGGAAAACAAGAAAAGATTACATAAATATGCTAGGTTTTATTAAGCCGTTATTCATAACATACAATAGCTTTCTTAAATTTAATTTAGTAGGACTTGATCAATTATATTCTACACAAATCTACGTACTTGTACTTTTGTAAACCTCACATGATATCATTACTAAACTGAAAAAAAAATTTCAGAATTGTTGGTCACGATAGCAGTGACATACCTTATGCAATGCTTCTAATTTCAATCTGAATAGTTTATTAGACAAGTTCAATCTCAAGATTGATCATCTAAAGGTACACGTTTTTAAAGGGTAAAATAATTAATGAAAAATTAGCAAAACAAGGGTTGCTTTTTCCTTTAAACAAGAAATTATTCTGTTAAACTCAGCATCTTTGATATGATCTTTAACTGTATATGACTCTTTAAACTTATTCTGATCTCACATAGTACCAAGAATCATCCCAATATCCAACCAAAAACAGTTTGTAGTACGCACTGTCAATAACTAAAAGAGAGTTAGAGATATTTGTTCATACTCAGTTTGAATAAGGAAAGTCTGAGCTTTCCTGCTTCAGGCAAATGTAGTCAGGTGGCCATATTCCTCTTCGCTCAAATGTCTCCATTTATGCCAACCAGGTCAACATTATGTAATTATTTTTCTTATTGGATGTGCTATTTTCTCTAATTACCTTTCCCAACTAAACTGTCAGTAGTACTTTTAGTCACTGTCTCACAGATGATGTGCTTTCCTGTCTCACAAGCTATCACTTTCATATGGAAAGTCCTTATCTTTGGTATAGAATACCCTTGTTGTTTCCTTGTATTTTGTTTTGTTTTGTTTTGATTTGGTTTGGTTTGGCTTGGTTTGGTTTTATCTTCATAAAGGTATTGTGAAGCAAATTTCAAACTTTCTGATCCTGATGGTTAATTTTAGGTATTAACTTGACTACATTAAGGGATGTCCAGATAGATGGTGAAACATTATTTCTGGATGTATCTGTGAGGCATTTGTTTCTGTAAGAGATCAGCATTTGAACTGGTAGACTGAGTAAAGATCACCCTCAGCCGTGCCAGTGGGCATCATCCCATCTGTTGAGGGCCTGGATAGGTATTAAAACAAAAGAAGGAAGGATTTGCTCTGTGCTTGAGCTGGAATATCCATCCTCCTGGGCCTCCAATGGCAGACAGCAGAACATGGAATTTCTCAGCTTCCATAATTGCATGAGCCAAACCTTCATAATAAATCTCTTTCTATATATCTGTCTGTATCTACCTCCCTTTGGTTTTGTTTCCCTGAAAGCACTAGTATACTATCTTTTGTGAACCTAATTTATTTTTTAAATCAATGTCTGACTTGGTTTGTTTTACAAATGGAAGATGTTGATAGTATTCTATTCACCAAATTAAAGGGCCTTAGTTCTTTCTTATTAACAACGTTCAAATAAAAGTGCAACTTGCAAATGCAGTAGTATCTACTAATAAGATGTTTACAATGAACACAATGGAAATTTAGGCTCTTAACAAGGTTTAAGCTTTTACAGACATAAGGTTTTTTGTGGAATGAGTGGTGTTTCAGTAATTATGCAATTAAAACTTTTAAGACAAAGCTTCTTTTAATAATCCTGGCCTAGATCTAGAAGAGACTGTCACAAATTTAATCCATCAAGCATTAGATCAGAGCCTATTGAATCTAAAGAGGTGGTTGAGGTTTCATTGATGTATCAAACCATAGGCACAACTATCAAAGGGGGAAATGGCACATAACCTGATCACTTTGATATGCTTTAAGCACTTGTCTGGCTGCATTTTGAGTTAGTCCCTACATTTATGTAGAAGTTATCTATTAAGTTATAGCTAAATTAATGACTACTGGAGGGAGGAAAGGTAGAAAATATAAGAGGCAAAAATGACCTTTACAAGGACCAAAGACATTTCTTGGGGCAAGAGAAGTTTTGGAAAGCAAAGATGAAGTAAATATCTCACCAAAATGCAAGTAGAAGAAATTCTGCAAAGATAAAATGTACTATATAGCTCATGCATTATGCCTCCTTCCAGCATTGCCATTTTGACAAAGATATATTTTTGGAATGTATTTTTTCATACTAATTCTCATTCTATGTTTATATTTACACTTTATTTTACGAACTGAAACATTAAGGCTAAGTTTCAAATTAAGCTGATTCTAGGAAAAGAATCATAGATGTACACGGAAATATAGATTTTATTCCATATTTTGAAACATTCAATCTCTATTTTCAAGTCTTAATACATACTGTCCACCATTACCTTTTTTAATTTGTCATTTTTAAACATTCTTTTATAAAGTAATTGCTAGATTACCCTTCATTTCTATGACGGAAAAACACAAAGATAAGAGTTCCTGGGTGGATAAGATGGTTAAATGTGGGAATTGGGGTCAGGTCATGATGTCATCGTTTGTGGGTTCGAGTCCTGCATTGGGTTCTGTGCTGAGAGCTCAGAGCCTGGAACCTGCTTTGGATTCTGTGTCTCCCTCTTTCTCTGCCCTCACCAGCTCACACTCTGTCTCCCTCTCTCAAACATAAACATTAACAAAAATTTAATAAAAAATTATTTTTTTTGAAAAACACAAACATAAAATACATAAAGAGAAAAAAAGCAATCGAACACCAACAAGCATTCCACATATTGTTTTGAACTCAGAAGTTTTGAAAAGTCAACCAGTTTCAGGAACAAGCCATAAAGGCTGACCCAGAGAAAAGTATTGCACTATTAATGACAGGGCTATGACTGTAATTTAATTTTCCTAAGAACACTAAAGAATATGTTGGTTTTCAAAGTCAGAGAAACAAAGGTCTATCATCTGCTAAAATATAAAAAGTATTTTTAAGGTCTGTGAGAAACATTCTAATTCATTGCAAGCCTGAACCCTAGATAACAGAGTATACAAAAGAACTAGAATCCACTATTTAAATAATAGATTTTTTTAAAGTATATTTTCCAATACCTTCTAGCTTCCATTGTTGCTGTTGATGACTGAAGTATCAATTTCGTGGTTGCTCCTTTAAAAATAATATATCTATGGGGTGTCTGGGTGGTCCAGTTTGTTAAGCATCTGACTCTTTATTTTGGCTCAGGTCATGATCTCACAGCTGTGAGTTAGAGCTCACACCCAGTGCTGAAACCTTGGAGCCTGCTTGGGATTCTCTTTCTCCCTCTATCTCTGCCTCTCCCTGATTTGTGTGGGTGTGTACTATCTCACACATAAAAATAAATAAATAAACATTTAAAATATAATAAAAATAAAAGTAATGGACCTATGGCCATTTTTAAGATGATATATTTATTCTGGGGTTTTCAGTACCTTGAGTATGGTGTGCCTAGGTATCACTTACTTTGGATTTGTCTTTCTTAGGATATGTAACGTATATTGAGTCTGTGGGTTGAGGTATTTCATCAGTTTTAAAAAGTGTAAAGCTATTATTCAAATATTAATTTCACTTAATTTTCTCTCTTCAGTACTCCTAGAACACTACATTTAAACATCTCACACATTTTTAAATATCTCATACATTTCTGCTATGTCTCATACATCTTTTATTCTTGTATGTGTGTATGTGTTTATGTTTCTTATATTTTTCATTATTTTCAATTCAGCAAGATATTGTCTATTCTTCTACACTACCATGCACTACTCCACTCTTCTGCAGTGTTAATTCATCTCCTTATTGAATTAATTTGTCATTAAATCCATCTACTTAGTTAATAATTTCATTTACTACATTTTACAATTCTC
The DNA here is from genome assembly GCA_028646485.1 of Cryptoprocta ferox. Classification (NCBI taxonomy): domain Eukaryota; kingdom Metazoa; phylum Chordata; class Mammalia; order Carnivora; family Eupleridae; genus Cryptoprocta; species Cryptoprocta ferox. The sequence goes on from CM053560.1 coordinate 18,532,697, forward strand.
AAATTTTATTTACTTGTTTCCTTATAATGTCCAAACCTCTGCATATTTGAAATAAATGCATTTGTCCAGAATTAATTTAGCCTACTAAGTTTAAATTTGGGAACCAAGATAAAAAGATTACATGAAAACTTTCAGACTAAATTGTTTGGAATTCTTCATCTTGCCATCTATATTTTGCATTAATTGCATTAATGAAAAAATGTGTTTTATGATTACAAATCGTGTAATACATAGGGTGCATTTTTATCCTCTTTTTTTCTTCTCTTCTTTTTTTCTTTTTCTTTTTTTATGCCTGGTTATTCTTGATGGAATTCCAGATCATAAATATGAAAAAGTGAACAATCTCTGAATGATGCTAACTCTGTATTTCTTTGTAAGTTTGCTTCTCCAAAATCAGAACAGGAAAAATTACCTTAGTTCAAACAAGTACTGAATGTACTTGAGCCTGGGAGTGTTCTTTGTAATGCTCAGTCTATATACGTGTCTCTGTTCAGGTGTAACTCACAGCACTTCTGTTGAGAGAACAGGAAAGATTCTAAGACCCTTTACTTCTTGGGAATTCCAAATTGGACTAGTCTGGGCCATGAGTCCCCAGAACACTTGACTGTGCTTTAGGTGACTTTTTGGTTGACTTTTTATTTTTTTTATGTTTTTAAATGTTTATTTATTTATTTTGAGAGAGAGATAGAGAGAGCATGAATGGCGAAGGACAGAAAGAGAGACAGAAGAGAGAGAGAGAAAGAGAGAGAGAGAGAGAGAGAGAGAGAGAGAGAGAGAGAGAATCCCAAGCAGGCTCCATGCTGTCAGCACAGAGTGCCACATGGGGCTCCATCTCAGGAACCATGAGATCATGACCTGAGCCAAAACCACCAGTCAGAGGATTAACTGACTGAGCCACCCAGGTGCCACTGGTTGACTTTTTAGATTCTTGTCTTTCAAAGTTTAAGAATTCACCAAGCACCTCAGGGGGAAAAGACTTGGATACTTCCATGTTCCCTTATAGCTCAAAGTCTGGATGCTCATACAATGTATATCTTTGCAGTGCAAAATTTCCATGTTGTGTAAGCCAGACCCATAATATAGAAGAAAATTCTGTTGGATTCTTACACTCTTCCTGGAATGTCCAATGTTGGTCCCAAACCAACAATCAACAAATGCCCCAATGGGATGGGGAGGGGGGAGTGAACATGTACTCACGTCTTTATGATCTTTCTCTCCATCTTGGCCTCAAAAACCCTGGCTATCTCAGCAGTCCTCATATGCTTTCTAACAGATGTTTCTGACATAGCAAGCTTTCATAGTTCCTAAAGGGAGTTTTGGTCTTACTATTCTATCATAGATAGAAACAAAATTTTCTAAATCATTTTTACTGTTATATTTTTACATCTCAGGAAACACCTGAGAAGGATAAGAAGAGAATTTATGGTTTATGAGAATCTATGAGGAGTCAGTTGCATATCTCATTTAATCTCATTTAATTAAATATATTTAATCAAGCCCTTTTTAGGAATTACTGTTCCCATTTTACAGTTAAAACTAGTGGCACATATTCAATACTTGCTTTCTAGATTTATTCAGGTAGTAAGTAGTAGGAGCTATATTGCAATCAAATCTGACTACATGCCGTTTACTACAACATGATTTTAAATTAACTACACTGGGCAATACTGATTCCAATGAAGACACTTCATCTATCCATGTAGCAGAGAGTGACCTTAGAATAACTTTTATTCTCATGGAGGGTGAAAGGACATTCAATATGTATTTATGACCCAGGGACTTTTTTATATCAATCCCGTTTTAAAATGATTTATTTTAGTTTAAAACTTGTTGTTCTCTCCCCCTATTTGTCAATGAAAAAAACAGTATAATATATAACCCTTTTAATGTTTCCTATTACTTTTTCAATCATCTTTTTATTCTCTAAAATGAAATTCTCTAAATACTGCTTTTCTCACTGAGTTAATTTTCTACCCATTACCATTATTGCTGTTTTGCCTTTCCATCAATATATTTTTAATTAAACTCTAGAAAGGACATGAACTTCACTTAATATATTGGAAAGCTTAATGTCAGCTCCTAAATAAAGCATTCCAATTTGTACACTAAGATCAGACTTTAAAAATAAAGAACATTTTTGTAATCTATTCATTATGGACCCTATTTTGCTTAAAAATACCATTAAAATTTATCAAAATGGGAAAGCTAAAAATTATAATAGTCTTTAATTTCTTGGATTTCTGAAAATGTATATTTATGTTCCTCTGCTCAACTTTTAAGATGGACACAGAATGTAAAACAATGTATCACATTGTTTTACAATCACACCTAAGATATATGCTTTAAGCAAAATTATATTTTTTAATTTTTTTAAATTTATTTTTGAGAGAGAGAGACAGCATGAGCAGGGTAAGGTCGGAGAGAGAGGGAGACACGGAATCCGAAGACAGGCTCCAGGCTCTGAGCTAGCTGTCAGCACAAAGCCTGATGCGGGGCTCGAACCCACGAACAGTGAGATCATGACCTGAGTCGAAGTCAGACGCTCAACCGACTGAGCCATCCAGGCGCCCTTTAAGCAAAATTATAGATCAGTTTATAGAAGCCATATAATATTATTTTATAGTAAACTTTTATTTTTTTATTTTTTAAAAATATCTATTTATTTTTGAGAAAAAGAGAGAGATGGAGGGGTTGGGGCAGAGAGAGAAGGGTACAGAAGATTTGAGGGGGGTTCTGCACTGACAACAGAGGGTCTGATGTGGGGTTCAAACTCATGAACCATGAGATCATTACCTGACCTGAAGTCAGACACTTAACCAACTGAGCCAACCAGGCATCCCTATAGTAAATTTTTAAAAACTCATTCCCTTGATACATTCCCCCATTCCCTTCGGTTAAGGACCAGTTTTTTGAGAATAGTAATTGTTGACAAATAAATACATCTTTAACTGACTTAAAATAATTTGAAGGCCAATAAGTGCTTCATAAATTATCTTTCAACTACATATCACAAAGTTTCTCTTTCAATTGAGTTGAAATATAAAATTCCAAATATAGGTGGATATTGTTTGTTTTCTTTACCTATCATTATCCAGGATGAATGCCTTATGTCCAGGTATGGAGTAGCTCATTCAACCCAGTCAGTGTACGGCAGAGCTAGGCTATGGGGAACAAAGCAACATAACTCTGTCCCTTTAAACATTCCTTTTCCAGAAGGGAATTCTCATTTTTCCTGCCAAAATAGTTATGTGATCTCCTAATTCTTTACATTATCAATCTTCTCTCCCAGCTAGATGTAGTCATAGAAGAAAAATTCAGAAAAAGTATGGAATAGGAGCCTGACTTGCAAATTGTTGACACTGTTACTTGAAATCATGGGTAAAGGCCTTTAGGAATATGTGAAAGCTGTGCCCCAAACTCTGAATGCTCCATTTCCACTGCTCCACTACACACAAAATGGCATTTAAAAGCAATAATCTTGCATTGCTGCATTTTTGTTACCACGAGTTAAATAAATACTGGTTGGGAAAAGAAATAACTATGACACTTGAAAAAGAAGACTAGCAAGTTAGTGACTAAGAGTTTTCTTGCTACAAGATTCCACTGATTTAAAAGAAAAAGAGGGATGACTAAGAGAATCTCTGTTCCCCTGGGCACCCATAGATTGAAGATGTGGGTGAGAACTTGTTTTATTTAACAGGATCTCATCCGAAATCATCTTTGTAATACAATTTCTATGGTAGCTCAAAAAAGCTCAAAAGACAACAGAAATCAGTGTTATATCAAGTCTGCTTTTGACTATCAGGCTATTGGAAAAAACAAAATGCATCAAAACTGTTATTCTGGACATTTTCATGTTTCAAAGGATACAGAATCAAGACCACATCTAGAGATCTACAGACAAGATTTGAAGAATCAAAAAAATAAACAAACTTCACAGCTAATAATTAGCCATTGTTCTCACATTTTCATCAGGTATTTATAATCTTAATGAAGGAATGGGGAGTAATATGTTAGTTATAACTAGAAAATTCTAAGACACGAATCTCACCATTGATGACTTCTTCATTGTTATTTTGTCTTTGAAATGTTCAGCACAGTTTTGATTAATTAGAGTAGAGAACTCTCTCAATACATTATAATAGAGCTCTCAGATTCTGATTTAGAGGTACACCACATACACAAACAGAAAGCTATTAAATGTATGCTAGTGAGCATATACACAATCATGGTGTTCCTCTGTGACCAGTGTCATAAATGTTTAGCCATGTCTTGAAAACATCAATTTCAGGTCATTTTTAGAAAGAAAGGCAATAAGTTGAAACATTTCCAAATTTAAAAAAAGTGTGTATTTTATAGCAGGTTAGCAGATTTCACAGCATGCTAGGTGATTAACAGCATGTGACATAATGATGTAAGTGTCATGAATGTGTTTACATTCTGTAATGTCAATATTCTATATTGCTGGTGCCTGAACAAAGAAACCAAGTTTACAGAGGACATTTGGCCTGTGTCCATCCTAGTATTCAATTAGTTTTGCTATTTGTCATGTTTTTCACTAAAATCATAGTTTTAGATTCAATCCACTTAAGCAGTTTCATTTTAAACACACATACATGCATATAGGTGTGTGCTTCTATATTTAATATAGCTGTTGATAGACATATTTGTGATGAAGTATTCATGGAAAGAGATGTGATCTCCACAGTACTTTTTCCAAGTTAGGAAAATAAGGGGAACTGGCATTACCTTTGTGTCTTTTCTTTTTTCCTTTCTTTTCTTTTCCTTGATAATTTCTGAGAAATTTCAATCTCACTCCTCCACTTTCTCCTTTTTTCCTCTTATTATTTAAAATAAAATATATCTTTCCTTGTTCTCTTTGACTCAACAATTTGGACCTTAAAATCTTCAGTGACAGATGATGAGAGCATGTGCTCAGAAACTAAGGGTTTGTTGGTTGTTTGGCGTTCTGGAAGGATAGGTCAAATAAACTTATTTCATTGACCAGAACTCTCCATAAGGCCCATTGTCTTTAGGGTGCCTGTTTTATCTTGGTCTGTGCCATCACTAAGAGACTGATCATATGACTTCTACTATAGTTAGCAGACTGCATATAGTGATGACAATATGTTTATATTTCCTTCTAATGTTTCTTTTTTTCTGAATCTCTTGGGAAGGAGATCTTCCAAAATAAGCATAGTCTGCCTAGTGACTCTTCCATGATATTATCACCATTTTGCTTTGTTTAACAGTTTTGTTTCTCAGATTGTGACTAGAAAAGCTCTCTGTGCCAAGAGTTTTATCTTTGTGCTTGAATAATCTTTGAATTCCAGAAAGAGGCATCCCAAAAGATCCAGCCAATAATAGCAATGGGAAATGTGTTGCTGATGCCAGGTGTACCTAGAATGTGACCTGATTTTTATTATGTTCAGTAAGAATAATTCAAACGAGTAGCGTAACTATGAAAACTTCATCACTTTTTAATCTCAACAGCTTACTTTCTGGGGAAGAAATCTGCCTGACAATGGCAATCCAGGTCTAAGGCATTTCTTGTATGGTTTAGGGAGGAAAGGTGTCACATATCCCAATAAATACAAAAACATATCAGGAACATAGAAAATAGAAAATAAATTGAATTTAGCAAGTACTATCAATTGGGTAGCAAAAATTCTTTGCCCACTTTACTTTGGAATTATTTTCACATGGAGTAGCGCAAAAAACTATAAAATGTGAACTTTGAAAGCACCCAAATCCTTCAGATACTATTTTAAAAGTTGTACAATATGTGTCATTCAGAATAAAAGTAAACTAAGGTGATATATTCATACATATATATCTGTAATTTTATAAATGTATATTTCCTGTGTTTACAATTTCTTATGAAATTGTCCATTTATGGAATATTAGTCTGCATTTTCCATATGGAAAACAATTCACTTTCCACCTATAATAAACTGAACTCACTGGTTTTAAGAAGTAAGTAAATTATAACCTCTCAGAGAACACTATATTTTAAAATATTGTGATAAGACCAGATATTTTACAGTAACATGGATTTTTCTCCCATAATAATTCATACTTGAGGTTGACAGAATTATTGAGAAATTTTCCTTTATATCAGTTTTCCTTTATACAAAATTGATTTTGTTTTTATTTTTATGCTTTAAATATTTGCTAAAATGCATTACATAGTTCACAGATTTCACACAGCCTCGGCCGAGGGATAATTCGCTCACATTTGTATCATTAACTGCTGTGGAAAGTCTCGCTCTTTGGCTGCCTTTAGGAAAGTTTATGAGTGTTTTATGATGTTTCCTGGTTATACTGTATTTTTACAACTGTTACAAATAGACACAAATGTCATAAATTACTGAAAAAAGTTATCCTCGATCCCTCTGAGTTTAATGAGGAACAGTTACAGAAAAGGGAAGTTTGCAAGTGCCACTAAAGTCAGTTTGATGGATTCCACATGTAGAACAAATTCAGATCTCTGAGTCAGATTTGTTAAACTTCTAATGCACTTTTTATTTGTTTCTCCTCTGTGACACTATTTTAAATGTACCTTGATTCTGGATAAATTGGCTATTTGTTAATGAATACAGCTATTTGTTTCACATAAATGATTAAATAGTAGCTATCTTTCCAGATACAAAAAAACAGGTACCTCTATCTTCCTCCAAATAAAATCATTTACATTATACATATCTAGATTTTCTTCATAACTAAAATCTCTAGAATTTATTAGCATTTTTAGTGCTGTAGTTGAGACACTGTGTAAACTTAATGCTTTACCTAAACATAATTTAGAGTTATCATCATAGCAGATATTCTATAATCACATATCTGTCATTAGTAACAAACATTTGTTTAATATCATATGTATGCCTGGAATGGTGCTAAGTAATATGGATTCAAAGAATTAAAAAGTGGAAATTAAAATACAGCAGAAGACACATTTATAACTGGCAATAAAAGATAAATATAAGTACTTAATTTATGTTACTTAATAAAGGTAATGCTATTATGGAGAAAAGCAGGCTAGCAAGAAAAATATCCTTGAGGAAGAATGGAATTGAACCTCACATTTTATAAAAACTAGATTTAAATAATTGAAAATGGGTACAAAAGGGGCGCCTGGGTGGCTCAGTTGGTTAAGCGGCTGACTTCAGCTCAGGTCGTGATCTCACAGTTCGTGGGTTCGAGCCCTGCGTCAGGCTCTGTGCTGACAACTCAGAGCCTGGAGCCTGCTTCTGATTCTGTGTCTCCCTCTCTCTCTGACCATCCCTCACTCACGCTCTGTGTCTCTCTTTCTCTCAAAAATAAATAAACGTTAAAAAAAACAAAATAGGTACAAAAAACTACATCCAGGAAGAATACATTAAGGTATCTGAAGGTTTGGCAAATTAGGGTGCATGGGATGTTGAAGAACAATTCATAGATTTATACCCTGTACTAGAATGTACAAATCAATGGATATCCTAGAGATAATGTGACAAACTCAAAGGAACAAGAAATCACCAAACTTTCCAGTATTTTGGAGGTTCATCCTATTTAACATTACTTAATTCCTTACTAAATCTGATACTAAGTAGGGACTCTAACTGGTTAAGTTGCATTTCCTTTCTTTCTCTCTTTCTTTTCAAAATGCTTCTGAACATGTCGAAATTAGAAAAATAATTAAAAACGAAGGTTGGTGTATAGTGAGGTGGACCAGCTAGCACAAAATGCATAACTATTTGCTTTTAAGTAGCTGAGCATTAACTGACTGAGACATGAAAGCAAATACTCTGTGGAATGCCTTAGATGGTCTCTCCTATCAACCTCATACAACCCAATAATACAGATCAAATTATTACCCCAGTTTTTTTTAATTAAAAAAGTGACCCTTTGTAATACAAACACTTGCTTGAGGTCAAAGAGTTACTAAAGTGATGGAGAACAATCTTGAACCAATGAAGTCTGGCCCCAGGGCCCAGGTTTTAACAAATATGCTATAATGGGATATAAGTATGGGGCATATTTGAATTCAAGTTGACCAACTTTGAATCTTTCCGTATACTTACACATACTCAAAAAAATATCTTGGATATAGTTAAGAAGTTGTTTTCTTGAGCTCTCTTTGGTTACTACACTTGATTCAACAGAAACCTAATCCTATGTTGTTTATGATGCTAATTCTTAGTCAAAAATCACATATTAGTTTAGGATTAAGAGTACTATTAATAATAAAATATAATATCAAGAGCATCATAAAGAACAACTTTCAAAAGGGGATCATATTTTTTTTCTTAGAGTAAATACTTCTAATATTTAATGAAGTTGCTTTCACTGAACTTTTGGACTAAGATTGTTGACTTGCTTGTCTAACACTACATATAACTAGAGATAAAAATATGTAATATATCATAGACTTAAGGGGATAACCACTGAAATTCTTCATGTTTTGGATGATAGCTTTGAACAATTAATTCATCTGAAAAAAAATGTATGAAACCTAATTTTAAAATATTTCTAATTATTTTACTAGAAATGTGAAAAGATATATAAAAGATATATGTATATTCTCCTGAATGTCCTCTCTTTCTACTCACTGAGGATTTTTAGTTTCAAATACAAACCCTTGTCTTCACTGTAATTAAAAAAGTAAATGGATATAACTCACATACAAATATTTCTTTCTTCAAGCTTGATCCAATAAATAAAAATAATGTCTGATTTTTAGAAAAGTTAGAACTTTTTAAAGCAAATGAGACAAACACACATCATCAAAATTAGTCTATTTTAATTTGTTCAAGAGAAACCAAAAAGATGCCTAAAGGTAAATGCAGGTTTATGTCTTCTTTGCTCCTATCATAATTGTGTTTTTGTTCTATTGCTGGATGTATTACCATTATCAAACTACTGTATATTTGGTTCTTGCCTATGGCAATGCAGTGGCCCCAACTAATAGGAGACGGAGCAGCATCAGGACTACATTAGGAAAGGAATGTTTTATTTAAGGACTCGGCTGGTAACACACTACCATATTTCCCTTTACAATTTGCTCACTCTAATTGTTAAAACATTTCCTGCTATTTCAGAAGAGCGAGACCACAAAAGCCTACAGATGAAGCACTACCAGGTTTACACTGAAGGAACAAATTTGTTTTGTGACCTACATTTGAAAGCACTTTTAAGATGTCTTCTATGACTCCTTTCTTTCCTGTCTTGGTTAGTTGTTTAGAATTGAACATCAGAACTTCTTGAGACTCTCAAATGAGTAATTAATGAAGTATCAGTGTTTGGAAACTTTCTGAATGAAAATCAGTGAGATAGAACACAGACAAATGAACCTAGAGGCACATATGCACAAAGAAAAGCAGTCTGAAAAACTTCTGATCCAAAAATGGATTTGAGATCGTTGAACTGTTTTCTCCTGATTTATAGTTTAAGTCTAAAATGTAAATGCTATATCACTATTAGTGAGATTATCTGTGAGATATATCACTGTTAAATAGTAAAAGATATTTTTAATTAGATTTAAAGAGGACTTAGGAAAAATTAAAAATGTACTGAACATATGGTATTAAAATGAATAACAATTTCTCACTACATTGTGAAAAGTCTTAAATAACTAAATTATATTCCTAATATTAACAGGTTTCTGAAGGCAGTGTCTAGAGACATATTTCTGGCAATTATTACAAGTATCATGTTAAGACATGGCTAAATTCTCCAAATGCTCTATGAGCTCTCTTTGTTCTGGACATGTTATACTCCCAACTCCTCAACTCCCAACATGAAAGGCAATAAATGTAAATAAATCATTACACAGACAAATCAAATATACTTTAATCAATAAAGTTCAAGTCTTAATTTCTAAACCCTTGGTAATTATTTTCCATATATTAGATATGAATTAGCAAAGCATAAAACATTTCTTAAGGCATACAGAGTCATTTGGGACATAATCTCAACTATAGTGAATGTTTAAATCAATATCTTTTCAGTAACAAAATCACTAGCATGCCTGTGAGAAAGGTGGCTTCTTTAGCCATCCTCATGCTTATTAAGTCAGGATCACAGAGGTGGAAACTAGAAATATGCCTTTTTAACATTTTTCCAGATAAAGAAGTAATACTGGTTTTAGCACTCTGCCTAAGTAAATGAATTTGACCAAATAGTCCCACAATTAATGCTTGTGTTATTTCTGTGTTTCCAGGTCATCTGCTTAATCAAGGTATTCTCTCCAAAACTGTGATTTTCAAATCTGATCATGTATTAAAATCTCCCGGGGACCCAGTCACAATTTTATTTATTAACTTTTTTGTATACAGAAAATTTTCATCACCCTAGAACATTCTTTTATCCCCCTTTCCAATCAATCCTTCTCTACTAGTGACATACAGTGTTAGTTGTGGCTATTCCTGAACTTCATGTAAATGGAATTCCATTCCATGTATTGGGACACTACAATGCACAGAACGTTACTAGAAGTACATAATTCTTTACCCCTATCTAGATTTTGTAGGGCTTCAGAATTAGGTCCATACTTAACACGGAAACTTTTAAAATAAAAGTTGTCTAACATAATTTCTACTAATTGGTATGATTTCCTGTGTGTTCAAGGATTCATATCTCTTTTGAGTAACTGACCATTAACCTGAATCCTCCTCACTTAGAAACATTTTGTAGAAGAGGAAAAGAACTCTTGTGAAAAACACTTGCCAATTCAAACATCTATGCAAATGTAAAGTACTGTTAGAAGATCTTCTGCCCAATATACATTCCTAAAGAAACAGTTATCCTGTCACTACTCTGGAGAAAATTATTCAGACTGCTAAGTCCTCAGAATCCTTTAGTAACATGCAAAATGCAATGGACTCTTGGTTTTTTGCATCCTCTATGTTACAAATTCCAACTTCTAGAGATAAAGAAAAGAACATCTATCCCCTGCCTACCTTTCCAGGCTCACTTCTTGACACTTTCCCTTTTCCTCACTAGACTCTAGCTCCTATATTTTTTCAATCACTTAAACAGACACCAGCCTTTTCTACCCCAGGGCCTTCACACATGCTGATCTGCCTTGAGATTTCCTGTCTATGCCTTTTGAAAAACTAACATCTCTTTCTTCCATTATGACCTCTTCAGAGAAGTCTTTCCTGACCATTCTCACCTCTGTTTTTACTCTCTCAGAGCACCATGGTAATTTTACTCACTAAACACATCCTGATGTTTGCTCACTGGTCTCCTCATTAGACTGTAAACTCAGTCTAGGCTAATGGCAGCACACATCGTGCTTATTTTTATATATATGTGAAGCCTAACATCCTGACTGAAATATTATGAATCCTCAAAGAGATGTTGATTTTGCCTTTATAAACTGAAAAAAAGAAAAAAGAAACAGTGACCCTTATTTATTCATTAGAAGTAGATTGTTCTGGATTTAGAGTTCCTGGGCTCCTCTTTCATGTGTCATCTCCTCTTGATTCAGTCTCTGGATCCCTGTGAAAGAAGGACACTGCTTCTAGAAGCATTCCATATATATTAACTCTAATAGTATGGTAGTGATAATTTCCTGAGTAGTATTTATTCTTGACATGCTATCAGAAGACTGAGAAAACACTTTCTAATTTCTCTTTTCAAATACAGGAACCTCTTCCTTCAGCAAGAAGGAGTAATCCAAGCATGCAAGGGCCTTTTTCTATTTTAATTTTGTCCTGAAGATGGCAGCTTTTCCTCTGTATTCTTTAAGGGCTTTATCACACCCAGCTCAATTGATCTGAATAATAGAGAAAAGGGGTCTTTTATTTGTTTAAGAAAGCTGATGTAGGAGCTACACAGGCCTAATACTGCCTTAAAGCCAGTTTCATAATACACGTCCTGCCTTCATCATGTTGAAACAAAAAATCCTTAGCCTGGCCATCTATTAATTTTGCTGGTCTGCCCATGTGTTGTGAGACTACATCATGAATGGAGAGACAGAAGGGGAAGAAGAATCAGGGACCACCTAAAAGAGGAGGCTCCCCTTGTAAGTATTGTTCATTTATCTTTGCCTGCATGATGGGGACAACCAAGCACTATGATGCACTAAATTAGAAACAGAAGGTGGAGCCAGAGTCCACAAAGGGTAGTTTTGCATAATTCCTCCTTAATTAGAAGAGAAATATACTTTAGCCGTTTTAATCAATGAGGGACTGTTCTTTCAGTGACTATTTTGTCGTTCTTAGCCTAGGAATACTAGAGCCGACGGTGGTGTGACTTCTGCTATTTTAGTCATAAAATACCTATGTGAACTCCAGATGTTGCCTATGAGTCCAGTTGTTAATGGGGCAAAGGAGGATTCATTCCGTGCCCATTTTCTACTTTGGTGCTGAAATGTGAGCTCGTCCATGGTCTAGATCCCACCCACATGCCAACATGCACCTGCAAAAGTCTTCAATTTGGGGACTTTTAAATCACAAACACACACTCTGATTCAGGCTTACATATTAAAAATTCCATAGCAAGGAAAAAAAAATACTCCAAAAACTCAGAACTCTAATTCCTTAATGAATTATGTACGTGGTGTGAGATATACAGACAGACATAACTTGATTTCCTGTTCCAAATACTGGAGAGCATATTGCACCATGAACTAAGTCCATTTCAGGGTAGTGTTTCAGTCATACTTGTGAGTAATGCAAAATGTTATCAAGATTTGCTTTAATTGAGGAAACTGGGAATTCCAAACTATTCATAAAATATTGTTGACAGCATCTAAACTTGAGATAAAAATGCAGCCTACTTTCTACAAGTTAGATGTATGGTCTTTGGAGACATAGTGCATGCGAATAGACAGCCATGGACTGAAGTTCATTTAGCACAGTTTCTACAAGGACTTCTCATTTAAGGAGAGGAGGCATGCCCCCTGCCATCGCCAAGTTTCATTTTAGACTCCCAGTGAACCAGAAACCCAACGCTAAAGTCATCTACAGTCACCAGCTTTCTTATGCTTTTCACCTGGAGTCATAAATCTTCTCTTCATATCCTTTGGGAAGAAGTGAGTTCTCCTGAAAATTTGGGCCAAGTTCACCTGACACTACTCATGAGCCCCATTTAGGGTTTACATAGAAAAAAAAGTCAAATCAAAATAATTTTTACCAGTTTTAGATTTCATTTAAAAAACACACAGACACACGTGCAATGTCCCCAGTCACCTTTTAATAGTAATCTGGAAGACAGAAATGGCATCAGTTTAGACTGACATGACTAACCTGAGAAACACAAGACTCAAATCAGTACCCTGGCCCTCAGTTATCTCTGAAAATGAGGCCAAAGGAAGTTTTATGGTGGAAGTTAAAAGCACGTTTGAGCATTTAATACTCAGTTATATCATTATTATTCACGTTGATGTAAATGCTCTTAAACATGATATTTTCAATCTATATAAGCACAAAACACAGTTAACAGTTTGCTTACTGACTCCTGGTTTTAAAGACTGGTTCCAGGGTACTAGGTCTTTTAGATAAGTGAAAGCACACAGGTATGAAGGCTGAGACTTGGTCATGAACCTCCCAGGAGAGGGTCAAAGGCACGCATTGTCTAAGAAACATTCATTTGGATCTGCTTCCTTGAGAGGTATCATCATTTTCTCACTTTACATTCCCTCCCACTTCCGCAACAAACTACTAGCACCAGTAGATGAAATATAAAAAGAATTGAAAAGTCATAGCCCTTCATCACCTAAATTGGAAGATGTCAGGAGAGCTTTGGGGAGATAGGTGTGGTGAGTAACTAGGCAGGGAAATGAGGGGAGCCTCTAGGTAACATCCTATTTCTTGATCTGATCAGCAGTCACGTGGGTGTAATCTCTTTGGAATGATTTATCAATATGTAAATTGGTTATATGTGCTCTTATATATTTGTCAGTCTTTAAAAAATGTTCACTGAACAAAAATATTGTGTGCCATGTTCCAAGATATAACTAGTTGGAAAAGTAACTCTAAACCATGAGCAGGGTTGAGTTTGCAGACGTTCTGGAACCTAGCTGTAGAAGCCCAGAGAGTGAGACATGAATTGGAGTGGATGGAGTTAGAAATGAGAAGAACCCTATGAATAGAACTTGGGAATAAAACTTGGGAATAGGAAAAGGCTGAAAATGCTGTTACTTCTTTCTGGACACACAGCCTACTTAAAATTCCATACCCAGAGGGGCAAGAAAAGGAAGACAGAGACTGATAACCAGCTCCTGCACTAAATTGCATCTGCATATTCCAAACAACACCAATGCACAGGAGCCCCAAACCATTGGTACAAGATCTGGGTATGCATTTAGAACAATAGCTGGAAGCAACTAGAAGTTTTAGGGCAGTTTGGTGACAGACCAAGGGGAAAAAATTAACCTTCACAATAAGCAAATAACCAACAACCCACTCAAAGAAGATATGGTTTGGGGCGCCTGGGTGGCTCAGTCGGTTAAGTGGCCGACTTCGACTCAGGTCATGATCTCACAGTTCATGAGTTCGAGCCCTGTGTCCGGCTCTGTGCTGATAGCTCAGCACCCAGAGCCTGCTTCAGATTCTCTGTCTCTCTCTCTCTGCCCCTCCCCTGCTCACGCTCTGTTTCTCTCTGTCTCTCTAAGAGAATAAATGTGAAAAACTGAAGAAATGTTAAAAAAATTTTTAAAAGTAGATATGGATTAAAAGCAAATAACCAAATAAATCTATAACTATCCTTCTCTTAATGAAACATTAGAGGGAAAAGATGGATTGCCTCAAATTGAGCAATAATTAGCAAACTCTCTTTTCATCAGAAGCAACACATGGCAGAAAATAAAGAATACCCTTTCAAAGTGTTTGTAGAAAATTACTGCCACAAAAGAGTATACTACAAAAGTGTAGGTAGGGGCGCCTGGGTGGCTCAGTTGGTTAAGTGTCCGACTTCAGCTCAGGTCACGATCTCGTGGTTCATGGGTTCAAGCCCCGCATTGGACTCTATGCTGACAGCTAGCTCAGAGCCTGGAGCCTGTCTTCAGATTCTGTCTCTCTCTCTCTCTCTGACCACCCTCTGCTCACGCTGTCTCTTTCTGTCTCTCAAAAATGAATAAAAAACATTAAAAAATTTAAAAAAGTGTAGGTAAACTTTTTCAAAATTGTATATGCATATTAAGAGATTATTGTTTTGTATCTGGACAAAGGTTGCTGAAGAGCTAATACAAAACTACTTAAGTAAGAACTACCTAATTCATTTTTCTTAAAGTTTTTAATGTTTATTTTTGAGAGAGAGAGGAAGAGACAGAGTGTGATCAAGGGCAGAGGAAGGACAGAGAGAGAGGGAGACATAGAATTCAAGCAGGCTCCAGGCTCCATGGTGTCAGCACAGAGTCCCATGCGGGGCTTAAACTCATGAACCCTGAGATCATGACCTGAGAAGTCAGACGCTCAACTGACTGAGCCACCCAGGTGCCCCAGAACTAACTAAATCTTAAGATTAAGTGGGTGTTCAGCAACTGGTAAAATATATGATCTCTTTTACTTAAATATCAAATATAAACTAGAAACTAGAATCATAACTTCATAATTGAGTTGCCAAAAGCCATTAATAATAACGGTGATAGACCCAAATTTCATAAATAGTTAAATTTGGTAAGAATCTTATTCTGTTTGAGAGAAGGACAGGTAGACTGAATAACTTTAACTTTGTTAGAAAAAAAATTGTGTTCCTTGACTCAACAAATATTTACCAAGCACTATCCTAGGTGCTAGGAGATTGCTTGGTTTGTTGGAGTGAGGCAGAGTGGGTGATGGAGGAAGGTGGTGAATGTAATTCAGGGATGTAACAGGGAACCAGACCCTGTAGGGTATGTGAGGCTGTGGTAAAGAGTTTCAGTAAGATGGGAGAGGGAAGAATCCAATTCCATTTTTTTTTTTAATTTGATTGCTGAGAGTTTGTTAGCTTTGCTCCTTCTCGTCCTCTTCTGCCTCACATCTGGGCAAGCTGATAAGACAGCCTCCCTCTTTTGGTGCCGGCAGGCTCCAAACTACACAAACCCTTATCTGCAAGCAGATATCCTCACCCTGGCCCTGTCACCACAAAACTCCAAGCCAGTCTTCTTTTGCTCCTCTTTCAAGATATTTTCAAACTCCCTTGGGAGCGGTCCTGTTCCTCCAGAAAGCCTCCTTGTGTGATTGATACACATTTTTAAACTGTCTTGGTGCATGTGGTTCCATCAATGTTTACATCTGAACCAAATTTTTAAAAAAAAATTTTAATGTTTATTTTTATTTAAAAAAAGTTTTTTATGTTTATTTATTTTTGAGACAGAGACAGAGCATGAGCGGGGGAGGGGCAGAGAGAGGGAGACACAGAATCTGAAGCAGGTTCCAGGCTCTGAGCTGTCAGCACAGAGACCGATGCGGGGCTCGAACCCATGAACCATGAGATCATGACCTGAGCCGAAGTCGGGCGCTTAACTGACTGAGCCACCCAGGTGCCCCTTTAATGTTTATTTTTGAGAGAGAGAGAGCGCAAGACAGAGATCACGAGCCAGTGGGGGAGGGACAGACACACACACACACACACACACACACACACAGAATCTGAAGCAGGCTCTGGGGCTCTGAGCTGTCAGCACAGAGCCCAACACGGGGCTCAAACTCAGGAGCTGTGAGATCGTGACCTGAGCTGAAGTCTGACGCTTAACCGACTGAGCCACCCAGGCACCCCATATCTGAACCACATTTTGCAAAGCCATAACAGATAGTAAGCCTTTGGAGTATTTGTGCAGGTGTAGTTATTATTTGACTTTGACTTTAAAAAAAAATCACTTATTTTCTCTGTGCAAAATACAATGCAGGAAGGAAGTAGATACAATAGGAAAACTGTTAAAGTTATTGTAATAGATTAAACCCAATTATCCCCAATCTTCTCCACTCCAGGAAGCCCGTATAGAAATTAAGAATGTCTGTGTGTCACACGAGAAAAACAAGAGGTTGTTCAAGGCCAGAAAACATTGTTACTCTAATTTCTTCAGGCATCATCGAACATGAGAGGTGCTGTTACCTAGGTACACTTGAAATGTATTAGGTAATGATGTTGGGAAAGCTGTGTGAGATGGTGATGGCTTGGACTCAAGTGGCAGGAGAGTGATGAGGAGAAATTGTTTTAAAGACAGAGCTACTGGGTTTGTTTTTTGTTGCTGTTGTTGTTGAAAATAAGAGAAAGGGAGAGGGGCGCCTGGGTGGCTCAGTAGGCTGAGCTTCCAACTTCGGCTCAGGTCATGATCTCACAGTTTCCGAAGTCAAGCCCCATGTTGGGTTTTGCACTGACACTGTGGAGCATGCTTCAGATTCTGTCTCTCCCTCTCTCTACCCCTTCCCTGCTCTGTCTCTCACTCTCTCAAGAACGAATAAACATTAAAAAAATAATTTAAGGGGCGCCTGGGTGGCTTAGTCAGTTGGGAGTCCAACTTCAGCTCAGGTAATGATATCACTGCTTGGCTGGTGAGTTCAAGCCCGGCATCAGGCTCTGTGCTGACAGTTCAGAGCCGGGAGCCTGCTTTGGTTTCTGTGTCTCCCTCTCTCTCTGCCCATCCCCTGCTTGCGCTCTGTCTCTCTCTCCTTTAAAAGTAAATAAACATTAAAAAATTTAAAAAATATTAATTTAAAAAATAAAGGAGAAAGAGAGAAATCAAGGTAATTCCGAGATTTTGGCATGAAGAAATGGAACAATTTACAAATGGAACTGCCATTTACTGAGGCGAAAGGAATGTGGGAGAAGCTGTTTCAATGGACAGAAAGGAAATGTTGTGTCTTAAGTATAATAAATATGCTTACCCAAAATGTATTAACAACCACTAATGGCAAGAATTCAAAACCACTGTCTTCATTTTGCCAGGACTGTTCCTTGAAAAGTTAAAACCAAATAGTGAAATGTACTATAATCGTGTGTGTGTGTGTGTGTGTGTGTGTGTGTGTGTGTGTGTGTGTAGTGGAGAAATAATCTCGACACAGTATCTATTAGATGGCTATTTAAAAAAGAAAATACATATAAATTACTGTCTTTTGAAGATTATGGGAATTACATGACATGCTTTATGTTTGGAAGGAGCCCTGACAAGTTTTCTTGAGAAAATAACAATAATATTGTCATGGCAAACTCTACTTCTATTGATCATAAGTGGATCATAAGTGCAATGCCTAGTACATGATAGACAATCACTACATTTATTCAAGTAACCGTTGAAGAAATTTTAGTTAATATTAAGATTTTAACATTCTATTTTAAAAGACAGGGTTTTTTTTTCTCTTAATTTGGGCTACTTGGATTATTCTTTTCAATTTTTCATTTTGAGATAATACAGCTTCACATGCAATTTTAAGTAATAATATAGACAGAGCCTTCACCCGGTTTCACCAAATATTAATATCTTGCATTTATATGGTACAATATCACAAGCAGGAAATTAACATTGATACAATCTGTTGAGCTTTTTCAAATTTTACCAGGTTTTCATGCCTTCATTTACATGCATGTGGGGGGGTGGCATGGAGTCCTATTTTATCACATCTGTAGATTTACGGGGCCATTGCCACAGTCACGTACAGGATAGCTCCTTGGTGCTACCTGCTGAGAGATGTAGCCTTCCCCCACCCCCCCAACCACCCCCTGCACATACAACCGCTGGCAACCAGGCTCTTCCTCATGTCTGTAATGTTGTCACTTCCAGAATATGAGATAGATGGAATCATATATTAGGGAACAGTTCAACATTAGCTCTTTCACTTTCTATTTCTGAGCAGTATTCCATAGTGTGAATGTATTACGATTTGTTTAAGGATTCACTAAAACTTGTTCGCAGATTTGGCTACTACAAATAAAGCTGCTATGAACCTCCCTATACTGTGTGCGTGTGTGTGCGCGCGCGCACGCGAGTGTGTGTGACCTTAAGTTCTTATTTCATTGGAATAAATATTTTTCTGTTGTTGTTTTTTTTTTTTTGCTTTGTTTTGTCTCTCTCTTTCTTTTCTTAATCTTCAGTGAGTTACTTCAGCACTTTTTAAAATTCCATCTTGATTTAATTATTATGTTTGGAAGTAAATTGCCTTGTAGTTTTTCTAGTAGTTGCTATAGGCATTACCACATGTATTGTTTGCTCTGCTACTTTTGAGATTTTTTTTTTCTGTGTTCAGTTTCAGAAGTTTAATCTGGGGCACCTGGGTGGCTCAGTCGGTTGAGCATCCAACTTCTGCTCAGGTCATGATCTCACAGTTCGTGGGTTCCAGCCCCGTGTCGGGCTCTGTGCGGACAGCATGAAGCCTGCTTCCGAGTCTCCATTTCTCCGTCTCATCTCCATCTCTCTCTGCCCCTCGCCTGCTTGTGCTCTCTCTCTCTGTCTCTCAACAATAAACATTACAAAAAGAAGTTTAATTTGGTAATTCTTGGTATAGATTCCTTTGGCTTTACTGTATTTGAGGTTTGCTCAATTAACCTACGATAGTGTACCTTTTTGACATTTTACCACTTTGTATGAAACGTAGAAAATATTTCCATTTAGGTCCTTTTGGCATTCACATTTTTTAATTTTAATTGTCTTAAGTATTTTCTTTACATAGAATTGAGCAAACTGATATTATACCTCATGTAATGTTGCTTTCAACCATCAAATATGGTTTAAGAAATTTGTAACAAGTAGGACAGTCTGTTTACTCTTAGTTTTACCCATTTAAGGTTCTTAAATCTTTTCTGAAGTTTCAAGCTTTTGTTCATTTTTTTTCTATTTAGAGAACTACTTTTATTCATTCTCTGAAGGTAAGGCTAGCTACAAATTTTCTGTTTTCCTTCATCAGAAAGTGTCTTTATTTTCCCTTGATTCCTGAAGGACATTGTCCCCAGATATAGAAATTCGAGCTCACTATTCTTTTCTTTCAGTGCTTCCAACCTGTTGTACCATTTTTTTCTGGCCTCCGGGATTTTGGATGCAGAAATCTGCCATCCTTTGAACCATTGTTGTTGTTTTTTTTTTTCATTCTTACCTATTAGTAATGTGTTGGTTATCTATAGCTACTTTTAAGATTTTTCTCTTCTCTTTAGTTTCAGATGTTCAGTTCTATTTCTTGCTTGAGTTTCCATAGCTTTATTCTCTTTGGCATTCATTCAGCTTTGTGAGTCCGTAAATTTTGTGTTTTGCCAATTTGGGGAAGTTTTTAACCATTATCTCTTTGAATATCTTTTAAGTTCTACTCAGGCTATTTTTTTTATCTCAAATATTCATACTGAACAAATTCTATTGCTTTCATCATGTTCATTAATGTCATCATCTGAAGCTCATCAGTGAGATTTGTTTGTTTATTGATTTGTGATTTATTTTTCAGTAATATAGGTTTCATCTGGTTCTTTTTTTAATTTTTACTTCTTTGTTGCAATTTTCTATTTTTATTTGTTCCAAGAGTTTAAATTGCTCACTGAAGCATTTTTATGGTGTCTGTTTTAAAAGATGTGTTAGATAATCCTGATATCTGATTTGTCTCACTATAGGTATCTATTGAACTTTTCTCATTCATGTTGTGATTTTCCTGGTTCTTGGTATTACGAAAACCTTTTCAATTATATTCTAAACATTTTGGATATTATATTATGAGACCCTGGTTCAGATTTAATGATTGTTTCTATTATTATGCAGTATATTTCTTTGTGGAAGTGAGGTGCAAGGACCAGGTGGGTTCATATGTTTAACTTCCCACTGTACCCACGCACACTTCAACAAAAGTAGAGCCACTGACTCACACTGCCTCACTGCAGACAGATGTGGTGCTATTTCATCTCCCCCACAGCCCTGCTGATACCTTCCCAGAGAGAGTGCAAAGTCAATTTGCAACTACTCATTACACCAGGCCCTCCAAATCCAGGGAGAGAGTAAATGAAAAGCAAATTCTCATTATTTTCTTGCTGCTGGACTGACATGGAAACTCAACACTTTAGTGGGTCCCATTGGCACCAGATGTAGAGTAAAGCAGATTAGAATGGACGGGTAATGTGGAATACCAACTATATTCACCTCGAACCACCTCATTCCACCTTGTTGATAATGGGTTGGGTGAAAGAGCAGCTCCCTACTGGGCCATGCTAATATCAGGAAAGGGGACTTCAGGGTGTTGATTAATCCCCTTTGAACCACCTAGTACTGCCTCACTGATGCCTGGTGGCTGTAAAGGCTTAGCTCCCTGTTGGACCAAGCTATTTATTTTTATACCAGTTTTGCAAATAACAACCACAACAAAACAACAATAAAAATACATAAGATTTAAAAACTCATGTTTCAACCTTTCTATTGCATTTGTTTTAGTTCTTTCCCAAATCCCATTAATAATACATGCTGCTTTGTATTCTTTTTATGCTTGTATTTATAGTTTCCATGTTTCTAAAGTCTTCATGAGTTTCATTCTACTGCATGCACACTATTTTGTAATGAGATATGCGTTATTATTTTTTAAAAAGATTATTATGACCCTGGAAAAACATTGAAAACTCACTTTAATAATTAAGTGTACAGCCTATTGTCTACCAAAGTAGCTGTTCAGCCATGACTGTATTTGTTTTCTGTTAATGACTATTAGTTTCCAATGACTTCCTGTAACAAATTAGTGCAAATTTATTGGCTAAAAACAACACAATTTTATTGGCATTTTATAGTTTTGGAGGTCAGAAGTCCATGGATCTCGCTAGGCTAACATCAAGTTGTCAGCGCTAGGTTTTGATCTGGAGGCTCTAGGAGATTATCCCATTTTTGGCTTTCTCCATTCGTAGAGGCTGCTCCCCTTTCTTTGGCTCATGGTCACCTTCCATCTTCAAATAGTTTGAAACAATCACTTTCAAAACTCTCTCACCTTGTAGCACTTTTAGACTAATTCTTCTGCCTCTTAACTTCCATGCATAAGAACCCCTGTGATCACATGGTGCATACCCAAATAATTCAGGATAGTCTCCCTATTTTAATATCATCTCATTAGCAATATAATTCCACCTGCCACCTCAGTTCCCCTTTTCCATGAAATAAAACATTCACAGGCTCTGGAAATTAGTTGTGGACATCTTTGAGAGGTCATTATTCTGTGTATACCCATGACATTTTGATTTGGGTTTTCATTTCATTTAACTGAGTCATGATATTCACTATTCACAAGAAGTAACTTGAAGTTTATAGGTATACTACATATAATTTATCCTTTCAATGCTAATTATGAACAGAAGTTGTAAAATTAAGATTGATTCTAAATAAATGTGGCTTTTAGATTATAGATTAGATGTTAAATCATTCCTGAAGTTTGGAGAGAGGAACATTTTATTTCTTTTCTTTTCTTTTTATTTGAGGGAGAGAGAGAGAGAGAGCAGGAGAGAGGGGCAAAGGGAGACAGAGAGAGCATCTTAATTAAGCATGCTCAGCATGGAGCGCAACGTGAGGCTCAATCCCATGACCTTGAACTCATGACCTGAGCCAAAACCAAAAGTTAGAGGCTCATCCAACTGAGCCAGCCATGTGCCCCAAGAATATTTATTTCTGAAGTCTTTTGATCCTTCAGTATATTCCTAAAATAAAAGTTTGTCAGGAATGAAGTAATCAGAGTTGCCCCATTTTTTAAAACAAAGAAATGGAGGCAAGAGTTTAAATTTTTAGACTAGGAAGTACAGTACCAGGAATCTAGGACAACTTCATCTACTTTTACAAAGATGAAACTGAAACCCAGAGTCTTAAAGAACTTGTCTGTAGTCACACATCCGAAAAGTAGCAATGAGACAGTAAGAAGTAGTAATCAGTTTTTCTGAATGCCAGTCCATGCCCATTTTGTTAAAACATCCATTTGGTGGGGGCGGGGGTGGAGACCCTGTTCATGGTAATTTTTTTAAATTAAAATTTATTCACAATTAAAGATTTATGTGCAATGTACCATCACATCACCAGGAAAATTTGTTGAAATATAAAACTGTGTATTAAAACAAAGGAACAACTAAAGTTAAGAGCAATGCTTCGATGGAGAATGATTCTAGGTATTTTTATTAGATAAGAATACTCGCTACTATCCTCCATTTTAACTCTCTGAATACTAATGACCACATTATGAGTGAGTCTATAGAGAAAATATTTATTTCAATTAAAAAATCCCAATATATATCATACAAAATTAAAGTGGCACAATGTATGTATTAGGTGAGCAGTGTACTCAAATATAAAATCAACCTATTTTATAGAGGTTCTTTTTAACTAAATGTTTTAAATACATTTATCCTAAATACGTAAGAAATCTGTACTCTTAATTTCATCATCCAAGTAAAAATGTTGGCAATTTTTGTATCATAGGAATTTAAATCTTCATAAAATGTGTTCATTTTCTAATAAGGTCTCTTTTTCAATTTCCAAATGACCAACTAACACAATATAATAGCTCAGAGTTCTTGACTGAAGTCTTGAGTTATCCATCTGTATCTTGTGATATCACATGTCTTTGGGATCAATAGTTGCAAACTAGAATTTACTAGACATAATCCATTTATAGAAGACAAAGAAGAGAAAGAATAGTCTGCTAATATTTTCCCCCATCAGGACAGTCATCAAAATGATTCAGAAGCCCCCAAATGATGCTTGGGGTTTAGTTATACAAATTAGTCTTTACTAAAAAGTTGGTTTTTGAACATGTGCAAATCTTTGAATTCTTCCCAAGATAATAGCATACTGTGAGCTCAAACAATGGATCATTCAAAAGTGCTTACCAAACTCTTTGGTTTATAGTTAAAAGATTTTTCTTAACAAGCCTATATCAGAAATGTTTAGCTTTGAGAAAAAAAAAAAAAAGCTTTGAATTATCATCGCTGAATGTTTGCACTAACAAACTTAGAAAGAAATGTTGGAGGAATATAAGAAGTAAGAACTAGAAATATCAGATATATCAATGTGTTGATTTTGGTTTTGTCTGCTTTAATTTTTGTTATTGGTCATGGTGGAGTTGTTTCCTCACCAAACCTGGGCTGGCTATTTTAGGATATCAATTATGCCAGTTACTTTGTGCCAAGCATTTTTGTGGCATGATGCATGCACGAGTGAGCTTATCAAGCAACGTACCTGCTCACTGGCAGCATAGTGTTTAAGATTTACAGAATGAGACTGTTAATTATTTTAAAATACACAGACACAGAATGAAAAATATGAATTTGATATACTGGTAATCTTTATTTAAAAATAAGACAAAAAAACTTTGAATAGGTTAACCTAATAACATATTTTGAAAATTAGCATAATTTAGGGAATGAATGAGGATATTAATTATTAGACCAGGATAACAGACATGAAATCCAAGACAGTTCAAGAGATATAATCAAACCAGTGGAATAAAGAGCTTGGAACACTTCTCATTCAAGCCTGGATCTGAGCTCAGGCTATGGCACTTACTAATTTTGCTTTAACTATAACGTAATTTAAGACATTAAAGACTAGTGGTTATTATAAGTAAAATGGAACCATAATAATACCAATTTCTCCGGTTTATTGTGAGGAGTAAATATAATAAGGTCTTTAAGGCAGCTAGCAGGGTGTGAATGCTCAGAAAAGGGTAGTAAAATGTACACATGAATACTCAGAAGTTACTAAAAAACAAAAGAACAAGCAGCAGAAGATCCCATCAGAATGTTAGAAATTCTAACTTTAAGCATTTATTCATTTTGATTATACTTTTTGCCTTTTAAATGCAAATAATTCTGGAAGGAATATATATTTTAAGCATTCCCATAGGCCTTTCTCCTCATTATATATTATGAATTAGTTATTGCATAAAAACAACAGACTATATTTTGTTTAGGACTCTACTGTTGTTTTCAGAACAGTTTTGCACATGTCACAGTGAATTTCTGCACATTAGCAAGTACTATCACTGCCCTTGCTTTCTAGCTGAGGACACAGAATAATATACTGAAGCCCAGAGAATGAGAGGTAGAATTGGACTGGAATGCAGGCTTGCAGGTTTTGGTATCTAGACCTCTAATTCAGCAGGAGTAGTTAAGACTTATTTTCTGAGTGCAAAGGAAGAGGCAGGCCCATTGTCAGAAAAAGAAAGATTTAAGAGACTGTATCTGGTAATCAACTGGCTGCTGTTGGCAAATGACACTGGGCAGTGAGGAGAAAGAAAGAAGGGGGAGGGAGGGACACAAACAGGGAGGTAGGATCAGAAAGATAGATGGAAGATATAATGGACAACTGTTTGGTGCCATTTCAAGTACTTTGGCTTCATCTCTTGTGTTAGCCAGTACGGCAGTGACTAGTTTTGTGCAAGCTTTGTGCACTATGACAGCTCCTTACCTCTTATCCCTGGGTTTCTCTGAAGCCATAGCATGGGATGCCCACTGAAACCTCCTCAGCCTTTATACCTGGGCACCTCAGAAGTTCAGGGAAGTTCAAATGAATGGAGCCATCATGTACATATTTAAAAAGAAATTGTTTCTTTCTTGGCATGCAAAGGTCTGAGAAGCATTTCATAAAGCTCCTTCAAAAATCACAATGGATTGAGCACTGGTTGGCTTTTCTCTTTCTCTGTTTCACTCTCTTTGTCCTTCATTCTTTTTTTTTAAAGTTTTTTTTAATGTTCATTTATTTTTTTGGTGGGGGGAGGGACAGAGAGAGAGGGAGACACAGAATCCGAAGCAAGCTCCAGCCTGTGAGTCATCAGCACAGAACCTGACACAAGTCTTGAACTCATGGATGGTGAGATAATGACCTGAGCCAAAGTTGATGGTTAATAAACTGAGCCACCCAAGCGCCCCATTTTTGTTCTTCATTCCTATTTCAAGGGACCCAGGCTCAGCATAGCTGAGCAGAAAAAATATGGTCTCTGCTGTGCCAGGAAATTGTTCACATAATGAAGAAATTATAAAAACAACAATAGGTACCAGAAAGAAACAAGAAAAAATGTGGAATGGGTCTTGTGGGTATTGGTCCAATGGGTCTAAGTATAAAAGATTTATTGGCCTCAAAGCATTTGGAATCTGTCTTAGATGAGATGACTTTTTGCAGCTTGAACATAACAACTGCCTATCTATAGCATTGTTATTGAACTGTCATCTGTAGACCAATACATGGATAACACACAGGAGCATATTAGAAATACAAATTTTAAGTCAATTCAGATGTATTCAGTCAGGATCTGTATTTTATGAAGATTCCAGACAATTTGTATCATTTAAATTTAAGAAACACCAGCCTACAATAAATAAAGTGGAGATGGCTTAATAGAATATTGAGGAAGGAGTCAGAAGTATCAAAAAAATAAAAATGACTCTCTTGGAAGGAAATGGAGAATGATCTCTTTGCTAGCACAGTAAGAAATATATAGGTAAGGTAGTGCTGACATCTTTAAAAATCTTGGTGAAAGCACTCTTCTCCAGGGCAAGGTTAAATGTAGGGATATACCTATTGACTGGGATCCCTATTTTGAATGGGAGATGGTAGACTCCGGAATGGCAGAGGCCAGATGGCAACACTCCATGTGCAAGGACAAGGTGGATTAATGACCATCATGGATCACAAGGGCCAAATGGTAATTAGGTTGCTATAACCTGAGGGATCTGTGAGGATGATTAATGGATCCTGGTGTTTTGTCCTCAAAAGATAGACAGTTAAATAGGTGTTACTTGACTTGAATAACTAAGAAAAAAGAAATGACAGCTAGTGAGTAGAAAGTTGACATCAGTTATCATGGTGAAAACTACAACCTTTCAACCAGTTTTTAAGTGTAATATTCCCTGCCTCAGAGCCATTGTCCACCTATGGGGAAACTGAATTTCTAGAGGAAAATCCTTGCATTATATGGGGTGAGAGTAAATATCCAAACTTTATGAACTCTGTTGGACAAGGTGTCTGAATTGGCACTGATAACAAGGGACTGAAATTGCCATCTTGGTTTTCCAGATAGAACAATGAATTAAGGAGTACAGGTGATAAATGGATTCTGACTCAAGTCCATTATACAGTGGGTCTAATACATTCATAAACTAATCCTGTGGCTATTTTCTAGTATCCAAGTATATAATTGGGATAGGTATATTTAGTAGTTTAAAAAATCACATTGTTTTTCTAAACTGTGAAGTGAGACATTTTTGGAAGAAAAGGTTAAGTAGAGGACCCTAAAACCAATTCCTCCAGTCCCTTGGCAAGATAGTATATCAAAAACAATATGGTCTCCCAGAGGGAATTATGAGATTAATACCACCATCTAAATTTTATAAAATGTAGAAGTGTAGGCTCCTGTCATATTCCCATTCAAACCCCAAGGGTGGTAGTGAGGTGGATTCACAATACTTTCCAATGTGTAACTGGGAATGTGAAGAAGTTAACATTGACAGGGACACCCTTTACCAATGGAAGATGAAGCTGATGAATAAATGCTCCCCTGCTTTTATCTCACTGGAAGAGAGTTTGGAGAATATCATATGACTTTTCAGAGCATCTTATAAGATACAACATTAATATCCCATGCATATGGTGATAAATAAAAATCCTCCTGAGAACCAGCTAGAAAAGAACTGGATGTAGGGGAGTAGGCTGAACCAGTGGTATAATCAAAGAGTTTATCAGAGAGTGTTTTCCCTTGAGGTCAGTCAGTGTTGAGAAGGGGTTATGAATAAGACCTTGTTGCCAATGGTGGTCCAAAGTTCAGGGGCCTGAGGGGAGAAGAGAAACTTAACTACAGTTGAATCAAGTTAGTGCTCCTTTTGTTCAGAATAGTGAGTGGAGACAAATAGTTCACCTAATTATCTATGAGACAAAGAATGGGAATTTGAAGGGTCTGTGTCTGACCTTGTCATAGGTAAACACAGCAGCCATCTGGAGGTCTTATGTAAGTAGTAGGGGAAGGATTGTTTTTTGTAGTAAGTCCTTTCCCAAACACAACAAATTGGAGATGTCTTGACCATTGCTATTTGCCAGGAGCATAGAACTCAGGGAAAATTCAACACTGCCAGTGGTTCACTTAGAAACACATCTTCTGATTGCCTTCTCATCTTTCTCTTTTTCATGACCTTGTCCCTCACTCCTGCTCTGTGGAATCACTTCAAAGTAAACTGCCTACACACAAGCCTTTTTTAGGCTCTGCTTTTGGGAAAACCAGGCTACGATAAAATAGCAAAAGCAATCCTTCCATTTAACTTAAATTAAGGGTCAGTGGTATAACAAAACTGGTAAGGCTACATTAGTCTTCAAGAGAAAAGGCTTGCTTGCTCTAAAACTGCTTGGTATTGAGAAAGATTTGTCAATATAGAAATATCACTGCTCTGGGAATCTGAAGATTTGTACTGAAACGACATATCAGTTATCTGAGTTCAGAAAAAAAATACTTCAACTCTCAGTATTTCAAGTGTTCAGTCAGTGAAATAGAGGCAACAATATCTGAACTCACAGATTATTATGAGGATCAAATGCTGTAAAGTACAGAAAAGTTCCTTGAATTCCTTTTGTATAAGTCATTATTAATTCATGAATGGGTTTCTCTCTTTCAATTGTTTAATATAGGTCTTTGGCACATAAAGATATGTTAAAATAAGTTAGGACTGAGAAAGAGAGGGAGGGAGGAAAAAAGCGAGATGGTTGCTATGGGTCTCTTGGAAAAACATTTCCACCCAAATTACTCAATGGCTTAAATGCCCACAGTCATCAAGGCCATGACAATTTCTCTTTGCCTTCTTTTTTATGTATACATTTACTCTAACATAAGCTCAGCAATTGCTTTTTCTGTGAAAGGCCAGATAGTAAATATTTGATGCTTTGGACCATATGTTTGTTGTCTTAACTACCTAACATTGCCTTTGTAACAAGCATGTAACAATAAACAGTAGTTACTGAATGGGCATGGCTGCATTCCAAAAATTATCAGAACTACTGGCAGGCTGGATTTGGCCAATGCAGAGTAGTGTTTGACCCCTAATCTGACAGAAGTTTAAAAAAATATTCAGGGGCACATGGGTGGCTCAGTTGGTTAAGCATCAGACTTCAGCTCAGGTCATGAACTCACGGTTCATGAGTTCAAGCCCCGCATCAGGCTCTGTGCTGACAGCTCAGAGCCTGGAGCCTGCTTCAGATTCTGTGTTTCCATCTCTCTCTGCCCCTCCCCTGCTTGTACTCTGTCTCTCTCAAAAAATAAACATCTATTTAAAAAAATATTCAGTTCCTTTAATATGTTATCCCACTTCATGCTTCTGATTTTATTCACGTAGCTTTCCTCTAATAAAATACCTTCAGTTTGTTTGGCTGGTGACCTTCTAGCCATCCTTCAAAACAACATCAGAGACCCAGTTAAAGTATTACCTCTGAAGTGAGGCACTGTTATCAAATATCCCACGGAGGTCTTCATCAATGTGTCCTTATTCTTATACTTTACCTTATAATCAGCTTTCGTTTGATGTGTATAATAAATTACTGACCATCTGATTATCGCTTTGCTCTGTAAGAATTCCTTTAGGGAGGGGAGAGTTCATCTTTTAAATTCAGCTATTATCATGTGTTTTTTTTAAACTTTGGCTTGTTTTTCTGGTTGAAAAAATTAATGTGTGATGTATAAAGAAACATTCGCCATGACTTTCTAGAAACTTGGTCTTCCTGATTTGCAATTTTGGAGGAAAAGTTGCTTCCACTTAAGACTCAGACAACAAAAGACAAATAAAAATAACAATATTTGCCTGTGGTGACCTTTTTTTTTCTATTTTACTAGAAATCTTTACTAAAACTTGCAGCTGTAGGGTGCCTCATTAAGACAGATAACCAGATTTACAGCTGAGATTTCAAGAGGAGAAATAATGGAAAAAATCTGAAAGCATTTCCTTATTTTATTCAGACTTGCTCTTTCAAAATAAATAGCTGATTAAAAAAAGGACTCTTAAAAGCAATTCAGACCATATGGTAACTTATTATCTTCATCCATTAAGATCCCAACATTAAGGCAATCTTCTTTAAAAGAAAAACGCTGTTAATAAGATTTTTACCATTTTTTATAGCTTCTCTGCCTCCATCTTTAATACACCCAAAATAAAATTCCCTACTTCATACCCATATTACAAAAAGGTTCTATGAATAATTTCACTCATTGACTTCAGGACAGTGAATAGTGTCATCAGGAATAAATGTAAAACTAAACTAAACTAAACTAAAATTAAAACTAAAATCACCTTGTATCATCAGCAAAGTTTATAATTCCAGATCTTGCATTTTCTTCAGGGGTGAAATATCTCATATTTTCTTTTGGCTTTTTCTCTACCAGTTGTATCAGCTTCAAACATCATGCTGGTGCTTTTCACTGCACTTAGGTCATAGTTGTCATTAGCTAAGGAATCCTGAGGAAAAAGTAAAACTTATCAAGGGAAAACTAAGAAAGTAACAAAAAACTCTGTCAAAATATTCTGGTTTGTAGCAGGTAGTAGTTATTATGAAAACAGATTCCAGGATGAAAAAAAAAAAGAAAAGTCAAACACTGAATGACTAGTCTGAACATTGCATAGTGAACCAAAAAGCCACAGATGTTTCCAGGTTTATGTCTGAAAATCTGGAAAGATGAATGATTTATATATTTTCATTTTTATGATGGGGGCAAGTGAAGTGAATTGTTCTGTAAGTAACAAGTCATGAGATGTTGGAACATATGCTGGAAAGCTCAGTAACTTGGAGGCCAAAATTGGCTACTCTACTTAGTCTTCACAGCTAACCATATTTTATTTCTAGTTCATAGATTTCTTCTATTTTAATATAATTTTTTATTATTTTATGAAGAAAATGGTGAGGTGACAAATAACTTTTTGACTACTTTAAATATTGCAAAGAATTTAGGAATTGTTTCAGGTGATGAGATTGGGTATGAAGGTAAAATTGTTAGTAATATATAATTTTGAAAATGTGCTTTCAGGAAAATCTATGTAAGCTATTTCTAAGGAAAGGTAAATACAATAGAGTGAAAAGTCTATATTTTCCCATTTTCTGCATCTATATTCTATAGTCTTAAGATATATATATATATAACATAAATATATATACACACACACACACACACACACACACACACATATCCTTAAGCTCACATTCCGGACATCTGCTATATAAGGATATTGTCTTCAATATACTCATTGTGGATCACTTTATTGACCAATAAATAATGTAGCAATTTATAATAATTAAAATGGTTATATTATTCCTTTGAATATGATTCAAAAGGTATTTATATTAGTTAATATACTGACTTAAATGTTAGAATGACTTTTTCCTATCTTACAAGTTTTCTTCCTTGACTCTCTTTCTCACACCCGCAGAGAGTGTGAATACCACAATATGGGCCAGAATCTTACAGCAGCACTGTACAGTTTTTTTCAAACACACCTGAACATCCATCACTTCTAAAATGCTTTTTGATATGAGTGATAATCCTAACATTCAGTTAAATATTGACAGAAAAAAATTATGAAAAAATATGCAACTAATCAATTGGTATGGCTAATTCTATAAAAGTCTAATGTTCTCAGTAGGGGGCATGCACAACTACAGAAATCTACCAAGATTCTGTCTTCAATCTCCCCCATGATATATTCTTCCTAATTTTAAAAACCACATATGGAATTACCACTTGTGTTAGTAACAATCTAGTTAGGAGGTACAAATCACAGGAGTTATTTGAACAAACAAAGAGAAATTAATATAAAGAATTTTCTAAGTGGATATAAAGCCGTTAACTTTACCTCAAAGGGCAAAGTGAAAGCATAAAAGTATCGTGGAAGTAGCAATTTCATGAAGCAGCTCCCTACCTGGACCTAAAATCCCAAGTGCCTCATGAGTGGGAAAATTGTCAGTGATCTGCAGCTCACCTTGTAATGGCTCTGTCATTTCTGGAAGGTAGCACATCCAGGGATCTCTGATATCTTTAAACAAAACAAACAAACAAATAAATAAATATCCAATTTTTTTCAGTAGGTACAGTAGAAGCATTAGCCTTCCTTCTATGATCTTTTACATTCTAGAAGTGGAAGCTTCGTACAATATCTTTTACTAAATGTACAATGTTGCTTCATATACTTATGATAAATTAGTTACAATTATTTTAACATTACTGGTAGTACTTGTCAAGTGAAAGCACACTTTTTTGGCAGTTTGAACACTCATACCTAGCTCTTTATATACGGAACTAAATTTCTTTTTATTAAAGGCAGATTTTCCAAAGCTGATATTTAGTAGAATGGATATGTCCCTATATGAAATTCTAGATATAGATACATGATAGATGTTAGATAGACTGATAGGTACATAGATACAAAGATAGATACCTACTATATATTTATGTATGGAACTAGCACTTTTATTATAGTAAAATAAGCATATGTATTCTAAACTATTCTCATTTATACTAGTGTGCTGTGAACTGGGTTCCAAATGTTACTTTTTAATACCAAACAACACTTTGTATAAGGTATAAAATGATGACATATTAGAAATATATTAATACGTATAAGATCCATTATATTCTGTGATTTTTGCTTAAAATATCAAACTTTAAGAATTATGTAAAATGTCATTTGTCATATGATAGTATTATACTGAAAAAGTATTTTTTGCTCCGAAATCATCCTAATTATGTCTCTTAGCACACCACAGGTATACTCACCAAAACTATTTGATATGTGTATATTAAATATGTATATTAATTACATGCATATTAAATACATAACTAGTCACCTATATTTATATTAACTCTGTGTGACTGTTTTACTCCATACCTCTTTTCCAATCTCCAGAACAACGTATCTAACTGACAAATCTAACTGAACTTTATTTGGATATCTCAAAGACATCTAAAATACAGTAATTTCAAAATCAAACTCTCTCTTCCAGCTTGATCCACTTAAAGTATCTGATTTTTCATAAGATAAAGACAAAAATCCTTTGTATGTCATATAATGCATCCATTTGTCAGTCCTTGCTACTCTACTCCCTCTCATCAACTATGACCCATTCCTTTATGACATCCACATGGACACTCAGTTTTCAAGCTGCATCAAGGGCTCTGCATTTTCTAGTTCATCTGCCCAGATCGTCACCATGCTCACCCACACATTTCTCAAGTTCGCCATGTTTCTTTAGGGATTTTTTTTATGTCTTCCAAGAATAGGGAACATCTTTTTTTTTACATGTTTATTTGATATAACTAGGTACATACTGCACTTTGTAATGGTAGATTTTTGATTTTTAAATTACCATCTGTTTCCTCCATTAGGCTAAACATTTTTTGTGTGTGAAAGCAGGTGCATATGTTTTTTGGTTTATTGTTATTGTTATTATTGTTTTTTTAAACTATTACTTGGCACATCTTGGATACTCAACAGACATTCTTTGAAGGAAGAAATAAAAAGAGGAGAATTACATTCATGAATTATCAAGGATTTTTTTATATGAAAATGTCTTAAATTTGGTGTCTGATTAAAATAATTTCAAACTCTGCCTCCAACATGAAGATGGTAACTTGAAACTTTGTATCATATTTTTATTAGCTATACTGAGTAAGAGCTATGTTCTAATGAACATTAAATGAAATAGTGTATGTAAATCATGGATGTCAATATCTATGGAGACATTCTAATTCTCTCCCTCTCTAAATGAAATAACTAGATTTGTGGTGGGTTTTCTAAGTGCTTCACTACATCCAAATGTAAAAACTTGACATATAATCATAGTTTTACCATTAGGTTTCCTAGCATTTTGGTAAATTTTTAGAAATTTCAGATATATGATTTGTTTTCCACAAATTTAAATCTCATTTTTAAAATCCCAATAAAGCAATGAATTGTTCCAAGATAAATTATATTAGTCTAACTTATCTGAAACTTTAAAAATATGTGCCATTAATGGGATATAATAGAGCCCTTAAGTGTTAAGACTGAATGTTTGTGTCTCCCCCAAACTTATATGTTGAAGCCTAATCCCTAATGCAATGGCATGGAAGGTGCGGCTTTGAGAGGTGTTAGGTCATGAGGGTTGAGACCTCATGAATGGGGTTAGTGTCCCTACAAAACAGAGCCCTGAGAGTGTCCTTGCCCCTTCATCATAAGAGCACACAGCAGAAAGATGGTTTTCTGTGAATGAATCAGCCAGTTCTCACTAGACACTGAATCTGCCACCAAGTTGATCTTGGACTTCTCAGTTTCTAGAACTGTGAAAAATAAATTTTTGTTGTTTATAAGCCACGCAGTCTATGGAATTCTGTTATGGCAGCTCAAACATACTAAGATATATTTCTCTAAGGTATATAAATAAACTTTGGCCATTTTCTTTCACATACTGTTTTGTTTTGGGAGTTTGGGGGTGGGGGAAAAATTATGCTCAGGGACTGAGTTTGTCTTTGCCAGCAACTTATTTAACACAGGTTCACTGTGGAACTTTCACCAGCCTATAGCACACAGGATGATGTCTCTCAGTAAGCCAATTAAGAAATAACATACTCCAAACCAAGGATAGATTAATCACACTATTGTTCCAGGCAAGGGGAGATGAGAGAAATAAAGTCCAAAATTAGTGGAGGTGTACCTGTATAAAACCTGAAGCTCAGGACAGATGGCTTAGTCAACTAAGAGCTGACATCCAGCTGCCAGGGCAGAAGAATCCCTGGTAGCTAGAGCACGTTACTAGAGAAACAAGACCGCTGGTATTAATGGGCAAGATGATCCTTGAGTGACCACTGGCAGTAAGAGTCGCCTTCACTCGAAGGAGCTTTGTCCACGGTCCTTGGAGAGCTTTCTCTATCAGCAAAATGTTTCTTTGGCTAGACCAAACACTCTAGGATGGTCCTCACAAACTCTTGGTGTACAGCCTACATGTCACCTGTCATCATTGCTTCTTCCTATGTTTTGTATTGGTAAGTCTCAGTGGCACTTACATGTGCCAAAATGTGCTTTGAATATAGGGATTTCTCTTTATCAAGTAGAATATCTATACTGTCATTAAGATCATCATGCTGTAAAAATCCTTTTTGATGGTGTCACATAAATTCTACAATGTTTTTTAGAATTTTGGCATCTCAAATTTATAATTGCTAGAATAGCAATTATAAAATCAGTCCTCAAAAAGTTCAGATATGCTTCATAAGAGTACAGGTTCCCCTTTCACATTTAATCTGATTAGTACGATTAGATTTTTGTCTGTTTTTCAATGCAATGTCCTAGACCAGTAGATAACATTCTAGACCAGTAGAATGTTATCTCCTAAAATAATCATGGTCAACCAACAAGATAGCTTTGCTATCAATGGATTGTCCAGGATCTCCTTTAGACATTTTTTTTTCTTTTTGCTCAAAGACTTGTGATAACTGATCAAATAAATGGAGTACCATATGGAATAATGTGAAAGTGTGTGTATATTCAGGTGCTAAGAGACCATCAATAGCCACTGCACTGTTATAACTGAAGCTCTGACAGTGTATGCAGACTGGCTGGAGCACTATGTGGCTGGTGCAGCATATTTCCTCACCTGGACTCCAGAAGTCTGTTCCACACATACACAGAAGAGTTTGCACCATTGCACCCAGGTCTCCATTCTTGTCTCTTTATTTTTATAGATATATTAAAAATATTATAGAAATTTAAAAAATCATATTTTTTCAAGAAATAACACAGTACTTCTCCCCCCTTTTCTTTCTGCTTCCTGTTTGTCCTTACATAGGTATATTTAATTTTTTTTAAATATTTACATAACAGTGGATATACTTCTTATATTAGAGTCACTTGTGTACAAGATGCTCTGTCCATTCTCCCATGACCCTTTTGCCATTTTTATGCAGTCTGGCTCCCTGTTGCAGTATCAATAACAACATCTATGTCTCTCTTTGTTAGAGGACTACTTCAAACTTTCCAAGTGCATTTTTCCTGAATTTATGTAAATTCAGAAAAAAATGTATATCACATTCTTTATACAAGTATCTCATTGAGATAGAAATGAAAATACTCTAGAGGTTCCTTTGTTCCTAATCAGGATTGGAAATATACTTACACTTTCTCCAGATATGGCCTCCAGGGGGCGCCACTATGGAATTTAGTGTGATATCACATACTTTCTTGACCTTCTCTCCACTCTATTTTCCTATTTCTTTACCAGATTTTCCTGTGAACACGTGTTAGCAAATCACTCTCAAATCTCGTTCCTAAAAACTGCTGGGAAATCCAATCTAAAATAAGATATGAGCAATAAAATAAACAAATTGCTTAATGGGTATATTTTTTTATCTCACATGTAAAATAATTCTTAATGAAGGTGTTTCCTAGATGATTCTTGGTCAGAATTAGTCAAAAGTGGACTTTAAGACAGAGTTGGTAGGAAAAGTGAAGTAGCCACCATTATTCTCAACACCATCATATTCAGATACAGTGATGAACAAATTTAAAGATGCCTGGCAAGTTTCTGGCTGTCATCATTCTCCTCTGCCCTTCTTCTAGCTCTTCTCTCTCTAACTGCCAGCCCAGCTGACCATAGAAAACTTAGGACCACCACCAGGAGCCTGACTGTAGGCTCACAAAAGTGGCACTTACAGAAGGTCAACAGCTTCCCATAGACTTCCTCATGAGTTTCCTTTTTCCACTTTGGTAGCTAAAAGAGCCTCACTTTTCTGATTGACTTGAAAAACATCCTTCAATTCTTTTTCCAGACCTTCTCTTCCACAGATCTTTTATAATTGTGCAAGATATAATTTGTACACTAAGTTATTTATAACATTCATTGTGACTTATACATGCAGTGACTCACACATAATGGACATTGCATAAATATTTGATGAATAAGTCAATGGTGATTTCATTGAGAGAGGTTATTTACTAAGTGACTGGGAGATTATATCCCCCCAATATTAAGTACTGTCTTTTTCACTAACAGAATTAAGTTCAGTTGTAAGCAATGAAGACATTCCTCTAAACATATGCATCCTTAAGATATTTAGAATTCAGAAAAATATATTTTTTTAATTTAGAAAAGAAGCAAAAGAAAGGCATAGGAGTAGAACATTCACATTCCCCACTGATAATTCAAATTGATCAAATGCTCAGTGTACAAATCATTGGCTGTCTAATTGGAACATAAATAAATGTGTGCAAAGAAAACATGATTCAGTGTCTCTGCAAATAAATTGGACCACAGTGAACTTTCTTTTTCCTGCTTAACAAAAGAAAGACACTTCTACATAGGCAACCAGGAAACATTGTCATTTCTAGTTAAATATGTGAAATTTTGTAAACGACAGCTCAAAATCAAGCCTTGAAAAACAGCGGTGTTTAAGTGTTGCATTTGTGCAAAAGGACCCAAAATATCACTTGTTTTATTCTACTTTTCAGTGAGGAAATCTAATAGAAATCACTATGAATTATGTCTTGCCTCATATAGGCATGATGTTTAACCATGGAAGAGGGAAAATAAAGAAGGCAAGATGGATCTTAAGATTTATTGTATATTTAAGAAACCATTCAATACAATAAAAACCCATAAAATTAATATTTTTCAAGGTAAATTATTATAGAAATAATTTATATATAAATTATTAATACTACCCTCATTATTCATTTTCAAGGCATTTAATAAATTCTAGTGGAAGCATTAATACTCTATCTTCAATTCAAGATAGGCATTATTCTGCTGTTTCAATTGGACTGTCAATTTTTCCTCTTACTCCACTTTTCTTCCCAATAATATTTTTTAAATTTATTTATTTATTTTGAGATAAATAGAGACAGTGCGAGTAGAGGAGGGGTTGAGAGAGAGGGGGAGAGAGAGAATCCCACAAAGGCTCCATGATGTCAATAGAGAGCCTGACGTGGGACTCGACCCAATGAAACCGTGAGATTATGACCTGAGCCAAAACCAAGAGTCAGACGCTTAACCAACTGAGCCACCCAGGCAACCCCAATAATGTTATTCCTAATTACTTTTTTCAGGAAGGAAAATAAACTATGAGGTGATTATATAGTAAAATGTTGCCTTTAACTCCTTTGAGTTAAACAGCATGGAACACCAGACTGCACATTGGGAAAGCTTTCAATGTGTTTATATGCTAAAGATTTACAAGTGATTCTGATATGAAGCTAGCATTTCAAACCTCTCTTTCTTTACCTTATAAAGCCCTAAAGATATAGATTGGTATAGATAACCATTTGCCTCGTAAGTCCTCTAAAGGACATAAGCATTATTTAAGAGTGAAGCAATATTTAATAAAATTTTTCACACTAAGTAAATTGTGGAAAATACCACTCTAGTATCTATTAGCTGTGTGATCCTAACCTCATTTCTCCTCTCTGAGATGCATTTCCATATTTGTAAAAAGGAGAGAATCTACCTACCAAGCCTTCCTTACAGAGTACTCCTAAAGTTCAATGAAATTAACAAATGTACAAATATGCCTTGTAAACCCTAAGATAGTGCATGGCTGAAAAAACAAACAAAAAATTCCCAAGTACTGTGAATTACTCCAAGTATGTATTTTAATTAACCCCTCTTCCAATCACATCTAAACACTACTTTCACAGAAACATCTAGATTGGTGTTTGACCAAATAGTTGGCCACCATAGCCTAGTTAACATATAAGATTACCCATCAGAGTAGGTCCTCAATAAATAGAAAATACTTGCCACAAGCATGAAAACATATGGCTATCTTTAACATAAAATAAAACTTTTTAAAAATAAAAGTATTCACACACACACACACACACACACACACACAAGAAAAATTAAAATGGACTCCACCATTAAGAAACATTGTTCATGTTGCTAATGTTTAGGGGAATAAAAACAAAAGCACAAAATCTTCATTTGAAAATAATAGATAAAGAGGGGCCTGGATGACTCAGTCGGTAAGTGTCCAACTTCAGCTCAGGTCATGATCTTGCAGTTCGTGAGTTTGAGCCCCACATCAGGCCCTGTGCTGACAGCTCGGAGCCTAGAGCCTGCTTCAGATTCTGTGTCTCCCTCTCTCTCTGCCCCTCCCCCATTCACACTCTGTCTTTCTCTCTTTCTCAAAAATAAATAAACATTAAAAAAATTTAAGGGGCACCTGGACAGCTCATTTGGTCATGATCTTGCAGTTCATGAATTTGAGCCCCACATCAGGCTTTTTATTTTTTATAAAACTGAATATATTCTTGCCATATGATCCAGCAGTTGTATTCCTTGATGCTCACTCAAAGGAGTTGAAAACTTATGTTCACACAAAAACCCGAACATTGATGTTTATAGCAACTTTATTTTTAATTGCCAAAATTTGGAAGCAATCAAGATGTATTTTAGTAGGTGATGGATAAATAATCTGGAGTATGTCCAGATATTGAGATAGTCAGCACCAAAAAGAAATTATCTGTCAAGCCATGAAAAGATATGGTAGAATCTTAAATGCTCATTGTTAAGTGAAAAAAAGCCAATCGGAGAAGGCAACATACTCTAGGATTCCAACTGTATGCCATTCCGGAAAATGAAAACTGTGGAGACCATAAAAGGATCAGTGGTTGCCAGGGGTTTGTGGAGGGAAGAAATGAATGGGCAGAGCACCAACAATTTTTAAGGCAATGCAAATACTTTGTATGATATTATAATGATGTACATATGTCATTACATGTTTCCCTAAACTCATGGAATGTATGACACAGAAAGGAACTCTGACATCGATTTTGTGCTATGGGTGATTGTGAGATGTCAGTGTTGGGTCATCAGCACTCTGGTAGGGGAGGCTGATAATGGGGAAAGCTGTGCATGTGTGGGGTTATAAAAGAAATCTCTGTATCTTCCCCTCAGTTGTGTTGTGAGCCTAAAACTCCTCTTAAAAGATCTTTTAAAAAGTGATAGATATTGTCATTTGTAAAACTTGTACTGCAGGAATTAAGATGGGTGAGATTGTCAGCCAGGGGCTAGGGAGCATCATACCAGTCTATTTCTATCACAAAGAGAATTTTTGTAATACAAGGCATTATCTAGGATCTCTTCCACAAATGATCTTGTCATCAACGGGGGGAGAGAACGTAAGAGAATACAGTTGAAGAGAGAAGGTCTCTGGACACTTACCAGGGGAAAAGTTGAAAATTTAAGCAAAAGCTAAACTTTAAAAAATTAAAACTTAAAAATGGCGATTCAGAAATATTACTAACGCATATCTGAGAAAGTTCACGGTATCTGTTGAGTGAAACATACAGAAACTATAAATGTCTCAGGCCAATTGTTCAGGATAGGAAAACAATAAGAATCTATTTGTTAATTGAGGCTTTAACTTTTAGGATTTGGAACATGTAATATCGTCTCCTACTGAGAGGCATCCATATTTTCTGATCATTAGCTCTCAAATAAATATAAATGTAAATTACCTTTTCCTAGGAAATTAGAAAAGAACAATTTTGTAAACCACATTATTTGTACTAATCCTCACATTTGCATTTTAAACTCAAAAGGCTAAGATGTGATAGGGAGTCTCTTACAGCACTTCTGAGACTGTCTCAAGGAAGAAAGAGAAGAAAGGAGAAAGTGAAATTGAGATCAACTTTGAGATTTTTCTTATTTTACAAAGTAATAAAAACAGACGTGAAATTTATAAATTATTCCCAAGCTTTCTAGCTCTCAGAATTAAAAAAAAAAAAAACTATATTTGTATCATTTCTTCATCAGCGAATTTGGAACATATTATTTCTACCCTTAAAAGGTTTAATATTAAGTGAAGATTGATGTCTTAAAGCTGTGGCTACTGGTTTGTGTAGCATATGTGCCAATATCAGAAAGGGTAAAATGAGTGGAAAATGTCAGTTTGTAGCCAGGAAACTAAAACAAAGGGAGAAGAAGGAAAAAAGTGCCAGGCACCTAGACCCTTAAATCAGCACTGTCGGGAATGTGACAGGGCACTCTTTCTCTTCTCATGGCTTTGGTTTGCAGAGGGACTGAGTGGCATTTGTGTCATAAGGTTTCACTTAAACAAGGAAATAAATGAAGTTGGAGCACAAATCAAAACATGGCATTTGGTTAAACAACTAGAGCATGAATGAATGAGAAGGGTTCTGGCTTATGTTTCATTTGATTTATCACTTAGTTATAATTTCTCTTTATCTGGTAATTCACATTTAATCCTCTGAAAGTTTTCAAACTATATTCCTTAAAACACAACTCAAAAGTCCTGTTCCCATCAGATGAAAAACAAATGGACTTCTCCAGAATCCGTTTAATATGATTGAATACGAAGCTTCAAAATCAGTGGAATTGACATACTCTAGTGATATCTTCCAAATGAGCTGCACGTATCATATTAGAAATACATACAAATGTGAGTGTGTGTGTGCACGTGCGTGCTGTGTGTGTGTGTGTGTGTGTTTGGGGAGATTCAATTTTTTTTCTTTTGAAAAATTTTTTTAAATGTTTTATTTATTTTTGAGACAGAGAGATACAGAGCATGAGCGGGGAGGGGCAGAGAGAGAGGGAGACAGAATCCGAAGTAGGCTCCAGGCTCTGAGCTATCAGCGCAGAGCCCGATGCAGGGCTCAAACCCATGAATGTGAGATCATGACCTGAGCCGAAGTCAGAAACTTAACTGACTGAGCCACCCAGGCGCCGCTGTTTGGGGGAGATTCAAACTTCTTAGAACTTATGGTAGTCACAAGACCTTGCCAGAAACTCAAAATAATTCCTCTGGTTTTTGACAACAGTGAAAAACACCACCATTCACATAAAATGGAAGGAATTCCAGCATCCTACCATAGACAGAATGGAACAGGATACACACAAAACAACACCCAAATTATTTCACATTTAATAACAAGAAGTCAATTTTGAAATGTTTCTCATTTGGCAGTTTTGGTCTCTTGACCAATCATTTATTCCTGACTTACTTTTCCTTCACTATTTCCACGCCCAGTTTCTTTTTTCTTTGCTTGCCATACACCATTACATTTTTCCCTATATTCCTGACATTTTTCTTGTTTTGAAGGTTCTAATTTGTTTTCTTATTCATTTTTTTCTGGGCTACAGATTCTGTATTTGAAAAAAATTCAAAATGTAGTGTTTAGGGGCAGCAAATGCTGTTTTTTAAAATCCTATTTATACAAGAATCTTTTTTTAAATTTTTTTAACATTTATTATTCATTTTTGAGAGACAGAGCACGAGCAGGAGAGGAGGAGAGAGAGAGGGAGACACAGGATCCGAAGCAGGCTCCAGGCTCTGAGCTGTCAGCATAGAGCCTGATGCAGGGCTGGAACTCACTGACGGTGAGATCATGACCTGAGCCAAAGTCGGACACTTAACCAACTGAGCCACCCAGGTGTCCCTATACAAGAGTCTTTTAATTTTCCTATGTACTTTGTCATATTTTTTTTATTTTACTTGGTCACATTAAAGTGAGATAAACTGAAGTTAAGATACTTCTTAACAAATGTTGGCTACATTTGTATGTAAATATGTATTTATGTGTTTGTTTGTTTCCACAAAGCCCTTGAGAGATAAGAAGGGAACTTGAGAGGAGAAACAGAAGCACATGTAGCAAATCTTTCTCTTTGCAAAAAGTCTCACCCCTAATTTAAAAATTTATTTACTTCTGGGCTAGATTGTCATAAATCCCATGCTCAAAATAATTATTAGAAATGCAAAGTTTCATATATAGAGAAACTACCAGTAATTTTGGCCTATGAAAATAAAAAAAGACTATCTCTTTAGCTAGAGATGTACTTACTCAACACTCCACGATTTATGAAGACCTCTGGAAAAGCTTTATAAAAGATACAGAAGAAATGTTTACACATGTGGTGAGTGTTTCAGCAAATCACAGTCTTTGCCCAGTGGGAAATTGTGTTAGTAAGTTCAGGCTGCTATAATAAATTACTGCAGACTGAGTGACTTATAAACAGCAGAAGCATATTGCTTACAGTTCTGGAGACTGAAAGTCCAAGATTAAGGCACTTGAATGGTCAAGTTCAGGTGAAGGTCCTCTTCCCAGTTGGCAAGTGCCACCTTACCAGTGACTTCTTGCTGTGTCCTCCCATGGAGGAAGGGGCTATGGGGCACTGTGGGGTTTCTTTTATAAGAGTGCTAATCCCATGCCTGAGGGATCCACCCTCACAACTCAAGCACCTGGCAAAGTCCCCATATTCTAATACCATTGCGCTGGGTGTTAGGATTTTAACATAAATTTTAGGGGGACATTCAGACCATAGCATTCTGATTCTGGTTCCCCCAAAATCATGTCCTTGTCACATGTCATTCAAAAGTCTACATCCAAAGTCTCACCTAAATTTTACCTGAACCAGATATGCATGAGAATCTAAACTGCAAACCTATGAGATCAAAT
Source organism: Cryptoprocta ferox (assembly GCA_028646485.1). Taxonomy (NCBI): domain Eukaryota; kingdom Metazoa; phylum Chordata; class Mammalia; order Carnivora; family Eupleridae; genus Cryptoprocta; species Cryptoprocta ferox. Next base: position 18,575,999 of record CM053560.1, read on the forward strand.
AAGTGATGTGCTTCTAAAACACAACTGCAAGTCAGGCATTAGATAGATATTCCATTCCAAAAGGGAGGAGTAACAGGCCCTGAACAATTCTAAAACCTTGATGCCCACTAAGGTGGGGAGTCCTGCCTTCTGAACACACCAGAGCTATAATTCTTTCTGGACACATTGAGATGGGGATCCTTCCTCAGGATGCAATAGGTTAGTTCCTAGACTCAAAGCTTTAATTCTGAGCACAGCCTGTTTGTGGTTCTCATGGTTTGGAGTCCATGCCTGTGTTTCTCCTGGGCTGGAATCTAACACTTGTGGTTCTATAGGTTTGAACTGTTGAGGGCAAACCTGCCTTTATGGTTCAACTGAGCATTGCCCTAGTGAGGGTTCTCTGTGGTCCCCTACCTGGATCCAGAACTGGAGCTAGAGCTCCAGTCAGCTCCATCCTTGAAAATCTAGGTGGAGATGTGGAAGAAGTCTCTCCACCTGTGATGAGTATCCGTTTGAGCAAATCAGTCTTCATTCACCTAGTGGGAATATATAAAGAACAGTCTCCACATCAACGCCTTTAAAATAAACAGTTTGGGACACCTGGGTGGCCCAGTAGGGTAATTGACCTACTCTTGATTTAGGCTGAGGTCATGATTTCATGGTCATGAGATTGAGCTCCATGACAGGCTCTGCACTGAAGATGCAGAGCCCTGCTTAAGATTCTCTCTCTTCCTCTCCCTTGCCCCTCCCAACAAAAACAACAAAAAGCAGTTTGAGAAACAAGATGTCAAAGTGAAAAAATTTAAATTACAACTTACATGTAATATCACTGTAACAATGGAATAATTGTTTTAATGTCATGCATAATTAATATTCAAAAGAACTGCCCAGAAAAATATTGCTGTAAAAATTCAAAAGAGCACAAGCACCTTGGTCTGAGAACACTCGAGATTTTTTGGAGAGTAGGTAAAATGTGAGCTGAGTGACAATGATTAGGTCAGATTTGAACAGGGGCTACATGTTCAGAGAGAACAATGATTCGCCATAAAGTTTTCCACCAGCAATTCAATTGCCTGAGATGGAATTAAAAATTTGACTGGACGACAGAGAAGGAGATTATAATTTTAAAAATAAAATGAATTAAAGTTACATATTGCTTACAGCATACTCTGAGCATGAAAAATCTTTTACATTTTTTCCTGTGACTTCAGTACATTCATTTTAGTATGATTAGTTAATGGCTAATATCTTTCTTTTATTAGAGACTTAATAATGAAGGAAGGTTGAAAAATAAAGGGGAAAAATAGCATGTGGATAGAAGAGAATAACCTTATTTAGTGGCAGATATTATGACCATATAAAAATGCTAGAGAGTCTGTTGTTAAATTATAATAAATTCAAACAAAAATTTTGCAAGCATTCTTATCTCATGATTCACATAGAAATATTAGGCTACCAAAGGTCATTAATTACTGATTAGAAAAAGTAAAATTTTTAAAAATCTTATTTCCAGTAGAAACAAGAGCATAATGTTACTAGAAAACACATAAGAAAACCATGTAAATTCTTGACAAAAATGTTTATAAAACATTATTAAAGTACACGAGATGTGAAAAAATGAAGAGATACACCATGTTAATGAGTTATAAAGCTGCCATTATACAAAAATTAATCTATAAATTCAATACAATTACAAAAAAATAAAAAACATTACTTTTCTTAGAATTTGACAAGACATTCCGCAAATTCATATGAAAGAGAAAAGTGCCAAAAATAGTCAAGATAATGTTGACAAAGAATAAGCAAAGATATGGAGTTTGTACTTGTAGACATTAAGACAGACTATATCAACAATCTAATGAAGACAGTGCAGTTTGGCACTTAGGAGACAAATGGAGTAATGGAGTCTGGGTTAGAGTTGGAAACAGATTCTTATAGACGTGCAACTTGGTATATGATAGAGGTACCATTGCAAATGTGTGTGATGTTAATAAATTAATATATGAATGTTTCATTTTCATGACAAAAATAAATTCCAGAGTAAGATTTTTCCAGGTTGAAATTTCCAGTATAGAGTAGTTATTTTCTTCAATGTTCTAGAAAAGCACTCCATATGAGGAGAAAATAAAAGAAACACATGTGCGTGTTTCTTTTCTCACACACACACACACACACACACACACTGCATCTTTGAGAAAATTTAAAAATACAAAAATGTAGCAGAAGCATTCTTGGCTATCAGGTAAGGTCATGGAACAAAGTTAATAGAGAATAAAGATAACTACAGAATTCAGAAAGGGCTAGCAAAGCATAGCACTCTAATGGTCCAGAAGAAGGGGTGTAGCCTAATGGACAAAGCAAAATCCCATTTTGACTTTTATAATAAAAGTATGATGCATGGGTTGGCATTGGGAGTTTCCAAGAGTGACTATGGTTTCCAGAAGCAACTAGAACGTCACATTGTAGAGAGTTGTGCCAAGGTACCATGCTCTATATCAGCAATTCTTACCCCAGTCCCACTGATGTGTCAGGTAATGGTGGCGTAAGTTACATGCCATTTGTTATGAAGAATAAAAATATTAAAAAATGAAAATTATTTACCTTTTCTTAAACAAGGATGGATTTGAGATTATTTCTAGTCCTATCACTCTTTCACTAGATATAAAGCATGACTTTGCCTGGTATGCTGCATATGAGTTTTGTCAGTCTTGTGTATCAGAGCAGAACCAATGGATTGGAAACCACTACCCAGGGTCAGTGCTCCTTTTATGTGACACTTATTAGTGTCAGATGCCTTTCTAGTCAGAGACATGCATTTTGACAAGATTCTACATCCATATATACCAGAATATATAAGTGGACTTTAATCCTTTTTCTTCTAGGCTCCCACTGTGGACGAGGAAACTTCTGAGAAGCTTCCCTTGCAACAGTGCCTTTTTGCTCCGATGTTTGCTGGGCGGAGGCTCAGCAGGGAAGCTGGGCATGTGTGTCCCTAGTACATTTCAAGAACACCCGCAAAACCCAAAATTAAAATTACTTAAAGAAAGATTTTTTTTCCTTCATCTCCTATTTCCACTTTTGTGGCCTGATGGAATTTCTCCTTGGGAGGAAAGAGGCAGCTGAAGAAAATCCACCAGCCAAAGAATCATTTCTACAAAATATCTCTGTGTCAACACGTTAATTCCAGCAGAGACTGGTCCTGTTCCTCAAACCACCACCAGAGTTTGTAAGACATACTAGTGGGACGCTCAGGCCTATGCACCTGAAAGGAAACCTTTGTCTTCCATTTAAAAAAAAAGAATCAAGAATTCAGGAATGTTTTTATTACATCTCACAGAGTCCCGTTGATTGGTGTATTGCTCACTCTTTTTCCATTGCTCTATAAAGATGGAAGGGAGTACTGAGTGGTGAAGGCTAGTGGAAGCATTAATCTTTTATATCCACTCTAAGTGGTTGCTTTATCTGACAAAAAATGTTTCCTTCTGGGCAAGAGGGTGTTTGCATTATTCCCAATCTCCTTTTTGTCTTTAATCAGAAAGGCACTACTGGAGTGCAGGACATTCTCTATTACATATCTTTGTTTACCTGCTTCTTTTTCAGCCTTTGGTCTTGTTTTAGGATTTGATACTGGATGGAGAGCTTTGAATTTTATAAAGTGGTAGCATTAGGATTCAACAGTGGTGCCATGTTCTTTTTAAAAACATAGAATATGTACATTCTACTGGGGTGCCTGGTTGGCTTAGTCGGTTAAGCATCTGACTTCTGCTCAGGTTATAATCTCATGGTCTGTGAGTTTGAGCCCCTCGTCAGACCCTGTGCTGACAGCTCAGAGCCTGGAGCCTGCTTCAGATTCTGTGTCTCCTTTTTTCTCTGCCCCTCTCCTCTCATGCTCTGTCTCTCTTTCTCAAAAAATAAATAAACATTTAAAAGACAAATAAATAAAAGAAGACTTCTACTAAGATTATTGATCAAGCATATTTTTTCTAGCCTTTCTCACTTATTTACTCATTCCATTGATTATGTTGATCCCTTATTATGCAATAGGTCATAGACTGCAATATGTGAGAATTTATTTTTGCTATATAAAGTGCTTAATTTCTTGGAATTGAGAGAAATGTTAAAAACATATATCCTTTTAAGTCAAAATGATATGCACAGAGTATGTGGTAAAAATAATAAACCCAGACTTCTGGGGAGATTTAGATTTCAGAGATTTAGATTTACATTTCATCTGGGTGGATTTGATCAGAGGATATCATCTGGCTGAAGATATACATAGACATAGGGATGGATTTTTCGTAAAGGAATGGGATAAAAATGAAGTTGATGAAAATCTGGAAACAAGTTCAAAATAAAATCATAATATAACAAAATAATAGTTATGACCATTGTAAATTAAAAACACACTGTATTTTTAATTGCTGCTGAAGCAAGGTGAGCAGCAGCCTCTTTACAGGTGAGCAAAATAAATCCTATTGATTTCAAGTACTGTAAGTTATATTTGACTATGTTAGAGCAATAATTCTCAATTGGTGTGTGTGTGTGTGTGTGTGTGTGTGTGAGAGAGAGAGAGAGAGAGAGAGAGAGAGAGAGAGAGAGAGAGAAGGAGAATTTTGCCTGCAAAATGGCATCTGGCAATATCTGGAGACATTCTGGATTGTCAGAACCAAGCACTACTGGCTTCTGGGGAGTAGAGCCCAGCAATGCCGTTAAACATCCTATGGTGGCATACAGGTCGACCCCCAAAACAAAGGAGTACCTGGCTACAAATTTCAATAGTGCCAATGTTGAGAAACTTTGACTAAAAGAGTTATACAAAACCAATGCTGTGGTCTGTATGTTTGTGTCCACCTCAAAATTCATGTGGTAAAAGCCTAATCTCTAAACATGATGGCATTAGGAGATAAGACTTCTGGAAAGATCCAAAGCCATTCTGAATTGGATTAGTGCCTTATAAAAGAGGCCCCACAGAGATCCCTTGGCTCTTTCACTACATGAGGACACAGCAAGAAGGTTCTATCTACGAACCAGGAAGAAGACCCTAACCCGCCACCACATGGACTCTTCCAATGTCTTCATCTTGAATGTCCCAGCCTCGAGAACTCTGAAAAATAGGTTTCCATTTTTGTACAAGCTGTGCAGTCTGTGGTATTTTGTTGCAACAGCCTGAATGGACTAAGACAAGCAGTTAGGAAAACATCTCTAACTGATTATCACACTGCTTCTTCATTTTACCCACAGAGAATAACTAGTATGTTTTCCTGTTGCACTGTACTTAACCACGCAGTGATTCAATCGGTCCTTCCTAGTACACTTGTTCATAGCTGTACTATTTCTAACACCTGCTGCCTGGACCACTTGCATGTTATAAAGTTTGTAATTGTGTGTTTGTGTTGGCTTGCTTCATGGCAGGAGCACCAGCAAGCTGCCCCAGGCTGTGAGCATCCGTGCAGTGTCCAGCCTGCCCTGAACTGTCCTCAGAAGAATCCTACTGAATGAATGAGGCCTTGATTCTGAATTCTTAGGAAATGAAAAAAAATGCATATTAGGAATGTGCTTTGATCATAAAAATACATTTATTAGATTTTGATAAGAGAAATAATCATCCTCTGTTGCACGGTTCATGGAGTGGAGTGAATTTTGTTTCTTCTGAACTTATACAAAACTAAACTTTTCCCTTTATAGTAATGGTTGAGTCAAAATACTCAAGTATTTTTCCTTATTCTTCTATTTTTGAAATTAAATAAGTTGAATAAAAGAATTAGTTTGGGCCAGACTTGATGCTGCTGTAATATGGCATAATAACTCTAAAAAATTAATGTTTTATGCATTTTTCACCAATTTATAATAATCGCTTTTTAGTTTGCACATTGCAGAAATATTTTGCACTATCTCTAATCATCTTTACACTAGGTATTTTCTCAGAATATTTTTATAATACTAAGCATTTTTACAAAACTAAACTGAAGTTAGGAATTCTACATATCAATTAATCAGGATGAAAATTAGTTGAAACATGAAGATTAATATTGTAGCATTTTATAATAAAAGTGTAAATATATTATATAAATGTAACTCTATAAATTTAGTGATTGTTTTGCCTGAGTGTAATGTAACACTATAAGCAGTAAGCAATAATAATATGTATTATAATAATAAAAATTACTTGCTTTTTGGAGTACTTGGCAGCAGACACTTTCTAAACATTCTGCATGTGTTATGTTGTTTAATCCTTACAACACCCTAATGATCAATACCATGATTATGTCCAATTTTCAAATGAGGAAATAGAGATGCAACTTACCTACAATAATACAAGTAGTGATCACATCAATATGTATACTCTTTTTTTTACAACTGAAATATTATGTGAAATGTTATTTCATCAAAATAGATGAAACAAGATAAAGCAGAAATAACCTGCTGGTAATCAGATGAAAAGATGCATGTGACTTCTAGCTCACTTCCTTAAGCCAAAACCACCTGATTTTGGGTGCCAGTTTTGAAAAAATGTGTCATTATTGTGTTTCTATATATACACCAATAGACAATTGTTATAGTTTATTTATGCACTACCAAGTATATAATAAATACAAGCACTTTTGCATTTCCTCATTTTAGTAGTCTGAATGTTGCCTTTTTAACTCTGAAAGAAAATGTCAAAATGCTAAGAATTTTGAATTTGTATTTGCCATGTTTACATGTAAATCTGGACTCTCTATTCACTGGCTAGGTGAGGCTATGACAGTACTTCACCTTCCTGAGACTGCTGATATGTAATATGTGGAACTGACCCCTTCCTCAATTATTTGGCTTATTTGTAAGTCTTCACCTAGTTCATTGGCAGGGATATATTAGTGGATCAATAAATGGCAGCTAGTTTTTACTGTGCTTTCAGTAAGTTCACAAAAATTAATAAGTATTAATGTTCAGTTTCAAGATGTCATCAATGCTACCATTATTATATTCTACTTGTTTAAAATTTTTTACTATATAATAGCTCCCACTCATCAGATGATGTGTTTAATTACATTACCCATCATTTAACCCAGCACATTTGTCAGAAATATCAGTGCATTTATAAAGTATTTACCAAATCCATAGCTCATCTGCCGCTAACCATACTGACTTTGAAAGGGAAAATGTGGGGCACCTGGGTGGCTCAGTTGGTTAAGCGTCCAAGTTCGGCTCAGGTCATGATCTCGCAGTTTGTGGGTTTGAGCCCGGTTTCGGGCTCTGTACTGACAGCTCGGAGCCCAGAGCCTGCTTCAGATTCTGTGTCTCCCTCTCTCTCTGCCCCTCCCGTGCTCGCACTCTGTCTCTCTGTCTCTTGAAAATAAATAAACATTAAAAAAAAAGAGAAAATGTAATCATCTTGGGATGTTCACATTATTGATATTTGCCGATATAGTTCTTAAGTTCGCTAAATAAGATTTTTCTTTTTCAAAAGATATTTAGATCTATCAAGCTGCATTCCATGTGATGCAGGTTTTCCAAATGTTTTGGATGATAAAATGGGATAAAAATAAAATATTTAATAATCTTAAGAATTAATTATTTTGAGATAGGAATATATTGCATTAAATAATCTTACAAAGTAGATTGTACCTTATTTACCCTAAAATGTAGACTACAGGGTAATTATGCTAAATATGCCAGCTTATCTAGCTTACATATGTGACTAATGAGGTAAACTTATAGGTTTAATTGCATTAAAGATCAATCAGCTTTGCTTTGTTCCATGGAAACAGATTGCACTCCAACCACTAGCCAGCCTTATCACCAACGAATGAAATTGTAAGACATGGAAGCATTTAGTCAAAGTTCATTATCACAGTTAGATAAAGTCTTCTGAATTGTAAGCTAATATCATCAAAATAATACACAAAACATACATTCCTCAAGTAAATAAAAATATTTCAAGTATTATTTTACTTTTACTAGAGTGACCCTAAAAGATTCACTTTTCCATGTGATTCCATTAATAGATATAGAACTCCTTATGACACATGTTGTAAAATGTAAAAAACTCTGCCTAGCATTCAAAGCCACTCTGAACCAATGTTCTACATTTCAAAGTCTTCTCTCATTATTCTTAATGTGTTTCATTCATGACCATTCCTGAACATGTCATATTGTTTGTGCCTTTATTCTTTGCTTCACACTCTTGTCTTGTCACTCTCCTTACCCATCATAGCTCATAGCTTTTTTTTATGCATAGTCAATAAAAGCTGTTATTGGTAAAAAATATATAAATGAAAAATCACTGTAATTTAAAAATAGTAATATAAAGTAATGTAACTTGTTCCTCAAAATAACCCAATGCATTAAGTAGCATGATGAGAGTAAACCAATTTTAAGGATGAAGAAGTTTAAATGCAATGACACTAATTGATTTTGTCACACTGAAAATTAGTATTAGTATGACCAAGGTCACCACAATTCTATTTCTGTGCTTTCAAAATGTCACACTTGAAGGCTAAATGGTCTTTACAACAGCTGGGGCTTCTTAAGTCTTTTACATGGTATAAGAACCTTGCATCATGTCTGTCAAGTTATGTATGACTTATGTGTGATTTCCCTTGGAAATAGGAGTAAAGAGGATTTTTTTAAGGACCTTTTATTAGATTCACCTAAATGATACAAAACATTCACCCAAGACTCTTGACTGATGGCTAGCTAGTTTTCTCTACTTTCAAAAATTCCCTTCTTGCCAAGTTGTTGCTCTATCACCCCTAGACCAACTTTTCTCATACAGTTGACACTTTTTAAGTTCAGTAAGATTTTATCCTGCTGTAGACATTTCACTGAATTCTGAACCTTCTCTTCAATCAAACAGTTCATGTTACAGCTGACATCATACCATACTTAGAGGGTTTTTTTCACTGATCCTTTTCTGTGAACCCTTTATTATATGTTTCAAGCCTTAGAAAGAGAAAATAAGTTAGATAAATCTAACAAATAGCAGTTCTCCACAAGGGGACAAAATATGGAGAAGAGAAATGTAAAAATTAAAGTTATATCAAAATTCAAGAATGTGAGAACCTGAGGTTCACAAACAATTTTGGGAAAAACAACCTACTCCAATTGCAGGGAAATAATACTTTTTTTTTTTTCTGTATAGAGGACATGTGTGTGTGAGAGAGAAAAGAGAGATAATGTCTGAATTACCATATTACAAAACACATAGGCATAATGTATTCTTGGGAAATAAGCATTTAGAGAAAAATATGGAAAGTTTTTGTGAGTATGGTATTCAATTACTCTCACACTGAAAACAATTACTTCCATTAGTAGTCACAGTGTTTTCCCTGAAAAAAATCAAAGGTGTTAAGTTTCCAAGAGGAGAGTAAGCACAAATATTTACATTTCTACCAGAAATGGAAGGAAAGGTTGAAGAGAGATAAAAGAAAAAAATAGTTCCAGTTTAAAATCAATTCTACTGTATCAAAAGTATGCTTTCATATAAAAAGTATATACCAATTCTAATAAATATAAACTTTAGTCTTTTTATTTAATCATAAATCACTTGATTTACTTGATTGAAAAGTCATCATCAGGCTTTCATCAATCTGTAGGTATGGACCAAATAAGGCAGTGTTTCCCAGATTACAAACAGATGCTCCACAGGATAAATTAAAACGTGTATATACTATGATTTTGCCTATAGTCAACAGCACAAAAATGACATAGATGGGAAAATTGAATACCTCTAAATTGATGGCTGTTTCAAAAAATAAACTAATTGCACATAGCATTGATCTTTTTTTTTTTTACTATATCATCTTTTTTTGTTGTTGTTTTTACTATGTTGATATAAAGTTTTAGACTTTAAGTGAAAATAACAGGATGCTTTGGTATATATTTCTCCCAACTACCAGTAAGGCTATCTGTAATTAATTTTAAGTTCATAATTTGAAAAATCTCTTTTGGTGTTGACATTTTACTTCTCTTGGCATTCAGTGACCTACTAACCCAAATCTTGCCTTCTAGAAAACTTCATTGTAAGGAAATATGATCCATTAATCAGAAATATATAATCACTCACAAGTAAGCAGGTGACATCTAAAAGAACTGGCTCTGGAGCACCTGGGTGGCTCAGTCTGTTAAGCTTTGGACTTTGGCTCAAGTCATAGGTGGGTTTGAACCCTGCATCGGGCTCTGTGCTGACAGGTCAGAGCCTGAAGTCAGCTTCAGATTCTGTATCTCCCACTCTCTCTGCCCCTTCCTGACTCGCACTCTGTCTCTTTCTCTTTCAAAGATAAATAAACATTAAAATCTTTTTTAAAGAATAAATAAAATTTTTTAAAAATTTAAAGAACTGACTCTGTGTTATGATTTTTCTATTTCCTCATTATATTTTAAAAATGGAAAAAAATAATGGCATATTTTGTTTATTTAGCTACTTTTTTCTGAATCTGTTCATAAAGAATTCATGAAAACTTAATATTAAATAGATTTATAAACTATGCAACAACATTCTAGAGATAATACTCTCCTGAGAACTTTAAAAATAAAACACGTTGACTAGAGAAATAATAATATAGAGAGAAAATAAATAAGAAATTTATCATGTAGAAGTATACATAATAGCAGAAGTTTGTCCAAAAATTTACTTCAAAGAGTATCTCTTTCCACTGGATAATTGTCTACCTTTTTGGAGTGGAAGTTCAACTTAATTAAATAAATAAATATTTGAATACCTATTATTTACCAAGCAGAGGCTCAATATTATGGGAGATACAAAGACTACAGAACTCTATTCCCATCATTCTGAAATAAAATATATATTTTTTAATTTAAAATATATTTATTAAAAATATATACTTATCCACATATATTTACCCACATGCAATAATAGGTAAATATATAATTAAGTCATTATTAAAATTTTTTTTTAAATAAGTAGATGTTCACGCAGGTAAAACCAATATTGTATATTCTCAGTATGGAATAAATCAGATTTGATTGGTTGCTTAAGAAGTTGTATGCAAAGGTTGGAGGTAAGCTGAGTTCCAACAACAGTATAAAGAACTCAATATATAACAATTTTAAAGTGTTATATTAGAATTCGAAATGTTATACCAAAAATATACCAGAATATACTAGGATTTTTACCAAAAAAAAAAAAAAAAAAAGAAAGAAAGAAAGAAAGAAAGAAAAAAATGAAAAAAGAAAAAGGGTTTGATTCTTTATGATCCCTTGAAAAGTACCTTGGATTGGAAATTGTTGCAGACCAGGAAGTTAGGATTGATGAACATGAATTTCTAAAGCAGTGTGGAAAATGCCAGGGTGGGGGGTGAGGGGAGACCAAAGACAGGTCTATCCCAACATCATGGTAGTGAAGAGGCTCTTCATTCATGGAAATTGTCCGGAAGGACAGACCTTTGCACATCTGTGTTTAAGAAGCATCTCACACTTGGGGTGCCTGGTTAGCTCAGTCCCTTAAGTGGCTGACTTCAGCTCGGGTCATGATCTCACAGCTCGAAGGCTGGTGAGTTTGAGCCCCACATCGGGATCTGTGCTAACAGCTCAGAGCCTGGAGCCTGCTTCAGATTCTGTCTCACTCTCTTTCTCCCCCTCCCCTGCTCTCAATCTGTCTCTCTCTTCCTCAAAAATAAACATTAAAAGAAATTTTTTAAATAAAAAAAATAGGGGCACGGGAGTGGCTCAGTCAGTTAAACGTCCGACTTCAGCTCAGGTCATGATCTCAGGGTTCGTGAGTTTGAGCCTCACGTCTGTGCTTACAGCTCAGAGCCTGGAGCCTGCTTCAGATTCTGTGTCTCCCTCCGTCTCTCTCCTCCCCTCCCTCTCTCTCTCTCTCTCTCTCTCTCTCTCTCTCTCTCGGCTCTCTCCCTCCCTCTGTCTCTCTTTCTCTCAAAAATAAACATTAAAAAAATAAAAAATAAAATAAAATAAGTTTAAAAAAAAGAAGTATCACCTTTTAATCCCACCCCTAACCAGAATCTATTCTTTCAGAAGATCTTTCTCATTCTGGTAATTGAGCCAAATAAACATTTGGTAATTTGGTAAACATTTGGTAAACAAAACAGTTTACCAAGGCTAAGACCAATCTTCATAAATTCCTCCATTTTTCCTTACATGAAGTCTATCACAAGTTCTATTGTTTATGATTTAAAAATATTTTTGAAATGTCACCTCTTTTTTAGTAATTCCTTGGAGCTAATCTAGTGCAAATAACTAATATTTTGCTTTTCCTGCTGCAATAGTTATTAAATAGTCTAAAAAGCTTTAAAAATTCTAAAATGTAATCTCACAGAAGCCAAAGTTAGATTTTTAAATCCTAAATCATTTCACTCTACTGTCACTTTTATAAACCTTCTAATATCTCCTCTTTTTAAAGTCTAATTCCTTACCAATAAGATCCATCTCAACACTTCACAATAATTTTCCTGATTTCATCTTCTATCACATATCTTCGGTTTCACGATTAGCCCCCCATTCCCACATATAAAAGATTCTTTATTATTATTATTATTATTTCAATGCACCAGCCCTTTCCCATTTGCAAACTCCACATATGCTTTTTTTTCCCAACTATTTGTAGTTCTCTTATCCTAACTCTTCAAAATGCTGGCTCAATCATACAAGACTTTGTTACATTATGCTAGGTGGACTCATTTTGGAAATTATATGAATGGAAAGAAAATTGTGTTTGATTGGGCAGCCAAAATCTGTGGTGTAGGCATTTATAAAATTGTTTCCGTAATTAAACATTGGGTAGTCAATTATGCAAATAGAAATATGCCCCTGTGGTTAAGGAATTTTAAATTAGAGGGCTATTAAAGTCAGTTAAGTGATAGTCTATGTCATAAACTTCTCATGAGCATACAAAACCAACATTCATATATATATATATATATACACACATACATATATCATAATGTTATGTACACATATATATTAGACACCACTGGAGTGGTGTTGAACTCCAGCATGGTTGATATGTTTCTACAAGGCACCAGAGAGTTTAGTAGCACTTATTTGTTTGACATCCTAAGCGTGGTAAAATTACTTAAATTTTCTCAGAAAGTAATCAGTGTCTCCCACATCAATCTCTGTGCTGAAGGGTAGGTATTTATTCTTTATAAAGGCTTATGAAATTAACTTTACCTTAAGATGACACTAAACAGTTTGGTCTATATGGTTTCTAAATGTGCCGGATAACTTTTGTTTATTTGACTTCTACCATACGACAACTCCTACATGCCCTTGTAATTTAAACCTTGACAACAAGTGCAGAATTACTTTAAATATCATTCACTGCATAGAATGGATAAATAAAACAGTAATTTACATGATTATGTAAAACATAGCATAGTTGATTTGCAAAATAACTCTGTTGATGAACCTCTTAGTTCAGGTTAGATAATACTAAACAACATAATTTTCCTCAGTGAACTCATCACAATAGACTGAATTTATAAACCATCCGGTGATGCCTATTAAGAAATCAGAAAATTTGAGTTTTCAAGTCTGATGATACTCAAGCATAAAAGTATGTCTGCTTCCTAACTGGTGAAACATGTGATTCCATGAGCTCAGAAGAGAACTAGAAATAAATGCTGATTCTTTAAATGGAAGGTAGTATTTTCTCATTTGTGAAAACCAAAAGAAAAAAACAATGTTATATTGAAGTTAACTCTCTGAAAATGGATTCCAAAAATTTGAAATATTTACTACCATTCTTATTTTATTTTAAATATCTCACTGTGTATCTTATGTAATATTTAACATTAAGAATTTTTACACAGGCTAAGGGCATAGATTTTGTAGGAACACCATATGGCTTAAAGCCCTGGCTCTGCCACATGACCTTGCAAATCTTAGGACTTCAGATTTCTCAACTGTGATATGTAGAAAACAATAATACAAATGTTATTGGGTTTGCATTAAGTAATATATGCAGGAGTTTAGAGCAATATAAGATCTAAAAATAATGTTAGCTATTATTGTTTACTACTTTAGTCCTAGCTAATATAATCTTTCTGGCACTAAGATTTTGGTAGGATTTTTAAATTCACTTTAGAGATAAGCTAACCAAGTCATAAACAGCTTAACTAACTTGTCCATGTTCATTTGACTAGTAATTTTTAGAGCAAGTATTCAAACACAAAAATTTCAATTGTAGAATGTCATCTTCCAATGTAGTATGACAGTGAATAGTCTACTAATAGAGTGCAGTGGTCCAAACAAATAATAGAACAAAATTTTAAACAGGTCAAAAAAGGTTATAATAGTGACGGTGACACTTAAGTTTGAGTTCAAAGGACAGTCAAGGATTTTCCAGGAAGACCAGGTGAGAACAGTTTCACAGAAAAAAAGAGCTTATAGTCTTAAGAAGGTACCGATCATTTATTGAGGTAACACTAAATAATTCATTAGGACAGTAACAAAAAAGCCACTGAAGGGGCGCCTGGGTAGCTCAGTCAGTTAAGCGTCCATCTTCAGTTCAGGTCATGATCTTACTTTTCGTTAGTTCGAGCCCTGCATCGGGCTTTGTGCTGACAGCTCAGAGCCTGGAGCCTGCTTCAGATTCTGTCTTCCTCTTTCTCTGCCTCTGCCATGCTTGCACTCTGTGTCTCTCTCTCTCAAAAACAAACAAACATTAAAAAAAAAGTAGGTAGAGTCTAAGGACTGAGGATGTTGGACTGGATAGAGGTCAGGTTAGAGAAAGCCTTATAAGCCGTATATATTTAAATGTAAGACACCCCCCAACACACACACACATACTCTGGAATTAGCACTTTTATAAATTGTGGCTTGTAGATTTGTTATTTCAAATTTCTTAGATCTCATAGCTCAAGTAGAATGGAAGCTCTTTGAAGGTTAGACATACTCCTTTCTAGATCTTTCATAGAACTTAGCACTGTGTCAAACAGTGGGATAATAGAATTCTTTTTGCTTTTTGATTTGTGATTGTTTACTCTGTCAATAAACAACACAACAGGCCCCAAATGTAGTCATTTATGCTAAGCCCTATGTCCCTAAATTGAGACTTAATTCTAGTTTTGCCTGTCCCAGAAATGGAATATTAAATCAGTCTATCAGGTTCATCTGATCAGCACCAATTATGTAATCTGCCTGATAGACCCCTACCATTCCCTAAATGAAAGTAATCCAGCAATAACAACCCACTTTTTGTCCAGTATAACTTCCTTGTTCCTGCTCTCTTCTGCCTATAAACATCTTCCATTTTGTACAGCTCTTTGGAGCTTCTTTCTCTATACTAGATTGGATGCTGCTCACTTTGAATCAATTCTTACTCAAATAAACTTTAAAAAGCTTTAATATTTCTCAGTTTGTCCTTTAACAGTTCTGGTGTCAGAAAAGGAGACCAAAGGAACAACAAGCAACCAGTCCCTTGAGCTCATTGCTTTCTTGCTGCCACTGGAGGTGGTAGGTAAATCCCTCTCAGATCTTGTCTCCATAATTTTTGCTTTGTGAACTTTCAGACTTTTTTTGAGCATCCCTTTTTCCAAACTGAGTTTGGATCCACTGGAGTTGGTCTAGGTCCTACTTAAAAACCAGACTTGGTCTAGGTCAGACTGGACAGTCTAATGCAAGGCATCAGGTAAATAAAATGTTGTTTTGTGCCTAAACAAGCAAGTTGACCTTATTAATCTTGAGTTACAGTGGCCACAGTGGAGAATTAACTGAATAAGTTTATTCATTTATGTGATACCCTAGAGAAAAAGGGATCTCAGTCGAGCCCTCACTGTAAAGGGTAGAGGGCAAATCCTTTTTCCTCCTCTACAATTTCTGGTAACAAAAATGAATCCAATAGCTCACCCCACTCAGTCCAGAGCCTGCAGATGGAATCCTAAGAAAAGTGGCAGAAGCTGGCAATAGGTAAGAATTCTTATCAAAGTTAGTGCTCCAAGATCTCTATCTGTCATGACTGGTTGAGAGATGAAGGTAAAATATTACACTGTCCCTTCGTTTCCAAATTCAGATTGGCAGAAAAAAAAAAAAAAACACATTCGTAAGAATTAGATCGTTGAATTATCTCATGATTTTGTGTTTGGGGACCCAAATGTTGTTGAGCCTTTCTCTCTCAGAGACAGCTATTGTCTTCTTGTTTGGCTCATTTTGTGTTCTGAAAACTTGGCTTGGGAACTATCAGGTTGGATGCCCCCAAAATATGGCCAGACAAAAATGTGGGTTTTATACCATTTGCAGCTAGACATGACTGGACAGAAATGTGGGTTGCATTCTATTTGCAGCTAGGGTCCTACTGACTACTCTCACAGGGGAATTGTCTAAATCTGTTTCTTTTGGTTGTCTTTGGGAATGGCTCTGGATCCTGGGAGAGTAGTATCTTTTTGCACTCTCTTTGGAGATGCCTCTTACATCCATGGAGTTGGTCAACACTGCCAGGAATATTTTACTGTTTGTCTCAGTTGAAATCAGAGAAGATATTTAAAAAATAAAAAGAATTAAGTAGCTATATGGTCAGAAGTGGGTCAAATTGGAAGCTGATATTCAGAACCTTACAGGAAGTAATTATAAGGCCTTCTGCCTAAGCTAAAATGAAACTATGTCCCCAAAGAGAAAGAAAAATATTTTAAATACTTTATGGAAAATTTACTAAAGCATTCCAGAGACACACAACTCTAACTTTAGAACATAGAAATCTTTTATTTCCATCTTAGTAGAAGATCTTCCTGATATAAAGAAGTAAACTGAAGATAATGTAGTTAGATGGGTGAATCAGCCTTCAAAGATTTGTAACCCAAATCTTTGAGGAATTAAAAATAACTGTACTTTTCTTACAAGATGAATTTTTATAAAAACAGAAGTACAACTCCAGAAACAACTCAAGGTATACCTATCCTTTTTACCAATCCCAAACCTCCCCTGAACATGTCAAAAGGCTTTCAAATATTGTAAAAGATCTGGACTTAGGGAACAAAAGTAACTCTTGGTGGAATTTGCTTTCTTTCTCTGTGCCTTTTGAGAATTCAGTATTCTACTTGGCCTTCTTTCTTATCAGAAGGTCCAGGGGTGGGAGTGGGGGATCTGGATGGCTCAGTCAGTTAAACATCTGACTCTTGATTTCAGCACAGATAATGATTTCATGGTTCGTTCTGTCAGGGTGGAGTCTGCTTGGCATTCTCTCTCTTCTCTCTCTCTCTCTCTCTCTCTCTCTCTCTCTCTCTCTCTGCCCCTCCCTCACTTTCTCTCTTCCTTCCTAAAAAATAAATAAACAAGAAGAAGAAGGAGGAGGAGGAGGAGGAGGAGGGGTCTGAGGAAGAGGAAGGAGAAGGAAGGAGAGGGGGAAAAAAGGAAAGGTTAATTTGAAAGCTAGGCCCATGAAAAGTCTCTTTCACAGTTATTAGTAAAAAGTTATCTGAGCAGGTAATCTTAACTCACTCCATCTTACTCACTCCATCTGCCAGAAATAAAATTTGGATCTAACTTTCCTTTTGTAAATTAGTGAGCTTTCCATTTTCATTACTGTCTCATGACTAATTTTTTTAAACAAAAGCTACAAGATCTCCTTTATGTCTGTCTATATGTTTCTATCTATGTAGGTATGTCAGATATGTATGATTTTTTTCCTACCTCTGGATGATATTGCCAAAATTAATTAGTAAAGAGCTCTTTGGATTGGCTTAAAGACAAACAAGTTTATATAAATCAAGTCTACTCCCAGAAACATAAAAACAATCTCAAATGGTTTTCAATTTTGCATGAATTAGGAGAATCTTTGTTAAATAAAACCTAGCTAAAGTTTTTTGGCTTAATTAAATCAGGCATGTCTTTAGGGTTATCAGCATTAAACATAATACTTTTATTCTACCATGGGTTTGCTAAAAGTCAAATAAGCTCATATTATATGTTACAGAATTTTTCCAAATGAAAGATAACTTATGATGATGTTTAGCTGTTTGATGTCTTATGAAATTGTGATAATTATTAAGAACAAGTAAATTAAATAGAAGTAAGTAAGATAAAAAATTTTTAAATAAACTTTCCAACAACAATTATGTTGTATGGTATCTCTACTTAAAAATACTTTCCAGGGGTCCCTGGCTGGCTCAATAGGTAGATCATCTGACTCTTGATCTCAGGGTCATGAATTTGAGTCCCATGTTGGGAATAGAGCCTCTTAAAAAAATAGTTTCCAAAATCTTTTTTTGGTAACTTGAAGCCTTAAAGTTACACTGAGATAAATTAAATGCTCTGGATATTTGAAAACTAACCAGATAATTTTCAAATAACTGAAGAATTAACTATAGAACACATGTTTGTCCACCCTTGGCTTCCTTTTACAGAAGAACTAAAGATATTTGGGTCTATTAAAAACACGTTTTTCTTTTGGAAAATTTACTATGAGGAAGTACGTACCTCTAAAAATTATGAAATGTATTTATAAATTTTCCAATCCACAGAAGGCTAGTTTAGTAACACAGTCCAGAGTTGCTTACTTCTTAGTTTTCATAAGGAAATAAGGATTCTAAGAGTTAAGAATTCTAATTAATATCTGTAATTATAACTACTTAGAAATAATAAGGGTGAAAGGAAACAACAATGTATGACAAGCAGGTAATGAAAGTAAAATAAATGATTACAGAATGAGAAAGAGGAGAAACATAAAAGTCTTTCATTTTGTATAGCTCCTCCAAGCTCCTTTCTGTCCGCTAGATTGGATGCTGCCCAATTCGAATTCATTTTTGCTCAAATAAACTTAATTTTTTTAATATGCTTCAGTTTATTTTTTTAACAATTCTCTCCCTTTGGTTCTGTTTCACTCTTTCAACCACTGTATGAAGACTATTATGTGTTTTACTTGTTATTTTTTAATACTTTCCTCTGGAGCAGGGATTATTAAATGAACTCTACACAAGGGGGAAACCAAGTTATGAAAGTTTGTGTAACTTGCACAGCCTTATACAACTGGTAAGTCAATGAACAGATATCTGAAGGCAGGCATTTGCCTTTCTAGTTGCATAATGCCATGTGATTAAAGGGTAAAAGGCAAACAGCTAGTCAGTAAAGATTTAATCACTTTCTGGTTATCTTTCTCTAGTTTAAAAAAATATTTAATCACTTTCTGGTTATTTTTCTTCAGTTAAAAAAAAGTCAGAGATTCTTGTTTTAATTAATGAAGTCTAAAATTAGGATACATTAGATTAACTAACTCAGAGATCCTAACTGAAAAAATTGTTAGGTGGCAGTCAATGAAAGAAAATGCATATATTTGGGCATATATGTCTGTTCTGCATTTATAATAAATAGTATAACAAAATAGCTAAAATCATATTTTGAGCTAGGCTACCTTAGTTTAAATTAAGTCAGCATTTATTAGCTCTGTTACCAAGGAAATTCAACATTTCCTGCTTGAGTGTCTTCATGTATATATGGGAGTTATGATAGTATCCACCTAATAGACCTGTTCTAAAGATTAATTGAGCATTCAGAACAGAGCCTGATTTAGGAACAGGACTATGAATGTCTTTGACATGATGACGATAACAGTGATGGTGGTGGTGGTGGCAGTGATGATGGAGCTCACATGTATTCCGAATTATATAAAAACTTACGTGAATATTTTAGTCAATATTATTCCAATTTTCATCATAGGAAAACAGATATGAGTTTCCATGAGAGCATATTAAGGATTATTAGCCATGAAGTGATGTGGTACCCATTGTTCTAAACATAGGGAAAAATACTTCTTAGGGAAAAGGGTGGATTAGGAGAGAAGAGATGAAATTGACATTCAGAGTTCCAGATTAGCCATGATTTGACAGGTATTAGCCAAAACAACCCATCAGGAGCAGAATTAAAGCCACCCCAACTTCAGGAGTGCTGACTTTTTGCAAGATGAATACAAATATTTTTGTTTTATAAGGGTCTAGTGTTCTCCTAGTATCTCCAATCTTGAGACATGCCATAGAAGAGTTTTTTTCATAGTTAAAAAATAAACAAACAAACAAACAAAAAAAACTTTGGTCCAGCTTCTCTTCAACCTACTTCTCTCCCCATCCTGATTTGGATCTCAGTGTTTCCCTAGCTGAACTGGTCCTCATTTGGGGTTTCTACCTTGCCTTTACATGGCAGAATGTAAACAAATGGTTTCTCATGATTGTGATTGCGAATACGAGGCACCCCAACACAGTGCCAGCCTGGACCCACTCCAAATCCCCTGACACCAGAGTTGAGATCTTCTTTTCCTTTAGATCTCATCAATCTGGTGGGTGGGGGGAAGAGATTGAAAAGTTATAGGGGGAAAAATCAAAATGGCCAAGTTTGGATCATTGTTGCATATAATGTAGAATATTTTCAGAAAAGTACACAAATCAAGAGGACATAACTAAGTGAATTATTTGAAACTAAAATGAACATACATTTAAAACTAAGCAAGGTCAAGAAATCAATGTCACTAATTTGTCCATATGCCTGCTCCTGATAAACACACCTTCTCTATTTATTTCCTTGATTCCATTATTTCAATTTAAATCATTTTTCTTTAACAATGAACATTAATAAATATAAGTAGTGATATAATTATTCTTTCTTTAATTTATATATGTGTACTTTATATATATGATTTCATATATATATTATACATATATATGCATATTTTATATACATATACAAAACATTGAAATAATATTGATTTCATAAACATATATAAAATTTTTAAAACAACATATATATACCTATACAATGTTCCTCTAAATACACATAGTTTGCATAAAAAGTTTATAAACACTATATTTTAAGTTTCACTGAGTACGAAACATTCTATAATTTTCATTTTATGTGTGTTTAAGCTATTGGCTCTATATAAATATTTGGTATTTTCTTGTTATCTTTAACTTTTAATTTTGTCTAACTTCTCACTGGTAAGTGTGCATTCTTGCTTCATTTCCAGCATATTTCTATTTTGCTAAATATTCTATGGACCCTAGGTAGTGGAAGTGCTGACAACACTGACTCCATCTTTGGTCCTCCATCTTGTTTGTGCCCATACAATGATCTCCCTCAGGGCTATGTGTTCCAGGCCCTGTGGAGGTTAATGTATGCCTTGACTGGAATGTGGGAAGGATTGCTCTGATCTTTCCTAAAGTGACACACAGAAGGCCCCACTTTTGATAACTAGTAGAGGAGACTGTGCACAGAAGGCCCACTTTAGGTAACTAGTAGAGATGACCGGCACACAGAAGGTACCACTTCAAGCATTTCGAAGAAAGTTGTATAAAATAATGCACTTCAACCCTAAATACTTAAGAATTGATATATATTTTCTAAAGTTTAATATGTTTTGTTGATTTTATATTTTTTCTTATTTATTTGTGAAAAACATTTAAGATCACTTCTTGTTATATGTATCAGATGTATATAGAAATAAATACACAGGTAGACATAAAAGATTTTATTTCTTCTGTCATTATTTTCCTTTATCTCTCACATTTTATCATTAATATTTTAAACATAGATAAAATTAGAAATAACTGTACAGTGGATAAACATATTCCAACAACTTATATTCTATAATTATTAGCATTTTGTCGTATTTGTTTTATGGCACACAAATCCTTCTCTGTAGCCACTATCAATATGTCTTATTAGGTTTCAGGCAACTGTACACCTCACTTCAAATGCCGCAGAATTTGTATTATTAATTAGAATTTAATATCTGTTTATAGTTTTTTAGGTAAATTTTATTGAAATGCATAAATTTAAAATATAAAAAAGTAATTAAGTTTTATGCTAATAAAGCCACAATTTCCTTATCCATTTTCATGTTGGTGGTGTATACTTGGGTTGTTCCTAGTTTAGAGTTATTAGAAGTAAGCTATTATAAAGATTACTGTGCATAAAGATTACTGTGCATACCTATGTCTATATGTCTATTAATTTCTCTTAGGTAAATTCCTGGAATTGGAATCACTGGCTTAGAATATATGCATATTAAACTTTACTTTTTAAATATTAGGAGAGTTGTAAAACTTCTCAAAATTAGATCTCTCTCTTTCTCCTGCATAACCACATGCATAAACATATACCACACATGCACACAGGCACACATACAGATACAGATTTTATAATGAACTGCTATTAGCAACACTCTCAAATGGAATGCTGTAATCCATCACAATTTTCCTTATTTCCTGGAACTCAGCATCATATCCACTTTCTGCAAAACACTAAATTTTACTTAGGTTCTCTATTACCATGTTTTATACCCTGATCCTGTGTTTTCCCCCAGAGTAGAATAACACTGCTTTTTGAAAATGAAACTTCTCTACTTGATATTTGTACATTTCTTAGAAATATGATGCTTTGATCTTTCATCATTTAAACATATTGATTTTTCTAATGATTTCCTGTCATCTCCCATCTTAGTTTCTAACCTACTCCTTCCTCCCCTATGACTTTCATTCTTACAGTGATTAATATATCCATTTTCAAAGATATGGAGAAAAGAGCTCTCTCAGTAGGTTTATTTTCCTTCAGCATTGAATGTATTATTACCTACATTGACTCTTTCAGAGAGAATACTACACATGCATATGTGTGTGTGTGTGTGTGTGTGTGTGTGTGTGTGTGTATAATCTATACCCAAAAAGATTTCAGAGGGTTTATACAAATAAATATAAGGTGAAACAGAATAATTAAAGATAAAAGCAACTTAAACAATCAAAAAAGTAATATAAGTAATAAGTATCAGTAGTCTGGCTCTTAATTTGCTAATAAATGCCTGCTGGAAATTAAAGCAGAACTGGGAAATAAACTGAGAAGCATAACTAGCTAACAACAAAGAAAGTCTCTATTTATCTACAAAGACAGCCTTGTTTGTAGTACAAGTGTTTGCTGTGCAGATATTTGTTATTGTTGAATGAAGTATCAGTTTCATGCCTGAGATCCCGCAGGTAAGAAGATGATGTTCTTGTTCAGTTATCAAAGGCTTTCAATCAGACCTGACTTTGTTCTAAAGAGAATTAACTCATATGTGGGGAACAGAGAGGTTTACATGTAAAACTGAGAGTTTTCTTCTAAAATACATTAGAATCTTGTCAATTACATGGACAAGTCCTAAATTCTTTGACATTTAGCAAGGAAGAAGAAATTTAACGTGAAAATATCCGTAAAACTTAAAAGCAACTGAAACCATCCTTGCCTTAAGGAAGTCAGTCTACATCCTCTTCTTTTTAGTCTAAGGACATCTTAATGGACCTGTTGGGAAGTTTTAGCGATCATAGTCACTCCCGAACAAGTGACTGTCTTGACACTGGAATGTGTATGTGAGGATGTTAAATATGCACTGAATATACTTCTTCAAATTACATAATGATAATGTCATGAAGAAAAACATCCTGAGAAAAACAACCAATGAATTAATCTGTTGTAACATTACTCCTGGTCATAGGTAGACACATGTATTTAAAAACAGAAAACATTTCAAGTATTTCAAAACTTGAAAACTTCCATGGCCAAGAATATTGAAAATAAAATATACTAAATGCTCTCTAAATTTCAGACACAACCATCACCAGTAAGACAAGCAAAACTTTTAGCTACTATTGTTAAAAGAACTTCTATGGGGGAAAAGCACTACTACAATCTTTGAGTAACACATATGTAGCTAAAGAATTTCCAATAAATCAATATTTGAAAGAAAAAAGCCAAAATTCCAATGAAAGCCCACCAGAGAAAAAGGGACACAATGTAGCATATATATGTCATTTTCCCATTATTGGATTCATGGAAGAATCTAATATTAGCATCTTCTCTTCCTCCATTTCCTTTCAATTCAGTACAGAAACTTTGGGTGTAGACTATTTTTATTCCCAAAGTATTGCAAATATAAAATTCCTCTGCATATTCTCTATATGTAGTGTCTCTAATAGACCTAATCTAAATCTATACTGTTAAATGAGGCCTACTCTTCACTGCCCATTTCCTGCATCCCCTTAGGTAATGGAATCAGTAAATGTCTAAACAGAGATAGCATCCATGTACATTCCACACTTTGCCTTAAGGTGATCTGATTTAAAACTCAGTTTGTAGGAAATCATATCACCCCTAAAAGGGAGCAAATACAGAATAAAGAAAAAATTCTTTTATTCATGTCTAGTTTCCTATAAAGAGAGTTTACACTAATGGGATACTTCAACAGAAAAATAAGAGAAGGAGTGGTAATTTTGATGAGAGCAGTTTCTAAATAGTCCAAACTGATTTGCTGATGGCAATGTAATATGAATTTCTACAAGCAAGAGATTTCAAAATTATGTTCATAAGTGTTGAATCAAAGTTCTGATAAAATTCTAAAATAGCCTAATTACTCCTTGAGAAAGTTCTAAATTGTAAATGTCAGTTTTGTAGAAGTGGGTGGAAAAATGTAAATCTATGGTTTACATGCTTGAATATTATATGTTAATGTATTCTCAAATTAATAGTATGTCTCAGAAGCGCTTATTTAAAGATAATCTTCTTAAAAGTATTAACTCATAACTGTATAAATAGCAACTTAAACATTCATTACAATAAAATCAGAAGAAAAAAATAACAGGGGATTGATGTCATTTAATAACTAAAATGGTTATTGTTACATACCTTTTAACAAGATACTTTAAAATTAGAAATAACACTATAATTGGAAATAGAATATCAGCTCTCTCAGTCTATTTTTGTACATAAACTTCATTGCCTATGGTTACTAAGTATTGAGTCGTGAAATAAGGAAACAAAACTGGGGAGTCAATGATTCTGAAAACATTAATTTTCCTACATCTCTCTCTTCCTTAATTAGTAAGACTTTTCATGTTGTTGCTTGGATTATCTAAGTATTTTCTTAAGGTTCCATTTTACTTTGTCTGAGAATATCATATTGACAACTCAACTATATGGCAGTTTAGGAGAGGAAAAAACAATGTGGGGAAAATTACAGTAAGTAAAAAATATATAGATAAATAGGTGATAGGTAAATACAGACATAGATATCATTGTATATACCTTTAAAATATTTTATTTATATCATTGCAAAATACAGTATATATTGAAGGAATCTTATAATTTACTATCTTCTTTCATTTGATATTGTCATTTCAATCTAATCAACCAAAACTGATTTTACTGTAGTTCTAATCACTCTGAGAGCTGAGAAATACTTTTCAGAAACTCAGTGAACCTTGGATATACATCTTCATTATTTGTGACTAAAAAGCATATTGATATTCCCACATCTTCTATAGATTTGCTCTTGTTAGCAATCGTTACAAACACCTTGCAATCAATGCAAACAAAACCATCATTATTTCAAAGAAAACTTTGGTTTCATAATTGCAAATCTGTGTCATTTCTACAATGCCACACACACACAAATATACATGTATTTACTATGAATGTAAATAAAGGAAGAATTATATACATATACACCTATATTAACTGACATATTTAAAATACATGTGTACTGAAACAATAATTGACTAAACATAATGGTGCATGTATCTTTCCTTTTTTTTTTTAACAAGTTTATTCATTTTGAGAGAAAGAGCATGTGCAAGAAGGAGAGGGGCATAGAAAGATGGAGAGAGAATCCCAAGGATGCTCTGTACTGTTAGCCTGAAGTCCAACTCAGAGTTTGATACCATGAACCGTGAGATCATGACCTGAGCCAAAATTCAGAGCCTGACGCTTAACCAATTGAGGCACCCAGGCATCCCACCCCACATGTATCTTTTCAAAATAGTGTTTTCTTTTTCTTTGATCATATGATATTTCTATTTTTAATTTTTTGAGGAATCTCCACACTCTTTTTCACTGTGCCATTAAAAAGAATGAAATCTTGCCACTGTGATAACAAGGAGAGACCTAGAAGTTATCATGCTTACATGAACTGTTAGACAAAGACAAATACCATATAATTTCACTATTATGTGATATCTAAAAAACAAAACAAATGAACATACAAAAAACAGAAACAGACTCATAAATATAAAGAACAAGCTGGTGGTTGCCAGAGGGGCAGTGGGTGGGAGAATGGATGAAATAGGTGAATGGATTAAGAGGCACAAACCTTCAATTATAACATAAATATCACAGAGATAAAAAGCATAGCACAGGGAATGCAGTCAATAATACTGTAATAACATTGTGTGGTGACAGATGGTAACTACCCTGATGGTGAGCATTGTGTAATTTATAGAATTTTTGATTCATTACGCTGTACACCTGAAACTAATATAACACTGTTTGTCAACTATACATAAACAAAATATAAAACTAAGCACAAAATAACTGACTATATAGACACTTATATGAACTTATACGCAAAAGTTAAACATTTTAAACCAATCAAATGAGGTGACAAAAAATGTGACAACTACTGTTATACATAGCAATAATGCTATTTCAACTAATGATAATTTATCAAGAAAATAATTTATAAATAAATAGTATTAGCACGATATATAATGTATTTTCAATGACCTCATGATGTGGTTAGTCATGTATTCCACCAGTTTTCTGAAAGTCAATCCTTTAGATATAAAAAAGTATCTATTTTACTGAAAAATAATTGATGGGTATATCGAGAAATATTTAATACATTGGAAAAATTCACCTTACATAAAAGAATACATGAACAGAGTAGTAGACAAAGAACTATCTTCTATACAGATAACATACTTCTTGAAGCAAAATTAATTTCTTTTTAAAAATTCAGGAAATTAAATGTATTATTTTTAGCAATATATATTCCCAATATTATTTACTAACATCAACATAAAGCTAACTGATTTGTCATTACAGGAGCCATCAATCTATGACTTGGGAGTTATGTTAATGCCACACTTTGAGTGAATCACCTTTTGTCCTTTCAAATTTAATATGCAGATTTAATATGTATTTTCCATATCACTGTTCACAGTGAAGTGACAATCAAATTTTCATGGCAAATGCAGCAAAACGTATAGATTGCACACTGCTCTCTACCTTCTATTCATATAAGCAGATAAGCAACAACCTGATATTGTCTTCCCTAATTACTGTCCCCATTCCTGTTTTTGAAGTTGAGTTAATTGTGTATAAAATGCCATAAATGTACTTCAGAAAATAAATATCTTTAATAATAATTAAAAATATCTTAATAACACACATGTAAAACATATATATCAATATACATATATTTATATCACAATTGTACACATAATTGTACTCCACAATTGTTCCTATTTCAAATGTGAAGATTTGTAATGAATGTCCACATTGAAAATATTTTAAAGCCATTTAAGATATACCAGCATTAAAATTATTTACAAACATTTATTAAATGAATACATGTTTAGAAATTCACAAGTATATTCCCTATTAGATTTGAAGCTCCATGGAACAGGAAATATTTCTCTTGCTCACTCACTGAATAACACAATATTAGCACTTCACTGGATTGGGGAAATAAACAATGAGTGAACTAGGTTTAGTATTTTGAATCTGCCTATTATACATTATTTTTGCAAATTAATAAGACTATTTAAAAAATACAAGTAGAAAAATCTCCAATACCTATGAATTTCTTACGAGAAATACTGACATATAAACACTCAATAAATGTTGACTGTACTCATTCCATTCACTGGTAAAACCATTTTTTTCTTTCAAAGTAATCTGTCAGTTCTCTTTGGAATTATTTTTAGATTTGGTTTCTTTAATTATGTGACTAGAGAATACAAGAATAGTTTACTACTGCTAAATATCTATCTGTCCATCTGTATATATGCATGTATGTATGTATCTATTTATTTCTATAATGTATAAATACTTATCTAGAAAATACTTTATTGCATCTTCCTGGTATATATTACAATCTGGTAAAATCATTAAGTTGAGTAGGCCAGATCTGATATAATGCACCGAAATTTGCCATAAATGTTTTAAAAATATTTAGCCATATGAAATGTTAGAATTCTAATATCCATATGGTTTAAAAAGTAGTATTTCCTACATTTCACATTGGAATAATAGCATCAATTAAGATAAAATTTTAGGACAGGTAAATATAAACCCAGAAAAAAGAATATAAACAGCAATGTATTAAAAATATGTACACATGGGGTAGGGGGTGCCTGGATGGCTCAGTCAGTTAATCATTTGACTTGATTTTTGCTGAAGTCTCATAGTTCAAGAGATGGAGCTCTACATCACCATCTGCGTTGACAGTGCGGAACCTGCTTGGGATTCTATCTTTCTCTCGCTCTCTGCCCCTCCCCACTTGTGTGCTGTTTCTCTCTCTCTCAAAATAAATAAACTTAAAAAATATATATGTACACATGTATATATACACAATTGTGCCCATTATTCTGTATTTCTGAAAATTGTTTCTGAGATTTCATAGATAATTAAGCCAATTACATGTATCATGTTTTAATATAGGCAGATTTAACATTCAAAATAAAAATCTCATTATACAAATTTAAAACAATAAATGCAATGTTATTACATTGAGAAGTATTTAACTGATAGCATATAAAATTATTGGAAAGTGTTGGCTATTCAGGGGAAAAGCCACTGGGATTCTAAATCCTAATGACTAGTTGGTTCAATATCTAGGCAACATTTGTACTCTATTTATCTTTCCAAATTAGAGAAGAGTGACAGAGAAAAATAGAGTGATATTTGCAAATCCTTAAAAAAAGGTCATGTTTACTGAGATTTGTTAGTTGTATTTTTATGATTTATTACAAGAATATAAAGCTTTAAAAATTTCAAAACCTGAAGCTTCTTTAAAAGTTATGGTAAGTACCCCTTTTCCTGCTCATCATCTAGCTTTGCCTCTTGGTAATGTCAAATGGATTGAAGTTTGCTTTATCTTTTACCAGAAGCTTATATTCTTCTGAAGTTGATTTTTTATAACTGTTTAATCTTCATAGTAAAACACTAAGCTATCCTCTTCACTCAAAAGAAAAAGAAATCTTGACTCAGAGGATCCTGATTTTTCATTTTGTCTACTGAATATAACCATTTCACAGGCAATTAAATCAAATGTAGTCATTGAAAAAGTAACTAAACATAATGTCTACTTAAATCAAGGATACTGTGCCAAATATATCACCTCATTTTGGGTGCAAGGACCTTGAGTAAAATGTTTATGCCTGAGAGATAAATCTAATGAAAATTCACTATGGGCTAATAATCCATTGAACAACATGATGCCAGGAGTAAACTGCATTAGTTGATTGAGAACCCAATAAAATATATTTGCCCAAATCAGATTATATATTGGATAGACTTATATACAGAATCTTTATTCAAAGTATATGCAAAACCTAGAAATACAAAATGTCAGTAAACTTAGTTTGTACCTTTGATATAATATCATAAAGAAATTGACAGAAATTCTCCAGCCAGGAGCAGGTGCGGATGGTCTCATGTCCTTCTGTAAAATATGTGCCTGGATGAGCTACTCTTTTGCCTTCCTTCCTTCAGTGTGTTTTATGACTTTTGCCTTAAAGAATTCCCTTAAACTTTACTATTGGCATAATTATTCCTTTACTAATCTTCCTCTGTCCTGTTTACATATACTTATTAAATAAAGTTTCCATTATTTTACAGTTTTTTGTAACCAAAACTATTACACTGGAACTTTGTTTTAACTGCAGGTAACGAAGTTCACTTTTCTCTAAAAGGGAAGTTCTCTATGACATCTCTTTCTCTGACTTTTGCAATCTGCTGCAAATTATCTGTTATGAATCTGTGACTGTTTCTCAATGTTCTTTTCCCTCTTTCATTGAATTTACATTCTTTCAATTGTGGACATCTGCAAACTTTCATCATTTCACAGCCTGTTCTATTCCTGACATTAAGTCTAGGTGTAATGGGAGGAGCTATGCATTTCCCCTTGGAAGATTAATTATTTTGGCAGAAATAACACTCTTTACAGTACAATTATACTGGAAAAAACAAAATCTTTATTTCAGTACTTTAAAAAATACAAAGGACATGATTTTTACTCATTCAATGTTCACAGTGAGCCTGTGAGACATATACAATTATTATCCAGTTTTCAGATGATGCACTGAGGCTCAGAGAGCTTTCATGGATTGCTCAGAATAACACAGCTAGAAAGTAGAAGACATGGGATTTGATTCTAGAGGCAGAGCTCATGTTCCTAAACACTATGCAGTGGCTTCCCTCTCACTTAAAAAGTAATTCACTTCAAAGGAAACATCATAAAGCAAATTCACTATTCATAAATACTTGCTTGTATGTTGCAAGACTGTTTTTTAAGAAAAATTTGACATCAATCATATATGTGGAAATTATTCCTTTAAATTATATACGTGTTCAATGGCAAGCTTAGAGGTTTAAACCAACACACATTTATTTCTCACATTCCCTATGGGTCAGGAGTTCAGGCACAATTTACCTGAAAATTCTGTACTCGGGGTCTCACATGCTGCAGTCAAGGTGTTGGCTATGCTACACACTCACCTAGATGCTCAAATTGGGAAGGCTTGTTTCCCAATCCCCTCAAGTTATTAGCAAAATTTATCCTCTTGTAATTATGGGACTGGGGTCTCCACAGTTTTACTAGCTGCCAACTTATCTATGCTGTCTCTGTTTTTTGCCATGTGGCCCTCTCTACAGGCAATTCACTTCATGGATGCTTGCTTTTGAGACCAGCAGAAGAGTATGCTAGGACAGAGTCTTATGGACAGATAATCATGAGAGTGACATCTCATCATCTTTACCATATAACATAACCCAATCAGAGGTGTGAAATTCCATCACCTTTGCCACCTTTCAGTTGGTTGTGACCCCAACTAAAGAAGAGATGACACAAGGGGTGCCTGGGTGGCTCAGCGGGTTAAGTCCCTGACTTTGCTCAGGTCAAGATCTCACAGCTCATAAGTTCAAGCCCTGTGTCGGGCTCTGTGATGACAGCTCAGAGCCTGGAGCCTGCTTCAGATTCTGTGTCTCCCTCTCTCTCTGCCCCTCCTTCTCTCTCAAAAATAAATAAATAAACGTTAAAAAAAAAAAAAGAAGAGATGACACAAGTTCCTGGATCCTCAAAAGCAAGAAGTCATTGTGGGAGTCTCGTCAGGGTCTGCACAGAACATCATTATGGTCATTTTAAATCATTTTAAATATTAATACCAAATAATTCTACACCTTGGTTTAAATTAAGGTGAAGAATTTTAGGGGGAGTAACCCTGTTCCATGATACCTTTTGAATTTGAGTGACTAGCTGCAAACATTTTTGGTCTTCTTTAGAGAAGTTAACAATATTCCTTTTGAATATTAACATTTACCAGTGATGCAGAATTAATCAGGTTTCCTCAGTCTTGCTCCTCTAAGACTCAAGCACCCATCTCCCAATTCATCCAATGAGGAGGACATTTCCTCCTGAAGCTCTGTTCCTATGTCAGTCTTCCAAGTGGCAGAGCTGAAGGGAATAACGATTACAGTTACCTCTCAGAGTGTTGGAAACAAAAAGCTGTAAGTGGAATATATTTCAGCTTTGATTACTTTATTGACGGTTGCTCAGTGATCGACTTGCACATAATTGATCTGGGGAGCCCCACAGTACTCAGTCTTTGCATCTAATTGAGATTTTTGTGAACAACATCCAGTGTATTGAACATGACTTGAAGGAAAAAAAAAATCCTTGTTTACATTGTCCCCTATTAAATTCCAACCGGTTCACAGTGCTGTTTGTTACTTTTTCATGCCATCCACTTCTAACTACACCACGATCCACGGGGCTATGATCACTTAGATTTAACTTGTACATATATATTTTTTCTATTTATAACTGCTTAAGAAGCTCTTACAAGTCTAGGATGAAATGAGTATGGAAGTATTAGCTATTGAGATACTACCAATTAAAAATAAGATAACAAAATATATTCCATGTGGAAGTGTACACACAACAAAGAGAATAAGAAATTCTGCATTTAAATAAATTATATTTCTTTGAAAACAAAAGGAGTGCAGGTACATAAGAATATAGAATTCAGGGCAGTTAAAAAATACTGATATGTTTGTGCTATGCTCATACATTTAATGCTTAATATATTATTAAAACAGCTCCAGGCAAAAGTTCTGCTCGAAAGATTGGAAAGGCTATTTTGTGGACCAAAATACCCAGTGAATAAACTGACTGTGCACTCATATGCTCAGTCACAGTTGACATAACACTTAAAAAAATATTATATTGCTTCAAGTGTGTGATAAAGATCACTTGATAATAATTCATATAGAGATAGATTTTATTTTACAGCATGCTTAAGACCTAACATTGGTTTTCAGTGTGGTTCATCTTCAGTCTGTGGTCTCGGTGGTAGTCTTAGTGAGAAAGGAGAAAAAACAAAACAAAACACAAATCTAAGTACTTTGTGTTTCACAAAGTGTCATGTACCTCATTAGATCTGCAAAATTAGTCTAGGGAGCCATTTATTTACTTTCTACTTCAAAAATAAGAAAAAAAGATTGGAGGTACTCAGAATTTGAGAATATAACCCAGGTTCCATGACTCCTGCTACAATATATACATTTTTAGAGAAAATACAAATTACAATGGTTATTACCAATAGATTTCAAGTATCATCTCTCAGTAGTATGTCAGACACATGGCACAATTAGATTACTAGACATTTTGGAACCCTATGCAGTTGAGTTAAAATCATAGTTTCACAATTTATTAGATTGGCAAATTAGTGTTGTTGCTTGACATCTCTGTGCCTTAAATGCCTCCTCTTCCAAATGAATACTAGAATATGTATAACACAACGTTGACGCATTTAATGAGATAGATTATATTTATATAATTCATATGATTGGTCCAAACATAATGGAAAGATATACTTCTATAATGTTGTGCCTGTATTATAGCATCATTAAAGTCAGATTTATATCAGTTCAATATCTATAAGGTTTCCTTTACAAACTGTATTGCACTTGGCTGGAGGGCAATATTCATGCTTTCTGATTGATTTATTCTCAGTCAGATCTACCATGATGTTTCACTTACGGTGAGTTAGAGAATGACACTTGTTTAGGAGGTTTACTCAGCATGTCTTCTTTTTCTGAAAATAGCACACCCTGGCTCAAGTTATGGTAAATGGAGTCCTTCCTTTAGATGGAACTGAAAAAAGAACATCTTTTCCATGGTATCGAGAAAAGGAATGTATGAGTATTGGGACTCTTGGTGACTACTGGTTCAGACACTTGAAGAAAATGGCCAAGGATATAAATGGATAATACAGAAGGGATTAAGAGCTTCTCACAATATGAATATTGTAATGTCCTAAACCCATGACTATACTACCTTATATAGCAAAAAAATATCTTGCAAATATCATTAACTTAAGGATTTTTATGTTGTGAGATTGTCCTGGCTTGTTCTGTAGACCAGTCACAAATATCCTTATAGGAAAGAGGTAGGAGAATCAGAGTCAGAGAGAGAGAGACTTAATTTGCTACATGGCTGGCTTTGAATATGGAGGAAGGGGTCCTAAATTAAGGAATACAGATGGCTTATACAAGCTGTAAAAGGCAAAGAATGGATTTTCCTTTAAAGCCTCCAGTAAGTTCTCTTGTCTTCTTGAAATTAAGTTATGTAGGACCTCAGATAGGTTCTATTTAAGAAAGTAGTTCCATCACTTCAGTCAAAAAGTAGGCATTCAGTAAATATTTTTGAAAATTAATAGTAGACATTGTAAAAATATAGTTTAAAAACTGAATGTACTTAAAGCATTGATAAAGAATTAACATCACTTGTCCTGAGACCTCTAAGTCTACCAACAGTTACTACTGTCCACACTTACTACCTTGGACATGAGAGGTAAGAAAAATTATGAAAAGAAGCAAAACATTAAAAAAAGATCCTGGTCTTGATTCTCAGAATCACACTGCATATTAATTGGATGATGTACAAAATAAAATTCAGTATTTTATCTTACTTCCAGATCTAAAGTATGCAATCTAACTTGAATCACATAAAACAAAGAGCATATATATAAATATATAAACTTATAAGAACACAACCCAATGCATGTGCCTGTATGTATATATATTTTCTATAAATACTTTAGTAAAATAGCAACCCACTATTATTTTGACTGTTTAATATTTTATATCTATATAAGTATTAGAAAAATAATTGAAATGTAATAAACTCCATATTTTATTTTTTTAATTTTTTGTATATTTATTTATTTTGAGAGAGAGACAGAGAGAGAGACAGAGAGAGAGAGAAAGGGACTTCATGAGCAGGAGGATGGGCAGAAAGAGAGGGAGAGAGAGAATTCCAGGCTGGCTCTGTGCTGACAGCATGGAGCCTGACCTGGGGTTCAATCTCACAAACCTTGAGATCATGACCTGAGCTGAAATTAAGCATCAGAGGTTGAACTGACTGAGTAACCCAGGCATCCCAACATTGTATTTTAAAATAGTACTCAAATATAGAAGATTTAAAACAATCTCAATAATGTATACTAGCCTTGTGAGTTTGGGCAAGAAATAAACTCTCATCAAATATTATTTTATATATGTATTCAATATAGGGGCTCCTGGGTGGCTCAGTCGGTTAAGCATCTGACTTCAGTTCAGGTCATGATCTCCCAGTCTGTGAGTTCAAGCCCCACACTGGGCTCTGTGCTGACAGCTCAGAGCCTGGAGCCAGCTTCGGATGCTGTGTCTCTCTCTCTCTCTGCCCCTCCCCTACTCATGCTCTGCCTCTCTCTCTCTCTCTCTCTCCCTCTCTTAAAAATAAGAATAAACATTAAAAAAGTGTTCAAAGTATTTTTATAGACATCTACTTTAAGCCAAAAACTATTATATACTGATGATATATAATAATTGTACCATAATGGTTAAAAAATAAAGAAAAAGGAAAAAGAGGAAGGAGGGAAGGGAAGTAAAGAAAGAAGAATGATGACCACCATGTTCCTACACTTATGAAATCACTGGATAAAAAGGTGTAGACCTTTGTAATAACAATATGATGTATTACATCCATGAACACCAAATGGTATATGAAAGATCAAATTGACCTATGAAAGTAAATGCATACTCAAGAGAAGAATGACATACTAGCTCATTTTTAAGAGTAAGTACTAATTCACCTGACCAAGAATAGAGGAGGCAGCAATTAAGGAATAAAAAATATGTAAATATTTGTTGAGGCTCCCGGGTGGCTCAATTGGTTGAGCATATGACTCTTGATTTCAGCTCAGGTCATGATATCATGGTTTGTGAGATCAAGCCCCACATCATCTGCTATCAGCACAGAGTCTGCTTGGGATTCTCTCTCTTGCTCCCTCTCTCTGCCCCTTCAGTGCTTGCATACTTTCTCTCTCTCTCTCTCTCAAAATAAATAAGCATTTTTAAAATATGTAGATATTTATTAAATATCATCATATATTTATAGGCACAAGATACAAGACACAAGATGGAGAGTGACAGAAAAAAAAGGCCGATTCCTTACTAGTGGAATAATACCAGCATCTCTGGTTTAGTAGTGAGTAAATTTAAATAATGAATACTGAAGATATTCTATGTCCAGTATAACCTTAAATTTTAAACCTCACTGCCTAAACCTCACTCTGCGATACCTAGATATTTTATTAGATCTGTATGTTTCAGTACTTTATTCCTTTTTATGGTTAAATAATATTCCATTTTAACATTGATATACCACGTTTTTTAAATCCATTCATCAGTTAATGGATATTGTTTGTTTTCACTCATTGGCTATTATGTATGAACAGCGTTGCTATGAAAATTCCTGTACATATTTTTGGGTGAACATATGTTTTTCATGACCTTGGGGTATACAAATAAAAGTGATTTCTGGTTGATATGGTAATTATATGTTTAACTGGGGAATTACCAAACTGTTTCCAACAGAGATTGTGCCATTTTTCATTCTTACCAGCTATATATAAGGGTTCCAATTCCTCCACACCCTCACTAACTCTTGTAATCTTTTGTTTCATTGATTATAGCTTTCTCGGTGGATGTGAAGTGACATCTCATTGTGACTGTGATTTACATTTCCCTAATGGTTAATGATTTTAAGTATCTTTTCATGCACTTCTTGACCATTCATATATATTTATTCAGATAAATAGCTATTGAAATACTTTGTTCATTTTTAAATCAAGTTATTCTGTATTTCTATGTTTGAATTCTAAGGATTCTTTATATATCCTAGATTCTGGGTGCTTCTCAGATATATGGTTTTTAGATTTTTTATTTTGTAGTTTGTCTTTTCACTTCCCTGACAGTGTCCTTTGGTGCATAAAATTTAGGATTATATTATATAATCCAATTTAGCTATTTCTTTATAATTTGCTTATACTTTTGGTGTCATATCTAAAAATCCATTGTCTATCCTAAAGTCACAAAGACTTAGTGTATATTTTTCCTATGACTTTTATAGTTTTAAATACTTCATTTAACCATCCATTTTGAGTTAATTTGTACACACTGTGTGGAATAAGGATACAAAGTTATTCTTTACATGTGTATTTCTGTGTATTTCTAGTAATCCTAGAACCACTCATTGAAAAGAGTTTTCTTTCCACATTGACTGTTCTTGGCACTGTTTTCTAAAATCAAATGTCCATAGATACATGTGTCTATTTCTAGGTTCCCAATTTAACTGCATTGTTCTGTATGTATATATTATGGCAATACTGCATGTCTTAATTACCATGGCTTTGTGGTAAACTTCCTAATAGGATATTTTGAGTTCTCTTTATATTGTTTTCAATATTGTTTTGGCTATTCTTGGAAATTTACTAATCCATATGAATTTTAGGATCAGCTTGTATATTTTTCCATAAAAGTCATTGGAATTTTTATAGAAATCATATTGAATATATTTCAATTTGGACACTATTTCTATTTTTTGCATATTAAATCTTCCAATCCAAAAACACGAATGTCTTTCTATTTATTTTGGTCTTCTTTGTTTCAACAATTTTCTGTTTATTTCACTATAGTCATCTGACACTTAAGATAAATTCATTCTTAAATATTTTTATTATCTTTGATAATATTATGAATAAAATTATTTTCTTAATTTCATTTCAGTTGTTCATTATGAGTGTATAGAAATATTACAGATTTGTGTATATTGTTCTTGCAGCCTGGAATCTAGCTGAATTCATTTATCAGCTCTAATGTGTGTGTGCTTGTATGTGTGTGTGTGAGTGTGTGTGTGCGCCTGCGTGTGCTCCTTGGGATTTTCTCTACAGATTATGCCATCTGTCAATAGAGACAATCTACTTCTTCCTTTCCCATCTGGATGTCTTTATTTCATTTTACTCCCTAATTGCCTTTACTAGAACCACCAGTACAATGTTGAATAGAAATGACAAGAGCAGACATTCTGTGTGATTCCTGATCTTAGAAGGAAAGTTTTCAGTCTTTCATCATTAAATATGATGTTAGCTGTGGGTTTACCATGGGTGCCCTTTATCACATAGAAGAACTTAACTTTTATTCTGAGTTTGTTGAATATTTTTATCATGAAAAGATATTATTTTGTTTTTCTTTTCAAATGAGTTTAATGCATCTACTGAGATGGTCAAGTGCCTTTCATTGATTTTGTTTATTTTATTAATATAATTTATTACATTACATATTTTCTATTACTTTTTGTACATTGTACCAATCTTATACTTCTGGAATAAATCCCTTTTGGCCATGGTTTATAATCTTTTCATATGCAGCTGGATTTAATTTGCTAATATTTTTTCAAAGAGTTTTGCATTTATATTCATAAGTGATATTGTTCTGCAGTTTCTTTTCTTGCAATATCTTTATTGAATTTTGGTATTATGATTATATCGGCCTCATCATATGAGTTAGGAATTGTTCTCTTTTATTTTTAAAAGGGTTTGTAAAGGATTGGTGCAAATTTTTCTTTAAACATTTAATAGAATTCACAAGTGAAGCCATTACTTCCTGAGGGTTTTTTTTTTCTTTTGGTGGGGGGGGTTTGTTTTCTGATTTTTGTAAATCACTAATGCAATTTCTTGTTATGAATCTATTGAGATGTTTTATTTCTTCTTGAGTCAGTTTTGGTAGTCAGTGTCTTTCTAATAAATCACTCATTTTAACAAGGCTATCTCATTCGTTGGCATATAAGTGTTCATGGTACACACCTAAAGTTCTTTTGTTGTTGTTTTCATTTTATGGTTGATACTGATGCCTTCTCTTGTATTTTTGATTTTCATAGTTTGAATCCTCTCTATTTTTTTCTTGCTCAGTCTAGATAAAGTTGGCAAATTTTGTGGATCTTTACAAAGAACTAATTTTTGACCAACTTATTGATATCCTTTACTGTCAATTGACCTGTCTTCTACTTTACTGCTTCTTCCTTCTGTCTACTCAAGTCTACTGTTGATTGCTATAGTGAACTTTTAATTTTAATGTATGTTTTTATACTTTAAGTTCTTTAGACATGATTGGAACATGGTTGCGTTTAGCTCTTTGAATAAATATATATAAACAAATGACAGAAGTTTTTGTCTAGTAATTCCACCATTGGAAATTCTTGGAGAAAGTTTCTATTTATTCTTCCCTATCCCCCCAGGGTTTGTTTTTGTCACTGCTTATTATATTTGCTCTTTTCAGTATCTTTTTATGACTGCTTCTAGAAACTATGTATTCCTTGTTATGTGTGGCCACTGACATTTCTTCATGATTAGCTTAGTGGTCAGCTAAGAATTTCCTTAAATACCTGAAATC
This sequence comes from Cryptoprocta ferox, assembly GCA_028646485.1. Lineage (NCBI taxonomy): Eukaryota > Metazoa > Chordata > Mammalia > Carnivora > Eupleridae > Cryptoprocta > Cryptoprocta ferox. The sequence goes on from CM053560.1 coordinate 18,614,720, forward strand.
AGTAAGTCTCTTCATCCTTGTGAGATGTCTATGTGCATCCTGTAGCACACGTTTAATTCTCAGTAAGGCCATTTACCACTCTGCCTCGGCTTTCAATTCTTGCCTGTACAGAGTTTCAAGATCACTTGGAAGTGAGAGGTTAAGTCCTTCTCTGGTCTTCCCCAAGCATCTGCACAGCTCCACAAATGTGCATGACACTTTAGACTCCTAGAAATATGTCAGAACTTTTCAAAGATTCTGTGATGTCTTCCGTGGACTGAATTCAATTCCAAAGAAACTCATATTTAAAGTCCTAACCCCCTATGTGATTGTATCTGGAGATAGGGTCTTTGGGAGGTAATTAACGTTAAGCGAGGTTATAAAGGACTTTGATGGGACTGTGGCCTTATAAGAATAGGAAAAGAGATAAAAATCTCTCTCTCTCTCTCTCTCTCTCTCTCTCTCCCATGTGAGGACACAATGAGAAGGTAGCCTTCTGCAAGCTACGAAGAGAGCCCTCACCAAAAATCAACCATGTTAGCACACCGATCTATCTTCAAGGTTCTAGAAATGTACTAAATACATTTCTTTTGTTTAAGACACCCAGTCTATGGTATTTTGTTATAGCAACATCTTATTATTCAGCATTTCCTTATGTGCTTGTGAACAGTCTATGATATGGGTCAATTTTTATCCTTTATCTCTAGCATCTGAAACATTAAAACACATGCCTATAAATATTTTCAACAAATGCACCCCAGAAGAGCTTTTAGTACTGCATGAGTTTGAGTCAAGTCTAATAAAAACAAGCCATTCAACTGGGGTATTTCCAGGGAATCACCACACAGATAAAAAAAAAAAAAAAGCCTTTTTTTTTCAGAATGAGAATTTTTGAAAAATCATGACCTGAGCCAAAATCAAGAGCCAGATGCTCAGCCAACTGAGCCACCAAGGCACGTCTATTATTTATTTTTAATGCACTCTCAATATTTTAAAATCTATAATTCTAGCCTCTTCATAATATATGGAAATCTTAATACCAAAACTGTGCCTATAATATCAAAAAATCAAGGAAAATATGGCAATAGCTGGGTAGCCGGGTTGTGTCTTTCCTTACAATTTTATCGCGTTTATTCTCTGTTAACCATGTCTCTCCAGCCTTTCTTTTGTTATTCGGATGGTCCCTTGTAGGATTTGAACAATCACCTATAGTAGATTATTACTGGATATATTATGTGATATCATAATACTCAATTTTATAGAAAAATTAAATTTCTCAATATATGTCTATGATGAGGGCCCCATAGTTGATGTTGTAAGTTAAAAATATGTAGATTATTGGGGCACCTCGGTTGCTCAGTCGGTTAAGTGTCCGACTTTTGCTCAGGTCATGATCTTGAGGTTTGTGAGTTCAAGCCTGTGTCAGGCTCTGTGCTGACAGCCCATAGCCCGGAGCTGCTTCAGATTCTGTGTCTCCCTCTGTCTCTGTCCCTCCCCCACTCATGCTCTGCCTCTCTCTCTCTCAAAAATAAAAAATAAAACATTTACAATTTTTTAAAATATGTAGATTATGTCCTACCGAATAAGGAGGCACAAGCCACCTACATGGACTTAGCAGGTAGCTCCTTCAACATACAAGATACTAGTTTGGGGAAATGCAAACCCAGTGGTCATTTGATTGAAAGTTCAGTTTCATTACACTCACATAAAAGAAGTAAAGCCAAAAGATGTATCCCTTACAGACCCTATAAATAGACTGGGGGGGAAGGGGGGTGCAATGATGTGGGGGAAGGACAGTCCTCTGTCCCAGATCACAGACAGTAGGAGAGAGAGCAGGGTAGCAAGCAGCTATTACTTACAATGTGGCTGGGGTGGAAGTCACTAACCTTTGGCGGGCTCATCTCTAAATGGTTATTTTAAAAGGTGCCCTGGGAAAAGCAAAAGTGGGAATTTATGGCAGGAATCCTAAACTCAGGTCCTTATCTAAATGTCCAGACTCTGGGTGTGAGTAGGGTTCTCATGTTATAAAATACCAAGGCAGCAACTCAAACCAGTGATTTTCTCATTAGAATGGAATTCTTCCTTTCAAAGGTTATTAGGGAATGTAAAAACATATTTAGCTGTGTATGCAAATTTGCCTAAATGTAACAGTCTTTTAAAGTCCCTTTCCTCTTTTTTTTAACAATCTTGCTCTCACAGGTTTACATCCTAAATTTGAACAATCCATTTCATTTGAAAATTTTTAACCAAATAATTTAAATTAAAATGATCCAGATTTGTAGTGCCTCCAAACAGGCAAATGATAGCAAAAAAATCTTATTCAGAGTTGCTCAACTTTAACATATGTGGACCATATTTCCGTTCTGTAAAAAACATGACTTCATAGTCAAAAATTACAAATTAGCTAAGGAAATAAGGCAACGTGATCTACAGCTAATAAAACAAAATTGGTATCAGAATTTGAGTTAAAATGCTTATGATATTTTAATTATGAGAAGCAGATATAAAGTATTAAGATGGATACATTTAAAGAAATAAGAAAAGTGTGAATATCTAAGAAACAAACATATGTAGATTTTAAATATGTAGATTTTATAAACAATATAAAATAATGCGATTACAATTTTTAAATAAAGTAGAAATATAAATATATGTACACACATGTGCACTCTCACATATATATTTATGTATATGCAAATTTATGTATAATAATCATTTAAATTATTAAAAGATAAATACATAGTAGAAAAGAAACAGAAATGTATTGATTACATTAAAAGGATTAATGAAATGGGATTTAAATGTAAAGAATGTAACAGATTTTAGGAAGAAAAAACAATATAGAAAATATAATAGGAGCTTAAGAGACATGGAAATTCAAGAGAGTAGGATAAATGTACATTAAATCAGAGTTTCAAAAAATACAACCAACGAAGAAACAATATTTAAAAGACTGTGAACAAAGAAATTTCGAGAATTGTTGAGAAACACAAATTTCCAGATCTAGCAACATAAGCAAATCAATAAAAGTAATATTCCTAATTATAATCCCAGGAAGGGTAAATAAAATAAATTCACATCTAGGCATAAAGTAATTAAACCACAGACTTACTAACGACAAAGAAATTATCTATGAAGCATATAGAAAATACACACACATACACATACACAGTATACAAATCTTACTGACAGCTGACTTCTCAATAGCAACAGTTCAGTCAAATGTCAGAGAGAAATGAATTTTCTAGTTACTCCTATGAATTTGCTTATGTAAATAAAAGAAGCAGAAACAAAACGTGATGATATAAAATTCTGTATGATTATGGCATAATATTTTTATATTCTTATACAGTTGATGACAGTGTTTATGACTACAGATTTTGAGGAACACCAAATCTATAAATAAAAATAATCAAACTAATTACATTGGACAAAAGACTACAACCCATGGGAATGTATTTTAAGGGAACCAAAGGCATTTACTATTTTCTAAAAAAATTAAAAAGGAGTAAACCCTAATAAAATATAAATTGTAGCATAGCATAATGGAATATTACTGTCAGTAAAAATAAAAGCAATGAAGATAATATGGTAACATACAAAATGCTTAAGTAAAAGATGAAAATAGAAACTGTTTATCTGCTACATTAGTATTATTTAATAGCAGGCATACATCTAAACAAGGTCTCAGAGAAAATTGATTGCAACTGATTTTACATTATTCCATTTTTATTTCTAGTAAAATATCCATAAGACATGTTCCTCTGTGAATTATCTTTTTTGTAAATATGTTTCGATGAATTCAGTTAATCATGATCAGCATACAACAATTGGATAACAAAGAATTCATAAGATTGTATTAGATTCTATTTATACATGGAATAAATCAAGATGTCTTCCATGAAGTATTTATAATCTAATAAGGATAAGAGATGACCAAAATACATGGATAAACCTCTTAAATTGTTTTGTTTACCAAACTTCAGAAATGGACTCTGCATACATTAAGAAACATAGAATTTATTAAAGTGTTTTAGAAGGAATTATGCAATGTAAGAGGAAGTTGAAGAACCATTTAGAAATGGATGAGACATACGTTAATTTCAGAGATCAAGCTGGACGCTTGTTGTATTCCTTTTCTATAGCTAGCTGCCCATTATAACAAATTACTACACACAGTGGCTGAAAACACATCATCTTACAGTTCTATAGTTTGAGAGCCTGAAATGGGTCCTACTGAGCTAACAGGTACAGCAGCTACCTTCCTTTCCAGAGACTCTGCGGGGATAATTAATTCCCTTACCTTTTCCAATTGCAAGAGGATGTTCAGGTTTCTTAGCTAGGCTTCTTCCTCCATCTACAAAGTCTTCTTACACTCTCTTATCTGATTTTCCCTCTTCACCCTCCGTCTTCCAAAGACCCTTGCAATTACATTGGGCTCACCTGAATAACATATTCACAGGTTCTAGGGATTGGGACATGGATCTCTCTCTCTCTCTCTCTCTCTCTCCCTCTTTAGGGAGGGAGTGAGGTGTTCACCTACCACACTTATCAACCGTATAGTCAGGTACTGCCACTGGTATAGATTAGCTCTTTATTTTTCTGTCTTTCCACTCAACATTTGAAATTCCAATAGAGAAAGCACGAATAGCCCAGTTTGGATCACTATATCCACTACTTGGGTCTGGGATGGAATTGTCATTCCCATCAACTCTGTGCTAAATGAGACAATTACTTCAAAGTAAATTGAGCTTCTGCTACTGCAGGAGCAAGAGGAATGAATGCAAGGAGCCACGGAATAACAAATGCCCAATATGATTATTAAAATTTAAAAAAACTGGCAGACATAACACATGAAACATAATATTATCAGTAGTATCGATATGTATTTTCCAGAGTGTGTTCCTCAGTATTTTAGTAGATTGATATGACTGCATACAAAGAAGAAAAAAATATAAATGTTTCACTGTCACATAATTTTGAAAATTACCTTTCTCTTTGATATTTATTCAACAAATCAGCAAACTAAAGTACAGTGAAATTTTACAGTGAAGTAATCTGAACAGTTTTTTAATATATTTTTTTAATGTTTTATTTATTTTTGAGAGAGAGACTGAGACAGCATGAGCAGGGGAGGGTCAGAGAGAGAGGGAGACACAGAATCCGAAGACAGGCTCCAGGCTCTGAGCTAGCTGTCAGCACCAAACCCGATGCGGGGCTAGAACCCACGAAGTGTGAGATCATGACCTGAGCCGAAGTCGGACACTTAACCGACTGAGCCACCCAGGCACCCCTGAACAGTTTTGTCTAACCTATTAGAGTAAGGAAACTTTTGTTTCTGCATTTCCTTCTTAATTCCAATGAAACACCAAAGGAGACCCATGCTTTGGGAGAGAA
>CM053560.1:18620595-18944455 GCA_028646485.1 Cryptoprocta ferox
AAAAAAAAATTTTGGATTTTTGGTAGATAAAGAGCTAAAAGCAAAGGGAAAATATTATATATGGTCTTGAGGGAAAGGGTTGTAGTCCAGACAGCAGGAATTTGAGATGTATGAAAGGAAAATTTGAAAGAAAAGGTTCTAAATGGTAACTGCCTCCATGGAATCTTGGTCCTTAAATACTCAACTGTCAAATTGTTAAAGAATAGGAAAGTATTGAAGATCATTGAGCAGAGAAGTGAACATAATCACTAGTATGCTTTTGGAAGACTGCTCCAGGACTTTGGTGGTAGGGCAGTTGGATAACAGGGTATCTAGTAACAGAAAGTCAAGCTAGAACTTACCTAGTCAAGAGATCATGTGACCTAGAATGTGAAGATGATGGAGAAACAAAAAGTAATGGAAGCTGAGAGAGATACAGTGGAAAATATTTGAATAAATAGAATAAACAAGAGACTGGATCTGATAAGGCAAGAGATCCCCTCGTGTTTTGCCATTTTCCATGAACAAAATCTCAGCTGGTAAAATCTCTTTTGCCAGCCCTTGTACCTATCCATCTAAATGGATATGGTTGGAAAAAAAAATGCATGAGCATGATTACTGGTCTCTATATTCATGACCTCTGACCTCAACCTCCAGTGCTTTCGAAACACCACCAGTCAAATTCCTAATATCTCCAGAGGCATTTTGCTCTCCTAACTCCCCTAGAAAAGTTTTTTTCTCAAATTTCTATATATATACAAATCATCTGGACATCTTAATACTAAGTCCAGATTTTGATCCAGTAAGCTTGAGGGAGGACTTAGAATTCTGCATTTTCCTTTTTTTTAAGTTCATTTATTTATTTATTTATTTTTGTGAGACAGAGGGTGTGAGCAAGGGGGATAGAGGCAGAGAGAGAGAGAGAGAGATCCCAGGCAGGCTCAGCACTGTCAACGTAGAGCCTGATGTGGGGCTCCAACTCATAAACCATGAGATCATGACCTGAGCAGAAGTCAGATGCTTAATCATCTGAGCCACCCAGGCACCCGCAAATTCTGCATTTCTACCAAACTCCCAATCATGTTGACACTACTTATTTCCTGGACTATACCCTTAAGAAGATATTCTGGATGACTTCCCATGTTTTTCTCTCTCCTAACCCCATACCCCCTCCCCATCCTTGCTTTCAATTAGTGATCCTTCTTCTGACTTCACTGAAACAGTCAATAGAGAAAGTTGACAGTCTCAGCATCATACATTCCTACATAACATCCTCTTTTATCTTTACAACCTGACTGGCCATTAATCAGTATGTATGATCATAATGAAAGCCAATGCCTTCCTCTATAGGGAGGTCCCATCTACTATTATCTACTGAAGGACATTTTCCCCCAAATTTTCCTCCTCCTGGTCTTATATTGTGGATTTTTCACATTCTTCTGTTTTGTTGAGTATAGGTACAGATAAGAAGCATGTAGCAATTCTCACTTCTTCTGCTACCATCATGCCCCTGAAACTGCTCCTGTTGAATTACCAATAAATTCCATGTTTGAAATCCAGTGATCAATTATTAGTCAATATATTGCTTGAAATGCTTTGCATCTGACACATTTTATCAGTCTCTTAACAGTTTCCAGGTTATCTCTGTAGTTTTTATCTTATCTCATAGGGTGCTCAATCTCTTTGACAAGTGTCTCGACCATGAAATATTACTTCATAAAGACTCAGTTCTTACTTCTCCCCTTTTCCCCTCCTCTATCTTCCCCTCCTCTCCACTCTCTACTCCTCTCCCTTGACCTTTCGTTTCCTTCTACTTCCTTTTCTTTCTATTCTATGTTCACCACCCTATAATCTCATCTTGTATCATTACTTCAAATTCCATCTTTATTTCTAATTGTTTATGTCCAGCCCACAACTTGCCCCTGAAAAGGTACTTGCAAATCCTTATTAAGTACCACTGGTTGTTTCTAAACAAAGGATTATAGATATCTCAACCCAACATTTCCAAAAGAAAATTCCTAAATGCCCTGTTCTGCCACATTTGTTTGATCCTCAGTTTTATTCGTCTTAGCCAATGGCAATTCCATTCCTGTGGACAGCTTCTGGTCATTCTTAATTTCTCACAATTGAATTCAATCAGTTAGGAATTCTGTTGGATTGACCTCCGAGATATGTCCAGAAGCTGAGCACTTTTTACCACCTCTATTGCCACCCCTTGGTCTAAATCACTATCTTTTCTCAAATGGCCAAATGAAATAAACTCCTAATTAGTTTGTCTCTGCCTCCAACAGCAGCCAGAATTTTAAACAGATTTTGAGATTCTCTGCTCAAATCCTGTAATACCTCTCTACTTCATTCAGAGTGAAAGCCAGAGATTTTACAATAACCTACAAGATTTTGCATGAGCTCTCTATCCGTATATATCATCTCTCTAATCTCATCTCCTACAATTCACTTAGCTGCCCTTCACCTTGCCCCCAGCCGGCTATTCGGCACTTCCTTGCTGTTGTTCCACACATCAGGCATATTCCTTTTTTTTTTTTTAATTGTTTTTAAAATTTATTTTTGGGAGAGAGAGACAGATTGCAAGCAGGGGAGGGTCAGAGAGAGAGGGAGACACAGAATCTGAAGCAGGCTCCAGGCTCTGAGCTGTCAGCACAGAGCCCAACATGGGGTTCAAACTCACAAACCATAAGATCGTGACCTGCTCAACTGACTGAGCCACCCAGGTGCCCCATATTCCTAAGAGCATTCACACCTTTGTGCTCAATTTCCTTTACCTGGTAAACTCTTTGTTGGATTAAACCATTGCTTAATCCCATCATATTATTTAGATCTTTTCAAAGAAGCCTGATCTCTTTTTTAGTAATGAAAAAGTTTCCTCTTATTGCTGGGTTTCTTTCGGCTACACCAATTATCATCTTCTACATTTCTGTACTGTAAAATTTATTTCCATATCATAGTTCTTATTTATGGTTATACAAAAACTTAAGTTCAATAGTTCTAAGAGGCTTTATGTGTTTCCACTATATAGCGTAAGTGTCTAGAAGATAGCACAACTCAACAAATTAATTGACTGGGAATAATAAGATACTATGTTAGAAATGAACAGGGAGAGGATTACTAGACACTTGACATGTCAATGCTCATTGCATTACCTGAAATGTCAGAGTACTTTTTCCTGGGCAACACATGAAAAACATTTTGAAAACTGCTATCTGTATTCCTTGCATGAGAAAGAACTACAGTTCCAGAATTCCACAAATCTTTCTGAATCCTGTTTTAGAGCTTCAGCTGGGATAGCTGTTAATTTCTTAGTATTTACTTGTTATTTACAAATCAAAGTATTAATTTCACTTTAAACACTGGAGAATACCTCTTCAGGTAGTTTATGATGCCAATGGCAGGTGACTGTCTTTCTCATACTATCTTCACATACACTATAAATGGAATTACAGGAGATCACTTACCATTCAATTACCAGTGCACCTAATGCTTGGTCTTTGAAGCTGCACTGTGCATTTTAAAAAGGGCTATTTAGTTAAGCCACATAATTTATTTAAGAAGGTTTGGAAAATACACATGGCATCTATCTTTTCAGTAGGTAGCACACAGCATGTAAGAGCAATTAGAAACAAAACTGAAAATTAAATTCCTACAACTTAAACAGAAGCATCCCGCTTGTCAGAATTTGTCAGAAAATCTATTTACATGGGCTTCACTGAAGAGAGAGAACTGTCCTACTCAAAATAAAGCGCAGGGTCTGCTTTCAAGCCTTTAACACACTAATATCTCCAAGAAATTTACAAATCTGTGTTCCAAGTTTCAAGTAGACATTCATAGTAGGTCACAGTTGATGGTGTCCAGGCAGACAGGTGTTTGGAGACTGTTTACAAGGCAGCGTTTTAAGTTGGGAAAGATCATGTTGGCCTTTGTAGCACACTGTGTGTGCAAATAGGTTTCTTGTTCAAGCTTCTGCAACAAACAGTGGCAAAGCCGTTTGCAAAATTGTGTCTAATAAGACAGCTTAAATGTGTTGCCACATGGGTATTTCTGATCTAGTTTTACAAGCTCTCTGAAGGAGGCTGCATAAGGAATCAAAGAATCTGCCAGCAGTTGAGATGCAACCCCAGGAAACGTCAAAGGCAGATTTCAGCCTAATGTTCTCGTGAAATGGTAAAAACCAGAGAAGTGAGATCCATGCGTGTGTTGTTTCAAAGGACCCTCTGATACACTGGTTATGTGCTTAGGGGAGAGACTAGTCACCAGAATCCCCAGGGTTTCCCTTTAGTGTGAGCGTCTGTCTCCTCAGTATTCTCCCAGGCATGATGACTGCTTTGTGCGCAGAGCCTGCATCATAAAATTCACCCAGGCTTCTTAGCCACAGGAAATCCCCTGAGAAAAACAGAGCCAGAGGCGAATACTCATCTAGTCCCTCCCTGTCTAACAACACTAAATTTTTTTTCCAGAAGATAGTAAATTAAAACAACATTAAGTAGGGAAAACAAGTGATGGAATTCCCTGACCCTCAGGCCACATTCCAAAATAGGGCAGACAGAACCATTCGTTGTTTTTTAGTAATGGTGGAAAATCGGAGATTAGGGGTGGGTGAGAAGCTGTGGGCTGATGATATGTCGGCCATCTTCAGATATTTTTTCCATGTCACCATGCAGGCTATTTACCCACTTGATTGGGAAGCTTACTGAAACACTCAGGTAACACACTGATGTTAAGATTTAGAGGGATAGTAAATTCAACATGCCCTGTCCAAAGAAATACATGTGGCAGCTGGCTTTAAACAGAGGTCACCTAACACTCATTGCAATAAGCATATGGAGGAAGGCTTGGTGAATCTGCAAGATGTTATTTCCTTAAACGTTTAATTAAGTAAATTAAAATGAATTTACCCTTAACTGGCAGAAGTGACACATACATTCTTCCCTTCAACAAGCCTCTATTAAATGCAAAGTGAAGGAGAGATTTTCATAAAGAAAAAGCAGTCAATTTTCTAATTAACTTAAAGGAAAACACATCACCAACAACTTTCAAACTTGAATTCTCTGCAAAGTCACATCTCTGTTTTACAACTATAATGGCTATTTAGAAAGGTTAAATACCCTCACTTCATGGACTGTTACTGCTTCTCTGGTCTGAGACCCATTCTTGTCCTTCTGCCAAGCTCATCTTCCCATTATCTGACTTTGGACTCTCTATGTGTTTATAATCACATATAATATGATATGATATATATATATATATATATATATAATACATATAATATGTAGATATATAGTACTATATATTATCTTTTTCCCCTAAATACTGACCAGAGCTTGCCAGGGATCTAGAAGGCCTTGGTTTCATACTGGATTAGGTGTTTCCCAGTTCAGTTGCTTGGGAAAGTCATTTAAATTTCCATAACATCTGACTCTGTCTGTATAATACAGGGACTGGGAAAGATGAGTTCTCACATTGGTTCCTAACAGAGTATCTTTTTATGCTATGACCATGCCTAGTCTAAAGTCCCCTATGAAAACAGGGTGGGTATTTGAGGTGAGTATTTGAAGATTTACACATATCTGAGTCATCATATCCTTGCTTTACACTTAGATAGCACTAAACTTTTTAAACCATTTCACATACGCTTTCTTATAACAACCCTGCATGGGACATAGGAGAGACATTACTGTTATGTTTTTTGGAATGAGGAAAAGGAAATGCAGAGTTAGGAATTTTCAATCTCCCATCTAGTGTCACATGCATACCTGCTTTATTCCCACTCTGTTTCAGATATGAAAGTGCAATAACACATTGTCCTTAGAAATAAATACAAATAGCCTTTAGGATCCTCATTTATCACTTTTTAAAGAAGGTACAGGATATTTCAGTATCTTGGATAAACTATCAAGTGCAGCTCACTAACTATATAGAAGCAATGAAGTAGTTGTTGTTTTTAATGGACAACAAAAGCTCTGTGAACCATACCAGAGGATAGGCAGCCTTGTCATAAAGCAAATGCCAGGAATTTATTTAACATATGTATATATTACGGCAGGCTACTGTATCAAATTGAATAAGTTATGTTATGTTGCATTAACAAACCTCAAAATCTCAATGGCTTATTCTAAGGGTCCATCAATGGAAAGGTATAGATCATTCCCTAACATCTTTACTCAGAGACCCATGATGTTAGTGTAGCTTCTACATAGTTTATACCCAGGCTCATGGAGGAAGGGATGGAATAGGGCTATGGAAATTATACACTGGCCCTTAACATATCTTCCAACATGTGATAAGCACTCTTCAGCTCACATGTGATTAATCTAAAAAGCCATATGATCATGCTTGAGTTAAACAGAGTTGTGTTATGTATTCAACCAGTGGGGAAGGATAAAAAAGCATGGTAAAGATTAAAACAAATTACCATTTTTCTTATTTCTGAAATAATTTGATATGTTAAAGACCGTAAAGATGACTAAGGTAACTAGTTATTTATATATGATTTAAGCAGAAGTACCAAACTATAACAACGAGATGTCAAAAAATAGGTTAAAGACCTCCTCCAAAAATCTAATCCTTCATAAAAGTATTGAGAACATTGTCCAAACCAGTTCAAAATCAATCTTTTTTAAACTCTGTAAATCAAACAAAACTTTGTAATAATCCCAGAATAGTTATTCAAGAAAAAATGGCTAAATCTCAATGAAAATAACAAGTTTTGTGGTGTTTTAACTTGCCATAATTCTTTTCATTTCCCTCTTGACATATTTTTGGTATCCTTGAAAACAAACAGCCTTGCAATTATGGTAACTATAAAAACCAGCTGCCTAGCAGTTTAGCAGCCACTGTAAGGGACAGATCAGGGTTGAAGCTCCTCAAAAAGTCCCAAGCCCAGGAAAGAATCACTATTTGGCATGTGTGGAAGGTCCCTGAAAGACCTCTATTCTTAGGATTTGTCTGTACTGACATGACTCAATGTATGCACTCAGCAAAATGAGGAATACCAAGGGCATTTGTCAAAAATAATCACTGGCAATTGTTTAACATCACAGAAGCTTGAAGCAGCCAAAACAGCTGTGAATAATAAAAGATTCACCAAAAATGTTAAAAAGACAAATTGGGAAAGCAGGTGTCCATAGTGGACTTTGAAAAACTCTAATGTATTTATGGAAATTTAGAAGGTCACATAAATATAAAGGACCTTGCATATGCCCAGAAAATATTTAAGGCCCTAATCTCTCCTCTCTGGCTGACCTTGAGGGTCTGTATGAGAAGAAAGTGAAGGCTAAGGCAAGAGTTGCCTAGTGTTTATGGAAATCTCTGTCCAATCAAGAGCCAACTACGAAGCTAACTGGGAAAAGATTTCAATGGCTGCACCAGACAAATAATACAAACTTTATTAAAAATAGTCCAAACAAACAAACAAAAGAAACAACGCATACCAACAAAAATAATCCATGAGGATTATTCACTTTTTGGCTAAGCTAGTATCAGAAATAATAATTTCTATATAAACAAGCTAAATACAATTCACTTTGGGTGGGAAAAAAGTACTTCCTTCTTTAAGATTTTATTTTCCTGATGCACCCACAGTGAACCAGAACCTTGTTCAGGTGAGGCTACATTAGTGAAACAGAATGCGCAGTGTCCTGGGGCAGATTGCTAAACCTCCCAGATATGCATTATGTCCACATTTCTTCAGCCACAGAGCCTCTCGTGGTCTCTGAACATTGATGTAGCTTGGGCACATGGTGACCTAATTTGGAGAATGCAATCCTTGGCCTCCGTTGAAACTGTGTGTGGCAGCATGGCAGTGAACTCCAGCCACTGAAAGATGAGCAGAAGCGAGAGGTGTCTGTTCCAGGTCAAATCTTTCTAATGGAAATTGTTTTTTGACTCTAAGTGATTTGAAGGAACTAACTCTGTTTCCCTTCTCACTAATTGTAAAACAGACATCATGTAGGCAAGATGACCTTGATCCCTTAGTCAGTACAACACCTTAGAGAAGGCAAGTTCAAGAGAGAAGGAATCTAGGTTGTTATGTAATTGCATCAGCTAATTGACCTACATTCCACGACCTATCTCTGGCTTCATGTGACAGAAAATGATCTGATTGAATTGATACACTTTATCTTTTAGTCTTCTTTATTACCTATACCCATAAGTACTAAAATATTTCTTCTTATCCTCTAATGAATATGTTGAGCAGTTTATTGAAATTGAAGTCAAAAAATTGGGCTTATTTTCCTCATCAAGAAATTCCTCCCTTTATTTCTCCAGGGATCTCCTTTTTAATTCTTTTAAAATCTTGTAAAAATTAAGTATCTAATTTTATGGTGAAATAGCGTCTCCAAATATAACATATTTCCTGCAAACATGTCTTGATAACTATTGTTTTGTATCAAGTTAAGTTAGTTTTGATTGGGAAATTCTGATTAGCATTTCTTTCCAGTGGGTTTTCTCTCATTCAATTAGGAAGACTTAAATACATTTTCAAATCATAATAGTATTAATTCTTCAGGGAAGAATTCTTCAGGGAAATCCAGTGAATCTTCCTTACTGGCATTTCTGGGCTACTTTCAAAAGTTAATTTTCTCTGATACAAGATGTAGCTTAACTAAAAAAGATATATAAATTTTCAGAAAGATCATAGAATAAATGTTTATCATGGGTCTACCATATAGGAAATATCACCTTATCTCAATCTCAAATCCCTTTACTATATCCAAGTTCATGCAAATATTCCATGTACAGCACACACAAATGTTTACATAATATTGTATTGTATAGTATTATATGTGAATATTACAAGTATAAATATGTTACTACATAAAATGTATATTTTTATTTTAATATTCAACAAGCTAATTTTATTTTAATATCAGTTTTTAACCAATAGAAGGGGCAGATAAAACTGAAGAGAACAGGGGAGGGCCTGATAGAAGTTGAACATAGCCATTGCAAATGTAAAAGCACTGGCAATGTTTTACCTATGTGCATTTTATTCACGTCTCTTTTCATTTTTTTAATATAAGTACTCTTGCAATATTTTCATAGCATCAATGTTATAAATACTCATTTTGATCTATGCATAGAAACTACCTAAATTGCTTCAAAATGTTGATGGTTTTTATATCTCTGCCCATGGTGCCACTTCTGAGTTCTCATTTACACTTGATTGGGGTTATTATATAAGAAAGACTTTTTAAGACATTGCAGTCTTCACACGACTTGCTATTTAGATAGTATATTAGGAAAGCTTGTCAATGCTAAATGTCTTTCTAGACTGTGAAATGTGAGTTGTCTGCTGTTAAAATAAAAATATGAAGATAAAATTAAAATTTGACTTTATAAACAAAAGTGTATCGTTTCACTTAAAACCAATTTCATGAGTAATTTTATTTCAAACCACATCTCTGTCTTCGACTAAAACGATCCACAATGTGATTAGAAGTTGGTCATTAACATGGACATTTAATGATGGCTTTATGATTGACTGCAGCATGATTCTGCCAACACTTCCCCTGAGCAAAGTCATAGGAATATCATGAATCAAGGACAAAGAAAGAATTTCACTCTGCAGTTACCTTCTGGAACTTTTTTAAAATGCTGATTAATTAAAAATAACCTCAAGAGATCAATTTTTTTGCATTAAACTATCCATTCATTGCTTCCTAGGCATCCACAATTGTCAGAAGATGATTGTGTATTGTGAAAAGTCATGAACCATCTTCATCCTCCATGTCAACAAAGAGAATTTACCTTTTAAACACAGGGAAATAAGAAATGTAGGTGAAAACTTACACCAGATTTTTCAGCCTATGGAAACATTTCCTTCTTTGTTTTTGGAGATGTTACTTAAGGAGAAAAAAATGCTTAAGAGTTATACAGACAAATAATTTAACAAAATTCTTCAAGCTATTTTCTTATTAAATCAAAATAAATATTGAAATATTAAATTCTCTCAGCATTTTTTTGATTAAATGTTGTTTAAACCTTTTTTAACACTGCATTTCACAAACACAATTGAGTGTGGAATCACCATCCTCTTTTACCCCTAACATCATTATTAAAACAGTGTTCTCATATGCCATTTACAGAAACATCTGTTCCTAGTTATATGGATTTCTAGAACACGGAGAGTCCCATAGATTCCATTCAGTGTTACTTACTGTCTCTGTATACATATAACATACTTTCTTCTTACCTAGACTTTTTGCAGGTGTTCATTTCACAATATACACAACTATCTAATCATGATGATGCCCACCTGAAACTAATATGTCAATTATATCTCAATAAAAATAATCACCTTCAGGGGTGCCTGGGTAGCTTAGTTGGTTAAGCCTCCAACTCTTGATTCTCTCTCAGGTCATGATCCCAGAGTTGTGGGTCGAGCTCTGCATGGGGCTCTGGACTGGGTATGGAGTCTGCTTGGGATTCTTTCTTCCTCCCTGTCTGCCCCCCCTCCTAAAAGTAGCTTCAAAACAGAAAAAAAAAATATGTCAACATGCTCAAAATATTTGCTTCACTCCTGGGCACTATGCAGATTATCAGACCCCAGGAACTGAATGTCCCAGAATGCCCTTTCCTCTATGGTTCCAGGCAACAGTTGGTCAAAGTGAGACTGTACTAGATTTGGAAGGCAAAAATGAAGGAGTTGCCATGATCCTCTGAGAGGTAATCATTTCTTAGGGGTGGTGAGAAAAACCACCACCTGGAATGTGGCAGGGGGTACTCATCCCAGCTTTAATGCCAACATTTCTTCCCATCCACAAATCCCAATGATTAATAGCAAAACCAAGCCCACCTCAGACCACAGACATTTTGCGTGAAACTCAGAGAGACCATAAGCTGTGAAGAACTGACATTCTTCCACAGATCCCCACAGTCGCCCACAATTTGCAGTACAATGACAGCATCTGAACATCCCTAGATTCCAGGTGTCCTGGCAAGTTCCCTTTCACTTGTGCCAAATATGGTTATCAATTTGTCCTAGTTTATTTAACTCCCCCTGTGGGAGCTTTTCTTCCCTAGCTACACCCACAATTTTTAAAGATCTAATTCTTATAACAAATCTCTTACTCCAGAGTGGTCTTCAAAGATTTGCTTCACTTGGTAAACCATGACTGATATAAACATATTTGTATCATCATTGCTTGGTCTTTGGAATCAGATTTATACTCTGGTGTTCATTTTCCCCTAAAAACATACACACAGTGGGAAATGCAGGAGAGAGACTGGTCATAACGTGTGTTTCCCTAAACATCGGGCAAACTCTCAGGCAGAGATACCTAGTTATATCATGACCAATGCTATTTTGAACTTCCCAAATTTTAGAATTTTATCACAGGTTACATCCTTTGCCCTTATTAGATTGCATTTTTTTTCAGTTCAGAAACATAGAGTAAATGAATCTAAAGTCCCCTACAAAAGCAATCACATATTTTAAAGTCTGTATTTTTTTAAAAATTTTAATGTTTATTTATTTTTTAGAGAGAGAAAGAGAATATGAGAAGAGGAGGAGCAGAGAGAAAGAATGCAAAGCAGGCTTCAGGCTCTGCACTGTCAGCACAGAGCCTGACATGGGGGCTGGAACTCAGGAATCATGAGGTCATGACCTGAACCGAAGTGAGACGCTCAACCAACTGAGCCACCCAGGCACCCCAAAATCTGTCCTTAAAAGTATATACTTTTCCGGGAACCTGGATGGCTCAGTTGGTTAAGTGTCCGACTTTGGCTCAGGTCATGATTCCATGGTTCGTGGGTTCCATCACCGCATGAAGCTCTGTGCTTACAGCTCAGAGCCTGGATCCTGTTTGGGATTCTGTGTCTCCCTCTCTCTCTGCCTCTCCCTCACTCACACTCTGTCTCTCTCTGTCTCAAAAATAAATAAGCTATAAAAAATTTTTAAAGCTAACAATTATTTACTTTTTAAGAAATGATTTTACTCTGATGGATATAAATTTAGGAAGTGATTCAATGAAAAGAGAGTAATTCATCGTTAGACTGAATGTCCTTGTAAAGAACTTATATATGTTTGTCTTTGTAAACAATGTCTTTACAAATAATAATGTTTTGAGCCAAACATTGTTATTCAAGTGTAACTTAACAAATGCTTCATTTATCAAAGTATGAATATTTAGCAAGTGGTGAAGCAATGGTATATTAGAATATACAGTATTCTTTGGTCAGAAGACATAGATTTTTGCCAAAGTCTACCACTCATAAATTAGCTGGGGATCTGAAAAAAATCATTTGACCTCTCCAGGGACTTTGTTTCCATCTGTAAAAATCAGAGGATTGGAATTTTTTGAGTTAAAGGAACATAAATGTTTAAAGACTCATAGGAGTTCTAAAATCCAATATTTTATAAAAATTTGAAGCTTACTCTTTGATCAAGAAAATCTTATATACCAAGAAAGATTCTTGATAGAAAAATGAAAGATTATGATTATGCATTTTCTGTCTCATTAGGAACACATAATGGATATCAGATAACATTCTCTTCATCAACAAGGGACATTGTTTCAGACCATGATCATTGTATCAGGTCATACACAGTAACCAGCTTAAGAAAGACTGGTATGTTAAAGAAATATTTGCTTCTAAAATTAATGGTCCAGAGCAGATGCAATTTTTCTGCCTTCTTTCTCTGTTTTTGTTGCCTCTATCTTCTATTGTTTGTGCAACTGCTTCTGCAACCACCTTGCCTTCCCCATTTTAATAAATGCTACTCTCAAACTACATCAACTAAGAAAGAAAGTGAGTTCTTTTTTATTATTAATATATTATTTTTATTTATTTAATTTTAAATTAAGAGAGAAAGAGAAAATGTGAGTAGAGAGGAGGGGTATGAGGGGAGAGAGAGAGAGAGAGAGAGAGAGAGAGAGAGGAGAAACTTAAACAGGATCTGTGCTCTGTGCTGGGCACAGAGCCCAATGCAAGGCTCGATCCCACCACCCTGGGATCATGATCTCAGCTGAAATCAAGAGTTAGATGACCAACTAGGTGCCCCTAGAAAGTGATTTCTAAAAAGAAAACCAATGAACCATTACTGGAAGAGAGAAAGGATATGCTGAGAATAACAAAATTATAGCCAATACAACAAAATCAAAGATCCACTACACTCTAAAATGAACTGCATCTTATTTTTTTAAAAAATGTCACCTTTTGGGATGCTTGAGTGGCTCATTTGGTTGAACATCTGACTCTTGATTTCAGCTCAGGTTATGATCTCACGGTTCATGAGTTTGAGCCCCACTCACATTCGGCTCTATGTTGACAGCGTGGAGCCTGCTTGGGATTCTCACTCTCTGCCTCTCTCTCCCCCTCCCCTGCTCGTGCTTCCTCTTTCTCTTTAAACACATAAATAAATATTTTAAAAATGTCATCTGTTACTTAATTCTAACAATCTTGTAGAAATATCAGAACGATACTGCTTTTCTGGGATTTGTTTAAACTTGCACAAAATTTATTTTCTTAGAGTATGATACTTGGACTCTTATTATAATTTCTTTCACCTCTGTCCATTTGTGGAATAGTATAAAACATGATGAGGAGTGAGTTTATTGTAAGGTTAATCATATTGGATCTAAGTGAATGTTCTGGATTTGCCTTTAAATAGTTATGTGACATTGATCCAGAACATATATAAGTATTAGTCTCTGTCAGCTGAAAATGGAGTTAATAAAGCCGCATTCTCTTCCATTTTTCCTGGAAATAAATAATCTAATTTATATTTCTAAATTGCTAGTGGCGTGATTTTAAATGTGTAAATGCATTTTAATTATATGTGATAAAGGTAATTTCTCCAATCATAATTTGTTCCTAAGAGAAGGATGGAATGTGAAAGGCCAACAACACTAATCTTCACCTTCCCTGATTGTATATTTCTGAGAAAAAAAAAAAAACTCATTTCTAAGTTATCCAGATCAAAATAAAGCCTCTCATGGATAGTTGAACTTTAGCATTAAATTATTTTAATCTTCATTTGTTTAAACTCAACCATGTTTGATTTTGTTTTTCCAAACAAATTATTTTGTTAATTAAAATAGAAATATTATATTTTAATATATATTAATATGTAATATATTTATATGTAACATAAGACAATTATATTAATATAATTTATGCCATATATAATTCATTATATAATAAAATATATGCCAAATATAATGTGCCATATATTCAAATATTTTTAAAAATAACTTATTGGTTTTGGTTTTATAATCTCTTTACACGGTCTAGAAAATTTGCCAAAATTATTTTAGTTCATGGACAGTGGCCTATCATGGTACAGATGGTTACATATGCCATTTTTATTAAGTGTAGGATTATACAAAATCAGCATATCCTAGATTGTTTCATGAAAAGATTTTAGACATCAAAGTAGAGTCTGTTAGATTTAATATCATTTGTTTAATATCAGATTCTAGAAAATATGAAAAGGAAGAGGAACACATTTTTGATATTTACCTCCTAATGATGCGAAGGAGTATTTCTACAGATAAAGTCATCATGATGGATCTTCTTTCAGCTGGAAGAGAGTCCTCTAAAGTAACAAACTTTCTGATAGAAATCCAAGAATTACATTCCTTTTTCCAGAAGTATTTTAACCAGTTGCGGTAAGGTGATTAAACATTTGAACACAGATAATGTATATCCTCCAAATTTTGTCTAGTGAGTATATTAGGTATTTATCTAGAGAAACTTAAGTATCATAAATCTCCCTCAAGACCTTAAGAATAAAGGGGTTGGATGAATTGTTAACACACACACACACACACACGCGCGCGCACACACACACGCACACATACAGATATCTCCTAAAACAGCAGGCCATGAATTAAATCTGAAATTCCTAAGGAAACAAACCAGAATTTATCAAATCTTCTTGGACCAAAGCCATTATACTCCATCTCTCACTTACAGACATTTTAAGAATAATGTACTGACATAAGTAATGAAGTCATGTTTTAGAAATGGAGGAAGCAGCAAAAAATAATTATTTGAATGGAAAGAAAGTGGGTAAATGAACGTCAGTGAAGACAGGACAATCTAAAAGAATTCTGATATTTTCATCTCAGGATCTGATCTTCTATCTCCAAGGCTGGCCAGGGTGTCCTGAATTTGTATGACTTGTTTATAGTACTTAAAATATTTATATGTGCAGGTAATGATTCTGATTAAAAAATGAGAGAACACACTTTGCATAGAGAAAGACTTAATTATTGCTGGAGTAGAGGAAATATTCTGGCCTAAGAGAGATTTTAACTGTGTCTTACTGCTTCATCCTGAGTTAATCATCTCCTTGTCAGAGATACATGCTAACATACAAAAAGATCTGTGCAAATTTTTAGAACGGCATCTAAATCTATTTCAAAATATGTGCTAGAGGAGTACACCCCTTAGCTTGATTATAATTAGAGCAGTCACATGAAATTTTATTTATCCTTTCTAAAGTCTATGTTTGAGGATTTGATGCAATTCTTCACACTTTAAATTTTTATCATGACAGATAGAGGTTATATAAAGTATTATGATCCTACACCACCCCCCCTTAAAAAAGGCCCTTAATCAAAACTAGAGCAGTTCCATTCAAATAAGTAAGAATTAGTAGGGCCTCATCTGTCTCTGGGAAATACTGACACCGTAAGTTTTATAGGCCAATTCATTCTTACCCTCAGACTTTTTTAAAGAGCTCATATCATAGGGCCTTTAAAATCAAATCACTGTTATATATGATTTCTTTTCCATCCATTTACAAATGTCATTTTTAATTCATTTCTAGATTGCACTTAATTGAGAATGAAACCCAGACCATGACTATCACCAGGGGCACATTAATTTTAAAGTTCCCTTATAGGAGATTTGTTTTTAATCACAGTGATTTTTCTTTTTCATCTCTATTTGCATTATGGCTGGGCAAAGGGCAAGAAGAAATATTGAGTCCATCTAACTTTTATTGATTAAGATGATGTGAAAAACTAACTGACTTTCATTAATTATCTAAGCAGCCTACTCAGTACCCAGAATATGGGCATTTAAGTATGGTATTTCATTCCATAAAACATCATAATCATCTATGGTGTTTACATTATTGCAGATGCATAATGGGTCATATCCTAAAATTATCATGACCCATGCCATGAATTTCTGGTAGATGCTTTTAATGTTGGGATGAATAAAAACATTGAAATGAAAATTTGAATGGATGGAGGTGGGGAAATGTCATGAAATGGAATAGTTTAATTGAAACGCAAGTCCAAACTGTCCCAACCAACCCTGTGCAGCAAAACACACTGATGGGTTCCAAATGCTCTCAAAATAAAGGCAACAATTCTTTTCTTCTTGTTGTTGTGTTTTTGTTTTGTTTTGTTTTGTTTTGTTTTGTTTGAGAGAGAGAAAGGGAGCATGCGCAGGGAAGAGGGGCAGAGACAGAGGGAATCCCAAGCAGGCTGCATGCTCAGCATGGAGCCCAATGTGGGACTTGATCCCAGGACTCTGGGATCACGACCTTAGCCAAAATCAAGACTCGTATGTTCAACTGACTGAGCCACGCAGTCACCCCATGAAACAATTTTTGATTGCCCAACTTAATTCTGAAGATTCCATCCATATTAGAGTTCTTTCAGTTCTCAATTTCTCTAAACTCTTAGCCAAAATGAGTTGTTCACAAAAACTTTTTCCTTGGTCAGAAATACTTTCCTCTTCTTGCTCATTCCTCCACAATATCC
Source organism: Cryptoprocta ferox (assembly GCA_028646485.1). Classification (NCBI taxonomy): domain Eukaryota; kingdom Metazoa; phylum Chordata; class Mammalia; order Carnivora; family Eupleridae; genus Cryptoprocta; species Cryptoprocta ferox. The sequence goes on from CM053560.1 coordinate 18,637,314, forward strand.
CTTCAGAGTGGTTAACTCTTATGTCTTCTGCCATATCAATTATCTTAACTCTCAGTCATACTGCCTCAGATTAGACTAGAGGGCTTCCTTTATATTCTTCTCTGTCACCAGCAAAAGATACCACAGCAGACTTACTATTTTATAGCTCTGGGAGTCCTAAGTGTGAACTGAGTCTTACAGGGCTCAAGTCAAGGTGTCAGTAGAGCTCCTTTTCTATTGGAGGCTCTAAGGGAGAATCTATCCCTTGTCTTTTCCAGCACCTAGAAGCCGCCTGCATACTTAGCCTGTGGCTGCAGCACTCCAACCTCTGCTTCTGTAATTACACCACTTTCCCTAACTCTAGCTCTCTCTGCCAAGGATCTTTGTGATTACATTGGGCTCACCTGGATAATATAAGATAATCTTCCAGTCTCAAGATCCTTAACTTAATCACACCTGCAAAATCCATTTTGCCATATAAATGAATGTATTCACATGAATCTAATTCACAGGGATTAGAAACTAATGGACATCTTTGGAGGAGATGATGCATTATTCTACCGAATACAATGGGGATATTTTAAAAGTAATGATTATTTTGCAGAAATTAGCAAAATTTACTTCATTGACTCAACACTTTTCACTGATTCTTCGCTATGTGGAAGGAATTAATAGTAAAAACAAAGATGTGTCAACAACAAAGCAACAATAGGATCTCAAGACAACTACATAGTAACTTAGTATTTTTCTGATGGGTGCAGTACTTCCTGAAAATTATATGTGTAAAAAATATATAACTTAATTTTTACACTAATGAATGTTAATAGTATATCTCAGCCTTCTAACTAATGGGAGAAATAATAAGCACAGTCAATTATGGGTTAACTGAACTCAATCAATTCCATGTCATTCTCTTTACTTCACTCCCTCTGGGGAGGATTTGATCTCAGGGAACCTACCTAACATCATAGACTTGTTTCTTTCCACATTACCTTGCTGGTTTCTAAATTGTCATCATCCGTTCATGTTGAAAGTAAAATTTCCTCATCCTGCTCCCGTTCCTGGGTTTTGTGGCCCAGGATCCTCTGTATCTACAGACTTTCAGTGTTATCTCCACACTTACTTGGGAAACACATATAGAAGCATAATAAGAAACAAACTATTGAAACTACTGAAAATGAGAAAGCTATGGCAGAGGCAAAAAAAAAAAAAAGAAAGAAAGAAAGAAAGAAAGAAAGAAAGAAAGAAAGAAAGAAAGAAAAAGAAAACGACAGCTTCTCCACAACTGTGTGTTCTTTTTATATATTTGTATGTATGTTATAATGAAGCCTTTCAAATTTATTTTAACAGAATATTTTCTTGAGACCAAATCCTACATGAAAGTCAAAGGCATGAAATAGATAGTAATGGAACTATTTTGCTATTACTTCCCAAGAATTTTGAGGGCTCAAGAGAAGCACAATTATCCATCAAACCCCACTGCTTCCCCACAACACTCATCATGGAAAAACCGATTTTAGGATGAAACAAGCACGTATTTGGACTCCAGCTTTATAATTTGATAGTCATTAACATGGAGCAATATTTCCTAATTCCACTGTGCTTCACTTTGATTATCTAAAAATGGTCTGATTTATCTAACTTTCCAGAATTATTTTTAGGATAAAATAACCAACTATGTGCCTGGCATGTAACAGTTTTTATATATATATATAAATATATACCTTCTCATCAAATAACCTCTGAAGGATAATTTTTTGTCTTTTGAGAAGTTTTATTGTTTACCCATTTTTTGGAGTGATAAAGCACAAATTAAATCATATTTTGGTATCCCATGTCTCATAGGAAACAAAGTAAAGATGAGGATTCCTGATGAATATGGTGTTTCATAAAAGTGAGCACCAAACCGGAAGTGCATTTTAGAAACAAGAAACATTCCACAACGCATATTCTCTAAAGAGCTTTTCAATATGATTTGCTTATATGTTAAGATATGCAAGAGGTGAAATAGCCAATGAAACATAGAGAAGCCCATATAAACACAGAGAAGCCCATATTTGTCTGCAGCCTGCCTCCCTTGCCAAGTTTCAACAAAAGACTCTCCAAAAGAAAACAAAAAAAAAAAAAACAAAAAAAAACAAACAAACAAAAAAAAAAAAAACGCCTGGATATCCATCCTGGTTTGTGGCACAAAATAGGGAGTTCTGTTTTGCGAATTAGGAATACAGAACAAATTCCTTCTCTAATTAAATGAGTCAGCTCACTTTGATTCAAGACCCTCTTATCAATGGACAGACCTACTACAGTAAAACCTTGGGTTGCAAGTAACTTGTTCTGCGAGTGTTTCACAAGATGAACAAACATTTCTAATAAAAAAAAAACAGCGATATCTTACAATTTTAGCAGTACATGATGACAAAAGTCACATGATCACAACGGAGTCAATGGTTCTTGAATTTCACTGTGATATACAAGTACTTTGATTACAAGCCTATTTCCAGGATGAATTATGCTTGTAAACCAAAGTTTTACTGTTACTCTCAAAGACTGAAAAAGTGGGAAATAAGTAAATCTATCTATCATCTGTCTATCTATATTGAAGCCCAAGACACAAGGAAAGCAAAGCAAATGTCTTTTCCATTTGAAAGATCTGACAGTATCCAAATAAGATCCTTCATTTCACGTTATAGAGGATTAAGAGATCTCTTTAAAATCAAGTCTGTAAAATCAAGTCTGGTCCATTAAGGACCAGTTCTATGGGGTTTAGCAGAGTTACTCTACGTATCTTTTTCTTATGTTATTAAAAATGCCTAATTTTATAAAATAATGAACATTTGAAATAGTTCCTAATTGCTTCCTTTTAGTTGTTCTAGAATAAGCTGAGGCTCACCTTCTACACCTCCCATCCCCACCATGGACAGGATTATAAAGCAGTAGATAGCAGCTTACATTTAACAGGATGGGACACACAGCTGGATGGTGTTGGCATTAAAGGTGATTTTGAAAGGCTCTGTCTCTGAAGAAAATGAGAGATGAATGAGCCGAGAAGAGAGAACTTTGAGTTGTTTCATGGAGAATTTGATGAGATTTCAGTAGAAATGCTAAGTTGTAAAACATGTGTCTCATTTCCTTCCTAAAATGCCCATGATTTACTGATGCATTGGGAAACCTGATCGATTGTTGTGATGTGTAGAGCAGTGAGATTCTGCTTTAAAATGAACGAATATTGCCACAGTAATCCCGGGAAGTCCTGCCACTCTTAATTCTGTGGTTCAAGTAACAAGCTAATACCTTTCAAAATGTAACCACACAGTATGAAAATTTTCTAATTTTCATTAGTCTGTTTTTTTTTCCCTCCTGTACTATCAGTTAGCAAACTGATTGGGAGAAGATTAAAATATATTAAGCATAATTTATGTTAGGGTCACCTGAATGTCTCAGTCAGTTAAGCCTCTGATTCTTGGTTTCAGTTCAGGTCATGATCTCAAGGTTTGTGACTTCAAGCCTCACATTGGGCTTTGCGCTGACAGTGCGGAACCTGCTAGGGATTCTGTCTCTCTTTCTCTCTCTGCCCCTCCCCTGCTTGCTCTCTCTTTCTCTCTCTCTCTCTCTCTCTCTCAATATAAATAAATAAACTTAAAAAAAGAAGAAGTTATGTTAACAGAATCCCTAGATCCTTTAAGCATTATAAAAACAAGGAGTGTTTCCCACAAGTAAAAACAAACTAAAACTATCAGTGTCTTAAACAGGCAAATATTTTATTCCACCATGCATTGATTCTAGAGGCCACAGTAACCCAGGGTTAGCTTAAATGTTCAAAAATATTAATTAGGAAAGAGGGTTTTTGGTGTGTGTGTGTGTGTGTGTGTGTGTGTGTGTGTTGTTTTATTTTGTTTTGTTTCTCTTTGAGCTCTGCCATTCCCAGGACATGGCGTTCATCCTCCTGATTGCTGACTGACAGAATGATGATTCCGTCACCTCCAGGCACTGTTTGTACATTCTGGGCAGGACAAAGGGTGGAAGGCCCAAGGGATACGCCAGTTGAGACTTTTTTCAAAAATGAAACATTCCCAGAAGGATTCCCAAGAGACTTCAGCTTACATCTTACTAGCCAGGACTTGTAACATGTCCACATCTAGATGCAAAAGAATTTGGGAAGGTGAGTGATTTGACTTCTTAGCCTCTATAAAGGGGGGAAAAAAGCAGAAAGTAAAAAAAGTTAAAAAAGCAGAAAAAAAAAACCAAACTGATTGTTACCAGAGGGGAGGTGGATGGGGGCATGGGTAAAATCGGTGATGGGGATAAAGAAATACATTTGTGATGAGCACTGGGTGATGTATAGAATTATTAAATCACTATATTATACACCTGAAACTAATAAAGCACTGTATGTTAACAATACTGGCATTTAAAATAAAATATAAATTATTTTAAAAAGCATAAGTAATAGTTTATATGTAACTAATCCTTAAGGTATGCCACATATATTATTAAATAATTAATCCTAATGACAGGCCCGTATAATAGTATTATACTAAATTAAAGATGGTAAAACTGAAACTCAGTATAAGAAAAGTCCCCAAGTTCATGAAATTAAATAGCAGAACTGCAGATCAAACCTAAGTCTGTCCTATATCGAAAAGGAAGCCTGTGGATACTCAGATAATTCATGAATAATACTTTATTCAGATATAAATAAGGGCAGGTGGGTTCAGTCAAAGCTGTGCTGTAAACACTCTATTAAATGGGTACATTACAATTGTTCTTGCATTTCTCATATATAAATGCAAAGAGTGAGAGAGAAGAAAATCTATATATTTGTTTTGCATCAAAGTAGGACAAATTTTTTGAACACATATTCCAGAATATACATGGTGATATTGAAAGAAGGGAATAATGTTTTATTTTCAGTTTCACCAGGTGGTCAGTCTCTCTTGTTTGCCCTCATTTAAGTTTAGAATACAGATTACTACAGAAAAGATAATGGTCTGATTGAAAACTCATGTCTGAATCTTAAAAGAGACTTTCTTATTAAATTTTGTCAACTAGACAAAGTGACATTTCTGGCATATTATCTTTCTCTGTGAAGCTTATCAAACCACTTAGACTCACTTCACCAATTGAAAACATTCCCCTCTCCAGTTAGAGATGGTGATGAACTTTAAAACCAGAAATTCAAAGGATCCAAAATGGTATATAATTTATCTACAGCATGTATTGGAGGAAAAGCAAATTCTTTAAAATGGTTAATAGGTTAAAAAGTTACGATTGTTTTACTTTCTCATAATTTTAGAAAGAAAATGTATCAAAAAATCACTGCATTATATATATATTAAAAATTCATCTTAAAAGCCTATGTAGATAGTATTTCATCCTCAACTATTAGATATATGCAAAAACCATTGAATAAGAAATGCATTTCTTATGATCATATAAAATACTTTTCAAATACACTGTTTATAGCAATGATAAATTACTACCAAGAATTAAGCAAGATAACTTTTCATTTTATTTTCTACATTGCTTCTAAAATGATATTCTGAAGATATAAACTTGGTAATATAAAATCCCGGAATCACTCATAAATTTTATTTTCCTCAAAAAAAAAATAAATTTTTTAAATTTAAATTTTTAAATTTTCCTCAGACAAATTTTAGATCTTTCCCTTGGGATATCCATAGTTTATGATCTTACTTTTATCACATTCACTTGCTTCTCGATTTTGTTTTATGTAAGTTCACAGATGAATGGAATATCACATTCATGTTTTTATTGATTTCCATGTCATCAGCCAATTTTACTATGTGTATCATAATTTAGTCCTGAAGGGGTATCCCATAATTGACTGGTAAGTCTAGGGTTTATGGATGTTCCCTTTCATCAGTCACATGTTCCAGGAGACATAAGTGGTGGAAATCCCCAATCCCTCTCTTTCTTGGCAATAATGAAAAATCCTCATTGAAATCGTTAGCTATTTTATAATATCTATAACAGAATCATATATTATCTATTAAAATACTCGTCTACACACACACACACACACACACACGAATACATACGCATACTGCTCAAAAAGTATAGTCTTCATTATCTTTTTTCTCCTCTATCAAATTTTGATGATATTTACTATTCAATATAATTTTATAGAATTTTCCATTTATAAACATTTCAACTTCATTTGGTGTTTTACTTGCATTCTTAAAGTAAGACTCTGAGGACATGTATTATTTTTAATCCTATCTTATTTCTTTCTTTTGAAATATTATCCACTATTGATTTTCTTTCTAGGTAATAATTCCTCTTTTTCTTTATTAGATAGATTTTATGTGTCTTTTTCTTGCCAGTCCAAATTTCTCTTTTTTAAAAATCGCTATTAGGTCATTGATTCTCTTTCTAAATGCATTTGTATTTGTTTATTTTACTTGTTCTACTGATAAGCTATAAATCATGAACATCTTTTTAGTTTCTTATTACTACCTAGATACCTTATGTTTCACTTCTTCCTGCTCCAAAATCTAATTGGATGAAAGAATATGGGGCGCCTGGGTGGCTCAGTCAGTTAAGCGTCCAACTTTGGCTCAGGTCATGAACTTGAGGTTTGTGGGTTCAAGCCCCGCATCGGGCTCTGTGCTGACAGCTAGCTCAAAGCCTGGAGGCTGTCTTTAGATTCTGTGTCTCCCTCTCTCTCTGCCCCTCCCCTGCTCACACTGTCTCTCTCTCTCAAAAATAAATAAAACATTAAAAAAAAAAAAGAAAATATGATGAACCTGTGTTCTTTCAAAGTTGTTAGAATGTTTTCACATATATATTTCAGATTTCTTCAGGACTAACAATCTAGAAGTCCTAAGTAACTGAAATAAGCCTGCTGGTTGTATAGCTATTAGCAAAACCTTTATAGTATTTCAAATATATAATCTGAGAGCAATTCTCTCAATTAAATAGGTCATGCTTTCAATAAATTTTATGTGTATATGTATGAGGTATGTTGCCTAATACCACTATGTATAAATCCTCTTAAATATATTGTTTTTTTTACTTTTGAAAAATTCTGTAAGTGGAGGACACAATGCTGAATTTGAAAGATTTTTTCATGCTTTAATATCCAGATTTTTTACACTGTACTTTCTCAAAATTTTTACATTAGAATAACTTCCCTATAGCAAAATTCATTCTATTGAAGACTAATAAATAATAGCTGGAAATCCAGAGTTCCTAGTCACAAAGTTTCTTAAAATCTGCGGGAAGACTACACTGAGTTTCAAAGGAATAAATAAAGATAATGTTATCATTTAGAATATCCTGTAAGGGGGCACCTGAGTGGTTCAGTCTGTTAAGCATCTGACTTCAGCTCAGGTCATGATCTCACGGTTTCTGAGTTTGAGCCCCATGTCTGGCTCTGTGCTGATAGCTCAGAGCCTGAAGTCTGCTTCAGATTATGTGTATCCCTCTTTCTCTGTCCCTCCCGCACTCACACTATGTCTCTGTCTCTCTCTGTCTCTGTCTCTCTCTCTCAAAAATAAACATTAAAAAATAAAAAAATAAAAAAATTATACTTTAAGGAAGAAATGCAATGTAGTTTCTGCCTATAACCTCAGAATCTATTACTTCGAAGAGGTAATTCCCTCTGCATCACAGAAAGTTGTCCATCTGAGGCCCACCTAAATGGACATTTTTTTAAATTGGATTTGTCATTCCATTCGGATAGATCTTATCATGGTCATATGCAAGATTAGCAGGAAGATTGGGGGAGAGAGGAGTTGACCACCACTTAAACACACTACTACTGATTTTACCTGAAGAAAAGAGAAAATGTTTTTTATTATGCATAAGTAAGCTGTTAATTGTGTCAATTTTTGCTACCAAAATAATAAAGCTCATTCTTAGAACCACCAGTTTTTAATGTTTTATCTTATTTTTCTTAAATTACTTACCTCTCAGTGACCTGGATATCAAATTTCAAATAAGCCTACCAGTAAAAAAAAAAAAAAAAAAAAAAAAAAAAGGCCAATGTTTGCATTAATCTACATAATACAAATATTGATTAATTAAAAAAATATACTGCATATCAACCATAAGCAAAGATTGACATAGTACAAGATTCAAATATCCTTACCCTTTAACAAAGAATAGTTTTTCTTTTCTCTATTCTCTTTTAGGGTTCTTCTATTCACTATCAAGGACCATTCTTCTATTTATTGCCTAGATGCTAAGTAATTGATCATTGGCCTGGAATTATATCTCTTTGATTTCTTTGTGAATTTGCTTAATATAAAATTAATACCTCAACTTATTCAAGAGGATATTTATAGTACTTCATCAATTCAAAAACACAATTTGTCCTACATCTTAACATCTCTATAATTGGTGTAGGTCTTACAATTGATGGCATGGCCATAATTTCATTGGCTATGGTTTTGTGTTTCACTTGCTCATTTTTCTTTTTCTTTATTCTTAGTGGTTTATAGAATAACCACTTCATTCTTAATGGTTTATAGGTGCATCCTGTGATCGACAGCAACTTAGATTTGATGGAATATGGCATTGTCTTTATGTATCAGAGAAAGAACATTTTATGTGGGCTGGCAAGATGGTCAAGATCTTTCTGATCACACACTCTTTCTACCTCTGCTGTAGTGCCAGAATATACTGGGTCCAGCCTCTAGTTGCCAATGCAGCCAAATAGAGAAAATAAGATACTGCCCTATAAGTAATTTACTGAAGTCTCCAACCCACTACCACACAGACGTGGCTGTTCTCAAGGTTAACTGTGACAAACATCTTGCCAGATCCAACAGTCAATTCTATTGGCCTTTGTCTCACTTAGCTTCACAGCAGAATTGATCAGACTTGACAACATACTTCTTGAAATATATTCTACACATGAAAATTGAAATATTTTCTACATATGGCTTATATTTTACAACATTCTCTTAGTTTTCATCCTATGTTACTACTTTCTCTTTCTCAATCCTTTTAAAGGATAGAATTGAGTTTTGCAATCCCTAATTAATTGCTCCCTATTAACTCTTCTCTGCACTTTCTATGCTCCATATGATTCTTATAAACAATTGCATGTATATAACAATAAATATAGAAAATTATATAGATACAGTTTTAGATTATGTATCTTGAGTCTTGAACATTTTTACTGAGATTTTTTCTTTAACCCAAATTAATTATATATTAAAATTATATGTTATTTTTATTTATTTTTATATATTATTGTTATATCTATTAATCTGGCTGCACTTTTATTAGTCATACAAATTTTTCCATTAACTATCTTGTATTTGCTAAATTCACCATATATCTTCAACAAATAATGGGAATTTTTTATGCTTTTTTTTAAGGTTTATTTATTTATATTTGAGAGAGAGAGAGAGAGAGAGGAAGAGAGAGAGAGAGCACAGAGGGAGGGGCAGAGAGAGAGAGAGAGGGAGAGAGAGATTCTGAGTAGCCCAGTGTGCGGCTCAAACCATGAACTGTCAGATCATGACCTGAACCAAAACCAAAAGTTGCTTAATTGACTGAGCCACTTAAATGCCCCTACTTTTTTTTTTTAAATAGCATAACATCAAGTATGATTTTTGCTGTAGATTTTTGGTAAATATCCTTTCCTTATTTATGGAAGCCTCCTTTTAGTAACATGTTAAAAAAATTTAGTGTGAATCACTTGGAACTTATCAAATTTACTATCTACATCCATTTTTTAAATGTTATTTTTATTCTTTTTTCTTCCACTAATGTTTTGAATTATGCTAATGGATCCTTTCACCTGTAAATCTTGAGGAAACATTGCTAGAAAATTATTTTCAACTATTTAATTGATGTGTCTATATTTTATTAAGACTATTTATATCTATACCTATAATTGACATTGTTCTTTAGTTTTCTTTTCATACAGTATTATTGCTTGGCTTTCATATCAGAGTTATATTAGATACAAGTAATGAGTTGGGAATCACTTGTATAAGAAGATTTATACAGTTTGTATAACTTCCTATAAAAAGGCATAGGAAAATATTGTAGGATTGTTATGTTACAAATAAACCATTCATAAATTTGAACAAAAATATTTATATGTTCACACAAAAATATCCCTATTAAGTAGACATCTAATAAAATGAGGATTTGATTCTTGAATGTATACAGAGTAGAATCATCATCTTTTCCTTTTCCATTTATATAACATAAAATGTTAAAAGAAGAATAAAACAACAGTATTAAAAAACAAGGAGATAAGGGATCAGTTGGGTCAGAAAACTTGAGGGCCACCCAGAAAATAGACAGCTGGTTAAAGAACCAGTGACTCCCTGCAAAGATCTCCAGGGAGAACAATTCTTTCCAAAGTGGTTCAGGACAAGACATAAGCTTAATGTGGGGGGAAAAAGGAACGTTAAAACTGGAATAGGCAGTAGGTCTCAGGTAATTCATTATTGTGCTGCAATTAGATCAGTGAAGGTGGTTGGCTCCTTAAATAAATGGCAATGCCAATTGTTAGCAAGAATGTGGAACAACCGGATCTCATTCACTGCCATTGGAAATGCAAAATAGTACAGTCACTTTGGCAGATAATTTGGCAGTTTCTTTAAAAAGTTAACACAGTTTTCCATACAATTCAACAACCACACTCCCCTCTCCTTATCCAACTGACTTTAAAACTTATGTCCATACAACAACCCATACTCAGATGTTTAAGTTGTTTTATTTATAATCATCAAGAGCAAGGAGCAATCAAAACGTCCTTCAAAAAGATCAATGGATTAATAAAATACTATTTTGATATAAAAATAACTGAGTTACCAATTTACGAAAAGACATGAAGAAACCTTAAATATGTGTTACTAAGTGAAAAAAAATCAGTTTGAAAAAGCTAAACATTGTACATCTTCAGTTACATAACATTCTGGGAAACATAAAACTACAGAGATAATAAATTGATCAGTAATTGACCTTGACCGAGTGGGGAAGGTTGAACAGATGAAGGACAGAGAATCCCTTTAGGATGATAAAACTGTGTGATACTATAATCGCAGACACATGAAATGATGCATGTGTCAAAGCCCATTGATCTTTATATAGCACAACAGTGAACTATGATGTATGCAAATTTTTATAAATCACTTAGTTTGAGGGAATCTCTAGATGTAATTCAGAGTATGGCAAAACAAGCTAACCATATTATAGATGTATAAAAGAACTTCAATAAACTAAGTGGGAGAAAATACTGCTAACTTTGAAGTGAGTGGGTTCTGTAAAACTAAAGGCAAAACCATCTGTAATTAAGGATTGTACCCTAGTTGATAAGATTGTTTCCCATAGGGGTCCAGGTTAACAATTCTTATTCAGCTGTAAATGTATATGAGAACTGAACAGTTAAAATCAATGAATGGTGGAGGGTAAGACTCTGAAGTCTAGCCTATTTGGGTATGGTGAACTAGTAACATTGTTCCTAATTATCAAGATCTATTGGTGGTATTCAGATGTCCTGCTTGAGTCAGCTCAAATGATTCATATACAACTTATATTAAAGGATACAAGGTTCCAAATATTCCTCATAACTTGGAAACTTCATCACTGAAGAAACAAGAGAGGGGGAGAACTGAATGAAAATACACAGAGAATTCAAAATACAGAATCAAAATTATAAATGACTAATGCAATATATTAGTTTGGTATGAGGTATTTTCATATGGTGCAACAACATTAAATTCTCCCAGTCTCTTCCTTCCTTTCATTCTAGAATATGTGCATACAAATGCACATGTATTTACCTCTTTCCTTCCTAGGCTGAGAGGAAGAAATGTATCTCATTGTCAAGAATATATTTAACCTACTTGATCTCATCTGCCCCTACTTACTTTGAAACTATTTTTTTTTAATACTTAAATCCTCTTTATGAGATCCTTCGGCTCCTTTCCATTTCATTGTAAACTGTGATGAAACAGGGGCACCTGGGTGGCTCAGTCAGTTAAGCATCTGACTTCAGCTCGGGTCATGATCTCACAGTTTGTGAGTTGGAGCCCCTTGTTGGGCTCTGTACTGACAGCTGGGAGCCTGAAGCCTGCTTTGGATTCTGTGTCTCCCTTTCTCTCTGCTCCTCTCCTGCGCTCTCTCTCTCTCTCTCTCTCTCAACTAAATAAACATTAACAAATTAAAAAAATAAACTGTAATGAAACAACGCTAGCACCTTTTTTAAGACAAATAGAAAACAACATGTGTTTCTCACATTTCCACTCTTCTTCTGAATTTAGTATTTGTAGGCTCATTTTTTTTTATAATAGCCATCCTCATGGATGTGAAATATTTTATTATGTTTTTGATTTTCATTTGCCTAATGATTAGTTAGTCAGCGCATCTTGTCATGTGTTTATTAGGCCATTTGTATATCTTCTTTGGAGAAATGTCCAGTCTTCTACCCATTTTGCAATTGCGTTGTTTATTTTTTGTTGTTGAATGGTAGAAGTCCTTTACATATTCTGGATATTAGCCTCTTTTCAGATACATGCTTTGCAAATGTTTTCTTCATTCCATGCATTGCCTTTTCACTTTTTTGATTTTTCCTATTCAAGAACATGGTATGTTTCTCAAAATTTTGTTGTTTTGTTTGTTTTACTCACACAGGTTTTTAGGGTATTTTTGTTTAATTTATAGATTTGTAGATTTGTGTTTTAGTTATTTTTATTAATTTGCTATCATAAAAACGATCCTTTTTTCTAGCATATATTCTTTCTACTTTTTGTTAATACATGTAAATGCTATTGATTTTTGTGTATTGAATTTATTATCTGCTACAAATAGTATGCTGATTTGTAGAGTTTGCTAATTTCTGTAGAATAAATAATTCCACTGTGGCTAGTTTCAAACTTTGAATAGTTCATCCACTGGCTTGCTAAATTCCTGAACTTTTAACAGTCTGCATTAAAAGCCTGTCCAAGCTGTCCCTAGCATTACACTGCCTGATACTTTAATGAATTATTTGTTTGTTTATAATAGTTTTATCATTGATTCTTTGGAATTTCTAAATGTGTAATTATATCATCTGCACATAGAGACAGTTTTAGCCTTTCTACTTCATACAATTTTAATAGTTTCCTATTGTCTAACTGTAGGTATTAGCTAATATTTCCTATCAACCATTAAATGTTCCTGGAGATGGTGGCTATCCATACCTATTTGATGATTTTGGTAGAGAAGTTTCTAATATTTTCCATTAAATAAGCTTCCCCTCTTGAATTTATGGAGATGTTTTTGTGTTTTGGGGGGAGGTGTATGTCTGTTGCATGTCAAAGATATATCTAACAATTACTGTTTGAGTGTTTTTAACATAAATTAATGTTCACGTTGCTTTTTGTAAAATGCATTCTCGGCTTCTATACTGACTCTATGGAAATAAGCATATGATTTTTTTCTAATTTCTATTAATAAGCTAAATGTATTAATAAATTTCTTAGTAGTGAAATATCATTTTATTCCTGGAATAAAATCTCTTTGGTCAGGACTTTCTCTTTAATATTCTATTTCATTGTCCTGTTATATTTTGTTACCTACTATATAATTTTAAATGTTTATAAAATATTCATAAATGTGATTGGCCTATACTCCCTCCCAACATACCCTCTCTCTCTCTGATGTACTTTTTACCAGGCTTTGAAACATTACAGAATCTTGAAAGAGTTATTAGTATAGATCTTAAAATTGTCCAGCAATATGCACAATATAACTTTACTTCATTATTCTATTAAAAGAAAATTGATTGTTGAAATACAAGCTTAACTAGTAAAAATCCTTTACATAGAAATAGTACAAGGGATGTGAACTATATGGATTATAGTCTACATTTGTCTCTTGACTTTAGTTGCAGGGGTAATGTTATTTCTATTTTACACATGAGGAAAGTGGAGGAATGACTGGAAGTACTCAGTTGATTAATCAGCAGCAATAAATTCTAACCTAACTCTTTTGACATTAAGATAAATCCCCATATGTTTTTGTCGCTACCTCCTCTAGTGAAGATGAGGGTACACAAATCCATCCACTCTCATGCTTTGGTCCTTCCTTTAGCTAATGGTTTAGGAATAAAACCTAGAATTATGGGATGTAATTGTTGTATCTGATTAGCCGAATAGCAATGTCACAAAATTCTTTGCCCCATGTTCTTGATGCCATATAATCAATAACTCTTTTTTTATGTTTATTTATTTATCTTGAGAGAGAGAGAGAGCACAAATGGGAGAGGGGCAGACAGAGAGAGGGAGTAAGAGAGAATCACAAACAGACTCTGCACTGTCAGTGCAGAGCCCAATGTGGGGCTTGATCTCACATATCATGAGATCATGACCTGAACCAAAAGCAAGAGTGAGATTCTTCACTGACTGAGCCATCCAGGTGCCCCAATAACTCTTTTTTTTAAGTTTATTCATTCAAAGACAGAATGAGTGAGTGGGGGAGGATCAGAGAGGGAGGGAGAGAGAATCCCAAGCAGGCTCTTCCTCACTGTCAGTGAAGAGCTTGACTCAGGTATTCACGAACCTTGAGATCATGACCTGAACTTGAACCTTTGGCCGCTTAACCAACTGAGCCACCCAGGCACCCCAATCGATAACTCTAAATGAATGAACTGATGATTTTTGTCCTTCATGAGTTATTGTGCAGTCTTTTTTCTACCATTCTAGTTTACAATTTGGCTTTATTACTTTAATTTAGGAGAAAAGAAAAGTGTGAAGAACAATAAGATCTTGGATAATATAGAAACAAGTATTTCTCATTTGATAACAAGTAAGCCCTTTAAGGGAAAAATGAACAATTACATTCGTTAAGTACAATGTATCTTTTTTTATGCTCATAATGCAATTAAAGCCAGGTAATTTTAAATACCTATAGATTAGTATAACCTAAAGACAATGGCAATAAGTTGTAAATAATAAGTTTTTAATTATAACTGTTAATCATGACAATTAATACTATACCCTCTCAAGTCTTGTTTTTAAAATAATGGCCTTAAATTGCCTTAACAAGATTTAACATAATTCAAGAACTCTTGTGAATATAGTAAATGGCTATAATAAGCTCCATCATTAATTTAATACAAGAAATATTTTAAAAGGTGAATTGGAAAGGAAAAGAAAAAAGCAATAGCTGTAGACAAACAAAGGCTTTTTCTCTCTCCCCCTGCATTTATTACTTGAGGGCAAAATGGGAACACAGAATAATGATTATTTCTACTTTCGATTTTGTTTAGAGAAGAAGAAGAAAAATTTACTCTTCCCACTCTAATTAGAAGGCAGAATGTATTCCAAGCATCTGAACAGTAAAGAATGTCATCATAGAAAGTGTCAAAGGTTAATTCTGCGAGAGCCTGGGATCCCACCTCTTTCTGGATTATTTAGTAACCTCCTTGCTCTGTTTTCCTTCTCAATTGTCTCCTGATTTACTGCTTCTATTTACTTTCCCTGACATACTTTCTTTCTCACAAGTGGAGGCTGATTAGTTTTTGTTATGATTATATGACTTGATCTCTGTGGAGAATTTCAGGGGAGCGGTGAAAGGTGCATAATGAAAAGATATGTTGCTTCTACTGAGATTACAGAATTAAATGTAATGCAAAGTTTATGCGAAAAGAAATGCAATCACTTGAATGAGCGGAAGGAAAGATGAGGAATAACAGCACTGTGGATGGTTATGAAGTTAATCTAAATTAAAATATATACTGGAATTAATTTTGTCTTCCTGGAGAGCAGAGCACTCCTCCCTATTTCCTTTCCTTGTTTTGATGTAGAGAGATAAATAATGTCCTCTCTTTCAAATGCATGTGTCACCAACCAAAACAATCTCAAGAGGAAATCTGTTAGGTAAATGAGTTTTCCCAAATTGTCATAGTTGCCTATTGAGACAAATGAGCTAGTAAATTTCAGAGGATTCACCACTCATGAGTATTAAAGTGCATGTTCAGTAAAGGATTATAAAGTGCATTCAATCTTCACTCCATATATGTGAAGTAATATGATTAACTGAATCCTAGAAGAAGTTTAGTACAAATGGAATATTATAGGCAAGCTATGAAAATTAGTATTGATATTTATTGTTAGCTTTCATATAGCAAACTTACTGCTTTAAGTAGAAAAAATAGAAAAACACTGAAATCCTGACTTTTTTTTTTTTTTTAAGATAAAAGAGCCAGAGCATCAGCGGGGGAGAAAGGCAGAGGGTGAGAGAGAATCTCAAGCAGGCTCCAACCTCCACCCTGAGCCCCAATGTGAGGCTCTATTTCACTGTCCTGGGATCATGATCTGAGCCTATAAATCAAGAGTCAGATGCTCAACTGACTTAGTCACCCAGGTGTCCCAAAATTTTGACCCTCTTTTTGAGCCTTGCTTAACCAAAGCAATCTGAGAAGATACCTTATTTCATTTTTTTTTTTTCTTTAGTTTATTGTCAGGTTGGTTTCCATATAACACCCAGTGCTCTTCCCCACAAGTGACCTCCACCAAGACCATCACCCCGCTTTACCTTTTCCCCTTCCCCTTCCCCCCTCAGTTTGTTTTCAGGAATCAAGAGTCTCTCGTGATTTTTTTCCTTATAATAATTAATATCATTGCACCCAACTGGAAAAGTTATGCCATTTGATATATTTTATACAAAATCACTTGAACTGATGAGTTTTCCACATGACAGTTAAACTTTAATGTGCCTAAAAATTATCTGTACAAATTATCAAAATGTTCATTGTCAGGAACCAACCCTTTCCCCAATCTGAATATCTATTTCACCAGACCTAGGTTCAAATTTATGGTTTTGACATTGATGTTTGCTTGTAGGTGGTCAAAGGAATACACATGGAGAAACACTGCATAAAGAAACTAATTTACTTCTCAAAAGAAACATGAGATAGGTCCCATCATTCCATTCACAACATTTGTGTTTATAATAAATTGTAAGGCTGATATTTGAACTAAAACAAATACAGAGTGCTTGAGAAGTTCAGATGCTAGTGCAATTGTTCCCCAATAGCCCAGAAAGTGTTGGGAGCCATTTCTGAAGTAAGGCGGGTTTGCAAGGCCTCCCACTGTCAGATGGCAACCTGTCATCTACCATTCCGCCATTTCTGTTTGTCTATCACTCCGCCATTTCTGCTTGAGCACTGACCCCGAAGACACATTGCCAACTGGCATTGAGTGACTTGCCTTCTTATGCCAAAAATACCCTAAATTGTACCTTGTGAAGGAGATTATAGAAATTTCTTCTTTTGTGTTTATGGGAGCAAATATTACATTTCCTGAGAAACCTGTTTTTCTTCCCCCTCAAGAAAACAGGCTATTGAACCCTGCTCACAAAGGACTAACTTTTGCTTTTACTATGGTAAAAACATTTCCTTGTATTTGAATTCTGAGGATATTTTCCTTCCCCATATGATAAGCATCTAAATAACCTACAGTCAATCACTATTGATAAAGATTATGCATTAGTCTTCTACCAATCTATGTTCTGGGAAATTTTTACATACCAATGAATTTGTCAATCAGGAATCATTGTCTAAGGCAATTGCCACTCCTGTTTTGTATCCCATACACTTGTTTAATAAAAAAAGCTGACTCTCTGGTCAGTGCAGAGATGCTGGCCAGCAGTGCAGAGATGCCTGACTGGAGAGCAGAGATGTCTGCCTGCTGATCAGAAAGAACCTCGTGGCTCTCTCATTCCCTTCCCCTTTCGCGGATTCTCATCATTTTCGTGCTGACACCATCCATCCTTCAGGGGAAACCTGGACCTGCTGGAGCTGGACTCTGGCAAGAAAGAATAAGGAAAATCTGATTTCCTTGATGAAATTTTCCCCCTCCAACCCCTTTCTCTACCAGGGCAGCTTTTTCCAATTTGAAGTTCCTGTTTTCATCTTTAAACCATTTGGATGATCCTCTAAGGAGGATGTAGCTAGATCTGCGCCATAAAAAATAAAATTATTTTTTAGTTGGTTTCCTTAGGATATATTCTGTTTCTAGTTTTTCTGTTCTTTATTTTTTGTGATCCTTCAAGTAATGGTTATAGTATGGAAAAGCTAAAAAACAAAACAAAACAAAACAAAACAAAACAAATAACAAGAAAAAACCCACCAAAAAACAAAAAACAAATATATGCCAATATATTTTAAATCCTAGCCTCCTTCTCTTCGTGTTTAGTAATTCCATCAGTAGCAGCTATTTTGTTGGAAATGCCTTACACAGTAGTCCTCATAGGGGAGTTTAGAGTACCTTGTCAAAAGACATACTAAATAATATATCACCATAACTATTACAGATTAATATTTTGGTAGGAAATAAAAAACAGGGACAAAAATAGGATTATAATTTCAAATTCACTTCTGGGGATCCCAGCTGTCTTTTAAAATCACCTCTCTTTTGCTGCCTGGTTCCTCACTTGCAGCCCTGCCCAGCCGCAATGCAAGAACACTCACCCACGAGGGGCGCCTGGGTGGCTCAGTTGGTTGGGTGTCCCACTTCAGCTAGGGTCCTGATCTCATGGCTTGTGGTTTGAGCCCCGTGTCAGTCTCTGTGCTGACAGCTAGCTCAGATCCTGGAGGCTGTCTTCAGATTCTGTGTCTCCCTCTCTCTCTGACCCTCCCCTGCTCATGCTATCTCTCTCTCTCAAAAATAAATAAAACATAAAAAAATAAAAAAAAAGAACACTCACCCATGGCCAAAAACCAAAAACTAAGGTCAGTGGTTAGCAAAATACTCTCATAAAGAATAAACAGCAAGTCCAAACACTTCAGAAGCTTAAAGAATAAACAGCAAGTCCAAACACTTCAGAAGCTTGTTGATTCACACCAGAATACACAGCAATAAGACTAACTGCTCATTATATGGACACAATTATTGACACAATTCTGTGTCTCAGAGTGAAGAATGTTTTGATTCTAATTAATTCTAATTCTCTAATTTCAATTAATATTCTCCTTTACCTAGAAAGAAATGCTGTTTTTCTGAAATTCTTTTCATGTCTATCTTTGTGCATTCAGGATGCTGTAACAGAATAGCAGACACCGGATGGCTTATAAAGCACAGAAATTTATTTCTCACAGTTCTAGAGGCTGGCAAGTCCAAGATCATGGTGTTAGCAGATACAATGCCTGATGAGAGTCTACTTCCTAATTCATCTTGTTGGGTTCTTACATAGCAGAAGGGGACAAAGGAGATCTCTGCAGTCTCTTTGATAAGGGCACTAATTTCATTCATGAAGTTTCCCCCTCATGACCTAACCGCCTTTCAAAAGGCCCATTTCCAAGTATCATCCCATAGGTAGTTAGAATTTGAACATATGAATTTGGGAAGATACAAACATTTGGTCGAGAGCTATGTCTATTAGTTTGTATTCAATTATTCTATTCTGAAACAAATCAAGTCAAATCATTTTTTAAGTCAACTTATTTTAAATTGTTAAAACTTTCTAAATGGAAATAAATATGTGAAACACAGCTTTTCATTAATAATAAAAGTATTCAAATCCCATAGTCAAAACACTGAAAACAAAACAAACTGGCTCTATTAAACTTTTTTTTGTTTGTTTCTGCCATTTACCATTTACAAGAGCTCTGTTGAAAATAGCACAATAAAAATATAAATATAAAAAATGGATAATTTTTAGCATAATTGAATTATGCGAAGTAATACCAAGTTTGCCACCCTCACTGAAGCAGATGATCCATTCCCCATTCCTAATGACAAAAGTCTCATAAATCCTACACTATCTTATCCGATAGATGCTATTTTTAATCCAACAATCAACAGTGGTTAAACAATGGTTAGCCTAATTTAATGCTGCATTTTTATGTCTTGTGTTAAACCTAAATACAAAATGGAGACCAGATTTGAAAATTTCCCAGGCAAACAAAAATTTAAGCAACATAAACAAAACTAAATCTAGCTTATTTCATGGACATAAGCAAAAGTTAAGTATTTCTTGTAAATGCATCTGAATATCATAAAAGAAACAAGTTATCTTCCTAAAATTGTATGAGATAATCACTTTTAATCAATTCCCTGCCATTTGGTAATCCCCGTTGTGAAGTTAAACGATTTCCTCAATTTTGATGTTATAAGCCACCCCTAACATCATGACCCTGTGATTCCTGTCAATTTTGAATTGAAAGCTCTTAGTTCATGAACTGTTCTTACATGCACAATAAACTCTTCCTAAATACTATTTTATTGATCTATTAGTTCTAATCTTGCCACTTCTGGATTTTTGACATTTGCAAGTCATGGTTGCAGGAATCGGTGGCTATGACAAATTCTTGACAAATCACAGAATTACATATCGATCTAACATACTAATCACTACCTACTCTGTCCTCTTTCTTCCTTATAATCTTAAAAGAAAACAGAAAGAGTCCATTTGGTTCCAAATAATATTCTCTCAATAAAAACAATCAAAGCATTAACAACCATTAATATGCTAGAAGCCTATTTGAGCACAAAGATAATTAAACTAGCCTTGTTCTCTGTGCCATGGAATAAAGGTTAGGTTGGACCATATAAAAGAGCAAAACTTCATATACAAGGTAAGAGTGCATAAGAATTCATGGATCACAAAATGCATGAAGTGGCAAAAATCATCCCCCACAAAGTTCAAATCAGAGAAACAGATCAAGATCTTTTTGTTATGGAAATATGGGAACTTAACCACCCCCCCATGCAACAAATCGATTAACTTATAAATCTAAAATCCAAATTATAGAAATGGAAACAAATGAACCCTAGCTTACAGTTTCTGATAAATGGCAGAGTAGCTTGCTGGGGCTAATGTGCCATGGATAACAATCTCAAAATCAGGGAAAAATATATTTTTTTAAATAAGGTGTTTAAAGGCGTTAAAAATAATCAAAAGTAATGCATGCAGAACCTAGAGGAAACTTGACAGTTGAAAGATGAGAACTGCCTTGGGGAAATTGAGGCTTTTAGCAGAGAGCGCTCTGAAACCCAACTGGCCTAAGTGGCAGAAAGTTGCAGTTCAGTATCTAATGGAGGGCAAAGAATGGGACAAAAGAAACTGGAAAATTAAAGAGAGAAATGTAGATGGAAGGGAGACACAAAAAAGAGGATCCACAAACTATTCATTTAAATTCTGCCAAAATCCTTGACTTACCATTTTGCTTTTTTAATGTTTAATTATTGTTGAGAGAGACAAACACAGAGTGTAAGCAGGGAGGGTCAGACAGAGAGAGAGGGAGACACAGAATCCAAAGCAGCTTCCAGGCTCTGAGCTGTCAGCACAGAGCTCCATGCAGGGCTCGAACCCAAGAACCATGAGATCATGACCTGAGCTGAAGTCAGACCCTCAACTGACGGAGCCACCCAGGTGACACTTGACTTACCGTTAAACTATAAATGTATGGGGATACCCTTACAGTGTGTGGCGTGAAAAACAGAGCTAGAAGCTGAAAGAACAGAGAAAGCTGAATGCTGCCTCTCCGAGATTTCTCCTTTGACACATGGATTACTTGCAAGTATATTTCTTATAGTAATTTACTAGTTATCTCCCATATTATTGTTTTATTAATCACACAGTGGTTAAAGAACATACTGTCAACTGTTGATAATTCACTTGTCTGAAATTGTAAGAGAGTGTTCTGTGGCTTAACATATGGCTAGTTTTGATTAACATTTTCTATTTAAAAATAATGTATATTTTTACAGTTTTTTGGTACATTACTAAGTATAAATTATATCTTGTTCTTTTAGTCTTCTATATCACTATTAATCATTTGTGTTTGTTTTGTTTACTGAAAGCCTGACATAGTTGTGATAAAAGGTATGTATAGCTCTTATTTCTGTCAAAATTTTCTTTGTATATTTTAAGCTATATTCATAGGTCTGTATATTTGGAGTAGTCTTATCTTACTGTTTAATTATATATTTAATTGTCTTAAGCTTTCCTTTATTTCTTACCAGAAATTTAATCATTGAGCTTTCTTTTAATTCTTATTATGTGCATTAAAAGATGCATTTTTAATATTAAATTTGCAATATTTTGACATTTTTTAAGTTAAGTTAGTGTTTACATGTTACATATTTTTAAATCCTCTCCTTTCAATTTTCCCCTAACTTTCAATTTTAGATGTATTGGGGGGAAAGACAGATGCTTAATTTGTTCCTTAGTTCAACCATATTGTTTTTTTAATTTTTTTTCATTCACTGGGTATATGTTCTTTTTTTCCCCAAGTTTTCATTTAAATTTCAGTTAGTTAAACACATACTGCAATATTGGTTTTAGGAATAGAATTTAGTGATTCATCACTTACATACAACACCCAAGGCTCATCACAAGTGCCCTCCTTAGTATCTATCACCCATCCAGCCCATCCCCCACCTGCCTCCCTCCATTAACCCTCAATCTGTTCTCTATCATTAGAGTCTCTTATGGTTTGTTTGCCTTTCTCTCTTTTCCCCTCTCCCCCATGTTCATCTGTTTTGTTTCTTAAATCCCATATATTGTTTCTTAATTTTATTACTTAGTTTTTGATGTTAATTAAAGTGCTGGTATATAAATATGAATCTTCCTGCTTACTATTTGTTTTCTTTTTTTTCAAGTTTATTTACTTATTTTGAGAGAGAGAAAGTGCAAGTGGGGCAGGGGCAGAGAGAGAGAGAGAGAGAGAGAGAGAGAGAGAGGAGAGAGTCCCAAGCAGATTCTACACTGTTAGTGCAGAGCCTGAAATGGGGCTCAAACTCACGAATCTCAAGATCTTGACCTGAACCAAAATCAAGAATATGACACTTAACCCACTGAGCCACCCAGATGCCCCAACTATAGAACATTTTAAGTCCCACTGTTTCCTCCTGATATTTACTATTGAGTTATGGTTATGTATTTACCACTGGGATTAGCCAAGATGCCCTATCTAATCTGACAAGCCCTGCCTGGACTCCATTTTTTTTTTAATCATGCCATTGCCACACTAACCTGAACAAACTTTCAAAGGTTCTGATTAATTACTCAGTCTTCCCAGCCACATTTCCAAGTATCACCAGGAACCTCTAGGCCAAAGCAACACACCCAGTATAGCAGGTTCACCTCACAAAGCTTTCTGCTTTCTTAGACATTTGCCCTGCAGTTCTGCACTGAATTTGCAGTTCTTGTTCCCGCCACATCAGGAGCTCTTGCTGAATGTCCATATATCCACAGAAATGCCATGGATGGGCTCTAGAGATTGGATGACCTGGGTATAAAGGAGTTTTGCAATCTTTATCTTTGATGCTTAGATTCTTCTTGCAAAACAGGTTTTATCAGAAATAGATAAGGAAGCCCACTATTTTGGGTTTCCATTTTATTGCCAAATACATTTTCATGAGCTAAAGTAGACACAGTGATTTCTGAGTTGCAGGGCTCTTGGCAACAGAAGCATGAAGTTTACAGAGCTGAAGAAGAAACAGCTTCACTCTGTTTGCCATGACACCGTACCTTAAAGTGCCGGCTTGCTTGCTTTCTCCCTTTTTTAAAAATAGAAAAGCTATGTTGAGGTAAATTGATCCTCCTCAGGCTTTGCCTTCGCACAGCTAAGAAGTGTTTTTTTCTCTTTATTAAAAAAACCTGCCTGACCTAAGGCCACTGCCGGTGCTTGAGTAAGGTGGACAGCATAATAGTCAATTTTAAGTCATTTGTTAGATGACATTTGCATTTTGATTCCTGGGCACCAGAATGTGTCAGGAAAGTGTGTTTATGCATGAATAAGATAAAAAGGGAAGTCCTCATGGAATAAGAGTCATAGAAAGTATGTTTCTCCTTTCTGGCTATGAAAAGCAGTGGCAGAAATATGCTCGGCAAAAGATAATCAGGGAGAATATTCTGTGCTAAGTAATAAGACTTATAAATAGTTGAAACATTTAATATAATAAATTTCAGACAATTGAAAATCATAGGCTCTTTTCATTAAGCAAAACAGACTGACTCTGTTAATATAAAGCACGCTGCAGAGAAAGAGATTATCTAGAGCACTCATCCACGTGTATTGGGGAGAGAAAAGGGGGAGGAAGGGAGAAGTCAATTTTCTATGCCAGCCTCTGTTCCTCTCAGCATAACCTATGGTTTCAGAATTTAAGATTCTACTTGTCAACTTTCTCCCAAAGAGAGCAAAGGAAAGCATGACACTATACAGTCAGAATTTTGTCCCTTCTGTGGCATTCTGTCCTCCTGGAATTAAATCTATGTCTCCATCCTGGTAATAATACACAGGATACATGTCATTCTCTTCTCACCAAAATAAATATTCTGCACCTACTGTTTTGAATATGATATGCCCCAGTTTTCTGTTAGGCATTCCAGCTATGCTCGATCCCTGCTGACAGCCTCATAGACCTCAAAATATTTTAACACTATTAAAAAAGCAGTTGCCCCAGGTTGCACTCCCTTTTGTTTGAACAGTGGATTATGAGAGCTGAGATGTTTCTTTTACAGGCACACAACTTTACCTGAAATCCCTTCACTTGCTTAGCAAAGTATAATTGTCGATGGCTGCTAAAAGGAAAAATAATTCAGTACCTGGAGATAAAGCCTGAGGTGGGAAAGTCTGAGTCCTAAACTCTCAAACTTTTAGTAACAATGGAAAAAATCTAAATTATATTCTTTGTCCTCTATATTCTATTAAAAAATTCCAATATACTGAAGTGATGAACATGGGATTTGTTAATGGACAGAAATGTAGGAAGAGAAGGTAGGAGAGGGGAAGGTAAATAAGGAAAAACAATGACAAGAGACCCTCATTTAACATTTGCTTTGTACGAGGTATTGCACTAAGTTCCATGTGCTAAGTTATGCATGATCACATTCAAAATTCATAGCTTCATTCATTTACACTTTGAATTGTAAGGATTATTGTGGATTATTTTGAGGACTAATATTATCACCATTTTCCAGATGAGAAGCTTGTGATTTAGAAAGGATATATGACTTGTCCAATGTTGGTGTTATAAGAGGATTCAAAACCAGATCTGACTGCAGAGTGCCCAGGAGTAACTACTATTATGTCCTCCCTCTTCCTTTAGAAATGCTAAACTAAGAGGTTGATGTAATTTGGGCTCTAGTGAAAATCTACACTTATTTTATAAAATTCATTTTCCAGTAGATATAATAAGAAACTCAATTCTAATCCCTCCAGCTCAGAAATCAGGAGGGACACATCACAGGGCGAGCAAAAAAATAAATTTATTAGGAAAACAAGCTATTTATTTCCACCATGGAGAAGCCTCTTAGATGGACCCTTTTTCTGTATCTCGGGTCTGCAGAGCAAACCAGAGCAAATCAGGAAGCAGATTAACAAGGTACACATTTAAATTAATCATTTTCTTCCAAATATGTTGCAGTCACTTTAACAAGCAAAGCTAAACTGAATCCTTCAGTAAAAAGAAGGAATACAGGGGAATGAATATATATGGCACAAACATCCATTTTAAACAAAAACAAACCTCAAAACCAATGATGTAAACTGTTTCCTTTGTTCGCAAAGAGCCCCACCCAGAGGGTGGAACTAGCATTACTCCCAAAGGCTATTCTGGCCCACAAAACACAATAAGAAAAAAGACATTTCTACTTTTTTTGGGGGGTGGGGTGTGGGGTGGAAGCAACTTAAGAGGGTCTTAGAGATGTTATCACATTATGGCTTCTCCACTCTTCTGTCATAACGTCTGGATTTGGGAATCAGTTAATCCACTAACTTTAGGTAGGGAACAGGAGATTAGAAGACCAACTTTTTCCCTAAGAATCAATAATTCTTGCCTGTCAGATGAAAATAAAGATCCTTCAACCAGAAAAGAGAGAAATAATGCTCCAAACCTCAAAAAAATTATTTTTCTCTTTTTCTTTAGGAACAATATTCTTTTCACTTACTTCTGCCAGACCCTGCCTTTCCCAAGAGTCTCTTTTGTCTGGATTTTTCTCTCTCAGGACACCCTTTATCAGCTTCAGCTGTCCAAGGTAAGCTTTTTTCTTTACTTCACAAAGAGTTTTCAGAAGAAGAAAAAAACTTTAATTACAACCCTTTAGAGAGTCAACTGAGTTATTTAGAATTGTTGTCTGGATCCTCTAATTTTATCCAACCTTGCCTTGGGGGCTAGTGAACGGTAGTGGAAAATACAGGTGCTTTTAAACAAATCAATCTTTATAAAAATTTTTCCTGTACCAGTAAAAAGCTGGTGGTCATGGGTGAGTCATATCACCTCCTCTCACTTAAAATAAAAATTGAGAACATAATTACTGTGATAGAGAGCTATTAGGAGGGGCAGAGACATTAGCTAGCATCTAGCATGGTCTTGGCAAAGTTTTGGAGACAATTATAAAACTTTTGGAAAGAAAGAAACGTTGATACTTTGGATATTAGGCAGGAATTTAGACACTGGAGGGAAAAAAGAAGGGGTAAGAAAAATATGTTGGTTTTTACAAGAAGAAAATACAGCAAGCAGTGATGAGAGTGAGATCAATTGAGGGGTCAGAGAATGTGGATGACTGAGGGGAGCTTTTTAGGCCTTCTCTCCTTTCACCCAAAAAGCCCCATTATCAAATTTCTCAAACTACACATCAGCCTTCTCTACCTCTCTTGCTACGTCAGCCCCTCAGTAAAATTCTGAGGCAGAAGATAAACACGAAGTCCTTAGGGACAAGTAAGGGACCTCCACTTTGGCTAAGACTCTGCTTTTCCCCAACAGCCTCAAGCAAGCCACATCATATTTCATTTTATAATACTCATGGCATACTATCCACTGAAGGAGAACCTTAGCATTTCTTTCCTGCACTTTACTTGGAAAAGAAGGGTGGAGTTAGAAGGACTAGGTGTCCCAAGATCACTCAACCACCTGTGACATAGATTCTGGCCAGTATCAGTGTCAGGTGGGATTCCTCTGACAGGTAGCCTGCATCTTTTGACTAACTACCCTTTGTGAAAGAAAGATATATCATTCCATTACCTTTCATTCATATTTTTGAGGGAAGTATGCATTTAAGACAGATCATCACAAATTGATGATACTAAAAGTGATACTAGTGGCAAAAGTGATAATATTAATAATAACAAAACAAATTATCACTGCTAAGTAACAAGTAGGTGACATCTCTGGGATGATGTTAAAGCATTTTTTAAATTTAATTAAAAAAGTTTTTTTTTTAACATTTTTATCTATTTTTGAGAGACAGAGAGAGACAGATTATGAGCAGGGGAGGGACAGAGAGAGAGAGGGACACACAGAATCTGCCAGCACAGAGCCCGACACAGGGCTTGAACCCACGAACTAACTGTGAGATCATGACCTGAGCCGGTAGGACACTCAACCGACTGAGCCACCCAGGTGCCCCTAAATTTAATTTTTATAAAAATGTATGCAAGTTTTGTTATTCTTATTTTATAGATGAAATGATGACCAAGGCTTTTATCAATTAAGTGTAATGCCCAGATTCATTCAATCACTTAAACTACTTAGTGGCCTAGCTGAGGTTCCAGAAGAGGGGCAATTCCTTCAATACAGTACCAACAAGACAGTGCAAACAACTGAAACACTGCAAAGGAGCGGGGGCTTAAGCTGACCCTGAGAAAAGGCAGGGGCCATGTTCTTAATGGGATTCAGGTATTTTATTTGATGTGTGCATACCGGTGTGTGTATTTCCTATACTTTGGACACCATGCAGCCACAATAGTCTTAAAATATAGGTATCATAAATTCCAAGTACTGATGAACTACCTGAAACTCAGAGAAATGAAATAATCTCTTCAAGATCACTTCCATTATAAGCATAAGAAATGAAATGCAAATTAAGTCCAGGTCTCCTGGTCTTTCTCCATATTTCATTCCTTCTATGGTTGATGGTAAGTTTATTTTGTAAAAGATGAATTCATTTCAAAATATTTCAGGGGAGCCTGGGTGGCTCAGTCGGTTGAGCATGGGACTGTTGATTTCAGCTCAGGTCATGATCTTGGAATTGGGCCCTGTTCAGGCTCCAGGCTCAGCGTGGAGAATCTCATTCTCTCTCCCTCTGCCTTTCTCCCCCACTTGTGCTCTCTCTCTCAAATAAAAATAATAATAATAATAAAATTTTTAAAAAAGTTAAGTATTTTAAATTACTTGAGAACATGTATATACCAATCAGTCTTCTTGGTATATTTTATTCCATTTAGTTGTTAGTTGGTAATAGCCAACCAAAGTTGTGAATGTGGAAGTACTTGTGTGTTTATTAGATGAACACAGAATTAGATTGACAAAGTTGTCTCAGACACTTTGGTGAAAATTTGAGAGGCTTCTGCAGTTCACCCTTGGGACTATGGCAGTGTAGTGGTGTGCTGATGGATGCTCAATGAGTGGATCTCTGGAAGGGTAGAAGCCCTGATTGGTAGTGTATATCAGTTTTCATGGTGTAAATACTCTCACCATGGCTAAGTTCAAGCTATCAACATGTCACTACACGGAGTCAGGAAGAAATGTATACAATGCACTGATGAGCTGTTGCAAGCCAATCCAGCAAACCACTGAAGGTCATGCCATAAAAGCCATACTTTAATCTGAACTCAACAATGAAGTGAAATCTTACTACCTGGTAATCCACACCAAGCAAATACTGTTACAAAAGAAAAAAAAAGCCAAAATTTACCTGGTGGGCATCTTGACATTGGACAGTATTGACTTTATGCTGTAGTCAATGTAGTTCAGATTTTGAACTTTCAACCTCTGTTTGTTCCTTCCATAGCTACATTTCTAAGATATTTTACAATTTCCTTCTCTATAAAATTCAAGAAATGGTACCAGTGCTAAATTGGACTTCTTACAGAAAGGTGAGTCACATTCATCAAAAATGACGGGCTATATTGAGCAGGCAAACTTATTCCTTTCTTTCATTGCCCCAATAAATCATTCATTTATGGAAAAGGACTTTAAGGACACCCTAATAATTTCACTCCCATAACTCCACTAATATCAAATCCTCAACATTGAAGGCATTAGGAAGAAACTCTGTGATAAATAACATCTGCAAAGCAAAGAATGGTTTCTAAACCACCCACAAGAACACTTGATCAAGGCAGGTATTACTGGGCTTCAGACAAATTGCTCTGATTCCACTGAGAAGCCTAATAATTTTGGATTGTTGAGCCATCACGGGAGAAAAATGTAATTGGTCTGGAAATTAGTTTTAGTGACATCATTTTGAGATTATCTTCAACATATTTATTAGGCTCAGTCTTATGTAAGGCTCTATAGGTCACATAGAGAAATAACAAGAAAATAACATTTATGTTGATTTGACAACATTTACACACACACAAAATAACAAAACATACCTATCAGAACATGACCATGAGTTATGCCAGGAAAAATATATCCTAGGAGCTGGAGGAGTACACAGAAACACAGGATTTTATGAACTAATATAATCTGAGGAAGATTTGTAAAGATGCCAGGATGAAAGTCTGGGTTGGAAGTTGTACTAAACACAGAGATGAAAAATCCTCCCCAAGAAATGTGGGAAAGGGAGAGAGGTTTGATGATTCCATCAGGAGCATAAATAAAGTGGATTGGTCAAATTCATTCAAATGTTATAAATTTACCATAGATCATTCCAATTATGGTTTGGAATTCCTATAGTATGAAGACTTCATAGAAGGTGATAGACAAGAAAAGCTATCAACTCAGATTGCTAAACAATGCCAAAGAAAATGCTCCACACCCTCACCAACAAAGAGTATTTCCACTCTATAGCCTCGCTGGTCCTATATAATAGTAGTTTTAATTTGAAATTCCTACATGACTAATAAGATTGAATATTTTTTCATATATTTAAGTCCATTTGAATATCTTCTTTTGTGAAATTCCTATTCAATTCCTTTAGTTTTTTTTTTTTTTTCTAATCAAGTTTCCCTTTTATTTTTCTTTTTAATATACTATGGAGATCAATCTTTTGTCAGTCATGGACACTCCAAATGTCCCACTCTATGGCTGGCCATTTTACTTCTCTTGATGGTATATTGTATATTGACAAATATAGTCTCTTAGTTTCCACAGAATGATTGTCAATTTTTTCTTTACAATTAGAGTTCTTTGTGTAATCTTTGTAATCTTTGTATACCCCCACTGTAATGAAGATATTCTTTACTTTGCCATCTGAAAGAATTTTTAACTTTTGCATTAAAATCCACCTGAAATTAGTTACTATTAATACTGTGAGTGGATCGAAATCTCTTTTTTTGATATCCAATTGATAAAGTGCAATATATTGAAATTACTATAGTTTTTCATCCTTCTGTTGTGCCACTTTCACTGTGAATCTATATCTGAGTCTGTTTCTTTCTTTTTTTTTAAGTTTATTTATTTATTTTGAGACAGAGAGAGCAAGAGTGAAAATTCCAAGCAGGCTCCACACTATCAGCACAAAGCCCAACGTGGGGCTCGAACTCATACACCTCATGATCATTACTGGAGCGGAAAATTTGAGTCAGACGCCTGACTGAGCCACCCAGGCACTCCTATCTGAATCTGTTTCTAAAGCCTATTCCATTCTCTAGGCTGATTTGATTAATCTTGCACCAACAACACTCTTGTCTTAATTACAGTAGCTTTGAAATAAGTCTTGATAACTGGGACTTGTGGTCCTCCTCTTTCTTCAAGATTGCATTGGCTGTTCTTGGCCCTTATAAGGTTTATACTGAATTTTACAATCAATCAGTCAACAAAAGAATTCCACAAGAATTGGGATTTATTCTTGGGATTTCAGTAAATTTACAGATGAATTTGGGGATAATTTGTTCTTTACATCCTAAGTCTTCCATTCTATGAACATTTCTTCCTTTTTTAAGATTATATCAATTATCCCACAATAATATCATATGATTCATTTGGTATAGCTTTATCTCTTCTTCGTTACGGTGTTTTCTAGGTATTTGGATGATTTAATCAGTTCAAATATACTGAGGATTTAAATGCTAAAGGCATTTAAAATCCTTGAAGGAAGTGTAGGGAAATATCTTTCTAACTAATGGTCTACAATGATTTCCTGTACGTGACAAAAATCACAAACTAAAAATTAAGCACGGAAAACACTACAATATTAAAAGAAATACTATGTGTAAAAAAGACTAGAAATGGAGGAAAACATATTGAACTTCAAATAGTCAGAAGATATTGACAGTATGCATAACTAAAAATGGAAAAAATTCATATGTCAATTAAGAAACAATAATTATCTAATGTTTAAATGGCCTAAATTCATGGAACAAGCACTTAGCGGAAGAAAAATACAAATGACCTTTACACATATGACAAAGTTTATTAATGATTAATAATAATCATTTCTCATTAATAATCATTTAAAAGCAAGTTACAGCCAAATTAGATAAAATCTAATCACTTGTTTATCAAAATATAAAAGTCTGACAAAAGTGAGTGGTGGTGAAGATATATAGCAGGGGAACATTCATACACTAAAGAAGAGGGTAGTAAATACTTGACAGATTAGTTTATCAAATGATTCACATTATGTTTTAAAGGTAAATATAATCCAGCAATTATACTCTCAGGCATATGAATTAACATATTGATTTTTGTTTATTTTTAAAACTGAAGGTTGTGACATATTAGGTTGTGCAATTATTTTGGCGGGTCATACATAGAATTTTTGAAAATGAAACAGAATAAAAAGAAAAGGTCAATATTCACCTAACATATTAAGGGTAAGGGCTTCAGTCATACACGTATTTGCTGCAAGAGGCAATCCAACATGGGCCTTGGTGGCCCTGCGCATTCCTGCTCCGTGTATCAAGAATTCAAAGCTCCGCCCACTCTTTGTCCAGACCACTATTCAGGGTGGTATTTGCAGTGAACTGCCCTGAGGGATGAGGTAATGTCTCCCCCCAGACAAAGTGCAGGCTTACTATATAAGTGGAAGATCACCCATGCTCAGTGTTTCTCTCCCGTAACACAGCCCACTGCATGTTCAGGCATCCATCAGGGACCCTTTGTGTCACACCTGTGGGACTTTGAGGTATGGGAAATGGATGCCAGAAAACATGAAGCTCTGGTTACTGCTCTTGCCATGAGTAATAGGTCCTTTGTCTCTGACTTGAGAGTTTTGTGTCTCCTGCCAGCACCCATGAAATAACAGCGGGCTAGTTTGTTAGCTTGCCAGTAAGATGATATTCCACACCCTGCACGGTTCTCGCAATGTTTTCTTGGCCACAATGTGAAACTTTTCTAGCTATGTTTCACTATCAGAAGAGTTTGAAAACCATTTCACCAACCAAGAAACATGTAGAAAACATTTAAAGTAGTAGTATTTGTAATAGCCAATATCAAACAAAACAAAAGCTGAAAACAACACAAAAGTTAATCATCAGGATGGTGGATTAATCAATTCTAGGATAGCCATTCACAGAAATATATATATATATAGCAGTGAGAATGAACAATCTGCAGCAACAGGCAAATGGATCATAGAAATAAAGTGGGGCAAGTAGGGACAATTACAGATGACTATCTGCAATATGACAACATTTTGATGAATTTTTAAAATAAAGATAATTAAGCAATATATTAAGACTACACACATGTATGGTAAAAATCATTATTTATAAAATAGAAAGAAAATTATAAATATAACATTCAGGATAGTGGTTAGTCCTGGAAAACAGTCTGGCTCATGTGATTAGCATAAGCACGAGTAGCCTAAAAGAAGAATGTATGCACAGGAGTTCATTAATAGTTCATAATGTAAAAATATAAAACATATTAATTTTATGTGCAAAATATTACTTGGTAATTTTTTTTAAATCACCTAAATTCCAAAATAATGTAATTCAGAGGTGGGAAAGGAGAATGGGCAAACTATGCATACTAACAATACCAAAAACTATTTGTTTCAATCTTTAATATAATTGCCACCAATGGAGAGTAAAATAATTTAATTTCAAACTGCATTAGTTTTTACTGCTTGGAGCACAGACTAAAGATGTTCCTTAAGTAACCAGTTTTATATTAAATTCCATTTTATTTTATATAAATGGAAAATTGAAAATACCCGTAAATTCAGATTTAGAGCTGAATATTTTGTTTGTAATTCAGGGATTAATATGGAACACCCCACACGCACCACTTTTTTGTGTTAAAAAGAAGCTCAAGGAGTATTATACCCATAGCTTAAGAAATCCAAACATGAGAATATAGAGAAAATGTTTGAGAAACTTCAAGCTAAATGGATCTCCTCTATATGCACCATGCTGAGTGAAACATAAAATTAAATTAAATTCACAAACAGAGTAACATTCCAGCTTTCAAATGTTGCTAGTTCCCCTCAGCTCCAATGCTACAAATAGAGATTTAAAAAATTACATTGAGCTATGAAGGCATGAGTTCTCCTGATGATAAAACAAAATTTTCAAATATAGAATCATATGACCAGTTAAGTATTTCAAAGTGGTAGGGGGAATGGAAAAAAAATCTTAAAAATAATTTCTAAACCATTATCATGTATTTGTTTATAGAGTACCATTTATTCTTCCTTTTGTAAAAAATGAACAAATAAAAGTAATATAAGGTAAATGCTCTTGTGCTAGTTTGCCCATGCCAACGTATAGGATTTATTTCTAATTCTGTGTATGTATGGTGCAAATGGAGTCTTATTAAATCTGTGGCTTCTAGTCTCAAGATTACTTCTTCACAATTTATTCCATATGCCATATGGCATTTGTAACCCTTACTCCATTAAAACCCTTTATTTTTCTGGCTTCTCAATGATCCCATTACTTTTCAGGGAACCCGAGCCCATTTGGTCTGCAGGAATGTCACCTCAGCAAAAACGTCCTTGAACAAAAATGTCTGCCTGGTCTGAAAAGCTGTATGGCCATGGCTGGGTTCCTGAATCTTTGGGGTCAGCAGTAACCCACCTTCTCGATGGTCAAGCCCTTCCCTGGCCCTCCATATTATACATTTGTCCATTCTCTCTTGCTGTGGAGGGAGAAGCAAACCATAGTTACTTTAGAGCCAGAAAGGAGACTCAGGGTTTCAGGAATTTACTTCCCCCTTAAAAAATAAAAGCAACGTACCCCCAAAAATGTATGAAAACTTTGTTTAAGAGGGAAAAAGATGGAGTCAGTGTGACTGTGCTACAGTCCAAAATTGATGCTGGGTTTGGCTCCAATCTGCTGAGGAAATTTAAGGCTTCACGAGGCCTGGATATAATGTAGCAGAAATAGAACAAAAGCCATAAGAGCAGGATTCCAGATGGTCATGTTGAAATAGCCCTGAATAGAAAAGTCCACCACCCTTGAACTTGCATGAATCCTGTTACTAATATGAGAATCACTTGAATGATTAAGGATGTGATTTCTACAGAAGGAAGTAGTAGTGTGTGGCGGTAAGTATAACCACAGCAGACAGCAACACATTTTCCTACCTATCATGTGTTAATAAAGTTTATGACCCAAAATGCTTCTAGTTCATGTACAGGGTTTGCTGATGAGACAGTAGGTCCAGTGCAGCCTGTGTTCTTTGAATTCTGCCTCACACGCCTGCCTATGAAGAGTATCACCTGGATTTCTCTACTTAAATTTTTAAATTTTAATTCCTTCCAGGAGGTAGTAACCAAAGTAGGTCACACTAAACACTATCTTAAATCACTGTGATATTCTGTGTGGTCTCACTTTTCTGTCATCTGAGCATGTCTCTGAAGGATGGGTGAATATGCCACCCCAAAGTATGTCACTTTGGCACATTATTTTGAGATGCAGGCACTTGAAAAACAGCCAAAGTAAGGAGAGGCCTTCTCTGAATTCCCCTTCTCTACCTAAAGACAGATCCTCCAAGAGAAACTCAATTGTCTAAATCTCCTCCCCAGGAGCTTCATCTTCTGGGGAAGATTGACTCATGACAGGAGGAAAGACACCACACAGGACACACTGTCACAAACTGTCATACCTCCCAATCTATTTTTCCAAGGGCATCAAAAACCACCTGTTCTTCATCTTTCCTTCAAATCACTTCATCTCCTTTAAAAAGTCTGCTCCCCCTACTTCTCTTTCCCTAGTATTTAATCCTGAATTCCATACCAACTCCAGGAGTTACTCATTCTCCCTCCCTGAGTTTCTTCCATGTATATAAGAGATATTTATGTTAATAAATTCTATTTGTTTTTCTCTTGTTCATCTGTCTTTTATTACAAGAATCTCACTAAGAACTCAGAAGAATAAAAGAAAATGACTTTTCCTCTACTACGTCCCCATCACCACTTTCCCAAACACTTGCCAGCCTTTGTGACATCTTATTGTGTCACCTCATCACTGCTCCTCAATGTTGATTTGCCCCTCTGTCCTCTTCATTGAAAGAGTAGCTGTTAAGAAGGAAAGTTTTGGACTGAACGAGGCTGAAGCCCCAATACAACCATTTATCAGCTACAATATAACCCAGGGTCAGATAGTGAATGTCTCTGAGACTTAATCTTCTCCTCACTAAAATACCTGCCTCAGCCTCTGGTTGTAAAGCCTGACTGGGCTGATACAGAGAAAAGCATCAGCTAGTGACCGGCACAGAGTACGAACTTAATTCTTGGCACTGATGAAGGTGAAAATGAAGAGGAGGTAAAGGATCGTAAGATCGACAATTATAAGCATTATTGTATAATCCGGTGAATTTAAAGATCTCTCAATATCAGACTGCTTTGTATCACGCATAAGAACATCCAGAATGTGATCTGGGGAAACAAAAAGATATACACAAGCACAAGACTAGAAGATAGGAGGTATAAAACCTCCTATAAAATTATTACAATCAGGAAATAATTTTCAAGGGCCTTTTCTAACCATAATGGTTCTTCTAAGGAAAAATCATCTCAAGAGATGAAACTACACATGTAATAATGTGAAGCTACAGAAACACTGCCTTTATGATTTGTATTAGAAGCATTTTAATTACTATTATACATGTTTTTGATAAAATGTGCAGGTAAACTTGGGAGAATAGTTTATTCATTTTTTCATATTGCCTGTATTTTAGTATAAGTCAAAGCATGCTCATAATTTTATTTTATCACCTCTCTGGGTTGCAAAATATTTTCTCTCTTAGATTTTGAAGAATTAGTATTCAAAGCTTCTCATCTTTACATAGAACATTTAATGGATTTAAGTGTTTGTTTTATCCTTTTTCTGGCAGAAATGTGTGTTTGGGGAATTTGGAAGATACAGAAGGTACCTTTCCTTTTAGTTTTAAATTGTCCTAAAAAAATCAGGGAGGCCATGAAGAATAAGTAAAACTGAAAAGTGTGGAAGTCAGTAGGGGAGCATTTTATGGAAGAGATCGGTCAAGCAAAAGTACATAGACCAAAAGCCCGGAGTATCTTCTTAGAAAAGGAACATTTGATTGAGTGCAGTAGAAGCCAACTAAGTGGCTTATATGAAAAGGGAAAACTTAGTGGAAGAATACCTGGACACCACATCAAAGCCATTGGCAGCAGTGTATCTGGATTTCACCAGAACCTGGAATAAGAACACGAACTTCAATGAGAAGACAAGCAGTTACTCTTTCCTCAGCTTCTGTTTAAGGGAAATGGATGCTCATCTCTAATTCTCCCTGTGTTGTCTTTTAATTTTCCCCCTCTGCATATACACATTAGTTTTTTCTTCTCCTACTTATTCCATTATGACCATCTCAAAATGGCATCTCCTGTCATCTTTTAACTTGAGTTCCCATCGCTAACCAACAAGACTCTGCCCCAATTTAAGAGAAAGAATAGAATTGACTCAGTTTCAACCATAATTTATTCGATCATCTCTGACTTCAGGGAAGGATAATTAGGTGTATAGGCTACAAGGTCCCATTGCTGTGAGATGTGCAATGTACAATACAGGGTATGTCTTTTACACACGCAAAGAGACACAGGTATAAATTCACTGAAAGGAAAGATTTCTAAAGGAGAACACTGATATAAATCAGGTCACATTCATTAAACAATATCAGATGATATAACCAGTAAACTTTAAAATTTCCGTTACTCATCCAAATAGAAATATGCTTCTGATTCATGTACAATTTAATTGATAGATGTGTCAGAGCTGTAGAGAGTTTATCTGCTTCACACATTCAACCATATTGTCTGATAGAGGTTCTGCCATCTTGAATACAAAGCTTCTAAGACTGTCCTGGATTTTGACATCCAGCCAAAAGAGAGAAGATCATGGAGAATCAATTGTTGGAGTTTGTCATGGACTAGTCCTGAGTAGGAGGTACATTACTATGGTTAAATTTCCATTTATTAGTACTCAGTTATATGTATACATATTACTTTAAAGGTGTCTGCAAAATGTAGCATAGAGTCCAGTATAAAAAAAAAATATATATATATATTTTATAAATATATACATACAGTATAAAATATATACTGTATTTTATACTGTATATATATATATACATATATATGTGTATATATACATATATATATATTTGGGGCTTTGATTACCAGTCTAAAGAGGTTATATATCATTCTTTTGTCAATGTTGAGTTATTGAACATTTTCGAGTTAATAAGTTAAATTTGATCAGTAGTTCAAGTGATATAATTTGACTTCTATGTATCAAATAGATTAGAAGTGGAGGAGTAGTGATTTAATTTCTAAAAATCAGGGCAAAATGTTGACATGCAAGGTTTTTATGAAAGTAACTTCAACAGATCAAGGAGCCTAATAAGACATAAAGACCAATATCTTCTTTTTCATTCAAGAACTATTTACTGGGGTGCCTGGCTGGCTTATTCGGTAGAGCAAGTGACTCTTGATTTCAGGGTCATGAGTACAAGCCCCATGTTGGCCATAGAGCTTACTTAAAAACAACTATTTACTGAATATTTACCCTGTGCCAGAGACTAGAAGATATACTAGGAATGCAACGCTTTACTCTTCATGCAGCTACAAACAGCTATAGTCTAGTGGGATGGGGGCTGATATAATTTAAATTATTGAATTACTAATGCAGTACCTAATTAAATTGTGATCAGTATTGTGAAAACGGTAGAAATCTAGGAATGAGTATAACGAACTAGGCAAGGGATCTCAGAGTAAATGAAATTTAAATTATGTGCATGTGTGTGTGCGCATCCATGTTTTTATGACTCAGAAGAATCATGTGATGTTACAGATTAGGAATTCAGGAAAAAAAAGGAAAGAGTTTACCTAAGAAGAGTATACCTGATGGATATGATGATGAGTTCAAATATGAAACTACCAATTTGGAGGATGTTAGCTAACATCCAAGAACTTATCTCTATTAGTTAGTTATAAATGAGGAAATGAAGGTAGGAATTCAAAGAAAGTCAGATTTATATGTGTAGACAACTTTGATGTAATATCAATGATTTTGGTGTCACTTTTGACAGGCTCTGGCCTCACGTGGATCCTGGACAAGGATATTTCTTATAAAGTATTATAATGCATGTTTGTTTTTTGCTTTCAAAAATGTATGTTTCTTTTTCTTAATTTTGGTCTGATGTTGTGTCATGATTAAATGTTTAGGTAGTTCAAGTTCCCTCTGGATTATTAGTCCCTTGGGAATGTGCATATTTATTCAGCCCTATCCTCCCATGCTTTGTAAAGAACCCAAAACAGAGCAGGTGCTCAATAAATATTTGATGAATGGGAGAGAATAAAGAAATAAATGATGAATGGGTACTGCATATGCAGAGGTGCACAAGGTTTATGGAGCAGAGAAAACAGAAGAAGGTGCAAAATCTTGGAGGCATGAGAAAGCCTCCATGACGTACAGCAAGAGCAAAGTGTGGATGCAGAAAGGTGATGGGGACAAACCAAGAGAGATGAATTAGGGCCACACTATGCAAAGCTTCTATAGCCTAAGAGAGCAATTTAGGCTTTATTCTGGAGGAAATAGGAAGTCCTCATAATGTTTCAAAATACGAGTAGCTAAAGATAAAGATGGAATGTAAGGATGGAGGACAATTAGTGATTGAGGGAACAAAAAGCTATTTTCACATTTCAGATTAAGGATAAGGATGCTGAACTAAAGTATGTTCTGGATCTGTGTGTGCAAACAAAATTTCAGTTTCTACAAGATTCTTTAAAAATCAGAATCTAATAAAGCTGAGGAAATGACTCCAGAAGGCAAAATTTCTAATTCTGTTCCTGTGATTAATATGGTGGTCTTTTCTCACATACCTGTGAAACTGCAGATAAATTTAAAAAGTGTAATTTAAAAATTTTACATATGCTTATATGATGCAGGAAGAGGAATCATCAAGATTTGAAAGGAAATCTTCTAGAAAATGTTCCATAGAAATGTGAGCAGACTACCCCATCAGATGTGGTGCTACAGAGTACCGGGTCCCATAGTAGAAACTTTATCTGATGACAACAAATCAAGAGCACCAAAGCAGCCAAAGACCTTACAAAAAAGAATGGGTGTGCTTTGTTTCAATAAAACATTATTTCCAAAAACTGCTGGTGGGCCAAGTTTGGTCTACAAGTCATAGTTCGCCAACCCCTGATCTGGTACCTGATTATTGTATCAGACAATGTGTGAACAAGGTAGGTCAATATCACAAAGCTTAATAAAATCTCTACTGAAGCTATATCAGAATTCTACTGCATATTGCGCTATGCTCTTACTAGTAGGTTATTATCTGAAACAAGGGGGAAACATGTCAAGATGGCACAGCAGTTTGCTTTGCAAATGAGACACACATTGAAAATTATTTTTTGATGTTCTTAAGGTCAATAGCCTTAGAAACCTGATGTTAGGAATCTTAGGGACCTGATATTACTGGAAAATGAGTCCCCTTAAATTACACTAATCTGAAATATCTACTTCAAAGATCAGTAATTTATTGGAGTATCAGCCTGTCTTCATCAGATCAGTGTGCTACAAGATACCAGTGAATGGATGGTTTAAACAACAGAGATTTATTCTTCACAGTTCAGGAGACTGAGAAGTCTAAGACTGAAGTGCTGGCTGATTTTGTTCCTACCCTGTTCCTGGTCTATAGATGGCCATCTTCTCCTTGTAGCTTCATATGGTGAGGAGAAAGAGAGAGGAAGCAAGCCCTCTCTTGTCTCTTCTTATAAAGATACTCATGTTATCATGAGGGCTCCACCCTAACAACCTAGTTACTTCCCAAAGTCTCCATCTCTAAATACCATCACACTGGTGATTAGGGCTTTACCATACAAATTTGCAGGGTGCATAAATCCAATAGCATAGGTCAAAATAAACTCGGCAACTGAAGTCAAGTCATTGCAAAGTCTTTATAGTTACTTTCTCAGTCACCATGTCACTTTTAACAGCTCCCTCCCCATGCCAAACTAGGATAGTGTATTGACCATTTAACCTTTTGATGACTGAAGAAATGTTTTAGGCCTTTACTTCCTGACTCCATTCTTCCTCTCACACCAAGTCCATTGCTTCCTTTCACCCACATGTCACTCTTTTACTAAGGGACCCTTGATTCTGAAACCTCAAATGGCATTTAAGTTTCATTCCAAAATGAAATTTTTCCAATAAACTTTTTATTCTGTCATTTGAGGTCCTGTTCTTGCTCAGATTGTAGAGCCCAATCCAAGATCCCAGAATTTCAGCCTGAGCCAGACACTGTTGTCTTCAAAGGGATTCAGATGTTTACATATATGTATAGCATTCATTCAAAGAATAGTTTATAATAATTATAAGTACATTGCAATTAAATTATAGCAAGAATAATTACATATTTCCTTTGTGTTTAATATGTGTACATGAACCTTGTGGCCATTCTTTTAAAAATAGTCTTGGTTTGTTTTTCTTCTTTTATTCCTTATATTGTGTATTTATGCATATACATATGCACACAAACACATATTTATAAATATATTAGAATCCCCAAGTACTTTCTACTTAAGGAGGAAAGTTTACCTTATTTGTGGATATTTTTTAAGAGGCCTCTCCTAAACTCCTCACTTCAACATTTTTATGTTTATGAAATCTGGAGTTTTCTGAAAGTTCAGTTAAGGTTGTGTAACACTTAATTTTTAATCAGTTATTTAGACCCAAGATTGATAGTTTTCAGTCAATGCCTAATACTTCTTCTGGAAGTGTACCTGTGTTTCCTGCATCTCTTCCCCATCACTCTCTTTTATTATCCTGAAGAGAAAGTATTATTTTTGATTTTATGACAGCTCAGCCGCTTCTATCAAAGAACAATCTTTGTCATCCCTCACTACCTATCTTCTTCTTTGCTGATCTCTTGCTCCCTCTGAACCAGAAACATTCCTTAGATTTATGGACATTTCCTGTACAATGTTCTTTTCATTTTGTTGCTTAGATCTTTACTCATTTTGGTTCTAGTTTCTTTAGCTCCATTTTGGGTTTTTTCCAATCTCCCAGTCTTTGACATTTCAATCTATTAGTCTTTTTTCTGTATGTGCTTTTTATTCACTCATAGACTAGTCTCACCATTCATTTCTCTTCCTGAGCAGAAAGAGTTCTGCCTTTGAATAAATGATGGGTTTCTTTTTCCAATGTATTTTTAGCATATAGTCTTCCAATACTAAGTGATTAAATATTTTTGTACTTACTGAGGGCCTACTATGTATCAGGTGGTATATATAAACAAGCTTCATTAATTCTTACAACTACATAATTGATATATTTCTACAGATGGGTGAGTGGAAGCGTGAATGGATTAAAGTGTCAACATTTATACAAGTCCTGGATTTATTCTCCAAATATTTACTGAGCTGTTTGCAAACTCTAGGCACAAGATCAGATGTTGGGAGTGTAGCAGACTAGAAGACTATTGACATCCACATCCTCATGGAGCATTTTGCAGGACATTATCAGTATACAAGTAAACGTAAAATCAGATATAAAATAACATAATATTTTAAACATATATTAGGTATATAAGTTGTGATACATGTAAAGAAGGGAATGCATATGTGTTTTGATAAAACAATTGGGGGTGAGGTGGTTGGAATAGGTCTTGGTAAAGACACAACATGGTAGCAGAAATCTGAGAGGGCAGAAGGACTCAATTATTAGAAGTGAGATGATAAGAGTATTCCAGGCCCAGAAATGTGAGTAAGGCAAGGACACATGGCAGGAAAAGGTGTAAGTGTGTTCAAGAAACAAAATATTTCCAATAATGCTAGGGATTAAGCAGCATGAGATGAGATCGAGAGATGGGAAGGTCATGCTCCAAAGTGTATATTCTACCTCTCTCTTAGAAGTCAGTGGCATTTTCTTGACCCAGCAATTTAGCACTTATTCCATGGCATTTATTGGTATTTGTTGTTGTATAAACATTGAAATATCTCAGGTCTCAGTCCTGGTTATTCTTATCTAACTATATTCACTCTCTTAATGACCTCATTAAGTCTCAAGGCTTTAAATACATATGTTTCCCAACGACTTCCCAATGCTGCCTATAGCCTGGACCTCCCCTTTGAACTCCAAACTGTATATACCCATATGTAGACATCTCTACTTGGATGTTTGACAAACATCTCAAAAACAACTTCTCAGAAAGTCAATTTCATTAGCAGATTACGATCTGGGATTTGATTTTATCCCCATTCACAAGCAAAGGAGTTAACCTGTACTATTTCATGGATGCTTCAGAAGACACAAAACTCCTGGTTTGAGTTGTTTACCTTGCTCCTAAGTCTCATGATGTGGAGGAGTCCAGAGGGATGCTATGCATGCAGTGGATTTTCACTGTTGCCAAGGAACTTTGATTTAGCATAATTCACTTCTTTTATAATAAACAGTAGACAAGCTTGCTCTCTGTCCCTGAAGCAGACATTACCTCATCTTTCAGTTTCTCTCTACAAAACAACCCTCTGAGAAATGGCCCAGGTTAAGAGCATTCAAGACCTGGCATTTTTGACATAACTAGAGAGACAAGTTAGAATCCAAGAAACTCATGGAGGACTGTCTGTCTTACACAATACTTCCATACGGTGGGTGTGGTTAGAATCATGAAGGCATGTGGAGAAAAGCATCAGTCTAAAAGCTACTACTGTACCCCTTGACAGTAAGGGTAGTTTAGTGGCACTGGCACTGGTACCTGGGTTTAAAATGTCAACAATAAACTTGGTTGGACTTATGTCATCCTTAACCCTGGTGGGCTAACGGCTGCCTGGGCTGGCAAGGCCTAGGTATCTGGGTCGAAGTCTGGGTATCTCCCATTTTCTTTTCACCATGAACATCCCATAGACTATCTTTAAAGAAGCTCTGTCTTTGATGTCCACTTCACCTTACCTAAGAGAGGAAAAGGATACATACCATTCATTACCTGGGCCAGCATTCCATGAATATAGATTTCCCCACTCATAATTTGTTTGCTTTTCAAGTAGCTTCTCATCATGAGTGGATGCTCCTCTGAGGACAGAATATCTCCTCAGTCCAATCAGTTGTAAAATCAGCTTCTGCACA
This sequence comes from Cryptoprocta ferox, assembly GCA_028646485.1. NCBI lineage: Eukaryota > Metazoa > Chordata > Mammalia > Carnivora > Eupleridae > Cryptoprocta > Cryptoprocta ferox. The sequence goes on from CM053560.1 coordinate 18,680,704, forward strand.
CTCTCTTCTTCTGAGAAATGAAACTCTACAGGTCACCTCATCTTTTGCCTCTCTTAAGATCACCTTGTGAATAAGGCATCCTTTCTGTCATCATTCCAGTTGAGGATCTGATACCCATTTCTACTGTCAAATCATGTAAAGATGCCCAAAATATGAGTACTAGCATGGTCTCCTTCTATCTGGCTATGGGGTGAGTTGTGAAGATTCCTAGCTCTGCTGTCTCCTAGTCATGAACTGGCTCACTGCTAGCTTTTTTTGGCTTCCCCACACTCAGAGACTCCATTTATTGTCCCTGACCCTACCTTGTGAAATGGGCCTGCTGGGTTTCTCCTGCCCCAGGATTCCCACCACACTACAGATGGTTTCCTAATATGCTTGTATTTCCTTCTTTAGTCTGTTTATAGCTCTTATTCCCCACTAGAATCTAAGGTCTCTGAAGGAAAATAGTTTTTTTTTTTAAATCTTATATTTACTCATATCTCTAGCACTTAGGACAGTGCCTTAAACATAATCAATACTCTTATTATCATGTATAGAATGAATAGATGTGTGTCACTATTCATTTGTCCATTCATTGGTTTCACCACTAGAATGTATTCTCTGTTAGAGTGGAGCGCTGGGTGATCTTTGTCAATGCTATATTCCCTATGTCTAAAAAAAGGAGCAAATCACATATTTTTTTCATAAATGTATCCTGAATAAATTCACTGAATGGCCAAAGGAAGTGAGTCCTAACTAAATTATTTCCCTGTATAATGAAATGTAATGGTTAACTTCCAAATAGGCATCTTACTAATCACTTGAAAAATTAAGTTTATTTTAGAAGATGTGACACATTTATTGATTCAGGAAGGATTTATTATTTGCAAGCCTGTATTAAGGTTTCATCCCTCAGAAGGCTGAGTGGAATTTGTTAAAAAAACTAATTCAAAGAATGCTCATTGAGTGGGACAGAGATTGCTAGCTATTTGCCAAAACTTGCGTTCTCTTATTCTGAGGCTCACACGTGTCATTCACCAGCTCTCTGGCAGGTGTTTGTGGCACAAGGAGGGTATTCTGACCAGGGGAAGGCAAGTTGAAGGGCATGTGTCCCTTTCAGGCTTGGCCTATAAAATCCTCCCATGTGCCACCACATTCCCCCACCCCCACTGCCCCCTCCCCCGGCCATCAGGAAGGGGGCAACCTCCAGGGCAGGTTTGGAAGTTGCCCCTGGAAGATGGCAGAACCTCGTTCAGATATTGGCCATGAATGATTTCATGGAGGAGAGCTGCCTGGCCAAACTATGCCCTTCTCCGAACTACTCTTAGAATTTATTTTTGATTCAAGCCATTAGATATTTGGGGGTCCTTTTTAAGAACCACTTTAGCATACCTTAACTCATTGAAGAAATAGGTTTGTTGGCTTTTAGAAAGGAAATGGTTTTAGGAATATTTTTCTTTCTAAATAAAATGGTAGCAACGCAGTATTCAGTATCTCTTGTTTTCCAAGCTCACACTGAGGGTGAATGCATTAAGGGTGATAAAACTTATTCTGTTGGATTTACCCCCACAAGTTATTGGAAGGATTCTCACAGAAATTCTTCATACAATTTCACTCAAGTTTTTTTTTTTTTTTTTTTTCTGAAAAATCTCCAGAGGTTGTATCTTCCACACATGGGAAATTGTGTTGCCTCTCTCACCCCACTTCCTTCCTCTTCCTCTGATTACCGCAAGTAGTATTTCTCGGAGGGATCTCTACAAGGACTCTACACACAGAGCTTCTGGCACTTGCATTGGAAGACCTTCCACCACTCACCAGGTTTGGGTGCATCCAAACGTCTGGTGACAGAGATGTCAACATGCAGAGCCTGCTTAGAGTCTCAGCAGAACAAGCAACTGTGTGGTTGACAGATGTGGAGAGAAGACAACTCATTCTTTTCCCTGTTAATTTGCACTTACAGGGTGAAAACAATTTATTAATATTTTGCTAACATTGTTTCCTGCTTTGAATCCTCCCAGACCTACTCACAAATGGGATTCTTCTTCCTTTGGGGGTGCTGCTAGGAAGATCAAACCCAATACTCTACCCTAAATTCCCTTTCACACTGATAATTGAGGCTGTGATAGCAGTCTAAGCTTTTCTGTCTGTTCCTCTTTGTCCTTCAGAGAATTCTGTCCTTGTTTCTTCATGCAAATAAGTTCCTGGCCAAACAGGCACACAAGTGCACCAGAAAAAAGCAAAAGTTTGACTCTCTAAACTGAAGAGAGCTCAAGGCTCAGGTTTAGTCTTGTTACATAAATTAGCCATTGATTTACCGCCAGCACACTGCTTGTCACTAGAACACATACCAAATGACATATGGAAAGGAATTTATAAGGAAATGAGGAACTAAAGTTTGGGATTTTCAACATTTGTTTAGTTGTCTTGTATCAGGTGTATGTATCTGAATGTGTATATATGTGTATGTGTGAGTGTGTGTGTGTTTCTTCAGCTTCATTGGAATAATATTACTTACTTTCATTTACTTAAGAGAATTAAAAAATATATATTATTCATTTAATCATGACTATCCAGACATCTTTTTTCACGTTTTCATTTTAAGAAAAATGACCTAGCAAACCAAAGTTTCTATTAGCCCTGTTTAGATATAGACTCAATGTGATATGTAAGGGGAGAAGATGGATTTTTCATTAGCCATGTGGCATCAGATGAAGTTAGTAGTGAGGCTTATAAAGAACAGATATAGGACCATGAATATGCTCATTTAAGCTCCCTGTAGACTCTCTGAATTTAGCTTCCTAATTCTTAAACAGGGAATGAGTTTTTTCAGTCGCATTATGAGGCTTAGACATAATGTGTGCAAAGTGACACTCTTATTAGGTACTCAGGAAATAATTTCTTTTCATGAGTAGAGAACAAATTTGGACTCTGCTTTGGACAAATGATTTAATAACCCTCTAATTGCCAGCTGACCCCTCTTAAAATGGGGAGAACATTATCACCTGTCTTACAAAATTGAGATAAGACATATATCCCACTACACTGGTGCCATAATTAACTAAATTAGATAATCATTATTATTATTAAAAATTAGATTACTTTTCCAAATGTATGTGAAAAATCTGTTACTCAGCCTTAAGATTGTTCCTAAATGTTCCTCTCCACTTTTCTTTTTACTTTTAAACTAAGTTTTAAATATTGAAGTCTGTATGCTCAGAGTATTATTTTTTGTTTTTTTAACTTTATTTTTAAACAATTTTGGATTTATAAAAAAGCTACAAAATTATAGAATTTCAATACATTATTTACTTAGCTTTCCCTAAAGTCAACAATTTACATAACCATGGTACGCTAGCAAAAAAAAAAAAAAAAAAGGAAAATTAACATTGATATACTCCCATTAGCCAATCTAAAGACCTGATTTGAATTTCATGAGCTGTCTCATTAATTTCTTTTTCTCTATCCAATCCAGGACCATTTACTACATTTAATTGATATGTCTCCTTAATCCCTTCCAACCTGCAAATCTGCAAGAGTTTCTCTCTCTTTCTCCCCCTGCCCCGCCTCTCTCTCTCTCTCTCTCTCTCTTTCTCTCTCTCTATGTCATTTATAACCTTAATTCTTATTAAGAGGACTGGTCAAGTTTTGTATATATCATTTATTTTGTTTGGATGATAATTTCTCATGATTAAACAAGTTTTTAGCAACAATTACACTAAAATGAGTTTTTCTCTCCTTATTACATCACATCAGGAGAAACCTAAGGTCAGTGTCTTATAACTGGTGATATTACCTTTGGTCACTTACTTAGTGCCAAGTTCTTCCCTGATAAAGTTACTAGATTTCCTTTTGTGATAACAGGGATTTTGTAGGGAGTTATACTGCAGACACACAAATATCCCATTCATCAAATTTTGCTCACTAATTTTATTTATTTATTTATTTTTTATTTATTTATTTTTATTTATTTTTGAGAGACAGAAAGACACAGAACAGGAGTCGGGTAGGGACAGAGAGAGAAGAACACATAGTCTCAAGTAGGCTCCAGGCTCTGGGCTGTCAGCACAGTCCGACGTGGGGCTCAAACCCATGAACCATGAGATCATGACCTGAGCTGAAGGGAGATGCTTAATTGATTGAACCACTCAGGCACCCCACTCACTAATGTTAGTTTTCATTGATGATCTTTGCCTTTGGCCGTTATACTGTGGTGTTTGTCCAAAGTCGAGTTTCTCTTTCACTCATTTCGTGCATATTACTTAATTATAATTCTACTGCAAAGAACACAGCCTTGACACCACAAAACTAAAAGAAAACATAGGGAAGAAGCTCCTTGACATTGGTTTTGGCAATGATTTTCTAGATATGACAACAAAGCACAAGGAACAAAATAAAAATTGACAAGTGGGACTACGTCAGACAGAAAAGATTCTATGTAGCAAAAGAAACAATTAACACAAAGAAAATGAAATTTATGGTCTTAAACTTTTTATCTATATTTGGGGGAGGTGAAATCTTGCTATGAACCTTATTTTCAGAACTTTCTTAAAAGTACACCTCACATCTATGCTACCTCATTTCTCTTCCCTCATACCTCGATTCTGCCTCCTCCCTCTCCGCATTAGTAACTGATCTGGATAGCTCCTGGTTATCATATCAGTATTTTTTTACTTACAAATATGAATATGCATATATAACTTATTATATTTGTCTTTTTTTACATGAAGTATATTTCAAATAATTTTCACTTTGCTTTAACAATATATTATTGAAATTACTCCATATTTGATCATAGAAATCTACCTCCTTTTACAATTCCATTATGCTCTATTATGTGTACACCTATATTTCATTAATATATTCTCCTATGTATAGGTATTTAGGTTGTTTCCAGTATTTTACAATTATTAACAATATGGAAATGAATAACCTTGTGCATACGTATTTTCATATTGTGGCAAATGGAATTAAAAACAATTAGACCACTTTTTTTTCTGAGCCATCAATATGTAAATTACTGTAAATATGATTCAAGGTCATCGTGAATAAGTCTGAAGGCTCACAACTCATTTTATAAAATTTTAATCAAAATTTTGTTTAAGAAACATTACTAACACCTATTCACATAACTGTTAAATCACTCAATATAATTGTTTTAGTCCTTTCAGGCTGCTATAACAAAGTACCACAGATGGGGGGGGGTTATAAACAACAGGAATTTTTTTTGCCACAATTCTGGAAGTTAAAAGTCTGAGATTAGGGTTCCAGGATGGTCAGGTAAAGGTCTTTTTCTAGGTCACAGACTTTTCACTGTGTTTTCACATGGTAAAAGAAGAAAGGATTTCTCTGGGGTCTCTAATCAATCTAAGCACCCCCAAAAGCCCCACTTCCTGATACCATCACACCGGGCTTTAGGATTTCAACACAGAATTTGGGAGAATTTGGGAGCATTCAACTACACTGACATTGTACCTACCATTAGTTCAGGAAGACAGCAAGATCATTTTCCTGTGGGCACATGGAACATCCATCAAATGTAAATTTATTTATATCACCATTTTTCCTCTATCACTTATACTTCAATAGGACGTCATATTCCTTAGTTCTTATAGTATATGACCTAGTAAATAGATCTGTGTATTTTTGATGGGCACATACCTTCCCAAAGTTTGTAATAAATACACATTAGGAAGAAAAGGCCAACAGTGGTACAGAGTTTAATCTAATGCCAAAGTTACATAGTTAATAAGTGGAATTTTGAATCTGAAACCTGACAGTCTGTTTTCTCAATCGACAATATGTTGAGTGGAAGTTCTGAATACCGATGGATTTTAAATGATAGAGACCAGCATTTTTTTGTGTCTGTGTATTTCCTGAGAGCTTACAACACACCAGCTACTGGGCCAAAATGAAACCCATCTACCCGCTAACTCACAACATCTCTATGAGAAGGGCACGTGATCATGCCACTGCTTCAAATTAATCCAGCTCATACGTGCAAGAAAAGGGCAGCACCAGGAACATCATATTCCACAGACTCTATTCTCAACCTCTAGATTGCCATGGTGATTTATAAGGCATTATATACATTGAATAAAATCTATAATCATCTTCCTTCACATTTTTTTCCAGCATTTGGTACTATACACAGCATTTTACATGTTCTTTATAAATCTGAGAGAAAGGCTGTCCTGTCCAGGTAACTTGGTTTTACTCACAAGAACACTGAATCTCAGAAAGGTATAGTGAAATCCTCAGGGTCACAGGGCAGTAAGTTGTGATACTAGCATTGAAACCCTGGGTGGAGGAATACAAAAATTTCAGAATTTGGGGTTCAAATTCCAAAATTTAAATTCATTGAATTATTTATCTTTAATGAGTCTTATATCATTTTAAAAAAAGAATATTCTTATGTGTGCTTTTGTTATTTGAAATAAAGACACCTACAGAATACTGGCAATTATTTCAACACCTCAAGTAAGAATCAAGAGATCCATTCCTGGTCCTGGTTTTGCTAATTACCAGCTATATGACATTTGGAAATCCATTTACACTTTAGTAACTGTGAATTGGAGGCTTGTCTAGCACACACACTTTTTTAGAGATAGAGAATGAACTGACAGGACCATGAAGAGCAGCTGTTCAGACTGCAGTCAATTACCTTTCAAGAAACTCCCAGGGGGAAAAAATCCATATAAGGATTAACCCTCTCATCCAAAAGATACCTAAGGATATGGACCTAAAAAGCACTTTGATTTGCATATTTTTCTCATAGCATTTGGCTTTATCTCTGGCCGATTCTGAATTTCTGCTTAGATGAAAAAAAAAAGAGCTAAAATTAGGCTCTTAATTTATTCCGCTAGTCACATATGCTCTCTTTCATCTTGCTAACTTGTAATAAGTGGATGTCCTAATCTCATCGTTCATACCCTTTTCTTGTTGGCAGGATTAAAAAAAAAAGAAGAAGAAGAAAAGCAGAATGAGCAACTTGTAGAGAAGAATATAATGAAGTCCTCCGGTCCTCCTAGAAGGAACTTTTTTTGTTAACAAGACCTTACATTGTCCCACTGAATAATGCAAAATTTGTTTGGCTGTACCCTGTAGGGCTCCCAGGCCCGGAAGCCAGGGGCAGCAGCGGCACTGCGTTGGCACAAAGTAGCAGAAATGTCATTTTTTAATTATGTGGTTCTGAGGGGAATCTATTATCCACTGCTGAGATGCTGAAATCAGACAATTTATCTCCGAGGCAGCTCTGTCTACAATCTAGAATATATATCTCTTGTCACTGCAGGAAATAGAACGAAAGGGTGTTTTTATTTCTGGTGCCTTATGTTTATAAATTTATTCTTTTAAGTTTTGCCAGTGAAAGGGAACAACGTCCTAACGTATTGCTTTCCTGCTTCTCCTTTCTGAAGGGTGTTCAACTCACCCAGGCTCTTTCTCCCCTGGCTGGTATCAAACCCTCTAGGCCTCACATTTAGTAAGCCTTTGCACTGCCTCCAACTCCTGTTCCAAATGCCCAGTGCCAAGGTAAATAGAAACAAATCTTTAAGAAGGACCAAGCGAATCAGAGGCATTCACCTAAATTAATACAAATACAAATTGCTCTTTTGCATTTCAAACAAGATGCTGGAAACTACTTGAAACATATCCTTTCTTCTCTTGTGAGCTATTTTCATTTAAATGTAAACTAATACTTATACCTACCAGCTTGTTCATAATGACTCTTCATTATTTCTGATTTTTTTCCCTTAAGGTATCAAAGCAAATGAAAGAATTTAGTTCATATTTGTCTACCCCTCCCCCTTGCTTTAAAAAAGCTGCCAAATTCATTATGCTCACTCCTCTGTGTGCATCAGGGCTCTGAGCAATTCACATCTATTAACCATCAGGTACAAGCTAAGTGCTTTTAAAACAAATGTGTGCAGTTTATTTTAAATGAATGTATGCTTTCTATATTTTATAATAGCATCAGGAAATTTGATCAAAACCTGGCATGGCAGAATGATAATAGCTGCACTGCCCTCTAGTGTATACTGTTGGTATAGCAGTATAGATATAGGAAGACAAATGCAGAGTATTTTTTTTGTGTTTTTCCATGAGGGGACCTGCGTGTGTGTGTGTGTGTGTGTGTGTGTGTAAACTTTCAGAATCAAAAGAGAGTGCAATGTCACCTTATAGGCAAGAGAAGGGGTTTTATTCTGAAATACAGAGTTTTCAAAGACTAGCAGTTGGTTTCCTAATGCCTAAAGCACACATCACTTAGGTATTTTTGGCTAGCCTTCTTTGGCAGGGTGAGCAAGGGGAAAATGTGATGATCCTTACTATAGACTTCCTTGCTGTAAATATCAGGATGTAAGCATTCCAATCAAAATGTTCCTCCACCCTGGCTATTGTTTTATAAACATATGCAACTCAGATGAAAGAAGAAATATGGTTTAACATGGTTAATAAAATAAGTAAAACAGAAAGGAAATCATACTTAAAAGGATCTACCTAGAGGTAATACACAGTTACTCATAATTTACAAATAACCATTACTACTACTAGCAATATTAGATTCATTTGGGGATTCTATTCTGAATCTGTCAAAGCAAGCATTCCTTGAAAGCTCTTCCAGACTGTGGCCAGGAATATTAGGGGATTGTGATATACAGGATAAGCGCGTGCACGCGCGCGCGCGCACACACACACACACACACACACACAGAGGGAGGGAGTGAGAGGGAAAGAGAGGGAGAGAGGTGAAACTTTGGGGTAACAGGAATTTATTTTCCAGCTTCTGTGGGACTTGAACCACAACAGAAACACGTAAACATCACAGAATCTCACCACAGACCTGCCTTTAATTTCTGGAAATCACCCTAACTTTCTAGCTTCTTGCACATGCCACACTCCTCAGCTGGGTCTGTGATATTTCCATCTTATCATTTCCCAGCTCCTACACTCTGAGGCACATAACTAAGCAATATATATTTTTCCTAACCATGCAGCAGTAATAGCCAACTCCAGGCATCATGTGTTTAAATCCTATATCTGACCAAAGCTTTGCTACTTCGGGTGTTACCTAACATTCTGAGCTTCAGTTCCCGTCTCTGAAATGCAGAATATAAAAGCAGAGACCTCACAGAGTTGCATGAAGATTAAATGAGCTAGGACATATATGTCAATCAGCATAATATCTATTATATATGAATATATCCACTCAAAAAAATGTTAGCCATATAAATACCATTTACACTTCAAAGCATGAAGCAAGATGATGCATTGCCATTGCCAATTGAGATGGAATCCCCAAAGCTGAAAGCAAGGCAGAGAGACTGTAGAAATGGAGTCACCTGTGTGAAGAGGCACAGTATTAACATTCCCTGAAATGCTCTCCATTGCAGTTACTAAAGACAGCAAAGCAGGGTGGCTGCTGAATACCTCACTGAAGGTACAGGAGAGGCTGGAGGTCTTCTGGGAAAACCCTCTGTAATATACTAATGGATAGAAAAGAAGTCCTCAAGTAAAGCAATTGACTGGCTCTGCCTGAATCCCCATAGTGGTTCTCTCCATGGGGTCTTAGAACAGGCATGTGGAGAGGAAAGGGTGTTCTGTGTTTCTTCCAGTATATCCAAAGGGAATCAAACACCCCAACTTACTATTAGGGTGTTAATGTTAAAAGACCATTTTATAGTCTAGAAAAACAAAGAGGTGCTATGGCTCACATTATAGTCAACTACTTTCCTTTTAAGTAGTTAGCTACTAAATCTTAGCAGAAAGCCTCAATTCTCAGGCTTTGAGAATAAAAGGATTTAAATTTCTCCCATTTAGAGATTTCACATATGATTCTATTACTTGATCATGTCTTAACTGGTGAAATAAAACCTGATTCAAAAACCTGATTATATCTAGTAATCCAAATATATATAGTAGATTATATATATATGTATTTTTATATAAACATATATAAAATATAGAAAAATACTTATATATAATCTACTGTATATACATCATAACCTTCAGAGAAAAAATAAAGGGACTTATTACAAAAATTAATTGAAAATATGATACAAAAATATTCAAGGTATTAATATGTTTAATAAAAAGATAAAATAGGGGCGCCTGGATGGCTCAGTCGGTTAATTGGCCAACTTCAGCTCAGGTCATGATCTCACAGTTCGCGGGTTCGAGCTCCGTGTCAGGCTCTCTGCTGACAGCTCAGAGCCTGGAGCCTGCTTCTATTCTGTGTCTCCCTCTCTCTGACAGTCCCCCGCTCACGCTCTGTGTCTCTCTCTCTCAAAAATAAATAAACGTTAAAAAAATCTTTTTAAATTAAAAATAAAAAGATAAAATAACAAAATTTTGAGAGATAGTTTTGACCATGAAATTACTACACTGAAATAGTTGTATATGAGAGATTCTATCAAATTCTATATTAATAACAAAACCATTTTTCCTCACCAAAATTCATTCCTAGGCAATCCTCTTACCTCTCAAAATATGAAAAATAGACATAATATCATCTATTTAAATATTTCAAAGGTACTGAACTATTAATTAGTACTTGCACAATTAGATTATTTCTTTCAAATTCTAATTTAAATTTCTCCACCTATTTCATAGTTGAACATGTACATGTGAACACACACACACACACACACACTCTGCTAAATGGTTGTCTAGGCTTGACTTTTAAGGCTAAAGGACCGAGTACAGTGTACTAAATCTTGCCAAAATTTCGTTCTATTTTTACTGTTTGACTCAGGTCCAGCAGGTATTTTTACCATCTTCATGAATATTCTTGTAGAGAGTCTAGTTTTCTATCTTCCATCCCATTAAAAGACACTTTAACAAAGGATCAAAGAAAATGTAACTTTACTTAAAGACTCTCTGGTATTTTGTCTTGTTTTTTATTCCTTAAGGCAAACTGTAAATTTCTATAAATCTGTTTCTAGTATAAAATTTTTGTATTGGATAGAAAAATAAAAGAAGAATTTTTATAGCTCTTACTGTTAAGTAACGGGTTGTTTCCCTCCATTTGACATAAAGTACCTTTTGTTTTCTTTTTTTTTTTTTGAAGCTAGAAGGACAATATTCTTCTTTATCTTATTTTTCATCCAAAGCATTTCCCATCTCTTACTATAATCCCTGCCACACTATTCAGCATAGTTTTGTTTATTCTATTTACTTTTAATTTATTAACAAAAAATACCTTTTCTGATACAATGATATCATTATTTGGCAGCAGCAGAATTTTGCCTAAAATATGCCAGGTTTTCACAAACCTGAAATGACTCATCCAAGATTAGGATAATAGCAAAGCAGCAGGTAGTAGATCTTGGTTTTAAAAAATAGAATTATGAAATCAAATTAAATCTGTCCGTTATGGTGTGTGTGTGTATATATATGCAGTAAGGGAATATATGATGAATAATTTTTTAATGCCATATAAAAATCAAAACACAAACAATGAAAACCCAGCGATGTTTTACATTTATGTCTTTTGGTTAATGTTTCGTCTCCTAAAAAGGAGACAGCAGGCCCCAAATGGGGTCACTTGTGATAAACCCCACATCAGCAAACTAAGACTTAATACCTTACCTAATTGCAGTTTCACTCTTCACTGGAAATGGAATCTTAACTGGTCTGTCTGGAATTTTCCAATCAGCACTAGTGATGGAAACAGTCTGAAAGCCCCCTGTGGCTCCCCAAAGGAAGGTGACCTTTCCCTAAATAATCCTTTTTCTTGTTATTGATTTCCTATCCTACCAATTCTCTGCCTTTAAAAAAACTTTTCCTTTTCTGTAGCTGTTTGGAGATCCTTTTTTTGCTGGGTGTGACACTGCCTGATTTATGAATCATTGAATAAAGCCAATTTGATCTTTAAATTTACTCAGTTGGATTTTGTTGTTTAACATGTCTGAAATATATATAGATTTTAAATAATTGATTGTGAACATGGAAACTGGTTGGCTGATGTGGGGATATAGGCATATTATAAAAATCTTCTTTTTCCCAAGATGGTTACCTTTTCCACTTTTATTAAAAATGATATATATAGAGAGAAGCTTTTGAAAACAGGAATAGTGTCTATCTACATTGTTATTGAAAAAGAACTAGCAAAACAGGTGCACCTGGGTGGCTCAATCGGTTAAGAATCCAACTCTTGATTTCAGCTCAGGTCATGATCTCAGGGTTCATGACACTGAGCCCCATGTTGGGCTCTTTGCTGACAGAGCAGAGGCTGCTTGGGATTCTCTCTCCCTCTCTCTCTGTCCCTCTCTCACTTGTGTGCTCTCTCTCTCTCTCTCTCAAAATAAATAAATGAACTTAAAAAAACTAACAAAACAAGTTTTCATATCTTCTGCTGCCCTGATTATTTCAAACAAGTATATAATTTTATAGCATTAAGGTAAAACAAAATGATTATGTTTAATTAAAACCTTAATTAAAATATGTATATCAACACCATTCTTTCTATCTTTATTCAGAAACGCGTTTATTTAATCACAAGCTCTATAATTCTTCGATCCTAAATTGTATTTTGCTTTTGTGCCTTTTGAATGGAAATTGCACATATTTTTTCCATTAAAATTTAGTCACATCAGGCTATCTGCAATATATATATATATAACATATATAACATAAATGCATATATGTTATATGTTATATATAACATATATAAGCATAAATAACAATGATAAACTAATACAACACTGTATGTTAGCTATAGTGGAATTAAAATTAAAAACTTGGGCACCTGGGTGGCTTAGTTAGTTAAGTCTCTGATTCTTCATTCCGGTTCAGGTCATGATCTCACAGTTTGTGAGTTCAAGCCCTGTGTCTGGCTCCACACTGACAGTGTAGAGGCTGCTTGGGATTCTCTGTCTCTCCCTTTCTCTTTTTGCCCCTCCCCTGCTCTCTCTCTCTCTCTCTTTCAATAAATAAACTTAAAAATTTAAAAACTTAATAATAAAAAAAGAACAATGAGAGGAAAGCAGGAGAAGATAAAATAAACAGTCTGTGGCAGGCAATCTATACATTTTGTTTAAAGAAACTTCACTTTGTCTTCTTTTGGACAATTCTTCAGGGTGACTGGTTTGTTAAGCTGAAGATAAAAAGAAGAAAAAGAAAAATTTTGGGCCATTATAACTTGTAAAAAACAGGTAGAGGAACAAAATTGTGAGTTTAAAGTCTACTAGTTCACCTGTATTATCGGCTGCCCAGATGCACATTCAGCCATTTGGTAATGACTGGGGAGACAATGAGAAAAGGAAATCTCTTCTGAAAGTTTCACTGCAAAGACTGATTCTTGCTTTCCTACCCCAATTCCAAACAGTTTGGTAAGGGATAGACCTTAGGCAAGTAGTTCCTTTTTAACCTGCTGAATAAATAGTAATTTGGAATGTATTAAAGGTTTTTGAAATGTTTGGCTCAAAATATGTAGCAAAATACATTTTGCATGAGATCATCCCTGAGAAAGCTGAAACAATACCAGAAGAGGTTAGGATATGAAAAACAGAATATTATATTTTGAATCTCCAAAACCATATTGGGTCATGTGTGGAAAACAGCCCTCTTTCTCATTTTTGTTAATGAACTGTTTGCTCCCTAATTAAAAAAAGGAAAAAAATGTTAGAAATTTCTCCAACCGCATTGTAATTTCATAATATTTTGTTTTAGAGAAATGAAAGCAAATTAGAATGTGAACCTCTCTATGTCAGGTAATAAGGATGATGAGCAAAAGGCAGACGAGCCTTCCACATCAATGAACCCCACTGAAGACTGAAGTAGATTGACAACAGACGTGATTCAGTAGGGCACTTTTTATAACTTCTGGCACTTTGAATAAGCTGATTCATCACATTAATCCAATCTTTTGTTCAACCAGTGATTACTGAAGATCTACTATGTATTAGCCCTCTCTAGGCACAGCACAAACAGCAATTTAAAAAAAGCCAGTGTTTGCCTTCTTAGATTTATATTCTATGAGAAAGTTAAGATATGCATAAATAAATTTTGGTTCTAGTACCAACTACAGAGAAATAAAGCACAATAATGAAATTGTAAGTGACTAATGGTTAGTGTGTAGAGGACTACTTTAGTGTGGTTAGAGAAAATTTTCCTAAAAGGTAAAGCTTGAACAGGGATCTAACTAATGAAAAGAATGTATTCTCACCAACATCCAAGGGAAGTGGCTTCTTGCAGGTGAAAAAAGAACCAGCAAGTTCAAAAGCCCTTACATGATGATACGCCAGTCATGTTCAAAGGGTCCAAAAAAAGGTCAGAGTGTCAGGAGCCAGGAAGATGTGAATGGATTATATGGGATCTGGTCAGAGAGATAGGGAAAGGTCAGATCATATAGGCTTGGTGGGTCATGCAAGGATCTGGGCTTTGTTCAAAGTGTAATTGAAAGTCATTAGAAATAATGCTTGCATGTTATTTGAAGAATGAATAGAATATGCATAGGAAGAGGGAAGAACGAAGCAAAGTTACAATTTGAGAGATAGTAAAATAATCCAGTCAAGGAATTGGTGGTGGGGTCCAGGGTTTTATCTCTGTTGGTTTTTTTATTTTTATCTTTTTAATGTTTATTTATTTTTGAGACAGAGAGACAGAGGGAGGGAGGGAGAGAGAGGGAGGGAGGGAGAGAGAGGGAGGGAGGGAGGGGGAGGGAAAGAGAGGGAGGGGGAGGGAGAGAGAGAGAGAGAGAACAAACGGGGGCGGGGGGAGCAGAGAGAGAGAGAAAGACACAGAATCCAAAGCAGGCTCCAGGTTCTGAGCTGTCAGCACAGAGTCTGAAGTGCGGCTCAAACTCACAAACTGTGAGATCATGACCTGAGCCAAAGTCGGACACTTAATCAACTGAGCCACCCAGGCACCCAGGAGGCTTTATCTTTGAAGATGACGAGGAGATCTCCAATGTAGGATTTATATTGGAGGTAGAAACGGCACAGTTTTCTGATAGGTTGCATGTGAGAAGTAATGGAAGAAGAAAAAAATAATCTATGGTTTCTTGTGTCCTGACTTGAAATAAATAAGTGGTGTCATTTTCTAAGATGGAAAAGATGGGTGAAGATAATGTTAAAGGAAGAAAAATAGGAGTTCTGCTTTATATATGCTAATCTTGAAATGCATATAGGTAATTAAAGCCTGACATTGAATAGGCAGTTGGAGAAATGAGTCAGTCTAGAGTAAACAGAAAGTTTGGGACAGAGATATATATTATAGGAATATTTTGTAAGGATAGGACACATAAAGCCATTTGACTTGATTAGATCATCCAAGAAAAGCTTGTAGTTAGAGATAAGAAAAGACCCAGGATATGGAGTGTTCTCCTTTACTGATTAGGGCAAAAGACAAAAAGTCAGCAAAAAAAGTTTAGAAAAGAATAGATGACAAAGAAGGAGAAATACCATGAGAATGTGGTATCGATAAATCTAGAGAATAAAGTATTTCAAAGAGAATGATGCTTCCTTCTTCCAAATTCTCTGAGATGGGGAAAGAAATTCAATCACAGAATCTGACAAAATAAACTCCATTTGAACTCTTTCAGTGAAGTTCAGTGGAAAACAAATTCAAATTGGAGGAAGTTGGGAGTGAGACAGGGGAGAGTTTTAACAAAATATTGGCAATCGTTTGGAAAAGTTTTCCTATGAAGGAGAACAGAGAAATGGTGCTGTACCTATAGGGTGGCTGTGTCAAAAAGTTTTGTTTTATCCCTATAATTTCCTTTGTTACATTTTAAACAAACTATGAGCAATATGAAACCTATTACAGCATTCTTTACGCTTATGCTATTATATTTACCTAGGTAAGTATGTATTACTATTAGCTTATTGTTTTCACATTTGTGACATTTATTATGATCAGCCCTGGCTTTTTTTTTTTTTTTTAATTCCCACTGATGTTCATTTTTCTCAAGGTGAGTAGAATTTTATTACTCTCCCTGCTCCAGTGTCAGGATAGTTGTTGGCATAGAAAAAGTTCTTGTTAAATAAATAAATAAATAATTTAGAGTTCCAGAATAATACACCCAGTAAAATTTAGAAACATCTTGTTATGACGAGGTAGCATGTACCCATGCTACCATGGTAATCCCTAGTAACTCCAATCCATATTAGCCAAAAGACTCCTGAAGTGAGAAAGAATGACCCCACTAAGTAACAACAGTGAATTCACTTTACAAGGAAAGATCGAGAAGGATCATGATTACAACCTTACCCATAGAACAACACTAGAATATCACCAACACTGCAGTACCTTCTGTCTCGTAGTAGCATTAAAGTTGGAACCATAATCACCAATATGACTTACATGAAAATGACTCTAAAAGACCTTCAGTTCACTTTTCTCTGATACTGAATTTCCCAAATCCCAAACTTCCTACAGCTGTCTTCACCGAGATATAACAACATTGATGCCTCCAAGTCAACATGTTGAAGAGGCCACCTCTTTTCGATCTTCTCTGGGTACCCAGGTTTATTCTCTAGATAGGTAGGTAGATAGATAGATAGATAGATGGATAGAGATATATTTCTCTCAATCTAATAATTTGTTTAATTCAGTTAGGTTTTTCCATCTAATATCAGATTTCTAATCTCTTTTCCACTCCTGTAACAACATATTAATCAAGGTTCTTATTCTCACTCAAGTGGTATGTGATCTCAATAGCAACCAAAATCAATGTATCTGTAAGTCATTTACATCTCTCTAGAGGCAGTTTTTCTATAAAATACCTTTTGTTATTTCCAACTACCTAGTTAATAAAGTTCAAAATCCTTAGTTTGTCATTCAAAGTCCATCAGGATCTACTTCCAGTCTTTATAAATTTGAAGAATCAATATTTATTCAAATAAGGAATAAAAGATGGGAAAATTTCTTCCCAAGAGTTCCCCCTCACCCTTCTATTCAATGGAACTCATGAATAAAAATAATTTAATAGGATCCTGGGCACTGTTTTCTGGGGAGCAGAAGTACAGTTATCATGAGAATTATGCCACAGAATCCTTCACACACACATACAACCCTTCCCAGATTCAGAGAGAAGGAATTTTGCATTTATAATTTTTTATTCTTCTGCATTTAAAAGGAATTAGCAAATCATAGAAGTTTCAGGCTCATAGATTTGAATCAGCCTTAATGCTTTGCTTAATACCCAAGCCAAAGATATTTTTGTCCTACAAATTCTCATAGCCTTCCTTATAGTATATATTATATTCAATCTTAAGTCATTGCTAAATGTTTATCTTCATTTTATCTTCCAAAGATGATACTCCTTGAAATAATATTCCATGTCTATTTCCTAATTTGTTGACTCACACAGAGGTCTAACCAAAATCTATCTATTCAAATGAATGAAAGATTATCATCTGAGTTCATTCCTAAAACTTTATTTCTTTCGAATATAATGCAAATACTTCCATGAGGAAAAACCACCTGACATCTTTTATATAAGGATAGAAATGTATTTCAATGCAAAAGTCTAGGTTGAATAAAATCTAATTTACTTTTTAAAAGGTCCCTGAATTGTGTTATGAAAATTAATATCCCGTGAAAATTAAAAGTTCCAAGCATCTGAATGTTCTTCCCCTGTTTGTATTAATCTTTATTTTAATGGGAGGACTGGTTTGCAGTTTTACTTCTTCTTCTTAGTGTCAATACTCATTTTTCATGTACTGTGTAATGTAAGACATTAAAACATGTCACTGAGATTCATATTGAATCTGGGATCACAGCAAGGATCATAGCTTTCCCCTATAATGTCCAGTCATCACTGATATTTTGTCATATCTCATCCTCTTTCAAGTGTAATGAATCATCCTTCAGATTTTTATCTTATTAGGAAAACTGCTGCAAGGCATAGTGTATGCTCTAGCTAGCACCCATGAGTGTTATTTTAGTACCTGATGTAAAACAAGAGAACACTATGTAAATCCAAATCTGTTTGCCTGTCTTATTTTGCCAGCAGCCTTACCTGCCCCAACCATCAATCTGAAAACGTAGATGCTTTCTACTGAAATTGCATTGAAATAATTAATTTATATAAAATATAATTTGTACTATTTAAACTAAACTTCTTTTAAAATCTCTATGATTTCTATAACTGCAGTCTACTTTTTATTGCTATCTTATTCTTATCTATATTCTGAGGTCATTTTGCAAGGACATAATTCTAGGATTTTCAATTGATTAAAAAAACAGATAAATAAAATTCCTCGGGCTCATGAAGGATGATTGGGAAAAATTATAACTTGAAAAATTCCTAGATCTCATCTCTGTCCAATAAGAAGTGTCATATTCCTCCAGGAAGCCCAGCTTTGTTTAACTCTAAAGTGATTGCCAGAATGAAATTAGATTAATTTTACTTTGTCAAAGTAAGAGCATAAAGTGACAGCTAAATTTAAAGACAACACAACCTCCCTTATATAAAAAATGCTTGGTATCAGTTTTACTATAAGGAATATCTCGTTGGGACTTTAGAGATGAGGAGATGTTAAATCTATGCAAACATGTCAATGACAAATGTGCATTTTATATATTTTCACTCGGACATCAGTGGGAAGGAAGGTTTCTAATTTTTCAGGAGAGATAACTTCATTACAAATGGCAATGTATTATTGATGGTAGACATCCTCAATGATATTTAAGCAGTTCCACTGAAAGAATTTAACTTTGTAAATTAAGCTTGCTATTCATATCCCCTGGCCCATCATTTTCAAGTTCATACTTGGCAATGCAGGTATTTAAAAAGAATGACTCTCAAGAATTATTTCCTTCTGAATTTCCTGGGCAGAACCCTTCTTTGAAGTCTTGCCTCATGTATTGTTAGTCATTTATTTTGTATCCAAGGTTGTCTACACCTTCCTATCCATCTGCCCCTTAATGCATTCTCTGTCTCTGCCTCTATCTCTTTCTGTCTCCCTGTCAACTTTCCCCCTCATCACCCTTCCCCCAAACACAGGATAAAGAAGCTTCAAGGAAAAAAAAAAAGTTCTTCACTGCAGACTCTTCATGAATTTATCAATGACAGGATGATATATACAAGTGGTTTGATATTACCAATAATAAACAAGGACATTTAAAACAGCAAATTTGAGCAAACTCAGAACTGGTCTTTTTGAAGAATGAAACAAATACATCCTGTTAGTTTCATTTGTATTTTCCTGATTCCTTCTCAACTTCCCAGCGGGAAAGCTTACACCTTACACCACTCAAATCATGCTTCTGTAGTTCTAGTGCGTAATGAAATTGGTCAGCATCAGTTTCTGGTTTTCTCATCCTAAATATGTAAATTATTGAAAAGCTAATAATTATAGTAGTTATCAGCAGAATCAATTTGTATGTTAATTTGTGAGGGAAACACCAAAATTATTGGTTCCATCTGAAAGTTTTCCCTGCTACCCTGCAAAAAGCTTTTTCTATTATCCTCATAGTCACTATCATCATCATTGTCGTCATCATCATCATCTGCATCATTCTTTACATACCGGACTGTTGCATTTTGTAGTCCTTTTTAGCATTATTAATAAAATAATTTGTTTCTCAACAAATGTAGCAATAATATCTCTTTTAGTCACTGACGTCTATTTTTGGAAAACCAGTAACTAAATATTTAACAAATTAGCATGTTAACTCTAACTCTCTGAAATTATTAAAAACTTTACCCAATTGATTAAGTAGCTATTATCTTCTGTTACTGTGGTAACCAATGGTCCCTTTTGAACCAGAGGAAATAGATTATAATAGCAATTAATGCTTCAAACTAGTTATTCCTAGAATGGCTAATCCTGGGCTATTGCAACCTGGTGAGTCCCTGGGACTGTTAATTAATAGCTAGTCATTAACCGCACTGCATTTCCCCAACAAAAAGTTTCTTGCTTCTTTTCCGGAATTGTTTTATATGTGAATATCACTTGTCTTATAGAAAACACTACTTGGAAACATTGTTGCATGGGGTTTATTTCTTTGTAAAAGAATTCAGAAAATCTAAGGCAAAACCTTTTGCATTTAAATCACTGGCATAAATGGAAGTAAACACAAATTTCAAAAATCAAGTTAAAAGAATAACCTCCTGAAATGATCCAGTTGTTTTGCTAATGCATATCATGATGCTACCATGCCACACTGACCTTTCCTGCTCTGATCTGCAGTTGCTTTTATGAAAAGGTCAAACCTTGCTCCTGCTATAGACCAATTATACATCTCTAGAAACACAAGATAGGCATTGACAATTGTGATGGTTAATTTTATGTGTCAACTTGACTGACCTGAAGGATACCTGGATAGCTGGTAATATATTATTTTGGCGTATATCTTTGAGGGTGTTTCTGGAAGAGATTAGTATTTGATTCAGTAGATAGCAAAGAGATTGGCCCTAAATAATGTGGGTGGGGCATCATCTAATCCATTAAGGGCCCAAATGCAAAAATACGGCAAATGAAAGATGAATTCCTTTTTCTTTTCTTGAGCTGAGATGTCCATATTTTTATACACTTGGAGAGCTCATAATACTTATATCTTTGGACTCTGGGACTAACATTAGCATCCATCCCCTTTGTTCTCAGGGCTTTGACCTTGGACTGTGAGTTACATCAAATCCCTTGGGTCTCTGGCCTTCAGATTCCTACTGGAACTACACCACTGGCTTTCCTGGTTCTCCAGAGTGCAGACTCCATTTGCCAATTCTTATAATAAAAACCTTTATATCTCTGTCTAAGTCTAGGTCTAGATCTAGGTCTAGGTCTAGGTTTTGGTCTAGGTCTATCATTATCTATATCTCTGTCTCTGTCTCTATCTCTATCTCTACTCATCTCTATCTCTTATTGGTTCTGTTTCCCTAGAAAACAGTGGCTAATATAACAATTTAAGAAGAACAGATGAACTCCCAGTGTGGTTTAGATCAATGAGGGTAGAAGGTTCCGACTACTTACTAAAGTTGAAACCTTGGGAAATATAGCGTTGATTGGAAGAAGTGTGATTTAATTGCATTATACTTAATATCAGGAATTAAATAGATAGACAACCTCCCTGGGCATTTATAGAAGGCTGGGCTCTGTCCTCCCTGATGTTTCACAGTTTACTGTTGACTCTTCTAAAAAAAGTTTGGCCATCTATTTTACAGGTTGAATTCCAAGCAAGAAATTGCTCTTAAAAAGCATTCAATTCTTACCCCTACCACAAATGGGCGGGGGGTGGGGGGGAGTAAGGAAAATCAAGGAAAATCAAGGGGAGCAGGGAGTGTTAAGCTATTTATTTTGCTGTATTCAGAAGAGAACACAGATGAACAACAATAAAAATATAAAACACTTTTCAGCATTGACTATACATATAGATTTTCCAGGGAGAATTTTATTTTAAAAATACATATTCCTAGGCATCAATTCTGAAGTTTTGATTTTTGGAGTCTAAGGCTAGGGTCTGAAACACTATTATTTTTTGCAGTTTTATGAATGATTCTGAAGTACACACATGGGTAGCAAAACTGGATTAGAAAGGGAGAGATAGGGGAGCGGAAGCCCTGTCTTGATAAGTACAATCGCCATGACTTTATGGAATTTGTTGCAGGATCTGATATAATTGCAATAAAATGAGTTTTTAACAAGTTAACAACTTGCTTAACAAGAAGCTGACAATAAAGTTCCTAGGAAAATAAAGATATAATTCCAAAAATGCAACACTGAATATGAGGGCATCAGAAGGGATAGCAGAGGCAGGAAGAAAGAGAGAAAGAAAAGGAGGGAGCCTGAAAGATCAGTCTATACTTGTGATAGTTTCACCTTTCCACTCTGTTAGGCTACAGGCACCAGTAAATAATGAGTTTCAATTCAATAATGTTGGTGTTGCTGTGAAAGTATTTTCTAGATGTGATTAATGTTCATAACCAGTCGACTTTAAGTAAATAAGATTATGCTAGATAATCTGGGCAGGGATGATTCAACCAGTGGAAAGGCTTTAAGAACAGAAAATGAAGTTTTCCAGGAAAAGAAGAAATTCCAGCAGCCCTCCCATTCAGCCTGCCCTCAAGATTTCAGACTTGCCGGACCAGACCCCACAGTCACATAGCCAATATCTTCCCAGTATATCTCTTAGTGTATATCTCCTACTGGTTCTCTGGATGAACCCCAACTGATACACTACTACATGACTCTTCACTCAGCCCTACTCACAAAGGGCTGTCTGCTGTTCATTCTAAAGGAATCTGTTTCCATCAGGACCCCACTCAGCGGGAGGGCCCTCGAGGACCCCCATTCACACTGTATATGAGGTTGTTCCCCAAGGAGTGACATTTTTCATGAATACCATATGAATGAAGGTATCTGGGCTTGTATAAATCCATGATATTGATCAGCCTTCTTTGAAGTTTGTTTTATATAACTGTCTATAGATAATAAAGTGAAAATATTCTTCACCTGGAAAGGGGAATATATTCATTCTCAACTGTTCACCTCCTTGTCTTAATGATTTTGCAAATAATAGATTTCTTTTTCCTGTCATATCCTTGGTGTCAAGCCTACAACCCTGTGTATTGGTTTTAAAGAAATATTTATTACTAAAATGGTATTTCCACTAGAAGATTTGATGACATCAATAACCAGATCATACAGTATATATGAAATAACTTTTAAAATCATTAGAAAATATCTAAGCAGACAGAAGGGTCTTAATAAATTATTTGTAGCATGTGCAGAAGCCTATTGTGGTAACTCAGACTTCTTTAATTCTTTTTCCTCTTCATTTCCAGCAATAAAGTTTTGGAGATAACTTTCTTCCTGGCCAAACTGTTTTTATTAAACATATCTTTGCAGGAAATTTTTTTCTTAAGCCCAAAAGCAATCCTCTAATATGAAAGAAAACAAGGACTTTAATCAGATATTTCCCTAACTACATGGTGAACTTAATGCCAACATTTCAATTCACACATTTCTTTAAGAAATAGTATTGAGCACCTATGATTGGTAAGATAATTGTTCTAGGAATTCCACACAGACAAAACCTCTACCCTCATTGAGGTAACAGTGCAGTGAATTAATAAAATAAATGAGTCAGTCTTATAGTTATGTGTTGGGAGCCATTTCTGAACTAAGTTGAGAAGACTCCTTGTGAGGTTAAGGCAGGTTTTGCAAGGTCTCCTGCCATCAGATGGTGACTGATGTCAACTCCCTACTCAATTATTTTTGCTTGAACACTGACCCCCAAGGCACCTTGTTGATTGGTATCAGGAGTGATTTGTCCCCTTATTCTAAAATATGCTGATTGTACCTTGTGAAGGAACTTATTATAGGAATTTCTTCCTTTGTGATTATGGGAGCAAATATTACATTTCCTGAGAAACCTGTTTTACTTCCCCTCAAGAAAACAGGCTATTGACCCCAGCTCACAAAGAACTAACTTTTGCCTTTGCTATGCTAAAAACATTGTCTTGTATTTGAATGCTGAAGATACCTTCCTTCCCCATATGATAAGCATCTTAGTCACCTACATCAATCACTATTGATAAAGATTATGCATGAGTCTTCTACCAATCTATGTTCTGGGAAATTTTTACATTCCAAAGAAATTTGCCATCAGAAATCATTGTCTAAAGCAAATGCCACTTCTGTGCTGGCCCCATACATTTTTTACCATAAATAAAGCTGACTCTCTGGTCAGAGCAGAGATGCCTGCCTGGTGATCAGAAAGAAACTCGTGGCTCTTTCATTTCCTCCCCCTTTTGCTGACACCGTCCATCCTTCAGGGAGCCCTGGACCTACTGGAGCTGGACTCTAGCAGTTATGGGAAGGCCCAAAGTGCTGTGGAGAAAAATTAGGCAGGGGGTGCCCATGGGGAGGGCCAGGGCAAGGGTAGGATAGGAATAGAGAGGTAGTGTACAATTCTAAAGAAAACAGATGGAAGACGTGACTGAGCAGGTGACAGGAACAAAGACACAAAGGAAATGAAGATGTGCACCATGTGGAAATGTGCAGGGAGAGAGTTGCCAAAGAGGAAATTGCCTAAGGCAGAGAGTGTCAGGGGCATTAGAGGTGATTGTGAGAGGGAATATCAGGAGATGAAGGTGGAGGGCAGACAGTGTGCCCATCATGCAGTGCATTGCTCTAGGTCACCACTTGGACTGCCTTCCACCGTCAGTGCGACACAGAATCCGAGGGACTTGAACTAAGCACTATCAAGATCATGTTTAGATGGTAAAAGCAGCATGTCAGTGGTTTTCCTCATAAGAAAGGACAGCAGGTCAAGAGTGCAAGAATGGTGTCAGGTTGGAAAGCTAGTGTAATACCCCAGGACATGGCTTGTGTCAAGGTGAAGGTAGAAGTGAATGTGGTGAGGCATGGTGAGATGTGTATTAAAGTAAAGCCATTGGGGGGGTGGGGCGCCTGGGTGGCTCAGTCGGTTGGGCGTCCCACTTCAGCTCAGGTCATGATCTTGCGGTTAGTAAGTTAGAGCCCTGCATCAGGCTCTGTGCTGACAGCTCAGAGCCTGGACCTGCTTTGGATTCTGTGTCTCCCTCTCTCTCTGCCCCTCCCCTGCTCATGCTCTGTCTCTCTCTCTCTCTTTCTCTCTCTCTCAAAAATAAATAAAAACATTTTTAAAAAAGTTAAACCATTAGGATTTCCTGAAAGACAGAAAATGAGCTATAAAGGAAAGTGGGTCAAAGAAGGCCTTCCAAAAGAAATGTTATTTTTATAAAAGTATCATTGCATAAAGAGGTGTATTTTGAAGACTGAAGTCATCTGTATTGTTGATGTACTAAACTCAACTTGTTATCAGGAAATTTCCCTCTTATAAGTAACACAAACCTGCTAATGAGTTTCAATTCTATTAATGAGTGCCAAGAAACTCAACTTACTTTAACACCTGACAAAGAAATTTGCTATCAACAAAGAAAGCTGTGAAACAAAATAAACTTAACAAATATCAACCCATACTGTTTATTAAATAGGCTGAAAGCAAGGGTGGTTTGGAGCTGGTTTGCACCAACTGGAGAGAACCAAATGCGTGCATTTCCTCCCAATTTGGTGTTTGTATAAAACCTTGAAATTGCCCATGCTGGGGGATAGTCACATCATGGAAGTCATCTAGTGTTACAAACTCAGGTTTTTCCTTTTCCCTTTCTACTGAACTGGTTGTTAAGCATTTACTAGCACAACACTACTAGCAACAACAGATTCTAACACTGTGTTTAAATAAATAAATAAAGGGCTGTGTGTGGTCTTTGCTTTCTAAAGTTATCTATCATCCATTTGTGTTGTACTGGGCTTTCTACTAATAAAATTAATAAGGTTTTTATTTTTTTAAGTTTATTTATTTATTTTGAGGGAGAGAGAGAGAGAGAGAGAGAGACAATGCAGGGCTCAAACTCATGAACTGAGAGATCACGGTCTAAGCTCAAACCAAGAGTCAGATGCTTAACTGACTTAGCCACCCAGGTGCCCCATATAAACAAGGTTTTTAAAGACTTTTCATTAATACTTTCACCAAATGTTCATGCGAGCACCAGGCAGCACACAGATAAGATGTAACAAGGAGCATTATCTTTCAAATCTGAGTAACCCAGACATGTACTGTTTGATCAGATCTTATAATATTTGTAACTCAGCAGTTGTTAATCTCTAAGATGGGAAGAGACTGATGTCCTAACACCATTGTGGGAATTGAGTAAATTGGTAAAATCCTGATCCAATAGCCAGCACTCTATAAATAATGGTTCCATTCCTCTCTTTTCCTTAAACACCTTCCACCCGAATGGCACATAATTCACTAGCAGTGACTTGACTCTAGAATAAATTAACTCAACTTCTCATTACAAATGATTTAATCTTTTTCTTTTCTTTGTCTCCCACTTATTTTTGAAATGAACTGTATTGAGGTGTAAGTGACATGTAATAAACTGCACCATGTAAAATGCAGAATTCAATGGGTCTGCCAGACAAATGTGCAAACACCGTCACAATCACAATGCAGAACATTTCCATCACTCCCAAAGTCTCCTTTGGAGTTGACGCCTCTCTCTACAGTGACCCTACCACCACCATCTCCACGCAATCACTGGTTAGCTTTCTGTCCAATAAAAAGGTTGCATTTTCTAAAAGTTCATATAAAAGGAATCATATAGCATGTACTCTTAAGCCTGACATCTTTCACATGTAATATTTTTAATATCCATCAATGTATGATGGTTCCAACTGTTCTATCTTCTAACGCTGGGTATTGTGGGGCTTTTTCATTTTGGCCATTCTACTGGGTGCATGGAGGTGTATCATTGTGGTTTAAGGTTCCTTTCTCTGATGACTAACGATGTTGAACATTTTGCATAGCAGCCCTTCTTGATCTTTCTAAAGAACTGCCATTTTAATTTCTTTTTAGTTATCTGTTTTATTTTATTCTACTTTTTAATCTTTATTTTTATCCTTCCATTTACTTGATGCTTAATCTTCTCTTTATTTTTCTAGCTTCTTATAAAGGGAGCTTAAATAACTGAATTTAGTGTGTTTTTTTTTTCTAACATGTAGCCTCTATAGTTTGGGTATGTAGTCTTTTATAAATGTCAGAAGATTAAGAGACAAATATTAGTGTCATTTAGTTGTTTTACATCCTTATCACTGTTATTATTTTGGCGAGTTTTTTGAAGAAATACTGAGAAAGGAGTATTTATATAAATCTCTCCCTTCAATTCTAAATGTACTATGAGGCATATATACATTTTAAACTATACTTTCCTGATTTCTTGACACTTTTATCACTACTGTTTCCATTTGTTTTTAGTAACTCTTCTTGTCTTCCAATCTACTTTTTCCTGATATAAATATGACCCCTCTAACTTTCTTTACCTTACTGCCTACATAGCGTATCTTTTCTCATGCTGTTACTTTCTTTTTTTTTTTTAATTTTTAATGTTTTTTTATTCATTTTTGAGAGAGAGATTGAGAGAGAGACAGCGTGAGCAGGGGAGGGTCAGAGAGAGAGGGAGACACAAAATCTGAAGACAGGCTCCAGGCTCTGAGCTAGCTGTCAGCACAGAGCCTGACGCGGGGCTCGAACCCACGAACCGTGAGATCATGACCTGAGCCGAAGTCGATGCTTAACCGACTGAGCCACCCAGGTGCCCCTTATGCTGTTACTTTCAATCCATTTGGATTTTATATTTAAAAGGTGCCACTTTTAGGGGTGCCTGGGTGGCTCAGTCGGTTGGGCGACTGACTTCGGCTCAGGTCATGATCTCACAGCTCATGGGTTCAGGCCCCGCATCAGGCTCTGTGCTGACAGCTCAGAGCCTAGAGCCTGCTTTGCATTCTGTGTCTCCTCTCTCTGTCTCTCCTCTGCTCACATACTGTCTCTCTCTGTTTCTCTCAAAAAATAAACATTAAAAAAAAATTAAAAGATGCCACTTTTATAGAGCATACAGTTGGCTCTATATTTTGTAAATAGTCTAAAAATCATTGTGTTCTGATTAACTGTGGTCAAGAGTTTAGCTCAGCCATTCCATTGCTGGCTTGGGTCCAATTTGTCTGTGCAGATGGCTTTCGGGTATCTTAGACTGACATGGGCCCCTCAGGCAAGCACACACCCTCGATAGCAGCCAAGGAGTCACAGCCTACATTTGTAGGTACCTGACATGATTTCTCCAACATCTCCTGTGAGCAACTCTCCCCTGCCTCATAATGTCTGTATGTCTTATGTGCCCCTTATATAAGACCCTGTGACCAAAACTCCCCTCTTTTGGATTAAGTTGACCAATCCATGGATACACACACACGAATACTACTCAGCAATGAAAAAGAATGAAATATTGCCACTTGCAACAACGTGGATGGAACTAGAGGGTATTATGTTAAGTGAAGTAAGCCAGTCAGAGAAAGACTGATATTTGATGTCACTCATATGTGGAATTTGAAAAACTTAAAGATAAACATAGGGGAAGGGAAGGAAAAATAAGGTAAAAACAGAGAGGGAGGCAAACCATGAGAAGCTCTTAAATACAGAGAACAACCTGAGGGTTGCTGGAGGGGACTGGGTGGGGGGGATGGGTTAAATGGGTGATGAACATTAAGGAGAGAACTTTTCTAGATGAGCACTGGGGGTCATATGTAAGAGATGAATCACTGGGTTCTCTCCTGAAGCCAAGACTATCTGTATGTTAACTAACTTGAATTTAAATTTAAAAAATAAATAAATAAAATAAATGAATAAATAATTGACCAATCCAACCGTATCCTGGGAACCCCAAAGCATTCCACCCACAGACTCTAATTAAGGCTTGGGCCCCAAGCCCTGCCTTTCTGTCTACATTCTGCCTTCACCTCCCCATATGACCCCTGGAGGTACGGCGTGTACTCTCTCCAGGACACATCAGTCACAACTTCTGTACTTCATCTCTCTCGTGGTCTATTGTTGAACTGTGTCTCACCATGTGGCACCTGGTGCTCCAATTAACAAATATCAATTTAACAAAGTCACAGCACGTGTTTGTCTATTTACATTTAATAGAAAAGTTGTTTGATATGCCATTTTGCTCTTTGTTTTCTATTTTCTTTCTCTGTCTCTTTTTGTTTTTCTCTTCTTTCCTGCTTTGTTTTCAGTTAATAAGGTATTTCTTTCATATTCCATTTATTTCCTATTTTTGCATTCTAGCTATATTATTTTGCATAACTTTTAAGGATTGGAATTAAAGTATATATATTTTAAAAGTCTAGGAATTAAAGTTTTGTATCTTTAACTTATTCCAGTCTATACAGGGTTAATAATTTCACTTCCACGTAGAAATTTTAGAGCAGCATATTGCTATTTACTACCTTATTTTGTACATTGTGTCATTATTGCCATATATATGTTATTAATTTCTCAATAGTATGTTAAATTTTGCTTTCAAAAAATAATGCTCTTTAAAGGAAATTAAGAAAAGACATGGTAAACATCTAATTAACAAAACATTATGTTTATCTTCATGTTTACCATTTTCAGTGCTTATCATTGCTTTCTGAAATTCAAGGTAATTTCTGGTGTCACACTCTATTATTAACATTTCTTATAGGATCTATCTGCCATCTCCATGTTTAGTTTTTCTTAATCTGTAACCTAGCAGATATAGACCTCTCAGTTCACAGGATTATTTTTTTAATTTTATTATTTGAATATATTGTTTTAATATTCCAACCTTCATAGTTTTCCTTTTATTTGTAATTCTTCAAGAGTAAACTCTCTTCTGGCTTCTGTCATATTTTGGATTCTGTTCAGTTCCTTTAAATACCTGGTTTTCAAAATTAATCCAGTTATTATTATTTGTGGGAGGGTTTGAACAACCACCTTACTCTGCCACCATTACCAAATATCAGGTAGCTTCATCTTGAATAATTTCCTATTTTGTGCTAACATATAGATGATACTTTAGATGTAAGAAAATGTATAAAACCTGAGAAAATCCAGTACTATGAACTTGGTTCAATTTTAAATGTAAAAATAATCTGCTTTACAGTGCATATTTTTAAGCCTAGACAGAGCATTAAGACCATGATAACATGCTCTGTTGCTTTTAATTTCTTTTTAAAGCCAAAAGATATTTATTTCATATGTGCTTTTCAAGCTAAGATTGTATTTCATTGAGGAAGGTAAGGAAGTAGGGAAGTTGGATGAAGCTTTAGGCAGAGAGAAAAGTCTATATTTGAGAACATTTACTGAAGATATTGTAAACTGCAACTTCCTATAGAATTAGAATGTTCTTATTTTTAAAGCTCAAATGTCAACACTGGATTGGTAACTAGGTAAACCTTGCATTTACCTTGCATTTACCTTATTGCAATAGGTGTGAAGTGCACACCTATTGATAAAATGGCTTTGTATGAGTTTGGTGAGGGAGGAGTAGAATAAAGTTTGAATGAAGGTAACAGTGGAAAGGAACAGTGGTGATCTGTTCCATAAAGGCTCTGAAATGCTCAGATAAAAGGCCTTATTCTAAGTACATCAAAACAAAGCCTGACAGTGGTAAGAGGTAGTACCCTGAAGTTACTATAATTTTGGTTGGGAAATGATAGTGTTATCTCAGAAAACCAAATAGCAAGGGAAAGCAAAATCTAGAAATGTGGAGTTAAAAAAAAAAAAAAAAAGGACAAGCATCTTTACTCTTGATGATTTCATCATCATTCAGGTTACACTTCTATTCTTGACTTCTACTTTATAAACATGTTAATTCCTCTCATTTTTAACCAGTTTCTCTTTTTGGATTCTTTGATTGTTTTCATCACTTTCTTACTACTGGGTCTTTCCTTAAATGTCTAGTGATCATCACTTTTTATTCATATTTCAAAGCAAAGCATTTAAAAGCTTTTTGTGAGCTCAGACTGCTGTGGGCTTGGTTTGGGGTCTGATGAATTTCCTGTGGTGTGAGAAGGCAATGAGCCTGCCTTTTGGTGGCCTAACAATGTGTGCTGGGGAGTTCATCTGACTTGGTTAATCAACACCATGGCTCATACTCTTCAGTTTGTTGTAACACCATACTGATGAGTCTGGGCCTCCTCCACCAGCCCAGTATTTCCAGATGCAGACCAATTTTCTCTGGAAGAAAAGCTCAGGTGTCCTATGGTGTTGGAGAACAGACTGGTGTAAACTGGTACGGGGTCAGTGAGGAGACCAGAAGTAAAACTGTTCCATGGGGTTTAAAACTAGCTGCATAGTCTAAGATTATCTCTGCCTTCTTCATTGTTTTCTAACCCAAGTCTCCTATGTCCCCCACAAGGGGATCCACCTTGTTTCTTTTAATCATACATGTTAAAAAGCATTTATGTTCCAGCTCTCACTGTTCAATTGAATACATTCGTTTTTGACTTTTAAAATGTTGTTGAGACACTGTCTGCTGTTTTCTTTTCACTTTTTCTATGTCCTTGCTCATTTATAAGCAATAATCTTTTAAGCTCACTTTGGTGGGTATTGATTTAATGTATGTATTTTTTTATCTGATGAAATGGACATTTCAAGTAAAACAAAAGCACAAGTTCTAAGATCGTTTCATTATTCTTTTACAAATTCTGAATCTTCAAGTGAAAATAATACGTGGAACTTTTGTGTTATTGTTTAACTTACCTAATTGCCTATAGTACTAATTTTAGAAAAAAGTTCTTTCTTACTATAGAATAATACAATTGCAAATGTTTTGCAGAGCAAATCTGTAGTTACCTTATCATCACCCTCTCCTGTTCTAATCTAACTTAAAGGAAAAATTACTCAATAATCACTTTTTCTCATTTCCTGAAGTAGAATGAAGATCTGGCTTCATTCAGCATTTTTCCTATAGTTTCCCCATTCCTTCAATAATTCTTGAATAATCCCTCCAATAATTATTGAATCCATATCATTATATTATATTATGATGGGCACTAAAAAGATGTAAAAATGTATGCCAATGAGCTCCTGACTCTCCAAAAACTTAAAATGGCATTATGTAGAAATACACGCAGGGTGGGGGGATGGGCTAAATGGGTGATGGGCATTAAGAAAGGTATTTATTGGGTTGAGCACTGGGTGTTACATGTAAGCGATGAATCGCTAAATTCTACTCCTGAAACCAATACTACATTATATGTTACCTAACTTGAATGTAAATTAAAAAATAAACAAATAAGGTGCCTGGCTGGCTCAGTCAGTTAAGTATCGGACTCTTGATCTCAGCTCAGGCCATGATCTCAGCTCAGGTCATGATCTCATGGTTAGTGAGACCCATCTGGTTGGGATTCTTCTCTCTCTCCCTCCCTCCTTCTCTCTCTCTCTCTCTCTCTCTCTCTCTCTCTCCCACTACCCTGCTCATGTTCTCTCTCTCAAAAAAAAATTTAAAAAATGAAAATTGAAATATTATAATAAAAAATAAAAACAAAATAAAAATAAATTACATAAATAACGCAATACACCCATATACATGTATAGAAAACTATATGTACCACGAAATAACTCTATAAAATGTCGTAATAAAGTACATAACTTGTTACATTATTAGAACCAAAAAAATCATAATTCTATAAAATATATCATTTTGGGCTAAAATTGCCAAAAAATTCTACAAAGAAGTGAGAATTTAAGGAGAATATTGCATTATTTATATACGATTCAAAGAGGACAGTCTAAAAGGTGAAAATAGGAACAAAGATGTAAGTATGGAATAAGTATGGAATAGAAAGGCCTGTTTTTAGAGGCTATTCCTTCTTAACTCAATGGACATTTGTTGATTTCTTACACTATTCCTGTCACTATTCCGGGTGGGGATACACATCCCATCTGAATGTAAGGTAATTGATCTGACTTAATCAGACACTCTAGGGAGGCTTCTAGGGAACAGAGGTTGACAAGACAGATTGAAGATCTAAAGCTAGTGAAGGCTTGTTCCTCATGCCTCTGTATTTCTTTTCTTGTTTATTCTTATATATTGTGTGTGAAAGACATATATCTGTACCTTCACTACTCTAATTAATGCCCCTTTTTATCTTCTGTATTCCATCTTCTTGTATTTGTTCGGTTCTTCACTTTTCTGTCCACATGTATCCTCTCTTATTTAATTCAAATAAAGGTGACAGATATCTAGCTGTACAAAGTAAGTGCAGTCATTCCAATGCAAACCATCACTATATGCTATGCTTTCCTCACATTGTATCCTTAGTCTTGTTACAGCTTCCTCGAATATGGATGGCAATTTAAGTTGTGGCTGTTAGGTTGTGAATAACTGAGATGGTCATTTCCCTTTTGCATCTAAAATGCCTGGCCTCGGGTAGATATTCATTAGCTGCTGCAGATACACATTAGATATCTGAAGACATTTCTTTGCCTGCAGTATGATTTGTACTAGTTACAGCAACATTACTGAGGAGTGATGCTAGCTGCGCTGGAAGATTCTTCAGTCCACTGGAGGTGATGGAGAAGGTCACAGTTAAATACACATTTATGCTTTCAGGCACACTATTATGTACTGTTTTTGCATTCTCTGAAATGGGGATCTTTTGTGTTAATAGGTAAACTGGTTGAAGCACTGCAGGAAGAGTTCTACAACGCACGGATTAACAATTCCTGCTTCGGCACTCATCCATTAGAAATTCCTGATAGCCTCATCAACCTTCCTTAGCAACAAAACACAAATGCTCAAAGCGTATGGGGACAGGCACCCTGTATAAGCAGATCTGTAGATAAATGAAGGCAGATAGAAGAAATAAAGAATGAACACTGAGCATTTCTGTTGTTGTCTTCAGTTAGTAAAGATATTTTCAGAGAAACTTCCACTTCTCATAATGTCATAATATTTCCTTTGGGAGAGACCACTCACTTTGATTTTTTTATTGATTATTGGCACTAGTGAACATGTTTAAATGTTTGCTATTTTGTTTTTTGCTCACCCCTGGCTTGGGCTAAATTCTAAGATGGCGGATTTTGAGGAATAAGAGAACCCCATCCCCCACTCAGTGCTCTGCTCTTCCCCAAGATGACACTTGTGTCTGTCAATTTCCACCATGTGTGTCTGCCTATCTCTTCAGCTGTGCCCTTGTCAGCACTTCCTCTCACTTTTCATCTGAATCACATTTAACATCTGCCCTTTGATGATCGGATGTGGCTATTAGCCTCTCATGGGTGCTTCCTTCACCAGACTCCCTGGCACTGAGCTCACATTGTGACCAGCATTAATATTGATGGCTTTTGTGCTTCTGCCCTCTGCTCTCTCCTCACAGCAGTCTGCCCCCTCTTCCTATCCTGTCCCTTGCACCAGTGATTGCCACCATGGCTGCTCATCAGCCCTCCTTGGTCATTAAGCTGCAAATGTGCAGGCATGGTACCTGCAGTTAAGTCTGTACCTATTACCTAAAACCTTTACACAAGGCTGAATCAAAACATTTGGTTGACGGAAGCCTTACCTGCTGTTAGTGCTTTCAGCTTCAGGATGGAATTCACCATAGTGGTGTAGAGAGAATTCCAAATACATGAGTTAGGAGAAGGAGCATATTTCAGAGAGATTAAGACCACAGTCCTTAAAGTCAAATGTGGTTTTCATTCCAGGCTCTGCTACAAAGCCAGAAAGTCACACACCTCTATATATCTCAGTTTCTTCATCATTATAAGAGGAATAAGAGCCACAATTCATTGGTTTTGGGGTCAAAATTAAAGAAGGCAAAGTCTTCAGAATTAATCACAGAGTTGCTTGGTAGTTGTGGGCCAATGAATGTGAGCTTTGCTTTTTCATAGTAGTAGATTTTGGCCAAAATGATATTCTACCCTTGACTAAAAAGAATATATCTTTATAAATACATGTATTATTGATCTTAGTCTTCTACACTATATCTATTTAATATTCATTTTATTATCTGTAAGTTATTCAATGTGTTAAATTTATTAGGCAGGTTTGGGAAAGTGAATTAAAACTTTTTTTTTTAACATTTATTTATTATTGAGAGACAGAGAGAGACAGAGCATGAACGGGGCAGGGGCAGAGAGAGAAGGAAATACAGAATCCAAAGCAAGCTCCAGGCTCTGAGCAAGCTGTCAGCACAGAATCCAACACAGGTCCCGAACCCGAGTTCATGACCTGAGCCGAAGTCGGTCGCTCATCTGACTGAGCCACCCAGGCGCACCCAGGAAAGTGAATTATATTAGATAGAAAAATTCTACCACTACTGATATTTTATACTTTTTTTCAATTAGGGTGCTTATTTGTTTCACAAATAATGTAACATCTGTCATGCCCCCGCCTGACCAATATACTCTTCAAATTGTTGTCAGACTGGGTCACATCACAACTCAGAACATGTCCTTTTCACACATTAAAGCCTTTCTTTGTTAGCTTCCTATAGCTTTTAGAATAAATCTGATCTCTTTAATATGGTCCATGATGTGCTCCATGACAGGCCTTCACCTGTCTTCTCTCCCATATGTCCACATTCAAAGTAGACAGAAGTATTTGAAGCTCCCAGACTCCACCAGGTTCTTTCTCAGCCCTGAGCCTTTGTAGTTATGACTCTGTGTAACACCATAGGAATAACTTCTATTCAAGTGGTTTAGACGTTGACTGCCCTGGGAAGTCTTCTCTGACCCCATTCCACCCATTCTCCATACCCTCCTGAGCACTCCTACCTTACCTACAGCACTTCTTACATGAGGTGTACTGTCTGATTCCTTTGAAGACTGACTTTGAGTTCTGTAATGTTGAATTATTTCTCTTTATAGTTCTAGAAATTAGCTTAATAGCTAGCAGTTAGCGTTATTTATTAAAGATTTTTAATTAATAAAATATAACTTTTTACAATGAAATGTTTAAATAAAATGTTATTTTATTTTATTGTATTATTTTTCATATAGAAGATTTAGGTCTTAAGCCTATTGCAAAATAACTGATATGAAGGAAAAAATCTCCCTCTTTTTTGACTTTGATTCTAAAGAGGGTTGCTGATTTATGTTATGGTAAAGTTTGAAAATCCTTTAACTTTGAGTTTTTGATATTGCTGTTTTATTAAAGATAAACTGGACCTTGTTAGTGAGTTCTGCAAATGTCTCACTCTTTAAACTAATATTGATGTCTGAGAAATTAAGATATTATTATTTTAGTCCCCCATGAGAAACAACAGGGATAGCATTACTCAAATCACAATAGAGGGTATAAAATTCAATGTATTCTGCCCAAAGCAGGTGTTGAAATATCTGCTTCTTGCAACCAAAAATGTGCTTTTATCTATTGCTGAAAATGTATTTTATGCTAGTAGCAATTTATAGAACATTGTCTTAGGGAAGTCATTAAGAAACAAAAGGCAGCAAGAAATAATGTGTCATAACAGTCTACAATAACTTTTTTATGTGTCAATAAAAGTAAACTTCAATGCTTGCCACCATGAATGCATGAAAAATATCTTTAATGTGAAGTGTGTTTAGTTTTTCTCATGTATTATAATGCTTATAATCTCCAATGAGTCACTCTCTTATTTTTTTTAACCACTTAACTACTTTCTTTCTGACTCACTTATTCTCTTATAATCGGCGATTCTGATACCTCATATGAATCAACATATCAGTATCCTATTTAGTTTTTGCTTAATCATCATTTATTTAGACAGTGGTTGAGTCCTACATTAAATTCAGAGCTCCTTTTAGCAAGTTATAATTGGAATAGGGAAGGAAAGCACAGGAAGAGTGTGAGTTAGCTTCCGCTAGCCGACCTA
Source organism: Cryptoprocta ferox (assembly GCA_028646485.1). Taxonomy (NCBI): domain Eukaryota; kingdom Metazoa; phylum Chordata; class Mammalia; order Carnivora; family Eupleridae; genus Cryptoprocta; species Cryptoprocta ferox. The sequence goes on from CM053560.1 coordinate 18,716,835, forward strand.
GATTTCAGACTAATGGTAGACCGCACACCTTCAGACAGTGAAGGTGCCTATTTAGTGAATCAGGTGAAGGTTAGGTGAGGTGCTCAGGGATGCGGCCACTGAGTCAGTCCTCGGACTGCCAGACTGTAAAATAACTCCTGATATGGGTGAATCACAGATATGAAGCTTCTTTGTTTGGAGCACCCAGTGTTTTCACTGAGATGTTGCAAATTCCCTTCCTAATATGGCATGTGCTTCACGGAGGTTTAAATGATAGTCATTTTAATGATACTTTATAAGTATTATTTGGAGTACATCTATGACGGGCCACAGAAGCTCACTTAAGCGCATTTAAGAAGATAAAATAAAATGGGACAAGATTCGTCGTCCTCAGAATCCAAAAGTTGAGATTGTGCTAAGGAACTCAGGAAATACCCTCTTTCTCTGTTTGATTTGGTATCACCTCAGTTATTCACTCCAAGGTAAAAGGATTAATAAAGAACAAGTCAATTAACAACTGCCTCAAAAGTAGCGGACATGTACTGATCACTTATAACGAACCGTATCATGTAACATGCCAAGTAACATGCATAACCATCATGTTAATTCACTTTAAAGCATTATGAGGTTGTTACTCTGGTTATATATTTGAGTAAACTAAAGTTTAGTTTGTAATGTACTTAAGACAAGAGTTTGTTTAGCTTATGAGGTAGGAAATGCCTATCAATACTTTCCAAATTTGTCTTTGCGTACTCTAGGAAACAGGAGATCAACACTGGGATCTCTTACTTCCAATTCCAAATTCCTGGAGGTACTTAACGTGTTCCATTTTGGCCCATCTCTGAGTGTAATTACAGCAGCTCATGACCATCTCCATCTATATTATCCCTTTCTGGTACTCTAAATATAAGCATTTTTAACTTTGACTCTTACCTTCAGTGATTTGAAATCTCAGTCAAATTTCCCTTCTCTTTGTATCTTTATATTGCACTTGAGAGGTATTTTGTTATGCCAATTCTAATCTACTCACACTTTCTTCAGGTTTTTTTTTTCAAATTAGTTGTTAAATCTCTCATTGAACTCTTAATTACAGCAATTTCATTTCTAAATGTTCTACTTTTAGAACCACTTCTATAAGTGGATATTTTTCTAGTCTGCCTATCCATTTTACACAATATTTTATTGCTTAGTGATTCTTTTTTCATGAGCTTAGTCATTTTTTATTCCCTTTTTAAAATATACAACCATACTTATTTCATACTCTGTTTTTGATCATTCCCACATATCAGACTGGATGGAGATATAATTGCTTATTATTAATGATTCTATCTATAATGCCTTATTTTCTCTGATGTATTATTAGTTAATTTAGAGCTCATGATTTTTGAAAATTTTTCTTCAGGCATTCCTTTGAGCCTTGCCACAAGGTACTTTTTGCAGAGAGATTGTGAGCTTCCACTCCATTGTATTCCTTGGGGCACTGGCAATCCTAAACAAATTTTAAATATCAACTTGGATATTTGGATTGCACAAGCTATGTGAATAGTGCCTTAAAACCCTTTGTAAGGGTCAACTTATAGTTAGGAATTCTCAGCAAAGACACTCTCTTTGAATAGCACAAAAGCATCGAAGTTTTGTACAGACTCTCTAACAGGGTGGGGCATGAGGATACCACTCTGTGGTCCAGTGTTTAAGTAGGGATGTTTGTCACAACTTCTGGCCTTATAAGGGGCCTCAACTACTTCCCTTGTTCTATGTACAGAGTCCATAAAACCTATTCCATTGGATACCAGAGACTGGCAGTCACTGAAATAAGTTCCCACTGATCTTCCTGGTTGCATGATTGATGGTCAGTTTAGCTTCTAGCCATTCTCTTAGTTTAGTTGTGTTCATCATTGTATGTATTTTGTATTGCATATATGAGGGTAGTTTAGGATCTTTCATAATCATCCATTTTATAGTAAACATTCTTTGGTTGTGTGTTTTTTGGGGGGCCAGTTGATCCAGTCACCTACTCTAATTCTCTGAATCAAACAACTGGTAAAGTGTAAAGATGTTCATCACAGGACTGTTCATTTATTTATTTTTTAAAGTTTATTTCTTTATTTCTTTCTTTATTTTGAATGAGATCATGATCTGAGCCGAAACCAAGAGCAGAACGGTTAACCAACTGAGCCACCCAGGAGCCCCCTCCCCCACAGTACTGTGCATAAGAGAGGAAGAAAAATGAGAAAACAACCAATAATAAAGATGTAGGTAAATAAATGATAGCTCAGACAAATAAGAAAATTTTGATGTGCTTTTGAAAATAAAGTTTATAAAGATATTTTTATAGAGGTAAGCAGTATATTATAAAAAGGGAGGGACTATGATATAAATTTATGTATTCTTAACTCAGTTTAGAACACACACAGACACACACACAAATAGACACACACAGACACACACACATGAAAGGAAGCACATTAAGATATAAACAACAATTCTATTTGGCTGATGAGAATATGATTGATTTGACCCTGGCTGTGACCCTTCCAATGTGAAATTATGAAAGCTATTAAACTTCTCTGAGGCTCAAGATTTTGGTAGCAAACTCACGATAATCACGCCAACATAAGAGATCTTATTCATGAGTGGAAACTGAGGTCACACATGTAAATACCATAATAAACACTCAGGAGAACTATGATGGCAATTTTTACATATTTCTCTTTTTTAAAAATTCTTATAAAGGTATGCTCACTACACTTACAATAACAAAAAGCAATATTACTATTATTCATTAAAAGAAACAAATAAATACTTGTCTTTTAATATACTCACATAGTTTGAAAGTATAAAATTAATTTTGGGTATCAAAAAGCTTTTCAATTGCAGTCCTATTACCTGTGGCCATGTGGAGAAATCTGTTTGTATATGATCCTAAAAAAAAGTTCATGAATGTGAGATAAGAACCTATCTGTCTTTAGATTACATTGTGAATGTGAACTCTAGCCCTGTATTTTCAATGCTGTTTACATCCAAAAGTGTGGTTTGCACTTATAATCCCTGGAAACTAACGACCACAGAGGAAACAACTAAACAGCAAATTGCTATGGATTATTTTTGATTTGTATGGACTTAAGTAACAGAGGTCATCAGATTCTTTTGTTTCTTCAATTATTGTCTCCCTCGTTTTTATCAACTATGCTAAGGCTTCATTGACAATTTCAACTTTATTATACAGGAGATAAATTAAAAATAATATAAAGAATCCAACTAATTTACTTTCAATGCATTCTTTTTATGAGATAATATTGCTGATACCCTGCTTTCTTCTTACCCCTTTTGTGTAATGCATTCTGGTCTATTTTTCACTTTGATTTGTATGTCTGAAAAGATCAGCAGAACGATAGGAGTTGGAAATTAGTCTTTGGTACCAATTCTTCCAAACACAGCAACACAAACACTGCCAACGTGAAACTTAAAGGGTACAGTTCAGCATAGCCCCTCGTGTAATTAAATACTGCAATTCTGTCTGCTTCTAAGACACAACACCATGTATTACATACTTTTAACTTTGTCCCAAAACTCCACTGCCATCAAAAACAAACATTCTTAGGATGTGGAAAGAATAACTAGGTCCTTATTGAAATTCTGAAATTGAGAATAAGACAAAGGGATCAGCAGATAGAGAAGATAACACTGGGATTATTGGAAGACTAGTAGGAGAGTGGCTTATTGGAGAGCAAAAATGGGCTTCCAAGTTCCCCATATCTTTCTCTTCTTTTTAGATTCTGTAAAAGCCCATTGGTGAGAATTTGATTTTGTAGAGCAAATATAGTTTATAGTTACTGTGGTTGCTGCCTCTCATTATAAAGGCAGAGAGAGGAAAGAGAGAAATAATTTCTCATGCTTGGGAACTTTATTAGATGGATCCAACTGGTTCAATCAATGGTTGTCACCCACAACCAGGTAAGCCTCTCTCCTCCCTCGACTCAGGAGGGGCACCACCAGTACTGAAGAAAAACTCCTCCTCATGGACTAGCAGAGGAGTAAAGAATGTGCCTCTCCTTCAATATTACACATCATCTGAACACAGAAAGAGCATCAAGGAGTGGTGTTTACCAATGGCAACTTGTTTTTTCTCATCTGCCTGATTCAAGGAGATCTCCTGTAAGCAGTCCAGAAGAAATTTCAAAAGAAAAATGAAAGATCAACTACTTTATTTACTATTAGGGAAGAGCAAACATTCTCACTACAATCTATTCTCAAAGATTTGTTCATAGATTTGACTAAATTCTTTTTTTAACTTTATTTATTTATTTTAAGAGAGAAGAGAGAGCATATGTGAGGGATGGTCAGAGAGAGAGGGAGAGAGACAGAATCCTAAGCAGGCTTCCCACTGTCAGCACAGTGCCTGATGCAGGGCTCAGTCTCATCAACTGTGAGATCATGATCTGAGCAGAAATCAAGAGTCGGGTGATTAATGTACTGAACCACGCGGGGGCCCCTAGATTTGACCATATTTTTAAAATAGCATCTAGCCTAAATACGTAAATAAATAAATATTAATAGATACTTGTCGGATAAATTAATGAGTGTCTAAGAAAGATTAACCCCTTTTCTCAGTACATTTATGCTGAAGTTTTGTGGCTTATCATTGAGAAAAAAGATCACAGAATTCTCTTTCATTATGTCCACTTTAGAAAAGTGGATTTCTAAACAGTAGATGAATTAAACTGAAAATAACTCAGTTTGACTTTTAGGGCCATGAGATACATGTGCCAAATAAATTAGCTTGTCATTACCACTTAGAAGCCCAACTCAGATACCTTTAAGAAGTGTGATCAGATGTATGCAAGAGACCTCAGAACAAAGAGCTCAGAACAGATACTGGGTTTAAAGCTCATCTCTTTTATCATCTAATTTTGTAACTTGTGACAAATGTCTTCAAATATTTGTAACTTAATCCTGGTCTGTAAAATTATTCCCAGAAAGAACAGTTGTTGATTTTGCCTGCTTAAAACAGTTTACACAAATAATCTACTAGTTTTTCTTTTTTTTTCCCCTAATGCTTATTTATTTTTGATAGAGAGAGCGGAGGAGGGAAAGAGAGAGGAGAGAGAGAATCCCAAGTAGGCTCCGTGTTGACAGTGTGGAACAGGACGTGGGGCTCCATCCCACAAACCATGAGATCATGACCTGAGCTGAAACCAAGAGTTGGATGCTCAACTGACTGAGCCACCCAGGCACTGCAAGCTACTAAGATTTCTTTGAAGAACTTCCTACCTATACTCTTGCTCCCAGAGCTTCTTGGATTTCTAGAGGGATTCTTCGGGTTGCATGTCCTACAGTACTGTATGTGTACCAGTCTGTCAGTGATGTAGAGACATACTTCCTTCCATTATATCCCATCCCAACACCACCACAATGGTTGGGGTGGTAAGCAACAGAAACCAACTGTAGGCAATGTAAGGAAAGAACAAAAGGGGGGATTGTTTAGCAGTATTGCAAATTTACAGGGTACTTCACAGTTTGAAAAAAACAAAATTGAACGACCGGAGAATTACTAGGTCTGGGATTCCAGAGAAATGCAATATTAAAATTAAAATTAAAGTCTCATCAAGGGAAGTTTGGGGGATAAAAAGCAATGTCCTTTTTATCATGTGAAACTCCACTCGAGATTTAAAGTCCAGGAAGGAAATTAATTTAAAAATCATCAAATTCTTACACAGAGTTTCCACAACAACCAAACCAAAGGAATCCTAGGGATGTAGATGACACCCAAAGGTATTTTTGAATACCCTCTAAATGCTTGTGTTCTACTGGGGCTGCAGCATTTGTATGTCTCCTCTTGTTTGGACCTGTCTCAATTTTCATCTGTTGTCCCATTTTAAACACTAACTGTATCTCTTTAACCATCAGAATTGTACCACTTTTGGTGGCATCGTTTGTGTTCACCCTGTGAAATGGTGAAGCCAGCTCCTTCCAGCTGGCATAAATTCACTGTGTGCTGCTCGTTCCAATGCCACATTCACTGACATTATGTTGGTAGCTTGAAATTAGTAATAGCAGGTGGTTTACACCATGAAAACTGGTTTAACACTCCAAATCACGTCTTCCAACACCCCAAAACCCTGGCATCCAAGACATGAAATAGTAGGATACCACTTGTGTTTACCCAAAGTATGTTGGTCTGAATAAGAGCACGTGTAGCTGACAAGATATATATAGAAAACCCTGAAGATTCCAACAAAATCTACTAGAATTGATAAATGAATTCGGTAAAGTTGCAGGAGGAAAAATTAATATACAGATATTGGTTGCATTTCTATACACTAATAATGAAGTAGCAGAAAGAGAAATTAAGAAAATAATCCTATTAACAACAGGGCCAAAAAGAAAAAAATGCCTAGGAATAAACTTAACCAAAGGGTGACAGATATGTACTCTGAAAACTATAAAACACTGATGAAAAAAACTGAAGATGACCCAAACAAATGGAAATATATTCCATGCTCATCAATTAGAAGAACCAGTATTGTTAAAATGCCTATACGATGCAAAGCAATCTATAAATTTAATGCAATCCCTATCAAAACACTGGCAACATTTTTCACAGAACTAAAACAAATGGTAATAAATAATTGTATGCAATCACAAAATACCCCTAATGGCCAAAGCAATTCTAAGAAAGAAGAACAAAGCTAGAGGTATATCTTTGCAAGATATACTATAAAGCTGTAGTAATCAAAACAGTGTAGTACTGGCAAAAAATAGACACATAAATCACCGGAACAGAATAGAAAGCATTGAAATAAACCCATACTGGTCTGGTCAATTAATCTATGACAAAAGAGGCAAGAATATACAATGGGGAAAAGACAGTCTTTTCAGCAAATGGTACTGGGAAAACTGGAAAGCTATACGCACAAAAATTATCCTGGACCACTTTCTTACACCAAACACAAAAACAAACTCAACATGAATTAAAGACCTAAATGTGAGACTGTACAACTACAAAAATCCTAGAAGAAAACATAGGAAATATTTGATATAGGTAACTTCTTTGAGATCTGCTGTAGACACATTTTTTTAGATTTATCTCCTCAGGCAAGGAAACAAAAGCAAAAATAAACTGTTGAGATTACACCAAAATAAAAAGGTTTTGCACAGTGAAGAAAACAAAATGACAAGGCAATCTACTGAATGGGAGAAGATATTTGCAAATGATATATCCAATAAGAGGTTAATATCCAAAATATATAAGAATTTATACAACTCGACATCAAGAAAACTCAAATAATCCAATTAAAAATGTGCAGAGAACCCGAATAGACACATTTCCAAAGAAGACACAAATGAACAACAGACCCATGAAAAAGACACTCAACATCAGTAATCATCAGGGAAATGCAAATTAAAATCACAATAAGATATCACCTTACAGATGTCAGAATGGCTAGAATAAAAAAGACAAGAAATAAGTGTTAGTAAGAATGTGGGATAGATGTTGAGAAAAAGGAACACTTGTGCATTGTTGATGGGAATACAAATTGGTATAGTCACTGTGTCTACCCATGATATATATATATATACACACACACACACACACACACACACATATATGTATATATATAAAATATACACATATTATAGTATGTATATATGTAACATATTACATATATATATAATATTACCCAGCCATAAAAAAGAATGAGATCTTGCCATTTGTGACAACATGGATGGATCTAGAGGGTATACTGCTAAGTGAAATAAGTCAATCAGAGAAAGACACATGCCATATAATTTCACTCACATGTGGAATTCAAACAACAAACCACAAAGAAAAAAAGAGGCAAACCAAAAGATGGACTCTTATAATTTTTTTTATTGATTTTTGATTTTTTTGATTTTTTTTATTGAGAGAGACAGAGCACGAGTAGGGGAGGGGTAGAGAGAGAGGGAGAGACAGAATATGAAACAGGCTCCAGGGTCTGAGCTGTCAGCACAGAACCCAATGCAGGGCTTGAACCCACAAACCGTGAGATCATGACCTGATCCAAAGTCGGACGCTTAACCGACTGGGCCACCCAAGCGCCCCAAAGACTGACTCTTAAATACAGAGAACAAACTGGTAGTTGCCAGAGGGGAGATGGGTGTGATAGAGATGAAATAGAGAAAGGTGACTATGAGTACACTTCCCATGATGAGCAGTTAGTAATGTATAAAAATGTTGAACCACTCTATTGTACACATGAAAGTAATGTAACAGTGTATGTTAATTATATTTCAAGTTAAAAAAAAAAAAGATTATGAGCTTTGTTCTCTGTCTCCCTAGCAAATACTTTCCTTTTAACAACATGGCAAATGTGAAATAAAATTGTCCTAGAAGTTAACTATTAATAGAGAGACAAATAAAAATGTACCCAGAAGCTCATTTTTTTTTGTTTTTTTTTTTTTTTTTTTTGTTTCCTGGGACCTAGCAATGAAGAGGCTTAATGGCTTGGAGTTGGCTAAGGGAGAAACTGGAAGATGGACTGGGCTCTGGAGGGCTTTCCTTCTAACCTGACCCTTTCTTGGACTAGGAAGCACAAGAGGCACCAGCTACCCCCATCTTCACGTTGTTATAAATGGTAAGAATGTTAGAGACATGAGAGACCTCTCTCCGGAAGTGCTCCAGTGCTGCCTCTGTGCTCTTATGTCTGAGCTAAAAATGTTCTCTGTGGGTTTATGATTGCCCTAGAGCCAGGGTGCTCTGGGACTGCTCTGCTTGTTATTCACCCCCCCACACCCTCCTGCCGTCGATTGCTTGCTTCCAAGTGCTAGCGGTATGTTGCATCTGTGGTCCTTTGCATGTCCTCATTTCTTGAAAAATAATACACAATAAAGCAAACATTGGATTCATGGTAGTATTCTAATAGGAAAATTAGGTGTCTCTGTGTCACAGAGTTGGAGACAGTAATTCAACTATTCAAGAGAATTACGTTTGACTGCAACAAAGGGATTATCAGAAAGCATAGTGCATTCATTCTTTTATATATTGGAAAATAGTTACAATTATAATTCCTCTCAAACAGTAACTACCTAATATGTGCTGTGCATATACCAGGAAATTTATAGACATGATCTCATTTCAGTTTCATATGTGTGTGTATTCATATATTCGTATGTATATGTAATCTCCTAATAAATGAAAGCAAAAAAAAAAAAAAACCCACAGTCTTCCGTGCAAAAACATCTTAAAAATACACTCAGGGGTGGGGTTCCAAAACCATGGTAAAGGACCTGGACCAAAGTTGTATATGTACTAATTTGTATCACGAAACAAACTGAGAAAAATATTCTCTTAAGACCTTGAAAAGATTTTGCTTTTCTCTGATTTTTTTTTGAATAATGACAATGTGTAATATATTATATCTAGTATGTTACAACAAGAACAGTCTGGGCCTGAGATTCAGAAATTCTGTCTTTGAGTTCCAGATCTGTCATAACACATCATGTGATATCAAAAGATTTTGACCAATTTACTTAAACTGTTTTCCCCTCTGTAAAATGGTAATCATTAAAATCTTCACAATTTCAGAGGATATCTGTAAAGATGAAAATAGATACTTGTTCTGAAACACCTTTGCACACAGTGTTTTCTATACATATGTACAGTATTATTGATTTAGATGATAAGAAGCAAACATCAATAAAAACACAGTTGTATTTTTTGTTTACCTAGCTATATGGTTCAGTTCAGCCTTTAAGTCTGAATTCAATTTATGCTTTATTTTTTCGTAAAATATATTCCAAGTAATTCTCCTTACTTCTTATTGTTAAATGGTGACTTTTCATTTCTTTTTTTTAACCATCCTATATTCTCTTTATCCCCTAAAGCCCCGCAAAGCTGAGAATTTTGCAGCAAAGCTATATTGAAGTATTTTTCTTGCATCTCACATTTTCTAAATTCCTTCAACTAACTTGTTAGTGATAGCATCATCTTGACCTGAATTCTCATATTTTCATTTTATATATTATTTCCCCAAACCCATGGTAAAGGGAGAAGATCCTAAGGCAGAAGCCCTCTCTTCACACAGTCATGCTGGCTATTCAGACTACTTCTGTCTGCTTAGATTGCGGACGCCTGTGAATTAATTATACACTTATTTTTCTTAGACTATGGATTCCTTGATCGTTCCTGAGCTAGGGGAAGAAAAGAATAATATTATAATGGCATCCAGAGAGAAAAGAGTTTGTATGTGAAAAGGTCCTATTTTTATATTAGCAAAGTAAACAAAAACGAAGTAAATTTTGAACAAGGAAATCAAAACTACAGTGAATTCAAATGTTGACTCCTTTTTTTGTGCTCATTTCTATGTTCATGATATGAACATAATAGATAGATAGATAGATAGGCGTTTCTCCGAAATTCTTAATGGCAGAGATATGCATTGCATCCTAAGTGGCTTAGTATGACAGTGACATTATTTAGAGGTATCTAATAAAAGATTGTCAAACTAAATCCTTTTCACCCAATTCAGAATTCAAAATTTAGGGTATTTTAAGCTAGCTTTACTAATTAGAGGTGTTTCCTTTTTTTTAAATATTTCAGTTTATTTTTGTGTACTTTAATTGTACAGCTAGAAATTACTGAAGCATTCAGAAATTTCTTCCAGCATTTTAAATTGATCCAACAGATTCTGAGAATAAAAAATGAATTATGCAGGGAGCATTTTATAAGAATGTATTGAAACATTTACACTTGTCTACTGTCTTCTTTCAACAAAATGATGGCTAGATGGATGATTGGAAAAAGAAATCATTGAGATATCTAGACTGTAAGGAATTGTAAACATATATGTAAGTCAAAAGTAATTTTTTCAAACACCCTTAAATGTCTAATTAATGAAAGCATTGCATATTTCACTATTCTTATTTTTTAACTTCCAAAAGCATATTAACCTTATAAAGTTAGTTTTTTATTGCTTGATAATATGTTATATTGCAGAATATTTTATAGTTATTGCAAACTTAATTTTTAAAAATTTCTCTTAAATTATGTCTTGCTATTTCCAGTCTTAATCAAATTTGGATTTGTCAAAATTTCCAAATATTGTCATGAACTACATTTTAGAAAACATCATATAAGTGTAAACATTTTTTAAATAATTCAAAAAAGTAAATTGTATCAATTTCTACTTAAATTTCATATTTTAGGAGTTACACAGAGAAATATGGTGCATGATTATAGATTTGTATTTTGTTGGGATTACTCTACTTTGCTGAGATTTTGTTTGTGTCACATATGTAATCTGGGGTTATTTTGTGTAATTGAGGTTAAAAATACACTTGGCAAAGTTTCAAAATCTAAGACTGCTACATATTAGGCCCTAATGGGTACTTCTTCATTGTCTTCACAGTATTTGGAAGCTGCAATATATTCTCTCCCCACTGTATATTTTTTTTAATTTTTTAAAATATTTATTTATTTTTGAGAGAGACAGAGAGGCAGAGAGGCAGAGACAGAACATGAGTGGGGGAGGGGCAGAGAGAAAGGGAGACGCAGAATCTGAAGCAGGCTGCAGGCTCCAAGCTGTCAGCACAGAGCCCAGTGCGGGGCTGGAACTCACAAACCACGAGATCATGACCTGTGCCGAAGTCGGACACTCAATCAACTGAGCCACCCAAGCACCCCCACTATATAATTTTTATAGTGAGAAATTCTCCTTCCCTTCTATAGTATACTTAAAAATATATATATAGTATTTGTTCTTTATCCCCATCCCAGGCACAGAGCTCCTAAAACTCATGGAATTTATTGTCATTTGCATGCTAAAGAAGTAACTGTTATGAGGATTGGGGTGGGAGCTAGATAGCTTCAGGTTGAGGATGGGTCACCAGAAAAACCAAGCCTTGATTAGAGAACAGGGACTTTCAGCCTCACCTTCTGACCTCCAGGTAGGGAAGAGAAGCTAGACACTGACTTCAGTTACCAGTGGCCAGTGATGTCATCAACCATGCCTATGTAATGAAACCTCTATAAACCCCCTAAATGATGGGGCTTAAGGAGCTTCCAGGCTGGTGGAACCACCATTGTGCTTGGAAGGTGGCATGCCCAGAGTAGGACAAGGAAGTCCTGTGCCAATTCCCACCCCCATACTTTGTCCTATCCACCTTCTCCTGAGTTGGAAGGAATTTGGCTATTCTTGCATTGTAGCATTTAAAATAAACTGGTTAACTTGAGTAAAGTGATTTCCTGAGTAAAGTGATTTCCTATGAGCCATTCTAGCAAATTATCAAAACTGAGGAGGACTTATGGGAACTCCAAATTCATAACTGATCAATCTGAAGTATGGGTGGCCCCTGGGACTTGCAACTGATATCTCAAGAGGAGGCAGTCTTGTGGGACTGAGCCTTTAATCTGTGAGGCCTGGGATGACTCCAGAGTGTCAGAATTGAATTAACTGAATCATTGGATACTTTGTTGGTGTTGGGTAACTAGAGAATTGGTTGTTGGTGTAGGAAAAAACACAGATACCCTCTGACTTTATTTTTAGAGGACAGCGTCTATATCTTATAGTCCACCTGCTTGTTTTTATAGCTTTAAGATGTAACCAGTACAGAAAAAATTGTATACATTAGAGCGTTTTGTATCCTTCAGAGCTTCCAGACTGCATTGGAATAGCATTGGTAAGACCACATCCTGACACACTGGGCATTTTGTCAAGAATATCACAGAGTAAGTGCTACTTTTTCCTTGACGTTCATATTTATTATCTACTAGAAGACAAAATTCGCCAAGTCCTAACCATGTGCCCACAAGACACAAACATAAGCTTGATGTGATATACCCTGCATCTGAACCAACCCTTTTCTTGAGAGTGTACTAAGAGGATCTTTACTCAACTACAGTGTAACATTTGTAGGTAACATGATATTGTCATTTGGAGGATATGAAGAGGAAAGACCTGCAGTTATTTGATAACCCAAATGCCACCAGTCCATGTGTAAAATAAGGAGTCATGAATATGAGAGTTATAAATTTGCTGGCTTACAATCATCATCTGCGGCCAGAGAGGCTTCTAGACCCAGTAGATTTCTACCTTCTTCCAAGTGAATTCTTTGAATTCCCAAGATGTGTTTTTGAAGGGTTTTTTGTTGTTTTGCTAGCACTACTGTTATTCTTTGGTGCTCTTTTCCTGGATGCCATGGTTTCTCTTGACGCTCCATATATCCAGCCATTCTCTGGTGGGTGCCACCTTTGACTGTCACACAGGTATGTCTATTGCTCCATTATTGGCTACTCTGTGTAATATCTTCTCCAGATTTTGCTCTGGACACACTGAGCACCCAAGTCATCAAAAGTTTATGACATTCCATGGAAGATTCTTTCCTTTCATGTTGAATATGATCTCATGAATCACAAAGGCAGAAAGCTTGGATTGCAATTCCCCAGCTTAATCAAACAGTGCTTAGTGTGCCTACTTACAATAATCTCTTCTCAAGGACCTGTCTCAAGGACAGGAAAATAATGTATTTCAATAAGAGCCATTGAAACTATGCTCTGTGCACCCTTTCAGCATCAAAACTTGGTATCTACATTATATTCATAACAACTGACTATTTTGTACCTTAGGATTAATTCTCTTATAAGATAGGTCGGGCCCCCTGTAAACAGAAACTCAGTGGCTCACCATAGTGGTTTCTAAATGTGCTAAGGTGAAGAAAAACCTCTAATATTAGACAGAACTGGAATTTTGTCTCACAATTTCCTTAGCTTTCAAAAACTAGAAATCTCTGGGATCTATTTTACTAGTTCACCAGATGGCCCCTGTCTACTCTAAATTCTACCTAGACTTAGCTAACATAGGAGGCAAAAAATACATACAGGGCATTGTTGTATATAATAAAGTTTATATTATATAATTTATATTTATTATTCTTCAAAAAAAACCAAATAAACAAAAAATAACTCAGAAAACATTTTTCTAATATTGTACCTCATTTAAAGAACATTCCAAGTTGCAATTACTAATAATAAATAAGGAAATCACATATATTCCAGGTCTTTTGCCAAGACTGTAGCTAGTCGTCCTTCACCAATTGTGTGTCTCAGCTTACCATTACTTCAGTCCTTAGGTTTTAGGGAACAAACATTCCAAGGTCAGCATGATCATTATTCTCTCTTATGTACAACCAATGTTTATTTTTAATTTGAGACTGGTAAATAAAGCTTTAATGGGATTTTAATGGCATGTTGGACACACTTCAGTGTCCAGAGATGTGGCATCATATTCAGGCATGTCATTATCTAGATTAATTACCAATAGTGGACAGATATCATTAGAGCAATGTGAAAACGAGAGAGGCTGTAAATGAAATCTGCTAGGCAGAGAGGCCAGAGGGAAACAACATCTGATTCATGACTATTTACTAGATCTAAAACGTTTTTTTTTGTAATTTGTGTATTTTGTTGTTGTTGTTGTTGTTGTGCTGCTGGGAATCTGCCTAAAATAATACCAGAGAGTAATTGTAACTAGTTTAACTTTTAAGGTCAAATTATTTTTAAAAAGCTGGACACGTGTCTAGGTAGACCCAGGTCTATGAGAAAAAGAAAGAACATACTCTTCTCGGTATGTATCTTCTTTTTTCTGAATTTTATGCTCACATAAAAAAATAGTTGAAGTATATTATGTCATGGTCTTTGCTTATTGCCAAAATCCATTGACTAGTAGTTTCAATATATTTAAAAAATAATCAAAATGGTCAAGGAGAAGGCTATCTTGAATCAGAAAATATTTTATTCACCTATCAGGGGTCTCCATACTCAATAATACCGAATAATTTATGCAGCATTTTTGTGTTTAATTATGCATCTTTGGTTTAAATAATATAGCTACATGTATACTTCCATGGCATTTGCACAATAGTATATATTATAGCTTGTTGGGAAAAATCCTAGAATAACATAATTATGCTGATTTTTTTTAAATTTTTAATGTTTATTTATTGTTGAGAGAGAGGGACAGAGCACGAGCAGGGGAGGGGCAGAGAGAGAGGGAGACACAGAATCCAAAGCAGGCTCCAGGCTCTGAGCTGTCAGCACAGAGACGGATGCGGGGCTCAAAATCACAAGCTGTGAGATGATGACCTGAGCCAATGTCAGCTGCTTAACCTACTGAGCCACCCAGGCACCCCTAATTATGCTTATTTTAGAGGTTTGAATACAAACTTACCCATCCAATTTCATTAAATCTAAATGCCTCGAGTGTAAAATACATCATTATTTTATGAACCACATTTAAAAAATTACCTAAACCACAACTTTTAGATTCAGTGTTGCACTTTAGAATAATGCAATGTCTTTGATGGCAATTACTCTCAACATCTGTAGTTTTTACACTATAAATAATACAGTTGAAGGGATGACACTGAGCATGGCTATGACCAAGTTTAATCACTGGCAGGCACTGACAGGTATATCCCCTTTTATGTCTGATTAGAAGTGATCATAAAATGAATCCTGATTTCAGAGATCTAAAAAAAAAAAAAAAACAAAACAAAACAAAACAAAAACCAACAAAACAAAAAACAAAAACAGGAAAACAAAAATAAAACCAAGAAAAAATCCTACAACTTTGAATTGGTGGAACGTGGTATTTCAAACCCCTAGATTCATCCCTTTGTGTGAACAAGCTACTTTAGTGTTTCTAAATCTTAGATTTCTCATTCTTGAAATGGACATAACAAGGGTACCCACTACCACATATTGTGAAGATGAATTAAAATCTTCAAAAGCAGATGGCAAATTGTTTTTGTTTTTGACCAAGATGGTGACACACATGACTCCTGAATTTCCCCCTTCCCTTGGGTGCACCAAATATACTGCTACACATGGAGCAATTCTCTTTGAGAAAAATTCAGAAACTAGTTGCATAATTCCAACACATCGAATGACAGAGAAAATACCCATATCAAAAAGGGTAGGAAAGTGGTGCCAGGGTGTCTCAGTCAGTTAAGCATCAGATTCTTCATTTTGGCTCAGGTCATGATCTCACGATTCCTGGGATCCTTCCTGGGATTGAACCCTTTCCTTAGGGCTCCACACTGACAGCGTGAGGCCCGCTTGAGATTCTCTCTCTCCCTCTTTCTCTGTCCCTCCCACACGCATACATGCACTAGCACTCTATCTCTCTCTCAAAATAAATAAATAAGCTTAAAAAATGGGTAGGATTGCCAGACATGGACGTAAACCTCATCTCTAGCACTGCATTGTACAATCAGGAGAAAACTTCTAATTCCCAGCTTCTCATTTAGGAGCAAAGGGCTTGGCCAGAACAACTAGTGTTCCAACTTTCACACTCCATCCAGGGGATGAGTTCCCAAAACACCTAGCTCTGAAAAACAGAGCACACTACAGATCTTGCATTTATGAGTGCCACAGTATCATAGAAAACAAGGGCAGTTCTTATCAGGTGCACAAGACTTGCTGTGGCTACTACCCCAGGGATCAGCACACAGGAAGCAAGAAAAGGCCCCATCTCCCAGATGGAAGTTTGACTGCATACTTCATTAGTGGCTGCCTGAGGGCCCAGCTTATAATTAGCATACATCTAGGTACTGACTGCTTTTCTCCCTGGAGCCCCAAATTGGTGGATACTTCCCCCACCTTCTCCTTGCTCCAAAAATGAAACAAAGTTGAAAGTATGTCCCTGGAAGGAGCATGTTGACACATCCAGTGCATCAATTTTACAGCTGCCATTTGAGGTAGGGGCCCTCAAATCACCAACTCTGATAGCCAGTGAAGCTTACATTTATGAGTTCTACCAAGCAGCTTTTAAACAGGCACAGAAGCACCTGCATGACTATATTGCAAAAGAAGCAGACTTATTGCAGAAGTAGCAGGCAAAATGCTTACATCCCAGATTCTCTCTGGAATGGGTGTGAATGCATACTTTCCCAGCTACCACTTAAGAGTCATGCTTCTGATCAGCCTGCATCTAGCTACTGACTGCTTTCCTCTCCTTTGAGTTACCAGTGGCTCTTGGCACACCCTTAACTAACAGGAGCTATTAAGGATAAAGATGGCAGCTTGGACAGTCACAAAGGTTGGACAGGCAACCAGGAGCTGGTGAAGAGGAAACCTCCTGGGAACCCCTTCAGAGTGGTTGAAACTACACTCAACACTACATTAAAAAGAATATACACCATCATCAAGTACGATTTATTCCTAGAATGCAAGGATGGTTCAACATATGCAAATCAATCAATGTGATACACTATATTAACCGAATGAAGGATAAAAATAATGATTATTCCAATAAATGCAGAAAAGGCATTCAACAAAATTCTATACTCTTTTATGATAAAACTCTCAACAAATTGTATATAGAAGGAACATACTTCAATGTAATAAAAGTTAAATATAAGCCCACAGCAAACATCATACTCAATGGTGAAAATCTAAAATCTTTTCCTCTAAGATCAGTAACAAGACAAAGATACCCACTCTCACCACTGTTATTCAACATAATATTTGAGGTCCTATCAGAGCAACTGGTCAAGAGAGAGACAAAAATAATCCAAATTGAAAAGAAATAAGTAAAATTATTTTCACAGATGTCAAGATATTATGTATAGAAAATCCTAAAGACTCCACCCCAAAACTTTAAAGCTAATAAATGACTTCTGTAAGTTTTCAGGATACAAAATCAATATGCAAAAATCAGGGGCACCTGGGTGGCTCAGTCAGTTAAGCATCTGACTTTGGCTCAGGTCATGATCTCGCAGTCTGTGAGTTCAAGTCCTGTGTTAGGTTCTATGCTGACAGCTCAGAGCCTGGAGCCTGCTTCATATTCTGTGTCTCCCTCTCTCTCTGCCTCTCCCCCACTCATGCTCTGTTTCCCTTTCTCAAAAAATAAACATTATCTCTTTAAAAATATGCAAAAACAGTTGCATTTCTATGCAATATTAACAAAGCATTGAAAAGAGAAATTAAGAGAACAATTTCATTTACAACAGTACCAAAAATAAAATAATTAAAAATAAATGTAACTAAGGGGTGAAAGATCTATACACTGAAAACTATAAGACACTGATGAAAGATATTGAAGAAGACAGAAATAAATGGAAAGATTTTCGATGTTCATGGATTAGAAGAATTAATATTATTAAAATGTCCATACAACCCAAAGCAATCTACAGAGTCAATGAAATCCCAATAAAAATTCCAATGGCATTTTTCACAGCAACAGAAAAAAATCCTAAATTATGTATGATTAGTCAAAGCAATACTGAGAAAGAATAGTCAAGTTGTAGGCATCATACTTCCTGATTTCAAAGGATATTACAAGGCTATATATAGTAACCAAAATAGATGGTACTGGTATAAAGACAGATACATAGATTCATGGAACGTAAGAAACCTAACCAGAAATGACCTATGCATATATGGTCAATTAATTCTGGACAATGGAGCCAAGAACATACAATGGGGAAAGGTATAGTGTCTTCAATACATGCAGCTGGGAAAACTGGACAGCAACATGGTCTTGATACTGGTCTTGGCAATAATTTTTTCTTATTTGATACCCAAAGAAAAGGCAACAAAAGCAACAACAAATTGGGACTACTTCAAACTAAAAAAGTTTCTTCACAGTAACATAAAATCAACATTAAAATGAAAAGTCAAACTATACCATGGGAGAACATATTTATAAATCATATATCCAGTATGGGACTAAAAGCCAAAATATATAAGGAACTCATACAACTCAATCTCAATGAAACAAAACAAAACAAAAACAAAAATCAAACAACCCAGTTGAAAATTGACAAAGGACCTCAATAGACATCTTTCCAAGTAAGGCCTACAAAGGCAAATAGGTACACGAAAAGTTTGTCAACATCACTAATCACCAGGGAAATGAAAATCAAAACCACAGTGAGATATCGTTTCACATTTGTTAGGATGTCTATTATAAAAAGACAAGTGATGGCAAATCCTGGCCATGTGGAGAAAAGGGAACCCTTGGACATGGGATGTAAATTGCTATAGCCATAATGGAAAACAGTATGGAGGCTTGAAAAAATTAAAAATAGAGCTGCCATAGGATCCAGCAATGGATCACTTCTGGGTAAATATCCAAAGGAAACAAACCATTATCTTGAACAAACATTGGTACTCCCACGTGCATTCCAGAATTTTTCACAATAGCCAAGGTATGGAAACAACTTAAATGTCCATTAGTGAATGAATGGAATAAGAATATGAATATATATATATATGTGTGTGTGTGTGTGTATATATATATATCTTTAATAAAGAAGGGAATTATGCCATTTGTGACAACACAGATGAAACTGAGGGCATTATCCTAAGTAAAATAATACAGATAGAAAAAAACAAATTATATATGAAATTTTTTTCTAAAAGTAGAATGCATAGAAACAGAGAGTAAAATGTTGTTGCCATGGCCCAGGGTTTAAGGGAGTAAGAAGAGGGTGGTAAAAAGATACAAAATTTCATTTATAAAATGAATAAAGTCTGGGGAATCTAATGTGTAACATGGTGACTAGAGTCGAAAACCCTGTATTCTATACTTGAAATAATAGGATTCAGTGGGAACCTTCCACAATATATACCTATACCAAGTCATCACACTGTGCACGTTAAATATATTATAACTTTATTTGTCAATTATACCCCAAAAGCTAAAGAAAAACAAAGGAGATGGCAAAACTGTTAGCTCAATTTGAGTATGTGCTCCGTAACTATCAGCTGTTAGCGGCAGCAGTAGCAACAAGTGCTCTGCTACAGGGTTTGTCTGCCGTGTTCAGATTCTGCTCAGCAACTTACCAGCTTGTGACCTTGGACAAATTGCTTAACCTTACTGTGCTCAGTAATGTTATCTCATAATAGTATCTGGGGATGAAAGCCCTCTCATAAGATTTAAGCAAAACCTGTGCCTGGATGCCACAGTTGTATTCCTTAGCTATTTTACTGTCAACTGGAGAAAGTTTCCCTTACACAGGACATCCATCTGGAATGTCCTACATCATGAAGAATATTGTAGGCTTCACAATCCTTATGGAATAGATCTAGCCTTTGGTTAATAGATCTAGCCTGTCTTACAAAGACTATATTTTAATTTGCATAATTTAGTGGGGAATTCAAGTATGCAACATGGGTTCCAAGTACATGTACAATTTATATTTGCTCCTCTATCCTTCATTTCCTTTTACCTCCAGTGGTGGTGGTAGGATGGATAGAATGATAAAATATTATGGATTATTTATAATTGAGAGAATAAATTACAATTATGTGAGAAGGCAAAGTATACCTGGATAATACAAATGATAAAGTCATACTGGATTGTGTAATTAAACCCTAAGAGCACTTTCTGAAGAGCTTCCCTTTTGTAGTTTGTGGTCTGCTATGTAAAGTGCATGATTAAGTACCCTGAAAAATTCACTATTTAAGTTCAAGGCTACAGATCATTGAATATAGTGCTAACAAAATTAAATGTGTCCCCAACTAGCAAAATGCTGTAAGTGAATTTGAAGCCCCTAGAGAACACATCAGTCACCAATATGCCATCAACTCAGCTCAAGTTTACCACACCAGCCATTTACAAGAAAGAATTGTTGGAGATCCCAAGGTTAAGAAATGAGAGCTCTACTTTGGTAAAAGGGCAGATCTATTGAGTTTATGAAGTGACCTCATTTAACAAAGTATCTTTTGAGTATCAAGTGTTCTAAAGTGTATGTAAAACTGATCCCAAATTCATTCCATCCTCATAGAACTTGGGCTTCAGAGAGACCATGACCTTATGGAACTGTTAAGAAAATGATTTATGAATTCATAATTTTCTTTTGAGGGCTCTTTATATTTCATCAGACCATATGAAGGAACCTGGAACATGAAAAAAGAAAATAAGTGTTTATAATTTATATTTCTATGAAATAATAATTATTGCCTATTTAAGTACTTTGTCTTGCATATCTTTATAATGTTATTTTAATTCCCATTGCATTGATGACAAATTTGAATAACAGAAAAGTGAATTGTCTACAATCCAACAGCTAGTAAGTGGTGGATCCAGGCTGATCCAGGCAGTTTTTCTCCAGGGCTGATGCAATGAACTTCTATAAACTGTCATGACAAATAGATCTTATATGGAGAAAAGATCTCTGGGAAGAAAATTATAGAACTCTGGGTCTAATTCCAGCTCTAGACATTCTATTAATGGCAAAAATGGTTAGGTTTTGAGTCTGTCAAGTGTTTTTTTGAGTGCCTACTCTATAGGTGTGTTGGATTTAGCAAGTAAAAATACAGAAAATCCCATTAAATCTGAATTTCAAATGAACAATGAAGTATGTTTTAGTAAAAATATATCGCAAATAATTCATGGAACACATTTATACCAAAAATATATATTTATTATTGTTCGGAAATTTATGTAACTGGGAGTCCTGTATTTTATCTGGCAACCCTACTATTATGTAGAGTAAGGGACACAAAGCATCAGAAGACAGATTTTCTCTTTCTTCCAAGAATTTATAATCATAGTTTAAAAGATACAAGAAACACAAACACATGAAACATCTTAAGGAATACTGACCACTGAAGTGGTCTGGTGTGACTTGAAGACTTTCTCCCCAACCTACCATCTTCTTCTCATTACAGATGCATTTTACAAATCTGGTACATAAGCTTTCTTACTGAAAAGTAGGACAGTGCCTATCTTCCATTGTCTAATTTGTTGATTGAAAAAATACGAAGAGACTCAAAAGCCTATTTAAAGTGGATCTGTCAGAATTCCTCTGTGGTGTAAAAAGATCAAAGATTATTCTGAAAAAAAAAAAAGACGAAAAAAACGTCATAAAATTCAGAAAGGCACGGAGGGATGATCTCCGAAGCCAGATTCAGTGGTATCAGGCAGCACGTGCTTTGCACTGAGGAATTTAAGGTCCAATGTACATATATCTAAAACAATTTAAAGGTTGTCTGGAGGAGAACACTGTTAACCAGAATTGTAATTCCATACTACAAAAAATATATATATGATTTTGCTATCACATCTCATAGAAATTTCCTTTTTCATCTTCTAAAATCAGTGGCAGGTATGCTGGTGTTTTTCTGTATGAATGTGATGAAATTATATGTCTATACAGAGTCAATGCGCATTAGTTGGTAGATCTGTTGTTAGCTGGACGAGACTGGGCATCATCTACAAGGCAGAGATGTAGCTCTAACCCCAACAGTAGAGGCTGACATGCAATGAGGGACATACATATTTCAGGGTAGAGGAAATCTGAAACAGTTTTGATTTTAACAGGTATGTATTTGTCTTCTGAAAAGTATGTCAACAGACAGTTGTAAATGGGTAAAGGAAAAAGTAGGATGTGAGGCAGCATTTAAAATGGTCATTACAACTGGGTGTTGTATGTAAGCAATGAATCATGGGAATCTACTCCCAAACCAAAAGCACACTCTATGCACTATATGTTAGCCAACTAGATAATAAATTATATTTAAAAAATAAAAATAAAAAAGATAAAATGGCCATTACAAAAGCACAGATAATAAAATCTGGCATTTTTGCATAGTGCACAGAAGTTTCAAATCACTCTATTTAAAACCTTAACACATTGATAAATTATCTGGATCAGTTAGAATATGTGAAGTTATGCTGCAGTAATAATCTCTATAAACTCAGTGACTTAATCTAGCAGAAGATTATTTTCCACTCTTATGTATCATTGGTCTGTTAGGTTCTCTTCCGATCATAGTTACTCAGATGTTTAATACACCACCATCTTGATTGTTACCAGTGGCCATGCAATTCTCTGGATTGAGACTTATAGGCTTTGTTGTGAAATTATACCATTTCTTTCAAAATTCATTGGCCACAACTAGTATCAAAGTTTCATGAAATCACAAGGGAGCCACATTGAAGTATATTATCCTAGAAGTTGGAAAGTGGAAACTACTTGGTTAACTGTATTAAAGAAACCATGGTATCCATTGTATTTCCACTTTTTGGATATTGTCACAGACACTGATGAGTTCAGAAGTGAAATCTACAATGGGTGGAGCTAGTTCATGGGACTAGCTAATCAAGCGTGGTCTGCATTTGCTTTAAGATCATAGCTGTGGTTTAGGGGACATGCATAGGAAAGAACATTAAAGTGGCTTAAAGTTAGCAAAACTGGATTCTGTCTGTCAAAAACACATATCATATACCAATGTATTTTGTTCCAGGAACCATTCTAGGCTCTGGGGATACAGAATGAACATAAAGACCATCACTGTCTCATAGGATTTAGTCTAGCAATGTTAAAATATTACATGTTGGTAATCTATATATTGCTCTTAAATCTATATATTCTAAATAACATATATGTATCAAGAAACCTCCAATGTGGAAAAAAGGCACATGAAATATGCTAAATTCTGGGAATATGTGAGGAATGAAGAAAACTGAATCTAAAAATAGAAAAGAGAAAGTGAAGAAAAAAATAATCCCTTGAGTATATTTTCATCCAAACATTAGCACTAGACAATGATAATTCATTTAAATATTTTCAAGGGATTTACTGTATCTCAGTTAAAAAAAAAAGTAATGCTTACTGAGTCAGTGGAATTCAATATAGAACATCACTCCTGAACATAGGCTTATTTTGTGTAAATTGCATACAATCCCCAGTCAAAACCAGTTGTTCAAAAATGTGACATGATTATATGGAAGTAAATAAAACATGGATACATGTTTGAATTATATCTTATTTCTACTATCTAGCATCTAATTATCACTGGATGTTCTACATCCCAACGTCATTGATAAAATCACCATGATTTACAGCTCTTTTACTCCTGGAAATAAATTTTTGTCCAGCAGAAGAAATGGTCCCTTATATGACCCTATTTGGTAGATGCCAAAATATTTCCCAACTCAAGAGATTCCCTATATGGATAATAGCAACATTTTTGTTGTTACTCATTGCTACTTCGTCATCATAATTATCTTGTAAATTGTAAAACTTTATGAAAAAAGTACTGAAAAGAGTAGCAAATTCATCCTAACTCTTTTTTGTGACTTTTTCAGAACTGACTTATTGGCTATTAAGAGACCAGTGAATACCAAATAGGACTGTTAAAAATAGGGGGAAAGTAGTTTCGAAAATGGGGATCTGAATTAAAAAGCTCTTTAATGTACAGTTCTTCTCATTGGCCGGGCCTGATTCTAAATATAGCTAATGCATTCAGGCAACAATATCACAGTCAAAAAGAGTCCAGCTTAAAAACGAGGAAGCAGTTTTTGGGGAGAGAAGTCCTTGGAGATGCTCCAAGAATGACAACAACCTACTTGTCTATACGATGTAAATCAGACTGCTGATAGCAAAGATCATTACTCACTCTCCAGGCAGGTTGAAAGTTATCACAAAACGGAAAATCTTACATTGATCAAATTATAAAAAGGGAAAGAAAATCATGTTGGAGGTTTCTGGCCATTAAAAAAAAAAAAAGCTCTTAGAGAAGTAAGTAGTCAAATTTTCCTGGGGCGGGGAGAGAGCCATCTGTTTAAAACCCAGCTTTATACAATGAAGGCATTCATCATCTGCAGAAACAGAAACAAAAAGAGAAACATTAGTGGGAAATAAGGAGAGGAGTCCTGTGGAGGAAAGAAGTTGCACAGGAAGGAAGAGAAAGCATGCATGAAAACAGAGTAAAAAGTCTGCAGGTTACGCACTGGGGTCACAGATACATTTAACACCCAGCTCAAGAATGGCTGGTTTTCAAAAATTTGATGTGTGAGTTATACAGTATGTTTAGTAGAGTAAGGGTGTGCACTGTCATTTTATTCAATCAAGCTTAATGCTTGTAAGTCAAATAGAATCTGTGAGATGTCAAGATTCAGGGTCAGGACATTAAGAACTCTAGGTATATGGCAGGCCAATTTATTGAGATATAAATTCATGTTTCATGTTCAGTGTTATAAAAGAACAAGAAAGAGTGACATCTTAATGCTATCCATATGTTTTAGGGGAAAAATTGTCACTCTTTCCACTCAAAACACCCTAATATTTTTCCTCCTTCTCCATGATTCAATATGGAGAATTAGGACTTGTGTGTTCCTTAAACATAGGGAAAGTTGTAAGAGGATAATTTGTCCTTTTGTTTTTTTTGAAAGGTGAAGGCAAGTGAAGACTATGTTTGAGTCCTCTAAGGAAAGGGAGATACATGAGTGACTTGGAGAGAGACTAAGAATTGAATACATCCAAATCTGAGTAGTGTTTCAAAGACTGGATTCCACAGGTATTAGAGTTCCATAAGAGATTTCCTATCAGAGGTCCAGGAAGGTGATAAAAACTTAAGAGGCAATGTCTATGTGATACCATAGGATCATTGGACCATAGAAAAATTGGCTCGCATCTAGAAAGAAACATAATACAGTAGTATATTAGGCTGAAATAAGCTATAATAACAAACAACCCCTCAATGTCAAATGCATATCACAACAAACGTTTATGACTAATTCATTCTACATGCTGTGCATCCCTATTTCACAAGCTACTCTATCTCAACATGTTGTTTTATGTTTACTGAGGTTACTGAGGCAGGGGAAAGGCACAAAACAACATGAACCTGTCATATGGCCTCAGTTCAAGGTAGAAGGTAAACTTGTGGACAGAATGGACTATTTGCTGAGAATTACTGTATCAGATAAAGATATCAGTTAAAGATACCCATTACATATGGACAAAGTCAATAGATTTCTAGCATCCACACAAATTTCTGTAACTCATGCAGGATTAAACAATGAGCACCTCAACAGTAACTACATGGACTAAAGATCAGAGAACCCCCTTGAGTGTTTCCCTCTGGATCAGTTGCCTAGGACATTTGCTGAGTCCATCAGGGAAGGGAAACCTAATAATGCCTAATATTAAAAAGTACTGCTGTCCAGTCAGGATTGAGGCCAAGAATCAAATGTAATTTTAATTAAAGGAAATAATATGACATTTTCTCTACCTACCTGAGCTTCTGGAATTATTAATACTACTACTGTCAAAGAATTCCACAAAAGCTTCTATTTATTTTTTAATAGATAAAATTAAAAGTTTACCTCTGCTGTATCAAGATCTAGGCTTCAGTCTGGGAGAAAGAGGCTCTTTAGTATCAGAAAACTCTATAATCTATGATGATGATGATGGTGATGATGATGATAGAAAATGACTACTGAGCATGTAGGGATGACAGGCAAAAGCAGATGACCTATAATTCACTCCTTTCCTGATTTCTAGAGGAATGCTTCCAAGTAACTTAGTATAATCTCTTTGTGTACATGATGACTAGAACACTGGGAAATACACGCTTATGACATTTTCTACAAGGAGAGCAGAAGAATGATGACAAAAATGTTGGTATATTTACACAATGGAATCCTATTCAATAGTAAGAGTTAATATTCTAGAGCTACATGTAAAATATGTTAATCTTAGAAATGTTGAATAAAAAAGCAAGTTTCAGACAAATAGATAAAAACCACACTATATACAATATGGGTATGTATAGGATATATATGTATGTGGATATATGTTTATGATAAAATTTTCAAGGAAGACTAAAAATGTTTAGAACATATCCATGTGTGAAAGTTATTTTAAAAAAGCAATGAATGAAAAGCAAAATTTAAGTTAGTGAATAACTTTAAGAAAGGAGCTAGAGAAATGTGATAGGTGAAAACACATAACTAAATGTAAGACTTCGATAATATTTTTGTTTCTTGTCTTGGTTGGTTCTTTTAAAAATTAGGTTTATAAAGTATATATCTACCCCTTTGTAAATCTCAATTATTAAATTGAAGAATGCCATAAAAATCATTTGCAACAGATTGAACAAAGATTTACGAGAGAGGAAAACTTAAAGTACAGTGATAACAGCTCCAAGCAGAAACCCAAAGGAATCATAAAATGTTTACTGGAAGAGCAGATACTTGAGCTGATTCTCCACCACAGGGAGAGGGGTTGCTTGATGGAAGAAGAGGAGATGAGCTGTAGTGATATTCCGGGAACAAGCAGCAACTTGCAAAGAAATAGAGGGAAAGAAAACAGACTCTGCCAGGAATTGTGAACAGTTCACATGTGGCAGAGTATGAGGTGGGCATTGGGAGAACTGAGGGAGGAGAGAGAGCAGGGGCCATATCATAGAGGGATTCCTTTATCACGTTTTCACTCCTTATCTATAGAGATTTATTTAACAAATGTAAGCAAGGGCATGGCAATAATAAATTCACACAGGAATCCAGACAAACTTCAAGACTGAAATAAATAATCCCAAAATAAAGCTCTTTCAACATCAATATCAGAGGAAAGAAGCAGACTGAAACATTCCACAATTGAAGTGACATGACTAAGGACTGTGCATGAGTGTAAAACATTAGCATTCTGATAACATAGAATCCCTGTACCTGAACTGAACAAGCTGCCACTGATCTCAGCTTAGTATGAAGGATCTCATGAGAAAGTAGGTTTTAGGTCAATGGGTGGCGACCCAATTATTTAAGCACAGCAGCCATCGGGTAGGTTGGACTATCAATGACTCTCAAAAAGTAAGTTCAGCATTTTGGAAGGAAAGGGTCTCCCCACTTCCTCCCCACATGTGGCCTGGAAAATGAAAGATTAACGGGCAAGGGGGCAGAAAGGCATTGAATCAAACAGAGCTCCATCTTCTTACAGTTTTAAAGTACATATAGGGATCCAGACTTCAATGAATAATTGAAACAAGAACCTAGTTCACCAGCCAGAATACTTTGTGATGGTTACTCCTTAACATTAAAAAGTAACTAAATAAACCAAATGCAAACGTGGGTATATAGGACATGTGCTTTCAAACAAAAGACTATCTTCGATCCATAAAATAATCTGTTAAATCAGCCCTGAGGTTCTTACTAAATGAAGTTAACTTGTCACAACTGATTGCAGAAAAGCCTTTTATTTAGTATTTTTAATCAAATTATTTTTGTTTATCTTTTCTAATTTATGGTTCAAAATTAATCCTAAGTATTGGAATTGTCAAATGTTTAGCAAACATTTACCCATTAGATTTCTGTCTAGTAAACATGACTTCAATTCCTAGATATCATTCTCATATTTCATATTAGGATTTGAAGAAACTACTCCATGCTAAAGAAACAATTTATTAACATCTTCTAGGGCACTACGGATGTATCAGGCAGTGAGAGAGCAAACACACTGGTTATTTCCACAGACAGAATACCATACAGCACACTGATGTAACAGATATTGAAAAGCAAAGAAAACTTGGAGAAAACAAGAGTCAATAATGATAGCAAACCCTCTGGCACTGAAGTTAAAAGGGAAGTGTTTGGAGTTCTTAGAATTGGGCTCAAATCTTTGAGGAAGGAGGGACACCACAATTGGTGCCAGTTCCTCTGAGGGGGCTCCATGCAACTGGGGGTTCTGGGAAGCATGGAAAAAAACCAAGAAGTGGAACCAATTTCTACTGGTACCATTGGTGGTACTGGATAGAACACTCTTGCTTCAATGACTCTTACAGCATCAGCAAATAAACCAGGAGGGTCCATAACACTTCAGCTGACTATTCCCCAGTCCCATCTAGTGCGCCTTTTGGTAAAAGCTGAGAAGGAGCCAGACTGTAAGAAAGAAATGTAATTTGCAGAATCCCAGCCCCAGAACCATAGAGCTGAGTATAGAAGGGAGGGTTTGTAATTGAGAGACAAATTTCATAAACACCATGGAGGAGTGAATCAATTATTAGGACCTCCCACATCTAAGCTTAGAAACACCTGATTGGTACTGAAGGAGGTAGTTGTTCCATTTTTTCTGCTTGTGATATGTGGGGCTTCTTTCATTTTCTGAGTGAAAAACAGGGCTATTAAGTATGTAGAGTCTGGTAATGCAAGGAGGAGAAATTATTAAATTCTGAAGTCCCCCGGCATTTTGTAATTTGGAACCATTCATGTAAAGAATGGTAAACAAATAGGCAATGTCTGGCTTTAAAATTATGAATCATTAAATGTAGTAATGCCAAGGAGATCTAAAATTCTAATATAATCAAAGTGTATATTACAAATTAGCTGCCAGTGGGCTTCCTCTTTGTCAATCAATCAACAACTAATATTTAATTGAGTTTGCAAATTATTGCTCAAAGTTTGCTAGAGGGACCATGTATTACGCTCAATTATGAAATTGATATTTTTATGGGTCAGAAATGATCATGCATCAGAAATTTCACTTGGTTCAAGCTAATATCTCTGTTTAATTATGGGCCATCAGTGTTGGATCAAATGTAAACTTGAACACAAAAGTGTATAAAAAAAAAAGTGAAGTGCCTTCACTGCCATCTGAAGAAGCTTGAGTTGTCATTAATGTTATAAAATATTCTCCCTAACCACTTAATTTTATCTTGTCCAATAGTCACATGTTGAATTACTTTACCTATTAAAAAGGAAAAACCTTGGAAAGTCCCAAGCCTCAACTCATAGTCTGTACCTGGATGACAAAATATGTTAGAGGTGTTTATTATTTGTTTCCAAATTAGATGTGTGTGTGTGTGTGTGTGTGTGTGTGTGTGTGTACAGAGAATATTTTATGCACCCAAGTGATTTCTTAGTGGTTGTTATTACATATCACCCTACCTTTGATTTCAGAAAACTCCGGCTGCAAACACTGTATCTGAAAAGGAATACCTATACCATATGCCACACTATACTATTCACAATTTGAATCCATAGTACTTACTGTCAATCTTATATTGATTAGGCAACATCTTTTCATTTATTTGGAGAAATAAAGAATGTAAAGTAATTACATTACAATCACGTAACTCTGGAGCTGCAAAGGATCTTAGAGATCCAGGGAGGACTGGATTCAATTTTTACAAATCAGGAAACTGAACCTCACAGAGATGAAAACAAGGACTTGGATCGGCTCTGCTTCTGAAAGAACCCTAGAGGTAAAACACTTTACGTCTATATTTCTCAGACACTACAAATCTCCAGGGAAAGGACATTTTACTTGTTTGGGATTGCTTTTGGGGGAACTTCACTATAAAAAATGCAACACATTTCATTTTTATATAATGACATTAAGAGAAATTCCCTTATACAATCCTGAATGTCCTCTTAACGTTCTTTAAATGTCTTCTTGCTGATCTTTATTACATTCTAGAACCAAGTTTAATTCTTTTTTATTAAAAAAAAAAAAAACTCCTCCAGGCTTATCTACATTTAGAGAAGTAATTAGTGAGAGAGACTGTCCTAAAAATTGTTTTCCTTAAAATCAGTCTAGAGTACACCCTATTATAAGATGCTGCCTCAGACAAAGACGTTGTTGCAAATCAGTCTTTTCCAGTGAGTCACTGACACTGTGTTTCTGCTCTACCTCTACTAGGTCAGTAACACCAGGATTTTACATTATTCATGGATTGTCACAATCTGTGGGTAATTCATTACCAGCTTCCTTTCACTCTTAGAGACCCCAAAATCCACCTCATGTGTTATCTTCCACATTTTTAGATCAAAATAATTTCAGTTAAATCTTCTTTCTCTGTCCCCTTCGCATCTTAACACCCTTGACTGGATTTATGTATCCTTTCAAACATATCATTATATTAATGTCGTCAAGTTTAATAAAAAGCTATTTTCAAGGCTATAAACTTAATTTATTGTGATATAATTATCAGTGCTTTTAATATTTTCCATGCTTAATGTCACTGATTTTACTGCTACAAACTTAATTTGCAATAAGAAGAATAATGCTGAAAGATATTTGTGTATGTGTCCCTGTGTGTGTGTGTGTGTGTGTGTGTGTGTGCTGTGTGTGTGTAACATATTGCCATCCATATCAATATACCACCATATGTGGCAAGTGTAGATGAAATGAATATTAAGAGATATAGAAGGATTCCTACATTACCTTGATAACATCTGTCTTCATCAGTGAATGCATTGTTGATGAAAGTGTACAATGACAGCCCTGGAAAATGTCATATGCATTTTTCAGTACAGAGAAAAGTCTGTGAGTTGCAAAATGGATATTTAACTACACCAATGCTCAAACAATCACTCTTATTTCATTAGGTTGTGGAATATAAGCCTATAAAGTATGGACTAATTTAGTACTTTCTTAGGTTTTTGTTAAAAAACTTAAAGTTCACTTACAGAGTAAGAAGTACAAATGTTCTTTTGTGTCTCAAGTTTAGACTTACATTATTAAAGGCAATGGAAGTTCATAAGAAAGAAATAGCTATGGAAAACTGATCCTCTCTTAACTGCAAACTTACTACTTTATCCCTAAGTACCCTAATGGGAAGGAAAATGGATCAATGCAGTGAAGAGAAATTGGTTAATTTCCTATTGGGCAGAAATAGACCTAATTAAAAGAGCTTGTCAGTAATGCAAGAAAAAGTTTAAAAATAGATTTGAGGGTGTCTGGGTGGCTCAGTCAGTTAAGCATCTGACTCTTGATTTTGGCTCAGGTCATGATTTCCCAAGTTTATGGGATCGAGTCCTGGTGTCATCTCAGAGCCTATTCAGAATTGTCTCTTCCTCTCTCTCTGCCCCTTCGCCACTTGTGCTTGCACTCTGTCTCAAAATAAATAAAATGTAAAAATAAATAAACTAGATTTGAAACAAAATGTTAAGGAATATGCAATTGAATTTACTCTATTTTAAAAAAAATAGAATAAAGAGGCACATTTCATTGTGGGTCTTATGTGAGCTATCTTCATCCTGGTTCTAATGTACAAAATCAGAAGGTTATTTACAGAGAATGATGGAGGCTTGGAAAAAGCAGCAGAGACCAAAACCATGGAGATATTTCTAGAAGCAAGTTCCTTAGGGTTAAAGACAAAAACATATTCACTGATCTTGGAGTAAGAAGGACTTTTACAGATAATGTTCCAATCATTTGTAAACTATTTTGTAGCATTGAAGTAGATTTTCCCCTCTAAAGGAATTCATATGGGACAATGCAGTGTTTCAAGTAAGAGATGGAATTGTTCTCGTTGAAATGGAAATGAAGAGCCAGTAATCTACAGGCTCAGCTTCCCCACACAACTCCAAGACGGCTTGAGACTCTTTCCTGGGGAACTTAGTAGGAAAGCTTGAAAACTACAAATCTAGGCCAACTTGCTCATTTTACAGTTGGAGAAACTAAAGCCCAATAAAGATTAAGTGACTTGGTCAAGGTCACATGTATAGTCTAAGCCAGGACTAGAACCCTTTTCTTCTAAGGAGACAACCAGAGCTATATGTATAATCATGCACCTTTGTAGCTTTATGCAAACTATTTATCCAGAATAATTGATTCATTACTTCTTAAAGACCAAGTGGAAACTTTGAACCTTCTCTTTATCACCAAGACTTCCTAAAGCCTTTTAGCTATTTTAGTCTTATATATTGATTTAATATCAATTTCTAATCGTTGTATGATCCCAACATAAAGATAATAAAAGCAGCCTGGCTACTAGGCACAGCAGAAGATAAAAAAAATCCCTTTCCCCAAAGAACTTACATTATTTATGGGAGACAAAAACAACAGAGAGAGAGAGAGGGAGAGACAGGGAGACAGAGAGATAGAGAAAGACAGACACAGAGAGAAAGAGAGAGAAATTCTCTTGTTAAATTGAATTTTACTAAGTGCTAGCATAGGCCTTGAAGATAGAGTGAATCTAAACAAAAGAAAATCACATACGTTATTTTGATCTTGAAAAACAGCCTTTTAGAATATGGGATGGTAAATGCAGAAATGTTCCATACAGTCAGATATAGAATGTTGCCTTGGCTCTCTTCAACGAGTAAGAACACCATTGATTGAAAACTCTACAGTACCGTATTACTCTACCTGTCAGAAAATACTTTGTATGTTTCCTCACCATCAATATTCACGTATTCAGGCTGAAAAAAATATTCTACCAACTTTAAAACTGCCTGAAAAATTATTATTAGTTGAATTCCTGCAACTTGGATTTTTTTTATGTTCAAGGTTACTTGTGTTTAGCAAACACACAATATCCTGCCCTTAAAAAATGACTTTATTTATTTTTTTAAAAATTTTCAATGTTTATTTATTTTTGAGAGACAGAGAGCAAGTGGAGGAGGGGCAGAGAGAGAGGGAGACAGAATTTGAAACAGGGTTCAGGCTCTGAGCTATCAGCACAGAGCACCATGCAGCTAGAACTTGTGAACTTCGAGATCATGACCTAGGAGACGAAGTCAGAAGCTCAACTGACTGAGTCACCCAGGCACCCTAAAAAGTGACTTTAAAGAAGAAAAAGATTCTTCAAGTATCTCAAAATAGAATCCTTAGAAGGATTCTCAGAATTCAAATACATTTTACAAGACAACATCTTAAATGATTTCAGTGTAAATACATGAGAAATTAGAAGATTAAATTTCCTTCAAAAATAAGCTTTTGTAAATTAAAAGCAAAAGTGCTCAGGAGATAAATATGTTTTGGGTTTTAAAAGACAGAAAGTGTTGTTTTATTTTATTTTGTTTTGTTTTGTATTTCTGTAACTCCAACAATTCTGAACCTCTCAATTCAGCAAGATAGGAGCAATTTTAATGTATTTAGAACTGGATTTGAAAATATCATTCTACCCTATTTGAACCTCAATTAACACATGGAGACGTGGAAAACTAAACTCACAATCTCCTTTAATTTTTTTATTTTTAAGGTAATGTAATCAATATGGACAGGCAAAATGGATAATTGAAGACCACTTATAACAAAGCATATATTCTTTTTATTGCTTATTCTAAATTCTTTAGCTAGTGTGTATATATAATATATAATTTTCTATATCATGTAACTATGTATATATTTTTGAAATGCAGCAACTCTGAATTTCTCTTCTTCTGGCATGACTTACTTAACAAAAATGCATTTGTCCCATTACTGTTTCTACTACAGAAAGTTTATCTGAAAACCTATCCCCAAAAATCATAAAGCAAAGTCATCCTAACATATGTTTTCTCCATATAGCATTCAAATGTACATGTTGTTTGCTGAGTATCATAAAGGAGCCTTGCTGCCATGCTCCTTTTTTTACAAAGGATTTGGTGTTGGTGGGATTATGGTGCTCAGTAACCAGAAATTTTTCACTCTAACAAAAAGATGAATTTCCCATTTTCAAAGAGAAAAATAAAGACTGTATAAGGGAATGCTTTTGTACTAATTGTTTATCCACATTTATTTAGGTATATATTACTTACCAAGAACCCTTTTTAAAATTTACTTTTGTAGACATTTATTATTAAGAAGCCAGAATATAATAACTTTGGGTTTTGCCTTTTAAAGAACATAATGGAACATAATGTCTTTTACAGTCTTATAGAGTTAAATTTACAAACTAAAAGCTCCGTGTTTCTGTTTTTTTAAAATATATTTCCTTGCAACATAAAGTACAATACTTATATTTTTGAATATTAATTAGTTTTCCAGAAGGTGAGGGTAAGAAAATTTGAGTCCTTTTCACTGGTGCTACAACATTCATGTTAAAATTTCACCAGGCCAAAGAAATAATATAATAAATACAGAAACAGGGTGTGACAATTAGGTGAAAGAAATCAACAAACGTATTAGAAAATAGATACTTGATATGATTAAAAAATTGGAAGTATCTCAATTCAGCAGATATTTTCACCTTCAGTTAAAACACACAATAAAACCTCTTTACATTGATCAAAAGCTCACTTCTGGAGGGGTTCATTGTACATCTGGCACTTTTGATTATGAGTTATTATTCAGCAACAGAAAATCATTATTATCATTGTTAAAACAACCGTTTGTAAGACTCTAGAGCTTATAATGTGGATTTGCATATATTTTCAAGAGCGGGACAGGTTTTGGTGGGTTATATTTTATTCGCTTCCAGTTACTCTTGATTTGTAGCCAGGCTACCACCATGAATGACAAAGCACCTGCTACCACCTATTCTCATTCCAAGGAAAGCGCCTGTTTTTGAAGCTGCAAAGATCACATTATATATAAGTTTCTGCAGTTGAAAAGGCCAGTGCAAAGCTGTAAACTGAAAGGTCATACCTGATGTGACTCAAAGAATGAAAATAGTTTAGTTGTTGCTAATTATCACCCATCCTGTCAAATCTACATGCACTTTGAAAATTATTTGGGAGCTATACTTCACAAACTAAAAAGGCCCAATCTGTTCTGAGCTTACCTTTAGGACAGTGTCTGACTTGAGTGTGAGCTTAGCTCACCTTAGGCTATGGACACATGTACTTGTTTGGGAAGCTAGAAGTACAGACCCTTTACAGTTGTTTAGGTACAATAGTCTCAGAAGTCTTCAGGTGCAGTGGAAGATGATTCTGGGAATGGTTTTGTCATTCTATTGGATGCCTTCCAATTATCTTATTAGCAAAAAGCTACTGAATCCCACAAAAAAGAACATTTCATCTCAGAAATCTTAAGATAAATTAGCAAAAGTGAGAAATACTAAAATAACTGCTTCACAAAAATCTCCATGGGCCATTGGGAGTAGTGAACTCAGGAGACCTGAAAGTGGAAGGTCAGTCAACTAACAGAAGTGTCCCCCATAAGTTTTAGGTCAGACACATAATGGCACTGGTCCCTCAGCATGGCCATCTGTAATTCTGAGAGCCAGAACAAGCAAGGGAGGAAATCATGGGTTGCAAAGAAATAACTTTCAATGACTTCTGAAAATATCTAAGGGAAATAGTCATCATAGGTGTAGTTGGGACAAGAAACCCATCCTATTTAAAGGGACACCTACAGACACATAAAAAATATTTACACATGTGAAGAGTGCAGACTCTCATCTCCCTACAGTGGTTAAAAAAAATCTTAAATGTGATTCAGGTCGGCTTCTTCATATTGAAGACAAAAAAACAGGTTAACTTTTTCAAGTGTCCTATCCACTGAGAACTGCAACTGGAATCTAACTCTCTTCTCCTAATACTGAGAATTGCCTCTAGTAGAATTTTCAACTCCACAAGTATTTGTTAAGCACTTTCTGAATGAACAGCATTAACCTTTATACTTAAAGCTATTTTTTTCTGCATTTAATGGTGCAATTTTGGAAGAAACATAAATTTAAGAACCTCAAATGTCTTGGTGTACAGAATAGCTTTCTTGTAGTACTCTAAATCCTAAGACTATGAAATAACTTTCTATGGTATTGAATCTTTTCCAATAAGTAATTAAAGCATAGTGAAAATCTGGAGATGAAGTGCATCATGGGAAGAGGAAAACAACAGAATGTGCTCATACTTCACCATTGGGGAGTATGAATAACTGCAGGAAATGTCCACGGAAAACACATCACGGGACAGCAGCAGACCGCACTGGCATGGGATTTTGCTTTCCTTCTCAAATGTGCCCTTTCATTTCATCATACACTTCCTAAATAAGAAATGTCCATAATGCTGAGATGTAAATTGTCCATTCTGTCTTGGAAATAAGATACCATTTAAATATTTATAGTTAACACTCATCTCCAATTTGCATTGACAGGTTCATAGTTAAAGATTCAGTCCAGATAAACACAACTCCACCAAGATGGCATATGAAAACTTAACTTAGTCATTTGCATTTTTGCAGGGTTACAGGTCATCCTTATCTTTTTAAATGGATATATTTCAAAAGTTTTAGCTATCAAAGTTTCTGAAATACTTTAAAGCAATATTTTTTTTTTACTTTTTTTAATGTTTATTTTTGAGACACACACACACACACACACACACACACACACAGAGCATGAGTGGGAGAGGGGCAGAGAGGGAGACACAGAATCCAAAGCAGGCTCCAGGCTCTGTGCTGTCAGCAACAGAGACCGACGTGGGGCTCAAACTCACAAATCATAACATCATGACCTGAGCTGAAGTCTGACACTTAACCACCTGACCCACCCATGTGGCCCTGAGTCACGTTTTAGAAAAAAAATGGTTAAAGCACAATCAAAGATGATTAGAAATGACCCACATATACACAATCAATTGATTTCTCAAAAATATATTAAGTCCAAATCGTAAAAGTTCTTGATTAGGTCACAGAAGAAAATATTTATTGTCTTAGAATAATAAAATCATAAGCCATAAAGTTTTTTTAAAAAAAACAGACTGAAATTCATGAAAATAAAAACTTTGGCACTTTAAAAGATAATGTTAAGAAAATGAACAGGCAAATCAGATGATAGAAACTATTTACAAAATATGTCTGATAAAGGACTTTTTCTAGGTTAAAAAATTTTCTAGCTTTTAAAAAGTGAACAAGAAATGTTCATTCCATGGGTGCTGGATGGCTCGGTTGGGTTGAGCATCTGACTTCACCTCAGGTCATGGCTGTACAGTTCATGGGTTTGAGCCCCACGTTGGGCTCTGTGCTGACACCTCAGAGCCTGGAGCCTGCTTCGGATTCTGTGTCTCCCTCCCCACCTTCCTGCCCCTCCCCTGCTCACGCTCTGTTTCTCTTTTTCTCAAAAATAAACATTAAAAAATTTAAATAAAAAAAAATAAAAAATAAATAAATAATTAAAAAAAATTTAAATATATATACTCATTCCAGAAAATAAAATACATAAATTGTAAGTAATCATATGAGGAGAGATCTGTTTCTCATTTGGGAAAGGAAAACTAATTTCCACAGTGAAATTATTATTATACATTCACCTGACCTCATCAAATTGAAAAGACTGACAATAGCATAGGTAGACAATAGTGGGAGCAACTTGAACTCTCATACATTGCTGATGGGATATAAAATGGTACAGAAACATCAGAAAATTATTTGACTGTTTCTTAGTCTTTCTATATGACTTAGTTGCTTCATTCCTAGGTATTCATTCAAACTAAACGATGGTATATGTTCACACAGACTTCTACGGAAATGTTCACAGTAGCTTTGTTCACACTGGCCCAACTCAAGGATCATTAACTTGTGAATGGATAAACACATGGAGGTGTTTCCATACTACTATGTACTACTAAGCAACAACAAAGAATACTGCCAAGGAGGACTACTCAGTATTCAAGAGTGAACTACTGATACAGCAACATGAGTATATCATTCAAGCATTC
This sequence comes from Cryptoprocta ferox, assembly GCA_028646485.1. Taxonomy (NCBI): domain Eukaryota; kingdom Metazoa; phylum Chordata; class Mammalia; order Carnivora; family Eupleridae; genus Cryptoprocta; species Cryptoprocta ferox. The sequence goes on from CM053560.1 coordinate 18,754,892, forward strand.
TGCAAAGAGTCATATGCAGACTACAAACATGTTTATAAAGACCACATGTACACAGACCTGCTTATATACAATTACAAGAATTCATGCACATACCTGCTAATATCAAAATTGTAGGAAAGTCAAAACTAGATACAGACATAGATTTGTAGTTGTCAGGGTGTGAAGATGGTGGGGGGAGGACTCAATGAAAGGAGGTGTGAGGAAACTTTCTATGTTGATAAAATTGTTCTATATCTATGTTGTATTATGGGAATAAAATACAAGCCACATATTTAAAATTCTAGTAACCATACTTAAAAAGGTAGTAAGGAAAAAGTATAATTAAATTTGATTACATATATTCCATGCAACCTGATATACCCAAAATGTTATTCTCTATGTTATGTTAGTGTTTCCAGTACTCAAACACCCCATGTGTCTGGTTGCTACTGAATTGAAGAGTGTGGCTGTAAATCATCACTCGGATTATGACAGTTTGGCAAAAGTCATAGAATTGTACACTGAAATTCATACATTTTATTGTATGTAAATTATATATCAAAAAAGCTAAATAAAAATGAACAAAATGAAACAGCACAAACAAGTAGTGATGAAAATGAATGACTCCTCTATATATTTTTAGAATATAAGCAATACATTTGGGTATCTATCTCTATCATCCATTAATCTATTTATCTGTCTTGCATTTTTCAACATTCAAAAATGAATTGTTTCAGAAACTGTATTTTCTATATACAGAAAGCCAGAAGCAGAATAAAAAACAGAGTACATAGAGTTCTTTTTCCAAAAGTGAGAACACGCTGCATACATTTTTATTCTGCTTTCCTGACTTTCTCTATATAAAACACATAGCTTCTAAAGCACTTGATTGACTCTTGAGTGTTGAGAAATGCAAGACATTAACATGATCCTAACACACTCTAGAGAGAAGATAGTCAAAGAGTAGCAGTGTTCCTTTAAGGTGTACATATCCCATTAATCAATATCAATGGCAGCAAAGAAACAACTCCAAGGGAAAAGAAGTAAATCCCTTTATTATGGATTCATTCTTCAACAAAATCTTTGCAGCTGACTGTTAATTTGAAATTCAAGGCAGAAATAAAAAATAGCATCTTGTCATGTAGCTTCAGATAAATGGATTTGAGCCTGGGCCTCATCGCCCTGGGACCTTACTCTCCTTTATTTCAGTGACCTTCTGGGATAATTATGGTCACCATTTACAGAGCTTATTGATTAAGCAATTAATAAATGATGATAAACCCAGGAATTTCTAAGTGTAAGCATTGAGCAGCAGTAGCGGCAGAGCACGTGTGGAATACTAACCTCCACCTGGGTAAGAGCAGAGCCAGGAGAGAATGCAGGAAGTACTAGCATGCCAAGGGCTGGTGCTATGCGACTTGGGGATGTTAAAGAATTCCAGACATTTACTTCCATCAGCCCTGAGTTCACAACACTCTAAAGCACTGTCCAGCAGCTACTTATCATAAATGAGATGACTGAAAATGCTTACCTTCCACACATTTTCACCCAGAATATGTGCAGCCAGTCTCCATTATCTTTATTGTCCTAAGTACCCTGCTCTATACTGTTGGAAATCATTTTTTCCTGAGAGTTCACAAAGTGAAATATTCTCAGAAGAAGCCTCTTAACTTAAACTCAGAGTGTTAAGGTTTTCTACAAAAATACTATTTTAAAACTAACTTTAGTCTCTTTTGCTGTGTTTTTTGCATATGCACTAAACATGAGCATATATTATCATGAGAGACAGTACGTATGTTTAATATTTCTTATGATTTGGGGTGCCCCAGTGGCTCAGTCAGTTAAGCATCTGACTTTTGGTTTCAGCTCAGGTCATGATCTCAAGGTTCATGGGTTCGAGTCCCTCATGGGACTCTGCACTGACAGTTGGGAGCTTGCTTGGGACTCTCTCCCTCTCCCTCTCTCTCTGCCCCTCCTCTGCTCTCTCTCTCTCTCTCTCTCTCTCTCTCTCTCAAAAAAAATATGTTTCTTATGATTTTACTTAAATATTACTTTTATTATGGAAACATATAAATTAAACTGGGTTTCCTGTAGGAAGATGTAGGCAAAAACTAAAATATATATATTTCAGGATGGCTGGGTGGCTCAGTCAGTTAAGCATCTGACTCTTAGTTTCAGCTCAGGTCATGATCTCACAGTTCATGAGTTTGAGCCCAGGTTGGGCTCTGTGCTGACAGCTCAGAGACTGCTTGGGATTCCCTCTCTCTCCCTGCCCCTTCCCTACTCACACTGTCTCTGTCTCAAAATAAATAAACAAACTTAAAAAAAAAGTATTTTCATGTATTCAAAGACACAATTTTAACATGGTCAGAAAGTCTCACATAATTATTCTTTCTGATTAATATATAAATAAGATATAAAATTTAAAGTGATAATTTAATCTTCCTAGAGAACAATAAACATGATACAGTATACTTCTGCACAGTGTTTAAGTTCTTATATGGCATGGTTATTGGTAGTTTACTGGTAGTTTCTGGTAAACTATCATGTTTATTGATAGTTTACTGATAATTCTTACTTGATATGTTTATTGATAGTTTCAGGTATGGCTTATTGACGTACATATACATACATAATATATATTTTATTAAATATATACAGTTTGTTAAAATAATATATATATGAAAAAATATATTTTTGTATAGTTAAAATAAGTGATTATCATGAAGTGGTATGTTTTCTTTAAGATGATTATTAAAACAATGACCAGTTAATAGACACTACTCTGGTTTAAAAATAATAAATTATCAGGGGTACCTGGGTGGCATATTTGTTTAGGCGTCCGACTTCGGCTCAGGTCATGATCTCATGGTTTGTGGGTTTGAGCCCTGTGTCAGGCTCTGTGCTGACAGCTCGAAGCCTGGAACCTGCTTCAGATTCTCCGTCCTTTCTCTCTGCCCTCATCTGCTCATACTCTGTCTCTCCGTTTCTCTCTCCAAATAAATAAACATTAAAATTTTTTTTAAATAAATAGAAACAATAAATTATTACCAGAGTTGCAATCAATACTTATTTATTAGCTGTGGTAATCACATGCTTTCTCTATACCCATGAATATTAGGTCTCTACTTTCTATTGCATTATTTTATTCTGTGTATGATTTTAGAAACACAATTAAACTACCAAATAAGATGCCAGTCTCCTTTGGTCAAGCCTGTCTAGGCCTTAATAATCAGAATCCAGAAAGAGGAGTCATTGAATGGAGGTAATAAGAACATATTATTTTCGTCCAAGGCATTTCCCCTATAGCTAACTCCTAACACAATAGAGATCGCCAGTTGTTTAGGCCTTTTTTTCTTGCTAGCTGGCGGGATGGTAAAGATTACCCATATATTCTGCCAAGTCATTTACTTAGTGAAACAAATGAGCATTTTCTGTCCAGATATTTAACCTTATAATTGTTCTTTATACTCAGATGTATGCTTATCTGAGGAATTGATGAAATACTTAACTCTCTCCTAATTATGCTTATGAAGAGCCCTGAAGTCATAAAAAACAACAAAAAACAAAAATTAAAAAAAAACATAAAACTTGGTTTTATTTAACATCTATTCAGATTTTTGAATTTATATTTTTAAGCTCTGCAAGTGTTCCTTCTTTCTTTTCTGGAAAAGGAGTTATTTCTATATATAATGGCAGGAAATGTAGTCAGAACTTAAGTGTTTGCTAAATTATCAGTTGATAGATATTTTCTACCACCTAGCAGGCCATTAGAGGAAGGAAGTGCCAGGCAACCTTCAACCATTATGGCTGTAGGATCTAGAAGGTGATCAGAATCCGTTCCTTTGTCTCTTTCTCACATACAGTCTTTAGGCATTTCTTTCTGCCTTAGTCATAAAATATTTCACTCCTACAGAAAATCCAAGAAACTAAGACGACAAATAACTATATACCCTCCATTCAGGTTCATAAATCCTAATGTTGCTATATTTGCTTCAACTATTTTCATTTCTGTTATTTATTTATTTTGAGAAATAAGTTCTAAGAAACATAGTTCCAACCCTCTTAGTATAATTCCCTAAGCACATTCCCCAGCCTACCCCTGAAAAATGTTAACGGCTATTCTTAATTTGTTGTGCTATAATCCATAAATGCATATGTACAATCACCAAGACTGCTTGCATGTTTTAAACATTTTTATACATATTCCCATACGGTAGTGGTTATCATTCCACAACTTGCTTATTTGCATTGTACTTGTTTCATAATTTCATACATTTGATTCATACAGCTCCGGTTCATTAATTTCAACTACTGATTAGAGTTGAATTTCATGAACATTTTACAATACTTATGAATTCTTTAGTAGACATTCTGGTTTTTGTGAATATTTTTTATGTATTTCAAGTAATACTAAACTAAATATTCCTTCAGATGTGTCCTGGACACTTGTGCCAGAGCTTCTGAGGGCTATCTATCCTGATCGTCAGGTGTATACAGCCTCAGCTTTACTACGCATGGTTCCATTTGTTGTCTGAAGTGGTTATACTACATTAAAGTCACATTACCTATGTATTAAGGCATGCTTTCCCTATTACTCTCTAACCTTTGGCACTGTAAGGCTCTTTGACAAACTAAGAGATCTCATTTTTGAAAACTTTGTTCTTTTTGTAAATTTTCTCTTTAGATATTTTACCCCAAAGGAGAACTTTACTCATACTTCTCCTTCTGCTATGTAATTATTTTATATGCTTCTAATTCTAAATATATTTATTTACTTATTTATAGATATACATAGATTTATAATATTTTAACATTTATGTCTTAATTTAATTGCATTGAGGTCAGATGATAATATATTGTTATAATGTTCTTTGACATTCTTTAGAATTTATTCATTGATTTAGTTTGAGGGCAATGTTTGTAAATTTAATGTATCCTTTAATTGAATGTATAATCTAATTGGTTAGGTGGAGATTATTTAAACCTGTTAGATCTATCTGTCTACCTCTCTCATCATGTATCTATCTTTATGTGTGTAGGGCTATTTTTTTAATTTTACTTTTTAAATTTACTATAATCTTACCAAATTTTGTTGTAGGCATCAGCTTTCAAGAGAGATAAATTAAAATCTGCTATGTTTGCAGATTTTGTTGGTTACTACTTATTGTTTTGACTTTTCAACTTACATTTCTGAAGCTGTGGTCTTAGACACAAAAAGTTGATGATTTTTATATTTTCTTAGAGAAATTTTTCTTTTGTGACTCAATTTCTATTACAGCTTATTGACTTAAATTATTTTTTTTATCTGTCCTTCCTTCTACTATAGCAGCTTTCATTTGGCAATTTCTTGGCATACGTTTTTCAATTATCCTATTTTTAGACTTTCTATCTGCTTTTGTCTTAAGAATGTCTAAAGCAGCCTATTATTTCACAACTTTAACAAAAGTTTTAAACCCTGTCTTTTAATAGATTATTTTTATCTATTTAGTTTTACTGTGTTCATCAATATATGTTGTCTCATTTACAATGTCTTATTGTGTGTTTTTGCTTGACCAATATAATCATTTTTAAATCATTGCTGCCTTTTCCTGCAGTGCCCCCTCACCAAGGAGCCCCTCCCTGCAAGAGTATGCTTTCTAGTTGCACTAATGTCACTCTTACCAAATATCGTGATCTGCCCATGAAACTTGAGTGAAAGTAACTCCCGTCACCTCTGAGCAAAAGTACTGTGGCCCAGATTATGATTTGTCATGAGCTCATCCTTTCCTATCACAAGACTTAGAGATTCTCAGATAGAAGTTCCCCCATCAGCCTGACTCACAGAGGGAAGATTGTATGGAACCAAGATAAGGTGAACCCACAGTAGACATTTAGTGGGAGTAAAAAACACACTTTAAATGTAAACAACGGAGATTTGGGGGTCATATTCTAGCACTATAAAAATCTCTGGAATCTGATTGAAATAATGGTCCTATCATTCACCATCTTCCCATTCTTTCCATCTTTCAATGCTTAAATAGATGAGGTTTTCTATTTTCCCTTTTCTTTTCCTCTAGTCGTGAAGCTTCAGATTACATCCACAACTCTTCCAATGGTTGTTCTTAAGTTTCCAGCCCACAAGAAACTTAGCAAGCATTAAGAAACTACTGTTCACTCCTCTTCGACAACAGTGGTATTTCTGGCTCAATTTTTAACTTCACCTTTATTTTAAACCACACACAATAATCTTCATATTCTTTTATTTTTTTTACTGTCAGTAATTTATTCAATTTATGTAAATATTTTATTCATTTGTCTAGAAGGTCTATTTCTTTTCACTTTTGATAACTTTCTTCCTCTGGTTTACTGCTCCTTGCCTGGTGATTTTATGGTTGTTTGGATGTTGCTGCTGGTTCTCCTCTGTAGAACTAAGTCTTATAATCACAGGGTATGGCTTCTGTCCCCATGGTGATATCAGAAATATTAAAGTCCCAGTCCATAGTCAGCAAGTAGCTTTGCTCAGGTTCTGATTAATATGTTGTGTCTTTGTCCTCCTACTGATTAAGCTTGTGTTTCTGCATGAACCTCAACCCTAAGATGAGTGCTATAGTGCATTTTCTCCCAGCCAGGGCCGTTGTGAACACTCTGCATGGTCGTGCATTTTGTGTTTGGAACAAACATCTCAAGCCTCATAATTACTCAGAGAAAAAGACTTTTCTCTTTCCTTGTAAAAGACCCTACCAACCTGACCCCCAACCAATCTTACATCTAAGGAGAGAAACTTTTCCTAATTTGGATGAAGTTCCTGTAGAGCTTAGTGGAAACTAGTTTCCACATTCATTTAGCAATTTTCATTCCTGTTATTCCTCAAGAGCTAAACTCCCAGGTGCCATTCTCTGGAGCTCCATTCAACTCTTCAGATTTCTTGTCCTTGGAAATAGGAATCTTTTTAAGCCTGGCTTTGGTTGTTAAGTTTTCTCTTTGTAAATGCTACCTACCATTCAGCTGTGTTTAGAGCAGAGTAGCTCTCCAAAGTGTATACTTGCTACAACCATAATGAATGACAAGTGAATTCTCTCATAATTCCTCTTTTGATCAATACTTCCACCTTCTGATTGATGCCCTTGCCATCCTCCTTTGTGAAACTTCAATTCACCCCACGTGAGAAAGGAGTCTTGACATTCTCACACTTTTTATTTTGTACATTTAGCTGTCTTTCCTTTAGCCAGATCTTATTAGAGTTTCTTATAAACCAAGTACTGGTTTTGCTTGGGAAAATGTTGGATTCTGGTCTTGTGAAACAGGGGATGACAGCTCAAAATCCAGTTAATTTTGTCTACCAAGTATAACGAGGACTCTTTTCCTCCTAAGTTAAGTGAACCAACACCTCTAGGCAATAAGTATGCATTTTCTTCCAAAGAAAACACAAACTCTTCATTTAATTTTATCTATTATCTTTGAAAACACAAACTTCTTCCATGAGGAAAGTAATTGACTCTAATTAGCATTCCTAGTTTCTATCTCTTTCTTCTTCTACCTCAGTCTGTGTGTGTGTGTGTGTGTGTGTGTGTGTGTGTGTGTTTGTGTGTGTAAAAAATACTGGCATTATTATGGCTGAGGGAGTATTTCCCTCCTTCAGGGTTTGCTTTCATGCCAATGCTCTTTATCATCTAGGAGTGTCTTTGGCTGACCTCTCTGAGACAGATGGCACGCTCCCCCAAACTGCCTTCCTATTTGATGGTAAAATGCATACTGCCCTCTGTGCATGGTGGTCTGTATCTCCTCAAGAGAGTTAAGGAATCTACTCTGTACAGTGTGAATATCCACCTCTCCCATCGTTCTGTTATTTTTAAAATTCTCATAATGTTTTCTTCTTCTCCAGTCATTTAGTTAGACACTGCTATCGTTCCTATATTCCCAAACTCCTAACAGACATTTCCATTGCCTGTTCTAACTAGGCTCAGTGCAAACTCAATTGAGGTTAATACAAGCTCAGTGTTTGACTTTTGGGGATATCTGGGAAAGACAGATCAAAAAGTTTTCTTAAAACCCTTACTTTTGGTGACCCACATTTGATTTGACTTCTGATGCCTGATACAGAAGACCCTCTGTCCTGACTGATTCCTCTAGCTTGGCACATGTCAGTGCTGAAAAGGCCATTCCCTGTTAGGAAAGACGTGTTTCCTATTTTAGAAGGATACGGATAGTCCAGCTTGAACCAGGATAACATTATTTTCTGCTAATACCACTCTTGGAGCAAGAAAATAATTAATTTGACATTTGTCACTGTCCACAAATTAGAAATTAATTCTTACAGGAATGGAAAACAGATCTTCATAGGTCAGACTAATAGCTGTTTTGTTTATTGATATCAAAATTACTACTAATATTCTCATAATACACTACTTATGATATTGTTATAAAAATAAAAGGAAAAGATTTTTTTTGGTGTGTATTAGTTTTCTATTTCTGTGTAACAAATTACCACAAACATAGCAGCTTTAAAAAAATACCCATCATTCTTTCACAGTTGGACAGCTCAGAATGCTGTGTGGGATTGGCTGGCTTCTCTTCGAAGGTTCTTACAGGGCTGAAATTGAAATGTCTCCCAGGGTGAGTTCAGATACAATGGCTCTGGAGAACAATTCACTTTTAAGCTCATTCAAGTTTTTGCCAGAATCTATTTCCTTGTATGAGGCATCTGAGGTCACCATTGCCTTGCTGGCTGCCAGCAGTGGACCTCTCTCCTCTAGAGGTCATCCATGTTCCTTCTTATGTACCTTCGCTCATCTTCAAACCAGAAACAGAGTATCCCAGTCCTTCTCACTCTTGGAATCTTCCTTTACTTCCTCTTCCGCAACCAGCAGTAGAGCATTCTGCCTTTATAGGGCTCTGGTGATTAGATTAGATCCACCAAGATAATTCCCGTTAGCATAAAAAAAGTAAAATCTTCATGAGAGTAACACTGGGGGGGGGGTAACACAATTCTACCTGACGCAGTGTGCATTCATTCAGAGAGCATAAATTCATTGAATACACACTCTCTGTATTACATTCTAGTTCTCTGCTAAAGACTTAAGATGAATGAGAGGCTGAAAGTGCAAGATGAATGAGAGGCTGAAAGTGTGTCACAAACCAAGGATTATGATTAACCAACTTCTGTGCACCTAAAGGTCTAATTAAAAGGATTCAAAAGACAATAGTAGATTGTATTTTCATTTTCTTTGGGTCTATACCCAAAAGTGGGTTTGGTAGATCATTTGGTAGTTCTGTTCTTAATTTTTTGAAGAAACTCCGTACTATTTTCCATAGTGCCTGCACCAATTTACATTCCCTCTAAAAATGCTAACGGGTCTCCTTTTCTCCATATCCATGCTAACACTCATTACTTCTTGGTTTTTTGATGATAGTCATCCTAACAGGTATAAGGTCTGAGGTGATAAAAGCTGCACTCTTACATCCATTGCAGCATTATTCAGGATAGCCAACATATGGAACACCTTAAGTGTTCCTCAATGGATGAATGGACAAAGAGATGTGGTATTTATATAAACTGGAATATTATTTAGCCATAAGAAAGGATATTCTGCTGTTGGCAACAACATGGATGGACCTTGAGTGCATGATGCTAAGTGAAATAAATTGACAGAAAGACAAGCACTGCATGATGTCACTTACAGATGGTATATAAGAAAGTCAAACTCATAGAAAAGGAGACTAGAATGGCGGTTATCTGCAGCTGGGGTGTTGGGGAAATAGGGAGATGTTAGTCAAAGAGTACAAACTTTCAGTTATAAGATAAATAAGTTCTAAGGATCTAATGTACAGCATGGTGACTATAGCTAATAATACGTATTATATACTTGAAAGTTGTTAAGAGGGTAGATCTTAAATGTTCTCCTTACAAAAGAGAAATGATGTGTATGTAACATGATACAGGTATTAGCTAATGCTATGGTGGTGATAATTTTGCAGTAAATAAGTATATCAAATCAACACAGTTATACAACTTAAACTTATGCAATATTATATGCCAATTACTTCCCAACAAAGCTGGAAAGAATTAAAATAATAGATGAATAAAATATAGATGTATTATCAAAGGTCTTTAGCCTATACAGAGGAAAAAATGTAAATAGTGGCATGTAAGAGCATTTGCAGGTGCCAAGATAGTATTAAGTGCAGGGTTCTAGGAAGCTTAAAAGAGAAGTGGTCCATTCTAGCAAGGAGCTAGTAAAGCGTCTTTCCCAAAAAAGACAATATACAGCTGCTTTTGAATGATAAGGAAGTTTTTATGAAGTTTGCAAAGTAGCAAGGACATTCTATGACAGGGAATCTGCATAAGCAAGTCAGAGGTAAGACATATATTGGCCTGTTTGCAGAAACTAATGAGCCATACAAAGGAAGTGAAGATGATAGAATAATTTACTCATATTAATGTTGGAGTCTCCATGAATCATAGCCCACGCTTTGATAAAGAACAATGATGTTCTTTGGATAGGAAGTCATTTACTGGCATGGCATTTCTTGTGTCAAAATCCATCAGTGGCCTAATGTTTTTTTTTTAATAGCAAACCTGAACCCTTTTCATTCAATAACAAGATATTTAATAATAACCACGTTGCACTTCCCCAAATCAAAACACTTAACTTTTATCTGTGTTAAAAAAAAATCCCATTTTCTAGTTGGTGTAATTGTCATTTTTATTATACTAAGACATGTTTCCACATATCATCGTACATTCTCTCAAGCTTTCTCTATCTTGAAGTACCTAGTCTCCTTACTTCTATATACACATATAGCCCATAAACCATCTCCCACACACAGGCCCAGCCTCCCTCACTATCAGCTTGCCCCACTAGAGCGGTACATTTACTACACCTGATAAACCTACGTAGACACATCATTATTACCAAAGTCTCAAGTTTACATTAGGATTTACTTTTAGTGTTGTACATTCTGGGGGGTTGGTCAAATGTATAATGATATTTATCTACCAGGTGTCATACAGAGTAATTTCACTGCCCTAAAAATCCTCCATGCTCTACTTATTCATACCCCCCTGCCAACACACACAAACACACCAGCTCCTGTCAATCACTGATCTCTTTACTGACTTGGACAGTTTTGTTTCTTTCTTTGTTAATGTATTTGTATAACATGGCTCTCTAACCTGATGACAGAATTTATGCATTACCTTTGTTGATCTTTGTTCAAATTAACAAATATGTATGTTACTCAAGTGTCAGATTCGGGGTTCCATAAGCCTTCAGGCTTCACAAAGCCATCCTGCCCTTCAAATTTACATAAAAGTGTTTGAACTCCCAATCCACAATTGATGTTGTACTTTGGGTGTTTACATTTACCCTTATGGCATTTAGCTCCAATATCAAGGTTCCACTGACTTGCGAATCCCATCTCCATCTCCAATCTCTAGTACACACTGTACTGTCTGCTTTCCATAAAATGTCACCTTCAAGCTGGATACCACATTAATCTATTTACTCTCTGGAATGTCACAGCAATTTTTTTTTTAATTTGGGATAGATGGAGAAAATATTGTTTATAAATTATCATCTGAAAATTAGATATTAGTGGGGCACTGTGTGGCTCAGTCAGTTAAGCATCTGAATTTTGATGTCAGCACAGGTCATGATCTCATGGTTCACGAGATGGAGACCGCATCGGGCTCTGTACTGACAGCACTTGGGATTCTGTCTCTTCCTCTCTGCCCTTCCCCGGCTCATTCTCTCTTTCACTCTCTCAAAATAAATATAATACACTTAAAAAATTTTTAAATAAAAATTAGATATAAGTAACACAAATTTTTCAAGTCATTGCTACTAAAGATTACCCCACTTGGAGTTCCCCATTCCCACAGTCTTTCTAAATCCCTTTTTTGCTCTCTCTGACAACAGGCCTTTTGAAATTATATCTGGCAGCACAACATTGTACTTTATTATTCAGAGTACATCAGGTCTCAGTGGCTTCACACCCTCCTCATCGTGGGGGCCACCTGGCAGCATATACCAAGCAAGCTCTGTTACCTGTGTTTATTTCAGCCAGCAGAGCCCTCTGCTCCTTGCTAGCTCACCAAATCCTCCCAACATAAAAATTACTGCTTTGCGGCACCTTAGGTCAGGTCACATTCTTAGATGAGGCCTCTCCAATTTATCCTTTTGTGAGCAAAAGGGAGGTCGTGTAAGGATTTATGATCCTCCAGGCAAAAGAATAATGAAGGGACTGCTCTTCCAATTATATTTATTAATTAAATTAAAAGTGAGCTTTGCCCCTACAGAAAGGTGAGATTCTAAAACTAATGAGGAGGACAGTTCCTTCCGTGTGGGCTGAATTTTTTTTCTCTTGATTTCTTCATTTACTGGAGCTCCAATTCGTACTGCTGCCAATAGGAATTTTTGCCATACAAAGGTAGGAATGTGGTTCTGGGGATTTAATTATTCCTACAACAAAATTCCTGTTTTATTGAATATAACTAGGTATGCCTAGTTATGTTAGAGATTTTATAGTACTTAAATACCAATAATTATTCAAACAGATTTATTGAAGTTTAATGGCAATGTAATAATAATGTCGGTATGTTTTATATGCAATAGTTGTTACACCTCATTAAACAGGTTGGTAAATGATCCATTGCTGTTTAATTAACATGCAATGACTATGTTATTAAATCTTAAACTGTAAATTAAATCCTGATTTGAGACACTTAAATTTTAAGTGTGATTGAAAACTTCTTTGGCCATGAGCCTCCAGAGTCCCTTTTATTTTCCATGGTTCCTTCCTGCCCTACTCGTATCCCACACCACACCTTTGGAACTGGAAAGTGGACTGCACTTAATTTGTGTGGCTGAAGTTTTCTGAATGAAGAAAGGCATGCCTTTCTAGTAGCTGAGCAAATTGTGAATGGAGAATAAATTTTATTTTAATCCAATTTCTTACATATGGAAGAGTACTTTTTAAAATATATATTTAGAAAAAGAAATAGCCATAAGTTTTACAACCATTCCATCATACATTTATAACAGGTTATTTCTGAAGCTTGGCAAGCCTTATTTGGCTAATTCAGAACTAAACACCCATCGATTTACCAACAGAACGATATATGGAGCATGTAGGATTCTTCGATTTTTGATAAACAAGCTGGCTTGATAAACAAGCAAGCAGTTTGATGTTGAGTGGTCAAGTGTAGTTTATCTAATTAAAAATTTTTTAATGTTTATTTATTTTTGAGAGAGGGAGAGACAGAGACAGTGACAGAGACAGAGTGCAAGAAGGGGAGGGGCAGAGAGAGAGGGAGACACAGAATCCGAAGCAGGCCCCAGTTTCTGAGCTGTCAGCACAGAGCTGAACACAGGGCTCAAACTCAGGAACCATGAGATCATGATCTGAGCCAAAGTCGGGCGCTTAACGGACTGAGTCAACCTGGCGCCCCTCTCTACTTTTAATAGTGAGAATCAAGTCCTGTCAAAGTTTGCATGTATCTCAGAAATACACAGAATTCAGATTTTCTGGGGCAAAATTTGGAGTTTGCTCCATATGGCCCAAAGAATATCAATAAAATATTCTCCAGATATTGTATAACTTTTACATCTTCTTTTGTGTTTTTCTGTTTTTCTATCTTGTAGTATGCAAAACAGATCCCTAATGTTAGAATTTATCTTCTGTGCATCTTCTCTCCAATGTTAACTTATAATAGCTTTCAATAATGTTTTAGCATTGTATAATATAAAACATCCTGAGATTAGGGAAAACTGCAATTTCAAATAATTTCCAAAATCTTAGCTTGATAGGGTTGAACTATTTTCCCATAATTCTTTGGATAATATGAATAGTGCTAGAAGGTGTGCAAATTTTCACTTAGAGTTTTTTAAAAATTTATAAAAGGTATTCAGTAAAGCTTATTTGACATACCTGTATCTAAGACTCTAGTCCTCTCTTCTGTATTTGGAGATAGAGGAAAAAAAGCCAATCAGGATTTAAAGAATAATAATTGCAACATTTTGTAGAACAGCATAATAAAAACATATTCTCATGAAACTTTATAAACAAAGAAAAAAGGTGTTTTGCAAATTCTACCTGCACGAAACCATTTGTGCATGTACACTCAAAGTGTTAATCTTGGAATTAACGGTTTGTCTGGGATACTTTCTGAACGCTCCTTACCACTGTCACCACCCCACATCTCATCATATCTTTCCTATGAACATCTCTTCTTTCAAAAGTCAATTCAACATTGAATATTTTTTGAAGTCGGCTCTATGCCCAACGTGGAGCTTGAACTCATGAACCCAAGATTGAGAACTGCATGCCCTACCAATTGAGCCAGCCAGCCACCCCAACACCAAATATTTTTTTTAGCCTTTTCTTGTCCTCTTGTACAGAATTAGCTTCTTCTTTGGGACTGCTCTCTCCAAGATACTACACTCTGCTACTGTTGATCAGTAGAGCAGTAAAAAATACTTGTGTATTTCCATGGTTGCCTCTCCCTAATTGACTGTAGGCAATTTGCAGGCACAACCCATGCCCAACTGGTCTCAAATCATGAGCCTAAGTAGAATGATAGACACATAGTAAGAGCTCAGCATTTTTAGTAAATAAACATTTACTTCTATGGTACTATATACAAGCATCCACAGAGATTACCATTCTGCCAGTTCACCTCCTTAATTGTATTTGTCCTGTGGTTCTGCCTATGTAAATGTGCATCATCTTTGAGATTCCCTCCATCTTCTTTTCCATCAAAACCTTCTTACAGGGTTGCCACCTGTCATTTTACATTGGTATAATCCTATCAGAGTCTCTGCTGTGAGAGGTGCTTAACTTCCCATCAGTCATTGTGGGTCAGGGCTTCCTCTAGGCAGGCTCTGAAGTCACCCCCTCGTGCTGCACAGGGTCTTAGCCTTGTTGGAACTTAATAAATGTTTGTGAATTGGAGATAGACAGGAGGTGTGTATGAAAGAACACATTATTTCATCAGAACAATATAAATAAAGTGGTCCACTTAAACTATGAACCTCAAAAATAGTGTAATATGCAGATATGCATTTCTAAGAAAGCACCCCTTTCTGTATGCATTTCTCCAAGATGAAAATTTTCACTCTCATTTTAACTTAAAACTTAGGATTAAATTAAAATGTATATTTTCTTATGTAAACATATAATTGCATTGCAGTTATGTGTTAACTTATTTCTTTTCTGTCTCTACCAATGGAAGATAAAGTCCACAAGACTGATTTTTCACTGCCGAAATCTGTCTGCCTAGAATAGTGGCTGCTTCATAAATACATGTGGAATCCATGAAGATTCAATTTCTCTTTTTATGAATTCTATTTAAATACAAGACGTGTGACAGTTTGCATTTATATGGTATGTTTACATTGTTGCTTTTAGTCCTGTAATGGCTCTGTATGGTATGTAATTCAGATTTCATTCATGTAATTTCCCCCATAAAGAAGGAGATAAATATTAAGATACCTCTTCAAATTAACAGGGCCATATAGTAGCAGAGCTGGCAATAAAGCTAATATGCTCCTATTTTCAATTAGGGAAATCTCAATCTTACCAACATAAATAACTGCAAATTCACTTACATTTGTGAAAATATGGTTTGCCCATTTCTAGTGTCCAAATACACAACTTGGTATAAAGCATGACTAAATTTGACAGACATCTTAAGAAAATTCTTCTACTATCTCTTTTCTGACCTCTCTTTCTCTTTCTCTTTCTCTTTCTCTCTCTCTCTCTCCTTCTCTCTTTCTGTCTCTCTCTTTATGTATTTACAACTAATTCACACAGATTATATATAAATACATATATATACTTTCTTATATTTGGGTATGTTGGTAGCACTTTTTCTTCACAACTATCTTTTTTTTTTTTTTTTGAAGGGGCTTACAATATTTGAGAAAAGATAAAGTAATGATTATATACTCAAAGAGGCATATTCTTATTTGCCAGTGTCTGGAGAGAATTACACAGGACTTTCCACGTGGTTACTATATCTCATGCTAAAAACTCTAACAGCTATATTCATATAAAATTGAAAAAAACTGACAACTAAGAGTCCTGAATGCAAAGAAAAGAAGCACAAGAGGAGACCGATAAGCATGGCAGTATGAGAAGTTCTGCTGACCTGTTTCTGACTAAAACTGGTGAAAATTACTTAAACTATAACAACAACAAAAACTAAAGCCTCTGGGAATGATCCTAAAGGAAAACGATACATAAATAAATATCCATTCATGAAAATCTATGAAAATTTGGTAAGGAAGAGAAAAAAATGTGATAAGAAAAGCAAGAGTCAAATAGGATGATAACATACTCAAAGTGATAAAAAATGATCTACCAAGAATCCTATATTTGGTAAAGTTCTCTTTCAAAAAGGAAGGCAAAGTTAAGAAAAATATAATAAAGCCTAGTCATCCCCTAAAAAGTATTTTCAAAAATATATGGTGAAAAAAGCAATTAAAATGGCTCATAGATCTACATGTAAAAATGCAAAGCTATAAGACTCCTAGAAGATAACACAGATTTTCTAGGTGGTCGTGGGTCTGGCACTGGCTCTTTATTTTTATTTTTATTTTTTTAATTTTTATTTATTTATTTTTGAGAGAGAGAGAGAGACAGCACGAGCAGGGGAGGGTCAGAGAGAGAGGGAGACACAGAATCTGAAGACAGGCTCCAGGCTCTGAGCTAGCTGTCAGCACAAAGCCCGATGCGGGGCTCGAACCCACAAACTGCGAGATCATGACCTGAGCCGAAGTCGGACCCTCAACCGACTGAGCCATCCAGGCGCCCCGGCACTGACTTTTTAAATACAACACCAAAGTTTTGCTCCTTGAAAGAAATAATTGATAAGCTGGACTTCATTAGAATTAAAGACTTTTGCTCTGTGAAAAACGATCTCAAGAGGATGAGAAAACATGTGACCACCAGGAGAAAATATTAGCAAAAGATATATTTTGTTATCCAACTTATACAAATAAGATTTAAAACTCAACAATAAGAAAATTAATAACTTAATGATTTAAAAATGGGCCAAAGTTCTGAACAGACACCTGATCAAAGATCTACAGATGATAAATACGTATGTGAAAAATGTTCAACATCGTATCTCATTAAGGAAATGTGAATAAAAAAACAACAACAATGAACTTCTCTATACATCTATTAGAATAGCTGAAACCTGAAACGATGGCAATACCAAATGCTGGTGAGTATGTGGAGCAACAGGAACTGTCATGTATTGCTGGTGGGAATGTAACATGGAACACCACTTTGGAAGACAGTATGGTGATTCTCACAAAACTAAACATTGTCTTACCATATGATTCAGCAGTCATGCTCCTTGATATTTACACAAATAAGTTGAAAACATGTCTACACAAAATCTTTCACATGGAAGATTATAGCAGCTTTATTCATAATTGCCAAAATCTGTAAGCAAGTAAGATATCTTCTAGCAGTTGAGTGAAGGCATAAACTTTGGTACATCCATACAATGGAATATTATTCACTGCTAATATATTTCCATGAAAAGACATGGAAAAGACATTCATCTTCAATGAAGACTGCTAGATGAAAGAAGTGAACCTGTAAAGGCTAAAAAGTTAAATGACATTCTGGAAAAGGAAATGCTATGGAGACAGTATAAAGATCACAGCTTAGGAGGGAGGGAGGGATGAATTGGAAGAGAACAGATGAACTTTAAGGCAGTGAAACTATTCTGTATCCTATAATAGTGGATTAGTACAATAATGGATGCTACCATATGTTAACATATATTTGTCCAAACCCACAGAATGTACAACACTAAGAGTGAACCCTAATGTAAACTATGAACTTTGAGGGATAAGCCTGTGTCAACATAGATTCATCAATTTGAACAAATTTGTAGGGGATATTGATAATGGGGGAGGCTATGTGTATGTGAAGGCAGGGAATATATGGGATATGTTTAACTTATGCTCAATTTTGTACCGAACCCAAAACTCCTCTAAAAAAATTAGGGCTATTAAAAATCATCAAAAAAAATTAAATGTTAAGAAGAGAGAGGAAGGAACATTATACAAATAAATAAAAAATTCTTTCCACAAAGTTTTTTATAAAATGTATTTGGTGTTAAATATATGCATGATATATAAATATCATATGATAAATATATGTATTCTGGGTTTTTTGTGTGTTACAAACTCAAAGTTAAAGCACAGGTGAGTTTTGTCTGCAAGATGCTAACATTTCCTTTAGCCAGATGAAACATATACACACGCAAGAGTTTTCCTAGGCCATGTAATGGTGACTACGATAAGGAAGATTTAAATGAGGTTCTATGGACCTTCAAAAGAAGGAGTACTTACTTCTTCCAAGGAAAGTTCTTTGGGGTAAATGGCAATATCACTGGTGTTTAAAAGAAGGAAGGACTCAGGAATATATAAAAATGGTGAAGGTCTTTCCTCGTGGAAGGACTTGCAAAAGTAAAGGCATGCGGTTTAGATAGTGGAGGTTTAAGAACATATGCAAACCAAAATGTATGATTCAATTCAGAGAGAAAGCTTCACCATACAGAATCAAGAGGGGAAGACGGGAGTAGTCAATCATCTGAACAGGTGGGGCAGTGATGAACAGGCTAATCCCAGATGGGGGTAGAGATACTCTTTCTCTGAAACAAGAAGAGGATGAATAAGTATTTGAAGTAAACAGAAATTGAAGAAATAGAATTCAGATACCTTTAAATAATTTATTTCACTAAAATATAAAGCAACATCTTTGGCAAGTGATCAGAGTGGTCTGGATATAGTTTAAGGCTTGAGATCCAGAAAAACTTCAATGAATGTACAGGAAATAACAGTGCCAAATATCCTATTAGAGATCATTTGAAGATGCAAGTCTACCAGGTACAGTTGAGCAGATCGTGACTGCAAAATGGTGCCAGATAAGAAGCCAAAATAGGGATCTGGAGGCACGGACTCAGCCTGTGCCCTCTCCAAACAGCGCCTTTATTTAATTCACTGAAAGGTTCCAAATGGACAAGTAGTCACCCTGAAAAAGATCTAAAGTGAAATTGATGTTCAGGCTTTATTAAAGACCTAAACTCTTAAGTGAACCTAGAGTACTTAAGAGAAATAATTTGTGCCTTTGTATTAAAAAAGTAAGCAAAAATTTAAAAACAAGCACCACTTAAGCTCCTTTCACCCCAGAACTGGAGCGCAATGAGGCATTTCAGAACCACAATGTCTAAATTCTGCAGTGGCAGAAGTAGTCACTTTTAAAAAATAGGATTTCCTTCCACCTTAGTTATGTTGGCAACATTCCCAAAGCTATTGAGCGGTCTAAATAATTTGCCAATATATTTACAGTGTGGATTTAATTAGATAAAATTTCACTTTAGCCAAATGGCTTTTCTGAATCACAGTTTGGTTTGGGCATCCTATCTTGAAAACATAGCTGATGTTTTCTGGAAATTTTTAATGAGTGGTCTGGTTGGCAAATTTTAAATAAAAGACATTCTTCAGATGCTCTTCGGATGCTATTTCAGGTAAATTGTCTCTTTCAGGAGTAATTCAAGTTGTTAAAAGTTAAAGGCATTAATCGTATTTAGATGGACATGATTTCAATACTGAGGGCAACACTCAACCACCTAGTTTATGATACCTAAATATCAATCAGAGACGAGCACAATCAATCTTACCCTACTTCATTGGGGATATAGAGAGATGATGCAAATCCTAGGAAAGGAAGAATATCTTGCTCTTTTTACAATCTTCCTTGTTACCATGAAATGTCGAACTATACACAATGTACTATTTCACTTTTGAATTGTAGAATTCCCAGACTAATAAAACTTAAGGAGCTGAAAATGATTATGTCTCAAAGGCATTTAGGTAGGCTGTAGAAATAATGCCTTCCCACTTCTCCCTGGCCTGCCTTGGTGGGTGCTGCAGGAGATAAACCTAATTCAGATAATGCAGAACATCATGGAGTCCCAAATGATCTCATCACATTGATTTTCAACTGGTGTCAATCAACTGAAATGAATGCACTGTTTAGTTTGGCATCGTTTATCTCTTGCACATTGAGACAACTGATTTGATTCAATCGTTGATTTGTCTCTCTCTGACTGCTATCCAGTATATGTAGACTTTTCACTTCTATTTGGTGATGAACAAACAGCCCTGGACTGCGCACATAACCTACGTATTACCAGTTACTGTTCCTGGGTTGCTACATGTCTGGAAGTAGGGGACTTTGTCTATTTAAGTAAATCCTCAAAGTAATGCTCAATATAAATCCCAAGCATTTTTACCTTTAGGAAGAAGTGTTTCTTTAAAGAAGGTGGTTTTATAGAATTTGGGCTTCCCTAATTCTCATACCAGTTCTAGGAATATAGTACCTTTCTATTTAATTACACTGGCTTCAGAACTTCTTTTATGATTACTCAATAAAGATGCAGTTTCCTTTATTTTCCCAATTGTTATATTTCTAGGTCTTTCCATAAGTATAGGCAGAGACCCAATTTGTTTCACCCTTTACTACTAAATTAATTAGCTATCTTTTCATAAAACTAATGTCACTTTAACTCTGTGGCTTTATTTTTTCACCGAAAGTGATAATAATCTCTATTATACCACAGAATACTTCCTTAAAAAAGAAGTCAGTAAAGTTGTAAAGAAAGTATTAAATACTGCTATGCTGTCCCATTCTCCTTTCCATTGTCCCAAATCACTCTTCTGGCTGCGAAACTGTCACGCACAGCATGCCATCTGCTAAAAATGAGTTCAACCCAGCATCTTGTCAGATGTAGCCCATGTTTTCTGTTCTCTGATCTTCTAAAAAGAACAAACAAACCAGGAGCGTAGGAAGGTACTTAGATGGCTTCTAGGGAGGCTGTCGTTTCCACTGTAGCTTTGTTCTTTACTGCAGCGAGAAGCAGATACTAAAAACCTCCAGAAGAAAAGAGAAAAATAAAGTAGCATCACCGGCATGTAGATAAGTATCAAGGAGAGGAAGATACTGGAAAACAAGCAAAGATGACAATAGGTGAAGATACAAAATAAGAAGAGAATATTTAAATTTTAGTGAATATTCAGGGCTAGGAGGATGGGGGGAGGGTAAGGTGCAGAAATGTTTCATTACTGAAAATTATACTTAATGTTGTTTGGCACTCTGGTTATAAAATGTTCAAATATTTGGCTCAAATATCCTCTCTGGTATATAGAAATTACAGAGACACAAGCAAAATGTGTGTGAATGTGTGTGTGTGTGTGTGTAAATGACTTTATCATTCATTATATAGAAGGGAACAAAATGCTTACAGTGTTGAGCAACATATAGGAATCTATTTTCTACAAAATACTTGAGCACATATATACAAATATGTATAAGTATGCTCACAGCAGAATTGCTAGTGGTAGGGGAAAAAAGAAAAGCAATTGAGAGAGAGAAGAATTATACAATACCCACAAATGGAAAGCTGTGCAGCCATTATGATAACTGAATTAGATTCTGACTTAGAAAAATATCCACTGCATATTGTTAAATGAAACAGTAAGCCTCAGAACAAAATGAAGAATCTGATCCCAATTTGTTTAAAGACCCAAACGAAATTGTAGTTGAACATAAAAGATGCATATTTATGTGCACAGAAAAATTCTCAAAGGATAATGAACAAAGAACCATTAAGGGAAAGAAGGCAGAAGAGGGCATACACTTTTTACTATATACTCTTACATATTATTTGAATTTGTTAAAGCAAGCATGTTTTTCTTGTTTAATTTAACTAAAACAAAAAGATTAAAAGAAAAGTGTATATTTTTTTCTTGGAGTAAGTGAATGTTTGCATAGTTCAGAGGGGAAGGAAAAGTGTCAGACTTTACTATAGACCCTTCCATTTATATTTCAGTACCTCTGGCCTTTTTTTTTAAAGGTAATAAATATATGTAGTTGATGGCTACAGAGTGACTTATTTATTCTTTCTCTTTGCTTTGAAGTCAAGAAATATTTGTTCTCTCCTGACCACATGCCTCCTTTGTGGATCCCCTGTTTTCCATGTGGTCTGTTACTACATCTTTGAATCAGAATAATAAAACCCCAACTGTTGTCTCTTGACTTTCAATTCCTTGATTAAAAGGGAATTAAATTTTAGTACAGAGGGGCATCCAAGGTATATGTGTATGGAACAGTAAGTTCAGATGTGGCATAGAGAGTTCTAGCAAAGTGTGTCTTCAAAGCAGACAAAAGAAGCAATGTTCAGTGAGTCAGTTTAATGCAAAGATACATGGGAAAGACACTTATTTGTTTAATCTCTGTTGAAGAGGGAGTCACATGTTAGGAGAGAAAAGAAAGGTTTGGAGTGTAACTGTAGAAAATTAGTTTCTGGACACCTTCAGACAGACATAAATATTTGATCTCTTCTCCCCCCTTCCCCCACCAAATTTCTAAATCACAAATAGTGCAGACATCACTAGTGCACAAGAAAACAGGACAGTAATGGGATGCTGGCTGTCATTTCGGTAAACAGAAAAGAAATCTTTAGGTACGGCTTGCTCTTCATTAAAAGGCAAGTTACATTACATGGAATCTGTGGTAGGGTGACCAAACTTTCAATTTTTTTAAATGTTTGTTTATTTTTGAGACAGAGAGTAAGTGGGGGACGGGCAGAGAGAGGGAGACACAGAATGCCAAGCAGGCTCCAGGTTCTGAGCTGTCAGCACAGAGCCCGACGTGGGGCCTGAACTCACGAGCCATCAGATCATGACCTAAGCTGCAGTTGGACGCCTAACCGACTGAGCCACCCAGGCGCCACCAAGCTTTTAAATATGCACTGGTTTGACTTACATGTCAAAGTTGCTACTGTCCTTGTAAAAAATGTATATAGAGTTGCAAAAGCATCCACATGGCACTTTCAAATGTGTTTTGCAAATTCTTCCATGTGGTTGGCAGGTTCTGGCAAAGCATAAATTAACTACCCATGTGTTTGTCACATCATTACATATTGCAGCTATGTGACTATAGGAAACAAATGAGTACTTTACTATTTTCTGAATGATTATATTCAATGACTAGATACAGGAAAACATTAAAATATACATAGTGATACCACAGAGGTAACTACACTGTGGTATCAAAATTATGTCTCAGGTGCACTAATGCCTGAATGGCAAATATTGTCCATTTCCTTCTATCTTCACCACCATACTGCCATTTTGGTATTACTACAACAACTAGTTAATATTGGAATAACCACCATATTCATCCCCCTATGTCCATTTTCTCCTTGATCCAAAATATGTCTCCCACTGCCACACTAATCTTCCTTATGCCTATTTTTTTTTTTTTTAAACAGAGTTCTAAAGTCTTCCACGCCTTGCTCTTGCCTGGTAAATTATGGAGGGTGTGGCTCAGTCAGTTAAGCATTTGACTGCAGCTCAGATCATGATCTTGTAGTTCATGAGTTCGGGCCCTGCATCAGGCTCTCTGCTGCCAGTGCAGAGCCCTCTTCAATCCTGTCTCCCTCTCTCTTTGCCCCTTCCCCACTCACGTGCACATGCTCGCTCTCTCTCTCTCTCTCTCTCTCTCTCTCTCAAAAATAAATAAACATTAAAAAAATTTAAAGAATAAACCCCACAGCCTACCACTGGAAGCTTTTCATCACAAGGTTTCAAGTTACCATCTCTGTCTTTGTTGTTCTACACCTTCTACCTGAAATATGGATAGCTCTTCCCTACCCCTGCCTTTTGAAGCTCAACCAATTCTTTTTTTTTTCCTTTCTAATTTTTAACTTTAACTGAAGTATATTTGACCTACAATATTATATTAGTTTCAGATGTAAAACATGGGGATTCAACAATTCTATACCTTATGAAATGCTCAGTACAAGTGTAATTACCATCTGTCACCATACAAGGTTATTATAATACTATTGATTATATTCTCTATGCTATACTTTTCACTCTCATGACTTATTTATTTTCTAACTAGAAGTTTGCACTTTTAATCACCTTCACTTATTTTGCCCATCCCTTCATCCCTCTCCTCTCTGGAAACCACCAGTTTGTTCTCTGTATTTATTAGTGTGTGTCTGTTTTTTTTCTATTTGCTCATTTGTTTGGTTTTTAGATTCCACATATAAGTGAAATCGTATGCATTTTTCTTTGTCTGACTTATTTTACTTAGCACAACGCCCTCTAGGTCTGCCCATATTGTCACAAATGGCAAGATTTCATTCTTTTTATGGGTAATTCAACCAACTCTTAATCTGTGCTCAATTTGCAGAAAGCCCAAGATTTCATAGTAGAGTGAGATACTGAACTGAGTCTTAATCTTCTATTTTCAGTTGTCTGAAATGGAAATAAATATCTGTATTTTGGGAATGGGCACCAGGAGCACAGTGGTTGATAAACAACTGACAACTGTCTAATTTTTCCACCAATGACCATTACATGACAGATTCTACCTTTATATTTTAATTTTCATTTTCTTAGTATTATGTTCTTTCCAGGTCTCCCACTTGCTCTCCAAGATAGATTTAATGCTTTTTAGGAAAAAGGGAATAGGAACAGCTTCTGTCTGTTTAGTGTGTCTGTTGTAGTTAAACAGTGCTAGGATCTGGAAGCAGATCATTCAGATTTCAGTCTTATCTCTTATGTCACTTGTGAATCCCACTCAAAATCTTTGCCTTCTGTTTCCTCAGGCATAATATAGAGAATATCAGACTTAGCTTGCAGGGCTCTTAGATAACTCAACAGAAGTAATGTATGTAAGATGCCTGGCACAGTGTGAGTAGTAGATGGATATTTGTTGAAAACAATTTACTGGCAGGTACAAATGATTATCTGGGTTACTTGCTCTGCATTTCTGTGTAAATTGCAATCAACACAGACCCATAGTGAACAAGTGAGTATAAGTGAATGAAAAAGTAACTAAAAATGTACCTGAAGTGCTCTTGCTTTTGAAGATCCTTCCTTCACTATTGCCCATGTTTCTGGCAAAACCCTTAATTCCTATTTCTTAATTTGCTCATCTCTTAATCAAGGGGGTTGTGCCATATGGTGACACATATGTACTGTATTCTATAGTCATAAAGAAACTCTCACTTTCTGAGTATAAACTGCAATTCAGATTTTTCATATTCTTGTCTTTCACTCTTTATTTTGTGAGTAGTTTCTACAATTTTTATCTTTCAGAAAGAGTTTGTATATAATAGGCCCTCAACATGTTTTAGAAGAAGAAAAGGAAGATTATACCCTTTTTATGTGAGCATTACCAATTGCCCAGCATTTTACAAAATACTTTCAATACATTATCTCATTTATTCCTTACTTCAATTTTATGGATGACTACAATTATCCTTATTTATACATGAAAAAAATGTAGCTTAAAAGATTAATAAGAGGAAGGGCTAGAATCCAAAACATATATCTGTAGGCTCAAATCCAGTCTATACTTTTCTATTTAATATTTGAAACTGTTTTGGATACACATTAGCTTAATGGGTTTATGACTTTGTGGCTCCCAAACTTATGACTTGGATTTGGGAATATTCTAAGTATAGAGTAAGCTGATCCTATCAGGTTGTGCTGATTGCCCTTAAATAAAGTAATTTTCAGGAACAAATAGGTTGGTAGTTCTCAAACTCCTTGCTCTAAACGTGTGCACATCCCAAGGTAAGCCTGCAAATATAGTTTCCTAATTTATGTCATAATGTTCAGTACCAAACAGTATGATAATCTCTCAAAATAATGGCATTTTGAAATCTGTTTATAGCATTCCACATCTATAACAATCCCCAGGAACTAAAGATTATTCAAACTAAGTAATTTAAAACACCAAGTAAAAATTTCTCATATTGTCTAATAATGGAAATAATATACAGAAATAGATTATATTGAGATAAATTGCTACACATCATTAAAAAATACCCTCAGGTTCTCTCTTCCTTTCTCGCTCTTTAAACAATTTCCTGTATTTATTAAATGCATTTCAAAATATCCAAAGAATAATTAAAATTTGACAGCAGTCTACCACATTTCATCTCTAAGCTGCTACAGGTAAATTTCCACTGGAAAAACCTAGGGTCATTTAAGGTACTGAGAGGATTTTTTTTTCTGTTTTGACTACTCTGGGAAAGAAGATTAGTGTGTAAGAAGCATAAAGCCAAACCTGTTCAAATTAATCCGGAAATATACAAAATGCCAAACAGAAAAAGTCAAGAAATATCTATTTCTAGAATATATGTAGCTGATTAATTTATAAATTAGGTACCCCTTGAAGCCTTGGTGATTTTATTAGACTATATCCACTGAGGATATTAAAAATTTCTACTTTGCTTTGTGTATTCAACAATCAGGGCTCAGGAAGTTGGAATTTTTTTTTTAATCTAGGCCATTTTATCAGTGGTAGTTAGCAGTCTCAAATATCTAGAGCTCTATCCAAAGATAATAAGAAAAAATATATAATTATAACTTTCTATCTGAGAATCCTTTATTTATGATTGAGATACTATTCAGGCACAAGTCATTTCTTGAGTTGTGGCTACGCTTTAGAATCTCTTTTTGGTCTAAGTCAAGAACACCAATTTATGAGCTTATTGAGGAAAATCAATGCTTAGGACAAACGTGAAATTTACGAAGGGTCAATCCTCATTAATGTAATTTGCAATAATAGCAAAACAGAATAAATAACACACATTTTAATTGGGATTCTCTATTAATAAAATAGGCTGTGCACAGCAGCCCCTAATTGGCACAGTTTTCTTTATGTGCTCATCGTCTAAAAGGCCTATAGCAGAAAGAACAGGTGGTAATAGGAATTATTATAAGAGCAGTACAAAGAACTAAGGAAAAATCACACCCATCTAAAAACTGAACTATTCATATAAAATTAGAGGTTCCTTAGTTTTATGACAGTAATATATTTTCTTAAAGTTCCACAACCCTCAGGAATGAATAGAGGGCTTTTAATTTATTTTTAAAGCCTATCCATACTATGGTACCACATATTTTCTTCAGTCCCTATCTCTATTGCATCAGCTAATGAGCATACCACAGAAATGATACTTTGTTGGCTTTGGGTTTGAAGGAAATATCTTGGTAAAGAACAAAGGGGGTTGTCCTTTTTTTAAGTTTTGATTAGTTGAAGTAGGTTTTATTTTATAAATTAACAAAAATGGAAATAATATACATTAGGTTGTCCACAACAAAATGATCAGGACATAATTCCTTAGATGAATTCAAAGTAAATGTAAACAATAATATTTCATTTATTAAGCAGTTCTTCAACTCTCCTACAGTTATTCTCATAAGTATGTAATGAATATATTTAATTTCTGAAAATCAGAGAAAGGAAAAAAAAACACAGGTAATCCCACAATGGAGAGAGTTGTGATTCAGATATCAAATATTCCTCTGGCTCTGTTCAAAGATCAAAACCAAACAGTAGAGGTGTCATTGAAAGATATTTTGTTTTACCTCTCTTTTATTAGCTACCTGTGAGACATTCTAGACAAGTCAGAAAAAGCCTTGATGGACCAACTTGTCAACAGACATAACGGAGCCATTTTAACATCAGTCACCTTGGCAAGAGGAACTTGGAATCAGAAAATGTACTGACGATTATAACATAGTTTCCAGTGTGGATTTCCCAGAACTTTCACTGATATTAAAATAACTTAATAAGAAGAGAGCTAGAAAAGAAGAGAGGCATACAGAGGCAGACCAGAAGAGAGAAGAGATAAAGACAAACCACAAAGAGGCAAAGAAATGTGTACAGAATGTGTATGGGCGCCACATCTGTGTAAATACATAAGGGTTTCATGAACTCAAAATTCTCTTCAGCCTTGACCCAAAGCAAAAGAATATTACTTTAGCAACTATCACCCAAGTGCACAATTCTTTTAAAAGTAGATCCTTTGTGAATTGTATTAATCACCATGTATGAAACCTTTCAGTCTGAAAGGTAAATTTCAAGGTGTTGAAGCAATGTCAGTATGGAGGGTGTTGCTTTTGGAGGAAAGCTGTCAGGTCTTTCATGGGTGCTGTCAAGTACAAGTTGTCAATATGAATAAGAGACTTTAGGGGCACTTATAAGAGAGAGTGTGAGGGTAAATGTTTGACGAGGGAACGTGGGGTTAAATTGCTGGGAGCCCTTTCTATTTTTTTAATTAGAAATTCCATCTAGCAATTTCTAGCCCACAGGGATTCTGAGGCCAAATCTAGAGGAATGTGTTTACAGAATGAATGAAAACTGTAGGGTCGGGACCATAGCGACATCAATAATTAAAAGCCAGTTTGACTTAAAATTAGCATCATTAATTGTGTTTTAAAAGTTAACATCTTCTGAGAATTTCTCACCCTCTGAGTTTTCCTCCACCCTCCTACTTTGCTAGTTAAAGAGTGGTTAACACATAACTGAAAATGCCAACTGTGTTGGAAACCCAAATGACTGTTCTTGTTAGAGAGGAATAAGGTGTTTGGCCTGAGTGTGGGGAATGCTCTGGTCAGACCAGCTCACACCACCCACATGAAGCCAGCGGAGCCCTCTCAGTTCATAACTTTCACACCACTCTGTGTTTTGCTTTGGGTTCCCTTAATTCAAAGCCTGTGATCTTTGGAAATGGTTTTGTTTTCCCATGGTCTTAGTTGGGCTTCCTAGAGAGCAGTGCCTGGCAACAGCTCTCATTCTCAGCCCCACTTGAACTCTAACAACAGACCTCTTGTAATTACTCCAGCACAGGGGTAGGATTAGGATATTTGTCCCAGAGACCTGGCTTTTCTCAGTCTCACACCTTCTGATTTTGAAAAGAAGCAAATTTGTTCATGAGTTCTAGAGAAGACATTTTTATTCTCCTATGGACCCTTAGTCCCAGACGCTAAAGATAACAAGGTAATTTTTCAAAAATTCAAATCTTCATGGTAGCATATGAAGATTCCAGCACATAGAGTTAGTTTCATCTTTCAACTACAATCAATTGAAATCGGTCAAGATAACAACCGCCTTTGTTCATTCCAGCTGCTATATCAAAATACCAGAGACCGGGTAGGTCATAAACAACAGGGGTTTATTTCTCACAGTTTTGGAGGTTGGAAGTCCAAGATCAAGGTGCCAGCATGGTTGGGTGAGAGCCTTCTTCCAGGTCACAGACTTGTAATTGTGTCTTCACATGATGGAAGGGGTAGGGATTTCTCCCTGGGGTCTCTTATATAAAGGTACTAATCCTATTGATGATGGTTCTTTTCTTCCCTTATGACTTAAGCACCTTCAAAGACCTCAACTCCTAACACCATCACTTTTGGGAGTTGGAATTCAGTATATGAATTTTACAGGGACACATTCAGACCTCACAGCAACAACATTCCAAATGCAAAGCTGTGTATCCTAAAGTAAAGATTCACCAACAAAATGACCAACCTGGAAATGCCATCAAGCAAGCAATCTTCCTATCAAGGAGTATTTTCGAAACAGCAGGGTATATGTGATAGAATGAATTATTAGCTTCCACAGTGACAACAGACTTCCCTGATCAGATCAGGAACATACTATGACAAGCCACACAAGAGGAGATCAATATCTCATCAACGTGTGATCTCTCCAGATAGGTTTGTGAATATCATGACTGTATACACAGGGTGCACTGCCACAACATCAAGGTACTAGACACCGAGCTATCCAGGAGCTTGATCTGAAGAATATCTAAATGATGGTTAGTACCAATACATATTTTTGTGTCATAGTGGAGGCAAAAACTGATTTGTTTGGCCCTTTTTCACTGGGAACATTCTATTTTTTTTTTACCACGTTGGTGCTCGTCATTGAAATGACAAATGTTAATGATGAGTCTGTGGCTCATGCTTGTAATTCTGTTTAATCAACAAAATATCAAATTCAATTCAGTGTAATTTTAGAAACAAAAGTAAGTATTTTATGTGTTCTTAAAGTGTTTCCCTTGAAACTTGAAAAACAATGATTGAAATTTTAGTTCATCCCATGAGTAGGATATGGAAGTATTTAAATAGCTAAACAAGGCATATAGCATGTAAAGAATAGTCAAGAATTAGTTTCCTTTTTTTTTTTATAGTAAATACATAATCCAAACCAGCTGTGTGTGTGTGTATAAGTGTTCTCTTTTAATCAGTATATCTATTCTATGAATTTACCAATATCACACAAATGAGTATGTACTGGTTAATTCTTTGGGAAAATGACCCACACACATGAATTAAATTTGAAACAATCTCCATGAGCATCTTCATACGTATATCATACACATATTAATTTTCTGCTCCAGGAAAATTTTCTCTATCATGATACTTGATATGTATATCTTTATTTCTAGACTTTACCAAATAGAGAAGAATCTCGTGCATTACTCTGAATATTTTACTCAGAAACCAATGTCACTAAGTTATAGCATGACATAACAAGTAGTTGTTTTACTCTTCCTTTTACAATTCATGAAAGAGGCTTGGTTTATGTGTTATTTATATAACATATGTATGTTAAATAATTGAGATAAGTACTTAAAGTGAATATGTGTGTGCTATACAAATTTAAAGTATGTGCTCACTTTCAAAGAGTCACTTGGTTAAAATCACGTTTCCAGAAGGTAGTATGCATGTGTGTGTAGATATGTAAGTTCTTGGTATGCAGTAACATTACAGCCACCAAATTTTATTTCTAACAGCCTTAATAATGTATAGTAGACCTTATGAAAAACAGTGCTACCAGAGGCCTGATTTAGGATACTGACCTATAAAATGAATGCTAATTTTTAGGAGCCAAACTTAATAATTAAAACAAATCTCTTTTTACAAACTATTTTTTTACTAGCGTTTTACTATTGTTTATAGTTTACTTGCCTCAAATGTATTTTCATTTGCATAAAATATTAAATAATACATAAGACAAATATTAAATACCTATACAATTAGGCAATATGGAAAGATCGTATGCCATTAAATTAGGATTAAATGATTATTAAAACTGAATGTTAGTATTTTTTTTAAACTTAATGGCAGCCAAGTTAAAACAAAAATCTCATGGGATAAAATGACAGCTATACCATTTAAAATATATTAAAGGTGCATATCTATATAGATGCTTCTAAATGGCAAAACATTTCCCCATAAACATTTATTTCCTAAACTGAAAATAAACACACCTGTTTTTCTAATCATCAAGGTTTTTTCAGTACCAAATTCCAAGAGGAATTGGTTTTGTATCATGTTACATAAATATTATTTAATAAATTCTATTATGACCCCCAAAATTTGCAGAAGATAAGGAAACCACTCTTTACCAGATAATCTTTAAATTATTATAGCATAAACTTAAGCATAAACAAAACCTTTTGTGGATAGACTTCTATGAACATTTGTACTGCTGTATATGTCTAGCATTCGAGCCTGATATACTTTCAATACAAAAGCATAATGACTAAGTAGAGAGACTTAGCTACAGAGTCAAGACTTGTTTCAGTCCTAGTTTTGAAGTTCGCTGACCATTTGATTTTTCATTTCATTCACACTCTATAAATTTGTTTGTTAAAAAGGGTATAATAACAAACATTTCACATGAATGTGATGATGTATGTAATTTACATGATACATGATGCAATTTATGCGAATGATGTATTCTTTCTAATGAGGGAGTCAATACTTTGATCATATAATAATAACACCTTGAATTTGTAAAATAACATAACTTAAGCACGTTTATGTGCATTATTTAATTTGTAACTTTCAGTATTGTAAGACATGATTATTTCTATTTTCATCCATCTTTATAGAGATAAAATTCATATATAATATCTACCCATTCTAAGTGTAGAATTGGATGTAATTTGGTACTTTTATGCAGTTGAGTAATACCTTCCCTATCAAAACGTAGAATATTTTCATCACTATAAAAACCTTCCTGAGTCCCTTCATAGTCCATCTTTTCCTATGACTCCTAGTCTCAAGCAACCACTGACATACTTTAGTAAATATATTTTGCAGTGTCTAATTATGTCTGGTGTTAGGAAAAGGGTTCGCGTTCTTTGCCTTATTCTTTTTTTCTAATTCTTATGTTTTTTTATTCTTTTGTTTTTTATTTATTTTTGAGAGACAGAGAGACACAGCACAAGCAGAGGAGGGTCAGAGAGAGAGGGAGACACAGAATTTGAAGTCAGGCTCCAGGCTCTGAGCTGTCCGCACAGAGCCTGACGCAGGGCTTGAACTCACAAACCGCGAAATCATGACCTGAGCTGAAGTCGGACGCTTAACTGACTGAGCCACCCAGGTGCCCCAGTAATTCTTAAAGATTTTCAATTGCTCTAGAACCATCTGTTGAAAAGACTGTTGTCTCATTGAATTACTTTGTCATTTAAGTGAAAATCAATTGTTGTTTTCTATGAGAAGACATAAAACTATATGCTACAATGAACTATATATTTGTCTTTATCCTAATACCACACATCTTAATTACCACAGCTTCATAGTAAACTTTGAAAGCAGCTAGTATGTTATCCAATTTTTCCGTTTTTAAAATTGTTTTAAAATTGTCTATGCCTTTAGACAGAAATTTTAGAGTCAACTTATGAATTTCTTGGGGGAAAAAAGGCTGCTATGATTTTGATTTAGATTACAGTAAATCTATAGATCAATTTGAGAAGAATTAGTATATTAATTATATGAGCTGTACTGATTCATAAACAGTGTATCTCTCCATTTATTTAGCCCTTTTTAATCTCCCTTAATGTACTGAATTTTCTGTATTTGTATATCATTTATTAAAACATTCCTTATAAAATTTTTGCTATTTTAAATGGAATAGCTGTCTTATAATGTTCTATTGTTTATTTCTTATACACAGACACACACACATAACTGATTCTTGTATTTTGGATGTGAGCCCTAAAATCTTGTTAAATTCATGTATTAATTCTAGTAGAATTGTGGGTTTTTTTAGGTTCTTTAGGATTTTCTATAAACATGATGTATTAACCATATTTTCTAGTTTCTATGTTTGATTTTTTTACTAACCAAGGAGACACTGCCTCTGCCAGGGTTAGCTGATTCTGGAGATAGCAAATGGCTTGCCTCAGAGCGTCCCTTGTAAGTGCAAACTGGCCATTCCAGAACCCATTACTACAAAGACCTTCTTATCAGGCTCTTAAGTTCCAGGCCACTATTCCTCTGCCCTTATCACCCCAGGGCCTGATATCAAACAACTAGGGGCAGCCTCTATTCCCCTGTGCCCTCTGAAATTATTCAGACTAGCCAATTTTAAACCTACTAAGCCTTCATCGGCCTTGTCCCTTCCTTCCCAGAAAACCAGGAGGAAGGTTTTGTGTTCAGTTCCCCTGTCTCTGCCTGTGACCAACCTGTGTTCTCTGCTATGGCCCTGCGTGCCTGGGTACTCTTGGGAATTGTGACCCCATAACCTATCTTTTTAATGGCAATTGTCTCCTCAACTGTCGGACTCACAATACCTGAATAAAACTAATATTTACATTTTCAAAACACATGATCATATTGTCTACAAATAAAATAGTTGCACTTCTTCCTTTCCAATGCCTTCTATTGTTTCTCTGCCTCATTTCAATATAACATTCAATATAAATGTCGGGATTACACATCCATGCTTTTTTTTTTCCTTAATGTAAAGCAGAAAGCATTGCATTGGATGTTAGTTGTAGTTTTTTGTTTGTTTATAAATATCCTTTATCAGATTTATGAAGCTTCCTTTCATTTACAGTTTGCTGAGCATTTTTATTATGAGTGGGTGTTGAATTTTGTCAAATTCTTCTGCATTTATTGAAATGATCATATGATTATTTTATTTTATTAAGTTGATTGATTTTTTAGATATTAAATGAATCTTGGACTCTGGATAAAATTCACTTTGTCAGTATGATATATTTATCCCCTCTATGTACGGTCAGATCCCTTCTGCTGTAATTTTGTGAAGTTCTTGATGTCTGTGCTCATGAAGGTTATTGTTCTATAACCAATATGTTGTTTTATGTTTAATGTTTCTAATGTATTTAATTTTTTTTAAATCAGATGAATACAGTATTACTATTATAAAATAAAGAGGTTTTCCCTCTGATACTTTCTGAAAAAAATCTGTATATTCCTTCACAAATGTCTGACAGAATTTACTAGCACAGACATCTAGTTGTGGGAAAACTTTTAATTATGAACTTAATTTTTAAATTGATATACGGATATTCCAGCTTCTATTTATTCTTTGGTTTATTTTGGTACAATTTACTTTTTATGGATTTTGCTCTTTCCATCTAGGTTGTCAAATGTGTCATCATAAATTTATTTGCAATATTTCCTTATTATCATTAGTGTTTATAGAATCTGCATTGATGCCCCATTCCTGACATTGATAATATATTCCCTTTTTCTTCTATTACTCATCAGTGTATCTGGAGATTTATAAATTTATTCAGCTTTTGGTAGTGATTTTCATTATTTTTCTGTTGCCTGTTTCATTATTTTCTGCTCTTATCTACATTATATCCTTCCTCTACTTATTTGGGTTTAGTTTGTTCTTCTTTTAGTAAATTATTTTTTTAAGATTTTATTTGTAAGTAATCTCTACACTCAATGTGGGGCTCAAACTTACAACCCCAAGATTAAAAGTTGCATGCTTTACTGACTGAGCCAGACAGGTGCCCCCTTTTTTTTATAATTCTTAAAGTATAATCACAGATCATTTATTTTAAACCTTCCCTTTTTTTTTTAAGTTTATTTATTTGTTTGAGAGAGAGAAAGAGAGAGGAGAAAGGGCATAGAGAGAGGAAGAGAGAGAGAGAATCCCAAGCAGGCTCTGCACTGTCAGCGCAGCACCCGATGGTGGGCGGGAGCAGGGGGGGGGGGGGTTGGAGCTCACGAACCACGAGATTGTGACCTGAGCTGAAACCAAGAGCTGGATGCTTAACGAACTGAGCCACACAGGTGCCCTTAAACCTTTTTAAATATATGTATATATGAATTTAAATTATAAATTTTCTTCTCAGCACTGCTTTAGCTGTACCCTACTAATTTTTATCTGTTGAATTTTTCATTGTGGAATTCAAAGTTTCTTAGTGATTTCCCTTTTGACATATGGAACATTTATAAATTTGTTATTTATTTTCCAAATGTTCAAGTCTTCCTGGTATCATTTTATTATTGATTTTTAATTAGTTCTGGTCAGAAAATATTTTATCTATAATATAAATATTATTTTAACTTATTAAGAATTTGTTATAGAATAACATATGGCCAATTCTTAAAAACACATTCACTTGAAAAAACATGTAGGTTGCCATTTTTGCAGTGGTTATCTGTATTTCTGTTGAGAAGTCAACTAGTATCGAATCATTGACTTCATTTATGTACTTTATGTGATGGGTTATTTTTCTCTTGCTAATTTTAAGATTTGGTCTTTTAGTGGGGGAGAGACGCTTTCAATAATTTGACACCAAATGGATGTGCTGAGGTACAACATTTTTTTGTGTTTGTATGCTTTTTTTTTTTTTTGAGAACATTATATGTAGAAATTTCTGTCTCTAATCTCTAATCTGTCTCTAATTTTCCTCTTATCTAGGAAACCCTCAATCATTATTTCTTTATTGTTCTTCTGGTTCATCTTATCTCTCCTTTCCTTCTAGGACTCTACTAACATGCATGTTTGACAATTTGATATTCTCTAAAAGGCCCTGATGTTTTGTTAGCTTTTTTATAATCTTTATTCTTCTGTGTTCTTCATATTAGATAAATTCTTCAAGTCCCTGAGTCTTTCATTTATAATTTCCATTCAGCTGTTAAATTCATCAAGTAAAATTTTTAATTTCATGTATGTCTTTCATAGTTCTAAAATTTCCTCTTAGTTGTTTTACATTATATTGTAAATTTTCTCTGTTGTCTTTTCCTGTATTTTCATTCATGTTCGAATATTTCGCTTTTCTTCTTTATGGAAAACTAACAGCCATTTCAAAACTTGCGTCTGCTAGTTGCAATACTAGGCCATTTCAGAGTCAGTCTCCTTTTCTCTTGAAAATGTGTTCCACTTTCCTGATTCTTCATATACACTGGGTAATTTTTAGTAGCACTCTGTGTAGAATCTATCCTTTTCTCCGATTGGTGTTGCTTCCCCTACCTTGGCAGGCAATTATCTTAGACAGACTTGAAACGTAAACTGTTTCTTGTGTGGAAGCCCGTCTCAGACCCAGTCTTTTGTCTCTGCCTCAGCTGTTTTGAGTCTGTACTGTGGATGCATACTTCAGGGGTCCATGATACAATATGTGAGCATCTGTCTGGTTCTGTCACTTCCCAGAATTCCCTGCTCTCTTCAGCAGAACTTGGCTGGCTTCACGTTTCTGATTTCCCAGGTGAAAATATTGCCATTATTCCACCATCAGCAGCACCCATTCTGCTAATACCCTGAAAATTATCCTTGGCCCTAGGCTAAGATCACAGGATTGAGGATTCTGTTTATACAATTCCCCTGACCAATGCATGTACTCCCTACCAGAGTCTGTCTGCTGCTACTCACTGTCCGGTGTAGCTGTTTTTGGTATTATGTCCAGATTTTACATTTTTTTTTCTTTAGTGGGAAAGTCGTGGTCAGATAACAACTAATGACATAATTACTGAAACATTATTTCCATTTTGTATGTGAGCACACTGGTGTCAAGTCAATTAAGTAAATTTGGTTAAGTCAACAAATAGCAATGGAGCAGATTCTGGCTCTTAATACCATGGTAATATATTCTTACAGTGTTGCTCATTTGCATCTGAGTATATATACACTTTAAATTAAATGAATATTTATTGATATCCTAAAAATAAGCAGTTACACTAAAAGCCTGTAATAAATTCTATAGTTACTGATTATATTTAGTTTAGAAACACAAGTGTTCACACAGGAAGAACTTAACTTATGTTCATTGCAACAAGCATATAAATATCAAGAGAAAATAGAATCCAACTGCTGTTCTCAGCAACAATTATTACATTCATATAATAGTTGTAATAACAGTGAAGTGTATGAATATTTACTAATCAATAAAGACTAATTTCAAAAAAATCCTTGCTGTATCATAGATGAGCCTTGTAATTATTAAAACTGATCCATATTTCCAGAGACAGTTGAGTCAGCACAACACACTAAACTTTATGTTTATAAGAAACTAAGTTGATATAAGTATGGCTTATACATCCAGAAACTTCCACTTGAAGACTAATCCCTAGGCTTTTGGTCAGAAAATCTGTTGGGGCTAGTACTAATCCTTTAAATTATTGCCTACCGTAATAATTTTTCTTCACTTCCTTCTGTAATTATTGTTGTTGTTGTTGTTGTTGTAGAATCATATGCAGAATCATAATTCTATGATTATTATAATACTAATGGGTGGCCCTCTCAGGGAGCACTACTAAGATGCTAAGTATATCTACTTGATACACAGAAACAAGGAAATGTTCTTGAATGAACAAGACAGGATAGCATTCCCTATACTTCTTTGTTGTTTTTCTGGAAGGACTAAAAACTACTCGAGTCATTTTAACTAGAGCCACTGACTGTGATGGAAAGTAATTTGAATGAGATGCATATTCAAAACTATTTACTTAACCCAGAAGGTAGCAGACAGGGTATTTAAACTAAAGCTTCTGGCATAACATGTGATAACTTTAATGATCATTGTGCTGGAAAACAGGTGTCAGCTTGCTTCCCTTCCATTTCTTTCCACCTCCTCCTCCTCCCTTTCCATCTGTTTTCTATTTTTTTTTTTCCTTTCCTTTCCTCCAGCCTCTCCTGTGTGTTTTGATCTGTGAAGAGCAATTTTCTATCTTCAGTTTATGGGGAGGATATGCCCACAAACATAGGGAATCAAGGAAAAGAAACACCTCCTCTTCCCACTGCCATTCTTCTCTATCCCCTATAAGATGATGCTCCGCCATTTTATAGATAGAATGAATGGGTGTGCTTTTATGATGAACGCTAAGGTGATTCCCCACAGGTATTCCTCAAAGGTTAAAATGTTGGTAACTAATGGGTCTGTCTGTATTAAACTTTTCATTTCTGGAAGAATATTTCATGAAGGCATGTTACCCCACCAATTATAGATTTGAATCCTTTCAGTATCATTGGGTACCTTTGGCTATTCAATTTTAATTTAGGATTGTTTTCACAAGGTGAAATATTTGGAAAAAAACACACAAAAAAAAGAATAAAAAAACTTAGAAAATCATTCATGAAAGATTGAGGATTCATGTGCCAAACATTGTAATATTTATTTCTACTACCTTAGTGCAGATCATTATCATATTACTCCTAAATAATTAGTCTTCTTATCTCTAGTCTTACCCCAAACATGCCATCTTCCATAAATGTTTCAATAACCATTTTCCATAAACATGATCTCACAATGTTACTTAACCAGTCACAAATCTTCAACGACTTTCTATTATACTTAGGACCAAAACAATATTGAGAACTAATATTTCTGTCCCTAAACTTAGAGCTACAAGAATGCAGGAAGCATAAATTATTCATTCAATCATTTATTCATTTATGAATGCATAAAACATTTATCGAGGGCCAACTATGTGCCAGGCATTGTTTAGATATTGGAAGAAAGAACAGTAAGTGAACATACCAGATAAAAATCCCTGCCTTTATGGAGCAATGATGGGAGAAATACAATGAACAAATGTGCAAGTTGACATTATAATATTTTAGAAGATGACAATTATTGAAAAATAAAGCAGAGAAGGAGAAGATGTCCCTGTCAGGAGCGAGGAGTCCGTTTCTAAACAGGATGATCAGGGAGTTCTCACTGCTGTTTACAACCAGTCTAAGGAGGTCGGGAGAAAGGCTGTATGCCTATCTTAGGGAGCATCCTCCAGAAAGAAGAACTCATGGAAGAAATTCTTGAGGCAGGAACCTGCCTATCACATTCCCAGAGCAGTGAAGAGAGCAATCTGACTGGAGCTGAGTGAGCAAGAGGAGAGGGAGGGCAGATAAGGTCAGAGAGTTAAGTGGGTAATGAGCTAGGCCAGTGTAAGGACTTTGGCCTTGACTCTGAGTGAGGAAGGCAAAGACTGGCAGGTTTAAGCAGAAGAGGGGCATGGCCTGGATTACAGTGTGACATGATCACTCCAACTGCTCTTTTGTGAATTAACTGGAAAGGGGCCAGGGCAAATCAGGGAGGCTTGGAGGTTCCTGAGTTAATCCAGTTTATAGATTGACAGACACCTGGAATAAGGTAAAAGCAATGCACAGGAATAGATAAGGATTTTGTGGGGCTCTCTAAAAATATACAAAATTCTTGCTATAAAGTCAGGTACAGAAGTAAATATTTATTTAGAAAAAAGTAAAGATATCACAAGTGTTAAAAAGCTGATGAATAACACAGGCATCATAAAAGTTTTAGAATGTATAAATTTATTATTATTATTATTATTATTAGCTGCATGATATACTTCTATACTATTTTCCCTATATTCTATAAGCATTTTTTGATAACCTCCTCATATAATACTTTTATAGTAGTGGGGCACCTGGGTGGCTCAGTCGGTTAAGCATCTAACTTTAGCTCAGGTCATGATCTCATGGTTCGTGAGTTCGAGCTCCACATCGGGCTCTGTGCTGACAGCTCAGAGCCTGGAGCCTGCTTCAGATTCTGTGTCTCCCTCTTTCTCTGCCCCTCCCCTGTTCACATTCTGTCTCTTTCTCTCTCTCTCAAAAATAAATAACATTAAAAATATTTTTAAAAATACTTTTATAGTAGAGAGAATAGAAAGATAATTCTCTCACTGAAAAAATCAAAACTTGTTCTTTAGTGTAGCTAGCTGACACCAAATTTGTCTTTTATTTTTGACAGTGTACAAAAATAACCCTTAGTTTCATCATTTCCTCTGCAGTTCTTGCCCAGGATGTGCCTGTTGATGGATAGAAGCCCCCCAAATCTCTAGTCCATTCATTTCCCTTCTTTGACCCTTGGGGAAAGCCACTGCCTCAAACACTGGTCCAGTTTGGCCTGGTCTTTGTCTTCTGGGGCTCCTCACTCCTACTCACCATTGCTACCAGTGGGCCAGTCCTGGAGGATGAAGAGAATGGATAAGCCTTGGTTATAATGGTTATTCAGCAGATAAAAGAACCAAAGTGCCTTCATGTCCTTCCCCTTAAAGTGAATGGTAGGGCCCAGATACTAGTCAAGGTCAACCAGGACCAAGTGTTGCTCTGGACTTGGTGGTTAAGGAAAGGAATGCTGCCAACATGCTGTCCCCTACTCCCAGCCTCCGGTCCACCTCTGGCATGTATTATAGTGCTAACTGCACTTTGTACCTCAGCGCATTCCTAGATTCCTTTCTACTGAACCCTGGAAGGATAGAAAGGCCCTATACAACTGAGGGGCCATAATGCATAAGTTTCTTTACTTTTAAAATAAATCTATTTTGGGAAGTGGAAATGAGAGAAGTAGTATGATTCTTTACAAATGTTGGCAATGGAATCAAGAGGAACTGATGATGAAAGGATCAAATAATTTCACCATGTGTATGTATATCCAATTATCATATTATATACTTTAAACATATACAATATTATTTGTAAATTATACTTCTGCAAAGCTGGGGGAACAAAAAGCAGGGTGAGGAAGAACCAGAAGGAAGATATAAATTAGAGCATCTTTAGCATGTAGATGGGACTTAAAGCAATGTGATTCTGTGAAATGAAAAGCGTAGGAGAGGTTTCAAGGACTATGCTCTATGTCACACTCCCATTTTCAAGGATCTGAAAGATAGGAAGAAACCATAGAAGAAGAGGGAAAAGGAGTGGCCAGTGAGGTTGGAAAAAAGATGAGAGAGACAGGGAAAGAGAAATGCAGGCAGGGAAGCCAAGCAAGGAAAGTGCATTAGGAAGAATACGTAATCAGCTATGCCAAGTGCTGCGGAAAGATCAGGTAAGAGGAGGACCTAAAACTGATCACTGATGGTCTTGACAAGTAGACTGGATAAATGCCTCCTTGTAGTATGGAAAGAGAGGAATGAAGCAGGCAGCTTGTGGTCTGTTTGTGAACCTTCGCCTGGGTGGTGGTTTCAGGAAAAAATGAACACAGATGACTCCAGCTTGTTCTCCTTGTAACACGCTAGTTAGAACCTCCCAGCAAATAAGCTAATGGTATCGGAGGGGAATTCTTATTCATGAAATTATGTTAGTAGAATATCATTGATTTATAGATTTATGAGGCCTAAGTTCCTGGAAAATACCACGTAAACTATGTACCTATCTGAGTATAAAATGGAGAGATTTCATTACCTAAATCTTCCCTGCTGTGTGAAAAACTGTCCATTTCAATTAGAGATCAGTTCTTTTGACCTAGGCAAAAGAGTGCCATAAGCAGATACTCTATTTCACCTGTGCTACTGGACTGTTTGCATCCTTGAAATTATTAGTGAGAGATGTCATATGTCAGAGCCCAATGTGGCAATCTGATCCTTGGTTTTAGCTGGAAGAGGATTCAGGAAAAAAATGAAAGAGTGTAACTCCTTAGGATATTTGTTCTAATGGGACTAGAAGAATGAGGCAAGGTATAGGGGAGATATGAAGTTAAAATAGGGATTATTTTTATTTTTTATGTTTTAAAATTCCTTTGTGTTGGGAAATGGGACAAACTGTCCTTGTCGGACCTCTGTTCCCAGCACTGTCCTTGTGTATGTATTGTCTTTATTGGACTTCTGTTCCCAGAGCGCTGGGAACATAGGACTTGATGAAGTCCCAGGAGGATGTGCAGGACACAGCCTTCCTGGTCATCAACCAAGTGCGCCAAGAAACCACGGCACCGGAGATATACCTACACACAGTTGCAGAATGTTCCTGATCTGCCCTTCCTTTATCTGTAGCTACTGTTCTGAGTAAAACATTCACTGTAACATTTACTGTGCTCTCCAAGCTTGCAAGGAGGGTATAAAATAAGATGCTGTTCCTCATAAAATTTGCCATTAGCCATCAGCTCTTGATCCGTCTCCATGGCTTTCGGGGACGTTCACGGTGCCCTTGCTTTCCGGGACCGTTCACGTTTCCATTGAGAAACGTCCCTCACGTTCCAACCAGCAGTGGTTGGGAACGTCCCAGTCATTTGCGTCCCACTCATCGTGTCCCCAGGACCCAAGGAAATCCTACCACACCTTTGAATTACCTAGGAGAATTAAAATCTGGGGAAATTTATTCTGCCTTCAGAAATGCTTATATATGACCCCCCCCAACAATGGACTAAAATATTTATAGCAACATTATTATTTATAATAACTCCAAGCTGGAAAGTACCCAAATACCCATCAACAGAATGGATCAATACATGATGATATACTCACACCAGGAAATATCATACAGCAATGGGAATGAGCAATCTAAAAACACACACAACAGTATGAATGGGCCTTATAAACTTAATGATTGAACAAAAGAAAAAAGGGACTAAAGATCTGTAAAGTATTAATGTAAAATACAATACATTTAGATAATGTAGTGTGTTTGCAGTACGTATAAAAAGTATGAAAATGTGCAAAAGAAATCTATTTTGTCAGAAGTCAGGATATCCATTATTTTGAGGGTAGGTAATAATTGGAAGGGATCAGAAAGAGAACTTTAGGAATACTGGCAATGTTCTATTTCTTGATGTAGTCTTCACAGATGGGTTCAGTTCTGGGAAATTTGTTGAGTTGTACATTTATGATCCAGGCACTTTTCTCTATGTCAATAAAATTTTCTAAAATACTGGGAACGCAGTGACTTCACATTCCCCTTATTCCACTTACATGGCCTAATTAAATTGAGCCCTCATAATAGTAGGCTTGATAAAGAAAGGAGAAAAGAAGTATGTAGTGATCTTTATAGTCTCTATCTCTTTAGTTCCACCCTTAGTCTCAAGACAGGAGATTCTCACAGCTGAGCACTCTCCCTTCAAAGGATATCACGGCCAATGATGCAATGTCAGTCATACTATTTACATCATATCTTGACTGAACTAGATCCCTATCAAAGGAGATTCTTCTATAAATAGTCACATGGTTCTCAATTTATGACTGGTAAAATTAGGAGGCATAAGATAAAGTAGCTCTACCTTTTGGATTAAATCTCACGTATCCCAACCAATCCATTTAAAATCAATGGCAGGGCCTTCTTTTTGCTGTATCTTACTCCAAGTTATTACCTGTGAAGCCCGGGTTACTTTTCATCAATTTATTTGTTTTGAACATTAACTAATTAACAGTATAAGCTTTTAGTTTTTTAGGAGTCTGTAAATGTTTAAGCTTGCTTAGACAGCTTCAGTGAACTAATGTGTGAAATTATAACATTCTTAAACCCAGGTCAATAAGGAACAACATGGGGTTGGTACTTTTACTATTTAGTATATTTCTCAGAGTTCACAAAAACTAGTTTGATGATTGTTTTAAGTGTTCTCATCTTCAATGGTAAGATAAATACAACCTATAAATACAAGCTATATTTTTCAGATAGCTCTGAAAAGCATTAAGAGGTTGTGTTCAAATCTACCTAGAAAGAGCTGGAATCTCATATGGTGGTAGCAAGAATACTTCTCCCAGAGAATGTACAATCAAGTGCATATATAAGACATAGGCATGTCAGGTTAAGTACTGACCTGGAGAGTCAAGTCAAGTACAAGGAAATAGGGAGGCTAAATGACATAAAAATGGCTTAAAATACAAAGGTAAAGGGAATTAAATTGGGGGGAGATGAGGTGGTAGGCTGGATAAGAAAGGGAAGACTATGGAAATATGTGATTTTGGCAAGGAGAGCAAGATGAACAGGCTCAGGCAGATGGTCTAATTGGCTCTGGACCTATCCATTGAGGCCCATATGATTCTTAGGTCTAGAGGAGTTGTAGGAGCTCACTGAGAAAATTTAGGTAAACATTTTATAATGGCTTACCAAAGATTAGAATTTTTTCCCCCCCAGCAAGTAGATAGAGAAAAGCATTGATGATATTTAGAAAATAAACAGAGGAGCACCAGGGTGGCTCAGTTGGTTAAGCGTCCAATTTCAGCTCAGTCATGCTCTCATGGTTCGTGAGATTGAGCCTCACGTTGGGCTCTGTGCTGACAGCTCAGAGCCTGGAGCCTGCTTAGGATTCTGTGTCTCCCTTTCTCTCTGCCCTCCCCCTGCTTGCACTCTCTCGCTCTCTCAAAAATAAATAAACATTAAATTTTTTTAAATAATAAAATAAACCAAACAGAAAATTCTCATATGGCATACCTGGAATTTCAAAGACAGAACACTGTCACTGTGCTAAGTTGAAAACTATGACATTGATTCTATGGAAGAACACCTCCCAAAACCTCGATCCTCAAGAGGAGACTGAGGTATTTGGCCAGTTTCAAAACATGGGACTTGGCAACAAGGATGGAAGTTAGAGCTGAACTCCATCCAGTCACAATAAAGAGGAACTTGTACTAACAGAAAGAGAAATAGTATGGGGTACAAGTATAGGGGATTAGGGTATCAGGCCAGATCAGTAGAAATGATTAGGGTCTTTCAAATGGGCATAAGCCACTCCTACCCTACATCCTGGCATATTGAGAGGAATATTAAGGTCCCAATGGTAAGGTAAAGACTTCTAGAGGTAAGGGAAAAGAATAAGAGAAGTTTAGAATTAGGCTGGCCCTCACTGTTTAAAGTACAAGATCCTACGTCATTTTGTGACAGCTACTTTCATGCGTCAACTTGAAGGGTTTTTTTTTTTTTTTTGGATTAGATTAACATTTAAATCAGTGAACTTTGAGTAAGAAGACTGCCCTCCATAATGTGAGTAGTCCTCATCCAATCAACTCAAGACCATAACAGAA
The DNA here is from genome assembly GCA_028646485.1 of Cryptoprocta ferox. Classification (NCBI taxonomy): domain Eukaryota; kingdom Metazoa; phylum Chordata; class Mammalia; order Carnivora; family Eupleridae; genus Cryptoprocta; species Cryptoprocta ferox. The sequence goes on from CM053560.1 coordinate 18,799,714, forward strand.
CAAAAAGATCTTCCTCTCCTGAGCAAGAGGGAATTTTCCAGCAAACTGACTTCAGACCTCATCTGTACCACTGGCTTTCCCGGGTCTTGAGCCTGCCAGCCCACACGGTAGATGTAGACTTGCCGATCTCCACAAGCATGTGAACCAGCTCCTTATAATCTCTTTCTCTTTATATATATACACACACATCTTATTGGTTCTACTTTTCTGGAGAATCCTGACTAATATACACTTGAAACTACACCTCAAAAATATAAGATAATTTTGAAAGTTGAAGAGTCAGATCAACACTTTGGAGAGTAATTCATATTATTTACTACTTTGGGGTCTCCACAGCTGCTTACTACCATATATTTAGTAACACATACTCAAAAATAAGATTACGATTATAATATAATATATATTGAATATAATATATAATGAATAAATGTAATCGCAAAATAGTCTTTTTTTAGAGGCATTTTTTAATTTTTTTCCAAAGCTTCTTATTTATTTACTGAGAGAGGGAGAGTATATACTCATTCATGTGAGTGGGGCAAGGGCCAATAAAGAGGAAGAAAGAGGATCTCAAGCAGGCTCCATACTGTCAGCACAAAGCACAGCCTGACTCAGGACTTGAACTCATGAACCATGAGATCGTGATCTGAGCCTAAATCAAGAGTCAGACACTCAACCAATTGAGCCACCCAGGCATTTTGAGAATGCCTGGGGTATCTGAGAAAAAAATAATCCAACAAATAACATCATTTATATTAATGCGAAGGATGCTAAGTCTATGAAAAATAATTGATCATGACTAGTCTGGCTTCCTAAGTTTTACTTTTTGCTACTTCAATTTATATTATGCACGTTTTTTTCCTAGTTGCTAAGGATATGCAATAACCACTGAGGGAAAGCCACTGCTTTCATCAATAATAAACACAAGTGAGTCTACCAATGATTTTTCTCAGCATTAACGCCATATGCAAAAATTTTAAGAATAAATAAAAAGCCAAAACATAAAACACCTCCAACAACAGCCTCCTAAAAATTATTTTTAACTTCACAAACTTGTTAAGCACTTTCTCTTCAAAGTTCTGTCCCTGATTCCATAAAGCAAAATCTTTGAGGAACTAATATTCTCCTCAAGTGAAATGTACACTTAATTTTTCCATAATGTCTGTGATTTGCGATGATTTACTGAGCTCTCTCGGATATCAAGTATTCTACCATTTTAAGTGCGCAAGGGAATAGGGACCCCTGCCATGGTAATATTACTCTTCGTTACTGTCAGAGGGACACAAGACACAGGAGGTCAGTGAGACCAATCTTTATTTGTAGTCTTTTGCCCTCAGGGACTCAAGAAAGTGCCTGTCACACGAGGTCCGCTGTCTATGATGCCCTTCAGAGAGCTTAGTCTCCCACTGGGCCGGGCAAGGACAGAAGGTAGGTTTTTCTGTTAGCAACTACCGTTTCCTAATTGCCTTGAGATATTATATGTTATATATGATACTTCTATTTCTCATTCTTTAAAATAATAATTTTTTTTGTAAGGCGGCTGTAATAAAATATCATAAACTAAGTGGTGTACATGACATTCATTGTCTTGAAGTGCTGGAGTCTAAAAGTATACATTCAAGGTGTTATCATTGTTGATTCCTTCTGAGGGCTATGCAAAAAGGATTGGTTCCAGGCCTCCCTCCTTGGCTTGTTGATGCCATCTCCATGTTCATATGGTATTTTCCCTGTATGTGTGCCTATCTCTAAATTTTCCACTTTATAAGAACACTAGTCATATTGGATTAGGGCCTACTCTAATGACCTCAATTTGATTTGATTACATCTGTAAAGACCCTATCTCTGGGGTGCCTGAATGGCTCAGTTGGCTAAGCGTCTGACTCATCGTTTCAGCTCAGGTCATGACTCACAGTTCTGTGAGTTTGAGCCCCTCATCAGGCTCCTCACTGGCAGCTGGAAACTGTTTGGGAGTCTCTCTCTCTGTCTCTCTCTACCTTCCTGCTATCTCTCTCTCTCTAAACACTTATTCAGGGACCCAGGGTCCTTCCAACTAGTGATGCTGTCATCCCTCTGGTCTTCAAGGTCCACCCCCTATTTTTTGCGTCTCATTGATGAAAAAAAAAAAAGAGAGAAGAGAGAGAATATATGGAGAATTGTACTTTTGAGGGCAGGGTGTATAACTACATACATCATTTCTAACAACATTCTAATTGTTATAATGTAGTCACATAACAAGATTAGGTGGGAAATGTAGAAGTAACAAGGAACAGGGAAAGGGCAAACGACTAGCCAATTTTCTACAAGCGCTTAGAAAAACACTTGGCATAAGAACTCAATAATGTAATTTATTAGGTAGGATCTATTGTTGAATCAAAATTGGTAACTTTGTAAAGTCATCATGATTCAACTAAGCTAAGAAGATAGATTCAACTATCCAAGATATTGTTGAAGACAGAATATAAGAATTGTCTGATAACCCAACTAATTGGCACTATTGAGGATATAAAGACAATAATGCCTAGACCTTGCCTTCAAGGAATTACATACTTTTTAAATTATCAATATCAACAGTAAAAATGTCCAATTTATACTCGTCAAAATATATTCATAATATTATTATCCAGGACTAGTTTCGTGTTAACATCTTAGAAAGAAAGAAATGGGATTAGTTCCTTTTTACTAATTTGCTCATTAGGTGACCTCTTTTATTTATAATTGAATGTCATAAACTTCATCAACAAGAATATATTCAAGCTCGAAATCAAATCAGGCAGAACTGACTTAATTCAGGTTGGACTCAGGCTGAGAACAGTTGGGAATTTGTAGTACAGATCAGTGGAGAGGGACTAGGAGATAGGATAAATATGGTTGGGGCAAAGTGAACATAATGGAGTGAATTAAAAAGAGAGCAAAATAAAGATGAAATGCAGTTTCAGTCAGAAATGGTAATTAAGTATAACATGATTGAAACTGGAGAAGGAAAAGGAAATTAGCATAAAAGAAAGTCATGCCCTTTAGAAAAAGGAGACTAAGAACATACTAAAGATTTAGCAGTTGACAGAAGGAATGGTACAGGTAGGAGGAGTTTAGTAGGTCTATATTTCATAAAAAAAGTAGGAAGAGGCTAGTTCTGAGGATGTCTGTGTTTCATGTCACAGTGTTCCCAGCTAAATGGGTCTACGAAGTTTAGTGGTTATTCCTGGCTAAAGAGCTTGTATTTGGGTTAAGAAAAGTGAGCTATTCAGGTCTGAAATGAAATGGTAGATATGGGAGAGCACTGTGCAAACAGAAGTAACTACCAGGACCATGGCATCTGAGTTATCATACCTGTAGGAAGGAAATTGTGTGCAAAAAAAGACTCTGAAATGTCCATGTTAAAGCAGAACCTTCTCCAGACCCTCTCTTGATTTGTCTTGACATTTAATTTGCATTATCAGATTCTGAGTTCTTTTTATTTCTCATGCATTTATTGGTTTTTTTTTTTTTGAATTAGGAAGGGTTTCCTACACTGTACACCTTTGGAAAGAGGTGGCTAAAAGGAGAGAGAGGTTTGGGGACTTGTGGCTATCACCAAATGGGGTGACAGAGGAAGATCCCCTGCTTTGTACAGAGCCACCACATAGTCTTTTCCCCTTTAACTTCATTTGCAAAGCACCAGGTATAAATAGGACTAGATGTTTTCTTAGATCCAGTAGAACTGTTTTTCATTTAAGCTGAATGAAATCTTCGTGGCTAATGTAGAGAAATGTTCACATATCTTATAGCCCTTTAGAGCCTAAACTTTCTTTGCATCTCAAAATAGCTGTAGACAGTACTGAGAGTAAACAGAGATAACTTCCTTATTTTTGACAAGAAAAACATGACCCAAAGAAATGAAATTACTGTCTCAAAGTCACAGATCTTCTAATTGGTGATTCTGAATATGAACAATGATTTATAACCAAAAGCTCATTTCACAGTCATATCACTGACATTAAAAGCCAAATTAATCTCCTGATTACAGCGCAGGTAGGATTTCCCAGCAGTAAAAAGCTTTGCCAAGTAAAAAGTAGTCTTGTCAGGGAAACCATGCATTCATGCATGCATGTGAGTGCACACATGCACCTGCACGCTCACATGTGTGCAAACACACCACTTTCAGTTATAACTTACAACAAAGAGAATCAGTGCAGTAGACAGTAAACTGCTTTTAAAATGTTTAGTATCCAAATGAGGTCAAATACGTTTTTAAATCTTCATTTTAATCCATCCAAACCCAATGAGTCAGTGACAAATCTACCTAGTTTAATGAAAACAAGTTGGGTGGTGTTCGGTTGGTAACTAATGTTGCATAGGCATTTACACTGAGTCTGGAATGGGAAATAGAATCAATATACTATAATGATTTATTTAGTCATTGATTCAACAAATATTCACTGAGTCCTTCTGAATTCCCAAACATTTTAGTAGATGTCAGGTCACAGTGAAAAGGTAAATTGCAAAAAGAAAAAAAAAGCACACCTATTTTCATTAAAAGTATACATATTATCAGAGGTCCCCCTCTGGTTACTAAGCATTATCTCTTCTTCTGATCTAACTTTGCTTACTTTTACACTATTCTCTGCTAGATTTAATTAACAGCATCTGTGAATAATCAAAACAACTGAAATCATACAGAGGAAAGGTGGCATATATCATGAATGTAGCATCTTCTTTGCCTCAATTTATTTGTTCATTTTTTTTCCTTATTATAAATTCTCAGGCTTCCTAATCTCTGCATCTGTCAAGCTTGACTTTATTACCAGGCAGGCTCTTATAACAATGAATGTAGTGAGTTTGTCTCCCCTAGAAAAGGGGTTCAATCAAAGAAGGTCATTTTATTCTGATTTGAGAAAATTTAATTATCTCTGCTGTCTTTATGATTTGCATATTTTATCCACAATGCACCATAACACATTTTCCTTTAAAATTATCATGACCTATAGATGAGTCATTTTTATCCTTGTGGTTACTGTTGAGTAAAGTGATGGACAGATTGAGAAACTTCTGCAATTACTGTTTCAGTCCTATCTAACTGAATATATGTTAGGGCAGAACGGAGGCAGGAGATTTCAATTGTCCTGATCTGATTCTTTTTTCTTTTTTTTCTTTCTTCAAATCTGTCACTGACTGTAATAGCATTGATACAATCTCTGAGCTGCTTGTCTACCATGACTTACACATTTTAAATTTAAACTAACTTCCCTTTTTCTATGTATCTCATATTTCCTAAAGCAGTGGACTAGTAAGCGGAAAAGTATACACACCATGTAATGGGTAGGTAATTCTCTTGTCATAAACATCTTGAAAGATAAAGCAAAGAGATACACCAAACCAAAGCCAACCAAAAAAAAAAAAAAAAAAAAAAGAAACAAACAAACAAACAAAAACCTACTGCTACAACACTGTTACAGAGAACGCTGGGGATTTATAAACACAGAATATTTCGTATCACATTGTGCTTAGAATAAGAAAATCACCTTAAGGTTTTGATTAATGAGACACTCAAGAGGTTAATTGGGCTAAATTTTGACCTGGATTTTCTTCTAAAGGCTAATTATAAAGTTTGTGTAACTCAACCTATAGCCTTAGAAAACATCATGGTTTCATAGCTGCCATTCTTGTTTCGCTCTATTTTTATATATTATTTTTTTTTCATTTTGGTTTGCTTTTTAGGGTGAAAGAATTTAGCTTAGGGTCAATAGCCTTGAATTACAATGAGATTCAAAAAAGTCCTCATCATTACAAGCAGATCTCTGACAGCATTAAATTTTATTATTAATAACTATATAATTTATCAGCATGTGAGACAAACTTATCTGACACTTTTGCAAATGAAATAGCTCATCTTTTTTCAACATACCAATAAATGCCACCAACCTCTCACATTCCCCACATAAATCGAGTTCAGTTACAGAAAGGGGGACCCTTTCATATCTTCACTTTTATTAACTTGAGATTTTTTTCTGAGATTGAGAAGCTGTTTCAGAGCCTCTTGCTCTTCTTAAACATACTTAAGGAACTTTTTATTTTGTTATTTTCTCCCTTTGAAGTAAGTTAATGTTTCTTTTCTTTCTTTTGATAGGAAGTCTCCAAAAGCTACTGGAGGGGGAAAAAAAAAGCCTTAAGATACAAGTTTTAAATTTGTAAGAATGTATTTCCTCTCTGATTTACCAAGATTTCCATGCAGGCAGGTGACTTACTTCCTTTGTCTCCTTCCACTAGTCCTTTGCTCTTGAGTGAGTGAGCCTAAGTATCTGTCAATGATTTATTATTATTATTTTAAATAGAATTTATTGTCAAGTTGGCTAACCTACAGTGTATACAGTGTACTCTTGGCTTTAAGAGTAGATTCGCATGATTTTTAAAATTAGAGAATTATTACTGAGTTCTTATTATGTAACAGATCTCTTGTGCTAAACACTTTTATGTGTATCATTCCATTAAAGATCACAAAAACTCTGAAGTACATAAAATTGTTATCTTCATTTTTAGAAGATGAAACAGACGGATCATGAAATTTACTCAGGTAAGTAAATAACAGAGCCTGAGATCAATGCAACTATATTTGTCAAGCTCTAAAGCCTATGCCTTTAGCCATTACTCAGTCCCCAATGGAAACAACTCAACAGTGTGCCAAATAGGTCATGTGTTTCCCTCTACTCTTCAGTCCTTCTTGCTGTTAGCTGGGGCCATGTGAGTCATTTAGCAGTGGGATGTGAGCAGAGCTGCTGGATGCTATTTTCAGTCTGAGGTAATTTAGGGTAGGTGTGTATTTTTCTCATTTTCTTTTCTCCTGCTGCAGCCAACCTGGAAGCCACAAGTTGGCAGTAACCTAAGATGGCAGAACCTACAAGTGCCCAACTTTCCAAGTGTCTAACATGGAACAAAGCCACCCTCCACTTTCAAAATGTGCTTTAGATTTGTTAAGAATATAATGAGATTTTGAGGGTAATGTGTTATTCTGGAAAAATCCAACCTTTCCTAACTAATATAGTGTCCTGTGAGAAAGAAAAACTGATTTAGTGATTAAATGCATATATGATTGATTTTATTGGTTCCAAGTGAGTATACATTATATTAAGAAGGATACGTAATTCTCATAATTGGCAATAGATGATATCACACATCTGAAAGAATAGAATAAAAAAGTATACAGGGGCACCTGGGTGGCTCAGTCGGTTGAGTGTTGGACTCTTGATTTCAGCTCAGGTCATGATCTCATGGATGTGGGACTGAGCCCTGTGTCCACATGGAGCCTGCATAAGATTCTCTTTCTCTCTCTCTCTCTTTCTCTCACACACTCTGCCCCTCTCCTCAACTCACACTTTCTCTCTCTCTTTCTAAAATAATAAAAATTTTAAAACTATACAGATGCCACAATACTACCAATACTAACTTTTTGAGAATCTTTGTTCAAGCATTTTTTTTTCTTTCTTTTAATCGAAGAGGACAAATGATCTTGAACTTTTAACTTTGTGGGGGAAAAGGTTAATTTGATATTCTGGAACTTTTTATTCTTCAGTGAATAACATTTACTACTCTATCTAATTACAAGCCACTTCTAAGTCAGGTCTATCTGAGACCTATGGAAATTTGGGAGAGAATGAATCATATGCTAGGGGGACTTCTAGAGGTAGAATGGAGAGAAGAGCCTGCCTGATATATGGTGTAGATAAGGTCTTACTCCTCTATAGAAAGATTTCAAGACAAGCAGGAGTCAGGATTTCAAGCAGTGTTAGTCTCTGCAAAATATGACTCACTCACATAATGAGGTTCAGTTCAAATTGGAAAAAAAAAGATTTTTATTCACAGAATTATCTTTTCTAAATATACACACAGAAAATACCATTAGAAACTTTACTTTGGGAGAAGAGAGAATATGTATGTCTCAGTATGGAGTAACCAAACTATGGAATATCACAACATTGAACCATGTGAATAGGTAAATTAGTGAAATCACATTACTAAAGCTGGTCCTGCTTTGGGCTAGGACCCAGGAGGTATAGCTGTTTATACAATCATAGGCAAGTCATTAACATGACAGGTTCAGCTTGTGTAATTTGTAGACATTTGTGATGTGGGAAAATAATGTCTGAAATATCTCCTAGCCTTAATATTCTGAAAATTTCTAAATCTTATAGTGGTTAAAAACATATGCTCTTAACATATGCTTTATAATCCAACATATTGCCTAACTTTTTTGTAGTTAAGTTTCTTGATCTGTAAAAATTAAAGTAATAATTGATCTCATAAGATTATTGTGTAAATAAAATTAGAATACAAATAAATGATGAGACTTCCATCTAATATATAGTAACTACTTAATAAATAATAATGATTTTTGTAGAAAAAATAATACATATTTTCAAAATTGTTCATGCCCTAACATATGTAGGGAGGAAAAATGTTTCTTTTATCCTTTAAGGTTCTTCTAGCTGGAATAAAAATTAAAATGACATGAGGCAGATTAACAGAAGAAAATAAATTCTAAATATGTATGTACTATACAGGTTCCATAAGAAAAATGAGAACAACAGGCAATCAGGAAATTGAGACTCATAAGCCTGCCAGGGCTAAGGAGAAAGAGTTAGAGGTCTGGGACTTAAAAGGGAAGGCAGACAATTCACAGGAAAATGAAAAAAAGTAAATGTTTGGTAAACAAGTGTTTGCTGGGCCATACAGACACAATGGGACGCAGAAAGAAATTTTCAGACTGCTAATCTCCTCTCTACCTATCACATCTAGTCCATATCATGCTATAGTTATCTATGGTGATAGCTCCCTCCCTGGAGCAGATCATCTACCTAAATTTTTTTGGGGGGCAGTTAGAGGGGAAGGTCAAAGGTTCTTTATTCAAGCTACTTTCCTTTTTTTAGGAGCCAATCATCTCAGCTCAAGAGATTTATTTGTTTTCTCTATTCTGAATATGCCGTAGATGAGTCTTATTCCTCAGCTAGACCTGAACTAGAACTGGGGGGAAGAGATGCACACCAAAACTGGAAGAGCTATTCTCGCACTGTTTGTTGCTATGACTAGAACAATCAAGGGTCTATTCCCAGGAAGCAAGAGTATAATAAATAAGAAGCTTGGAGAATGGGGAAATCTCATTAAGTGACAACAAGGTGAAGATTTTGCTAAAATGCTGGCCTTTCTCAGATGATTTTAAAGGAACTCAGTAAAGGTAATTGGACTGGTGTTTAAACAGAAGGAAGAAGGGGCGCCTGGGTGGCTCAGTCAGTTGGGTGTCCGACTTCTGCTCAGGTCATGATCTCGCAGTCCGTGAGTTTGGGCCCTGCATCGGGCTCTGTGCTGACAGCTCAGAGCCTGGAGCCTGCATCTGATTCTGTGTCTCCCTCTCTCTCTGCCCCTCCCTTACTCATACCTTGTCTCTCTCTCTCCCTCTCTCTCAAAAATAAATAAACATAAAAAATAATAAATAAACAGAAGTAAGAAAAGGCAAGCATGGGGGTTGGGGTAGAAAGGAAAGTGAGATAAATGTCACAGTGAGGGTCCCTTCTAGGTCTCTTAGTAGAAAAACCTTTTCTAAATCTGCATTTTACTTTAATATAAATGACCTTTCTTTTATGAAACCAGAGGAAAACTACATATATTATTTTCTTTAACATGAAAGGCTTTTCTCTTATATATTTATACATACCCTCTATTTTTGGACCCTAAATTCTAGATTAAGCGAGGGAAATATGCTTAAATTCTACCATTATTCTTCCTTCCTCTAATACTATGTAAGGAAAAAACATTTCAGCAAAAAAGCCAGAAAGATGTGTATTGGCATATTAACAACAAATACATATTGTGCAATCTATAGATGTTCTATGGATTAAAAGTTCTCTATTTCTACAAGCCAATCTGATTTTTGCTTGCTCAGCTCAACAGAATCCCAACCTACTCCCCTGGGATCTTCCTGCCGTTACCTTCCTAAAGGGATTAACTAGTACCTGGGAAAGCCATGCTGGGGTGTTGTAACTGCTCAACTACTCACTGAGACTGTAGTCATTTCCAGAAGGAGAAAGGGTACTCTGCTGCCGATGTAACACGTGAGCTTTGTTTATTCACTCCAACATTAACTGAAAGACAAAGGAGATAAAAGTTGGGTAAGGAATTTTCCAGTTAAGAGTCAACATACGATGTCACTTCTCTACAAGAACCTTGCCGTCCTCAAGTACAGTTTGTTCAAGCTGAGGCCTGCCTATCTCTTTCACAGTGACACCAGCCTCTGACACATTAAGGGGATGTGAGGCTATAATCTGAGCCAAGATACTAATTATAAAGAACATGAAAGGATGCTAAATTTGGCTTGAGAACAAAAGCAAATGACTGTTCTTTTAAAAATCAGTTCTAACATTTGATCTTCTTAATCATCTATGGTGATTGTAATAACACTGGAAAATAACACTGCATAAAGGATTAGTAAACATTGCTAAGAAAGAACTGGCCCAAAGATAATAAATTACATTTGGTTAAGAAACCTGGTTCCCTCTTAGGGCCTCCCTCATACATTCGACCTTTTTTGTGCTTTTTGCCAAGTCACTGACTGATTTAATTATTCATAACAATCATCTTTAATAATATGGATAAAATTTTTTATTGTTTTTTTCTTGGCAGGGGGAAGAGTTCTTTGGCTTTAGTGAAACCTACATGATTGGATGTATTGTACAGAAGATTGTCAAAGCACAGAGGGCTTGTTCTTAGCCACGTGTTATTCTGCACTGCTCTCTGCTCCTTAATTATGCCTCACTATGAATGTTGTCCTCTATTTCCTCATCCTTCATACCTTACAACATCACGAACCCAATTCCATCTGAGCCTGTTGTTCACCCTCCTCTCAACTGAGGACAAATTGGTTTAGCTTCAGCATTCCATCTCTGTACGTTGAAACCTTTCCCAACTGCAGTTCACATTCAAGTCTGGGTCACCCTCCACAGGAACAGAAGAGAACCATGTACTGGTTGTGTTGGTTGTCAAAGAAAACCCAAATACTGTCATATCGTCTCAATGCCTACAACATTTATAACACAGCTACAAGAATTGGTATCAAAGGTGCTTTGAGTATATTTTTTGCCCCTAAAAGCTTAGGTAAAGTTTAACTCCTATAACCAACACGAAACCCTAATCCCCCGAGGTGTACAGGTAGAGCAGTTGCAAAGAAAATACTTACTCAGGAGAGACTATCGATTTTGAACCCTGCCAGATGAATCTAACACAGAACAGGCTCTAAAATGCTCCAGGGAAAAAGTCCCCTTTGTTTCCATTCTCTGAACTTTCTTCTTGGATAAATTCAGGCAGTTTTCCAATTCATGAATACTTCCCTCCGGCAAGGTCTGATCATTGTAAATGTGTTGCCGGGATGGCAGACTCTCTTCTTTGGCAGAAACCCCAGAGCAAACAGATAATGTGCCTGGGAAACCAAGTTCCCAATCCCGGGAAGGTCAAACTGAGATGAACTGCGAGAAAGGCACTTCTCAATCATGCTGATTTCCTCTACGTTAAACGATGCTGGGAAGCACAGGCCCTGGCAACACTGCTATTAAGATAAGTTTGACTCATTTAGCAGCAGTAGTAAACCTAGGAGGCTGACTCAAAGGGGCAGACGCCAGTGATGCTGGTAAACAAGTGTTCACACCTGTTAACAGCTGTGTGGCTTCGCTATTCCAGGTGTGCTACGTAAACTCAACTCAATGCCACATTTGTCACTTATTAAGAGTTATCAAACTGCATCATGCAAACTATCCCTCTGGCAATTGTCACAAATAAAGCTGGCTGTCATTTGTCAGGGGCCTCAATTAAGGGAATGCACATGCACCATGTAATCTGAGATCATATCAAATAGGCTCCAATTGAAATTTTGTACTATAAAGAATACTCCAAAGCCAAAGCCCTGAATGCCTGCCACAAACCACTTAATTCTAATATTTCTAAGAAGTCAATGGAAAACCTTCTTGCTGGATTTTTTTTTAGGGAGAGCAGTCACAAGGTGGGGAGACAATTGCAATCATGTGAAACATGGTGATGGAGAGATGCAGATTGCCTGCTGCAAAGCCAATCAAAACCAGACCTGCCAATGTGCAGATTATATTATAAATCCTGTTGTAATGATGGGAGAGAGACTGCATGGCAGAGATTCTAGGTACTACTTAGGCAATTAATTTGATTGTATATTTCTCCTACTGCTACATAACATACTTAATAAACAGAACACTCCTACCATAGTGAGCCCCTGGAATGATGAATCACAGAATTTAGGAGTTGGAATGTAGCTTAAGAGCTGTCAAATATATCCTCCCTCTGATATAGTAAGCTTTTCCACAGAATGCCTTTAAAGTCACCCATGAGCTGCTATTCAAATATTTCTTGCAATGAAGAACTCAACACTTCACAAAAAAAAGATGTATTTCATTTCTGAAGATCACATTCCTCATTTGAGCTAAATTATTCTTCTCCATAATTTTATACATAATTTTATATTAAAATTCTATTTTAATCCACCTGCTCCTACTGCTTCCCACAAGAATGTAGGTTTCATGAGGGCAGAGGCTGTGTTTGTCTGGTGCATTTTTTTTTTAACCTACATCATTTACTTTTTGGCCCGGCAGTGAGCAGAATAAAAACACATGTTTATTGAATGAGTGAAAAACAGAAACTAACCCTCCTCTTAGCATCTCATTAATCTTGAAGCTGTTTAAGAACAGTTGAAAATCCTTTAATTCACATCTTATGTTTTTATTTTTACTCATACTTTGCCATCCCAATTACTCATCCATGGGTTATTTATTAAGTCTCTGCATGTGTGAGTGTGTGTTTATTGATAAAGAGAAAATATGCCTAAATCTTATCACATATCTGCTTCTATTCCTTGGCCATTAACAACTTTAACATGGTGTAGTCACTTTTATCAAGTCCAGAATGCTTTGTCCTATTGTATCAAAATCATGGTCTATAACTCAGAATGAGGACACCATCCACACTGCTACTCTGCAAATCTTGTCTCTTTCAATGTCATAGATTCAAGTAAAAACTATATTAAAAATACCACCTACTCCTTCATTTCTATCAGTTTCTTATGCAGGCCTTGAAATATATCTATAAAATAGTCCCCATCAAAATGAAGGTAACAGATTTCTAACTGATGCCACAGAAGTCTGTAGGGTCCCTCAAAATTTAAATTATAATGAACTATACATTTGGCCCTTTTTTTTCCTATAACATTGGAGGCCTCAGAAAGTTAGAAAATTCAACTTTTTAATTCCTCCCTCCTAACTTATTTGTGGTACTTAATTCTCAGAATCGTTATCAGCCAGAACTGACATTTTTGTCGATCATGAGCAAAGATTATGAAAACTTCCTGGGGTCAGCTCTTTCTAAGAAAAACTAGTTCACATAACAAGTATTTATTTAGTACCTACTATGTGCAAGAAGCAATTCTACATACCATCTCTTACAAAGATTATACTTGGGATGGGAGGAATCAGAGAATGAATACAAAATTTTGATTGCATAAATATATATTAGATAATGCTAGTGGAAAAACAGACCAGTCTATGTGTTCTGGCCAATGGGTAAAAGTGACTATTTGTTGCTCAAAGACTAGAAAAGTGACATTTGAGCAAAGAAGTAAAGGAAGAAAGGGTCGGAGTTATGTAGACAATTGCGGGGAGCAGACAGAACAAACTATTTTAATGCTACTCACACCTTACTGTGCATATAAACGAAGACCATGACACCAAGGTCTACAGATAACCCCCACAGAGCAACATAATTTGTTGGTATAGTTTGATGATAAGAGAGAAGGAAACGGGAAAGGAAAGTGATTTTAGTTTAAAAAAATCATAATCTTTTCTATAAAACAGACAAGTACTTTACCCAGCCCTTAATCTTGGCATAATGCTCAGCTTTTGTGATTTTCATTGATGTGGCCATTATTTGAACTTATTTTGGCATACTTTCTCATTTTCATGTGCTGTCTCACTTTTGGATTCCATTAGGTGCTAAATGTGTAAGTGCCAAGAGTATCACTTGGGAGCCTGCTTCGCATGAGAATTCTAGAGCCAATTTCACATTCAGAAATGGATGGGAAAGGTTTCAGGAAAGCTATTGAATTTTCATAGGGGTGCTCAAATGAAACCTTGAAGCCATTTGAATTTATTTTATTGCTACACACATATCGTATAAATTTGCATTACCTTTTATAATACATATTTACTTATTTTTCTCAGCCCTATGCTAAACCAGGAGGCCAGTTAGACTTTACAGAAATTCTAATTATCCAAATTAGAAAAAAAATCTTAAGTGGTTTTAAGGCACGTTATACATTCAGCATATGTGTGCGAGCTTTCACTCTCCTTCACACACACACCCCTCTGGCCGATTTCTGGAAAATGGATAAACAACTGTGGTGGAAAGGAAAAGCCTATTAGAGATAGCATCAAATCTTCCACATATTATCTTCTCCTTTCCTTCTCTTGCCTAGGTAACGTAATTCAATTCTGCTTTGGCCATTCACCTTTGACAGAAAATGTTAAGGCAGTGATTCCGTGAGGAAATTCTTTGATAAAATAATTCCATCCTTTGGGTATCTTGGCTTCATGTATTTATCATCATTTAGAAAAGTGCCTGAAATGTTACCTTTAGGATGGGGACTTAGAGACTGAATAAATGCTAAATGCCTTTAGTTGGCTTTGCCCAATACTTTGGGTTGAGTATAAAATGGATCACAGGAAATCTATTTTTTTTTCTTTCCGTGCAAAGCTATTCAACATTTATCCATTATCATAGAAACAATTCAATTAATGGCTCTTGGGGACCAGAATATAGCCCTACTATCTATACCTTAATAGTCTCTATATATCACTGCAACCTAATTTCCAGGTTGAATTGAATGTAAATGGCAGTTGCCCATAGATTAAAAAAAAAAAGTTTAAATTGTACTATTTTAGTTCCATTCCCACAATGCTCTCCTGGTATACATATTAAATGTTTTCCTCTAATTCACACTCTGAGTTCTGTAAATTAATACTGCTATTTTGATTTCAGTTAGACTTTTTAATTTTCAGATAAATCATTTGGATGAAAGGGAATTGTCTGCCAGTTGGAGCCTGTTTGCATTATCAGTGAATTATTCAGCAGTATTCTCCCCCACGGTGCTCGGAATATCAGCCCGGCTTTCCACCTCCACCCCCTGGCGTTTTTTTCCTTCTAAGTACTCATCTAAGCAGAGCAGAGAAAGCTGAGGCCACGCAGAAGGAGGATTCCATCTCTCTGGGGCCAAGTGTCAGGAAAGGAGGGCCTGTGTTTAATGTCTTAGTAGCAGCTACACTCATCTGCTCTCTCGCGGAGCAGATGAACGGGAGGAAGAATTCTCACTGCCAAAGCAAATGAACGTGAGAGCGTTCACCATCTCCTTCATAACCACTGTAGGTTGAACAAGCTGCTTCACCTGGTCTCTTCCATTTCATTCTCCAAAAACAGAAGACCTGGTGGAAATCTGTGCAGGAAAAAGTAACTGCGAATAGGGTGGTGCTCATCTGTAGAATTACTGCAGACTGTGTCTGAGATCTCTCGGGGCCCGGCACTCACAGAAAGAACTAGAGGGAACAATTTGGTTTAGTGGAGGGGGTGAAGAATAAGAACTTAGGATGCATCTAACAAGGCATTCCTGATGGCCACTGCATGACCCCATTGTCCCAGCCACTGCCCACATTGCAGCCCTTATCACTTCACCTTTGAACTAATAAGTTGTTCTGAGCCACTGGTCTATTCCCACTTTCCCCTCCAAACCACCACCCTCTGCCAGATGGCTCTCCCTATAAGAGAGCTTTGGATAAACCCCGCCTTCAATTACCCCTGCCTTGCTCCCAGCAAGATAAAGCTCATTCTCCTTAATCACAGCATTTGACACATTCTGATCTCCTCTTTCCCTGCCATCTTAAGGACTCTCTGTTCAAATCCAGCCTGGTGGGTTTTTCTTTTTCTGAAAAGACAGAAGTGTCTTATTCTCATACGGTGTGGAAAGCCTTCTTGCCTTTTCTCTATGTTATACCTTTTTCAAAAGTCAGCTTATGCTCTGCCTGCCCTTTAAAAGATACCCCCTTGGGAAAATGTCCTGACCAATCTTATTTCTCACCATGTCTCCTTATATATCCTGGTATGGCGAACACATGCTTCTTCACAACTGTTCTCCGCTCTGCTCACCTGTGCCTTAGGCGGTGTTCTCAGGACAATTACCCGGCATTCACCATCTCCTTCCTCTTCCCCCTTATTCTCTTTGTCTCTTGTGGGTATGGTGAACTTTTACATACCCTCAAAGGCCCAACCTTGTTTGCTCCAGATTTTCTCAACATAATCCTTAGGAAGAATTAGATTCTCCCTCTTCTGCATTCCCATTAATCTTTATCTACACATTTCTAATTGTGTGCACTCTTTTTTTAGAATTAGTATCTGCATGTTTTTCTCTTGTACTTCCTTTTTTTTTTTTAATTTTATTTTTGAGAGAGAGAGAGAGAGACAGAGCACAAGTGGGGGAAGGGCAGAGAAAAAGGGAGACACAGAATCTGAAGTAGGCTCCAGGCTCTGAGCTGTCTTTCTTTTTAATGTTTTTATTCATTTTTTAGAGAGACAGCATGAGCAGGGGAGGGGCAGAGAGAGAGGGAGACACAGAATCTGTAGCAGGCTTCAGGCTCTGAGCTGTCAGCAGAGAGCCCAACACGGGGATCGAACTCAGGAACCATGAGATCATGACCTGAGCTGAAGTCAGATACTTAACCAACTGAGCCACCCAGGTGCCCCTCCCTGTACTTCTTAATCCAAGCTGCAACTCACTGAGGATAGAAAATGAGATATATTCACCTGTCCTCCAACGTTAGCACAGTAAATGGCATGTATCTGGTGCTCAGTAAGATTTTACCACTAATAAACTAATAACTGTGTGCCTTAGCTTCTTTTTCATAAATTTGAAGTAAAAGTAATTTCACCCCTTTAAGTCATCATGATCTATTTATTTATCTCATCAAAACCAATAGTTCCCAATAAATGCTGCTCTTATATCTCCTTCTTAGGGTCTCTAAGCACTGGGTGGTTGAAGGGTAAAGAGGTTACCCTACCTTGCAGAGCTGAAAAATATGCAGAGCTCTCTGAAAGCAATTCAGCAGGCAGAAAAGAGAAGTCTTTCTCATTTTTCATAATGAACAGGCTGGAGTTGCCTCACAGTGACAGATTGTGATACTGACCTCTCAACTACCCTCCCAGGGACTAGAGACTTTACCGTACCAAGACTGGCATTAAGAAAAAATTGATAACAATAGCTGTAAACATGGGAAACTTTCACTCCTCCAGTTTGAATTAAAAAAAAAAAATCAAATCTCAGAGGGATGTGTTTTATCATCCCTAACAAAAGGTGCTGCTTAGAAAAAAAAGAAATGACAGCTTGTAAATTATGAGACATCCATCTGATGCGGGCCTGTCAGTCACCCAGACCCTCCATCAAGATGAAAGACAAGTAATAAAAATTCTGGGATCAGGAAGCAAACTTGAAAAATGGAAATTCAGACAGCCATTCCTGTAGTCCTGCTATTTTTGCACTGGTCCTCTCAAAATCCTCCACATCCCAAACATTGGGAAAAGTTAACAACTATTAGTGACATGACTTCCTATTCTCTACAGTAGGGCAGACAGAAGTGACAGAATTATAGTGTTGCACAAGATGCTGTTCTGGAATAATCTGCATTCAAAATGGGAACAGAAAGTTATGGGGAAAAATTACATCCCTTTCAGCATGTTTTCAAGCTAAATTTGGGAGACCAGAAAAATCTGAATAAATTATAAAGCCTACACCAAACACCTTAGTAATTTAAACTGAACCCAGTTTCTTTTAATGTTTCTACATGACTATTTGACATCTTGACTTCTGCGTGTTAATAACATTCAGCATTGTTCTTTTTAATTACTGAATTTCTCTACATTAAAAGTAGATCATAAATACTTTTCCAAAAATAAAAGAACTAGACCAAAAGATTGAGCCCACACAGGAAATCTCAAAATGGGAAATTTACACACAGGAGTTACAATCTTTTGAACTATTTTGACCTCAGGATAATCTCTCTCTCTCTCTCTCTCTCTCTCTCAGACACACACATATAGACATGTATACATATATACATATATATGAGATTTTATATATATGCATATATATGTATACATATACACGTAAATACGTGTGTATACATATATGTATATGTATTTATATAATCCATCACTGAAAATAGGGACTTGAAAGGATTTACATTCTTAATAGTCCAGAAATAAAGACCGAAATCTTTACTCTCAATTTCCCAAATGCCGTTTTATATAAACTACTATAACAGTCAAAGAAGAAAAAAGAGAAAAAGAGGAAATAAAGAAGAATGAGGAGGCATTGGAAGAAGAAAGGAGGAGGAGGAAGAGGTGAATTAATGGGAGCCTGATATGATGGAATAATATGGGAGCCTGATATGATGACAGTAAGCAAGACAGATCCTGTGCGGCCATGGAACAGACTTGCAGGTATTTAAATTGGATTCAAAACAGTTTTCTTATTCAGTAAAATTATTACTCGAGGCCCATTGGCCGTGTTTATCCTATGGTTTCATGCACCTCCTGGCAACTCATCCCCACCCCACCCACCCCCAGTGGATACAGGTGCTCTGGGTGCAAAGCAATTTCATGTAGAAGATTTGCAGACTGGGCCACAGATCCCTGTCACCCCTTCTCCTCTGCTTGCCTCCATGATGCTCAACTGCCTGTGTCTTAATTTGGAAACAGCAGTTGTAGGTGTGAACTGTGAGCTCCCATGTGGCACAAAGGACTTGCCAGATATATTAGTCAGGGTTCTGCAAAGAAACAGAATCAGGAGGATATGTAGAGATATATCCAAGCGGAGACTTATTATAGGAATTGGCTCACAGTTACAGAGGCCAATAAGTCCCACAATCTGCTGTGTGCACACTGGAGACCCAGGGAAGCTAGTCGTGCAGTTCTAGTCTGAGTCGAAGGACCCGGGAACCAGGGGTGTGACAGAGTCTGAAAGCCCAAGCACCAGGAGTGCCAATGTCTGAAGGCAAAAGCTGACTTTTCTGAGCTCAAGCAGAGAGAGAGTGAATCTGCTCTTCTTTTTGCTACATTTCTTATTATATTTGGTTCCTTAACAGATTAGATGATACTCACCCACGCTGGGGAGGGCCATCTGCTTTACTCAGTTCACCAATTCAAATGCTAATCTTTTCCTGAAACACCCCTACAGATACACCCAGAAATAAGGTTCTGCTAGCTATGCTGGCATCCCTTAACTCAGTCAAGTTGATGCATAAAATTAACCATCACACCTGAAAACTGTAATGAGACTTGACCAAACTTTAAGTTAGCTTCTGCTTGCAGTAGGCTAGGACACTAAAGGTGACTGAAGTCCCTTCGGGGCCACTAAAGGTGGCTGAGTCTTTGCTAAAGACTCAATACTAACACACCATGAAATGTACTTTGTCCTAATTCACAGTGCCTAACCATTTTCCACTCACTTTCCTTCTGTGATTTTCCATTTCCCCAGAGCCTCTTATTTCCCCAGAGCCTCTAGAGCAGCTTTTAGTTTCAGCTTTTTCACTTCCCTATGGCTCCTATTTGTTCCCTCTCTGCTCTCCCTTTAAAAACCCTAGTTACCTTTCCCTTAGTTGAGGTTGGGCTCAGTTTGTACTGGAGTCTCTCTTACTGCAATAGTCTGAATAAAATCTGTCTCACTACCTTTAACATTGATCAGTACTATTTCCCTTTACTATTTCAACAGGACATGTTGGCTTCATAGGGAGCAGGGAAGGAGTAAAGCTTGTAAAGAAGCTACATGTTATTCTACACACAGAGTAAATGAAAAACAGGAGAGAAGATGCTCATTGAAAGGTGCAGGATGCCTGTTATCATGTGCATATCAGCCTGTTGATCTTTTAATTTTTTCAAGTGAAATCAGAAATCAGAATGTTTTTGGAAGTACATTTGCCATACATAAGTTACCAAACACTGTAACTGCCAAATTAGTAACCACACACACACACACACACACACACACACACACACACACCAAGTTTCCTCACTGTAGCAGGTTGTGAATGAGAATGTGTATGTGTATATCTCAAAGCCCTCCTGGATTCTAAATAGCCAGAATAAGAAAAGTATTTTCTGTCATTTAATGTAAATTGCTAAGCTCACTGTTGCATCAACTGCTTGAGACAATATTGTAAGCAGAATAACACATATGAGATACCTGTTCTGTGAACTAATGGAGGGATTCTATCTCTGGAGCTGTCAATTACCTTTCAGTCCTGCTAAACTCATTTGAAAAACAGTCTGTTTCTGAGGCATGGATTATTTGTCTGAATAAACGAAAACGTTATGCTCAACAGACACCATTCTGATTGTGAATGCCACCTCAGTTATAATGTTGCTGCTAATGCTAGGTAGCTACAGATTTTTAGTTTGGTTACATTTGACAAAAACTGGAATGTTCTGTTTCCTTTGTGTTAAACATCTTATATTGTGTTTCATCACCAAATAAAGGATAAAATCACCCTACGACAGGCATCTACACAAAGAACCAAAACAAGGTTTGTCTTGACTATTTTGATATCCCCTGCTGAGGCTGGTTTCCCATTTCCTACAGCCTCTTCTCTAAAGAGCTAAGTACTCCTCTTCCCTTTCTTCTTTCTCCACTTGTTCTCTCTTTTGCCATTTTATGTCCCCTTCCTTCCATTTCCATTGGAGATTATTAATTAACATAGTAATGTTTATGAAAAAGGTCTCTTCCATTTTATATCATGTTGTCATTCTACACGGGGCTTCTAGGTAAGATAGTAAAATGAAATATGGAAAATCTGGGGAACAAACCATACTCAATATTAGACATTGTGGGTGCCTGGACGATAGCATCCTGCCTGCTCCCATTCGGTAGTTAGGATGAATAAACCCATTTTCCATAAACTTATTGATAGGTAAGTCTCCATTTTTTCAGTCAATCAGAATATTGGTTCTCAAGCATTTGAATGAGAGGGAAAATTTAGTACAGTAGTAAAAGGGAAAAAATCTGTAAAGAAACAAAGCTAAAAATTTGGTGGTGCCCATATTTGGATCTTAAGAAAAGGATGCTGGGATTAAACCAGACATCCAGAATAGGACAGATCTAAAGGAACTTTAGAGAAATATATAAATTCAAAAATAAATTATTGAAGACATCATAAATCTCAGGAATAAACCTTTTTTTCCTGGAGTTTCACCATACTTTTTAATTAGCTATATATTTAAAGCTAATATATAGCTTTATTATTTAAGTAAGTTGAGTATGCTATAATTTGTATATAGAAATATATAATTGATCTACTCCGAATGCAAAGTCAACCGAAAATTTAAAACATCTCCTAGCCCTATAAAGCCTGACTATGGCTTGACTGACTATATTAATTCTGTCATTTAATAGCCAAGTGGCTTTAAGTAAGTTACTTAATAGTTTCATTGCCTAAGCTCTTTTTTCTGTAAAATAGGTATTGTAATATCCATTTTACAGAGTTGTTGATATTATTTGATAAAACATGTAAATGATTACAAACTATATAAAATACTTGGTAAATGATGGTAGTAATAGAGAAAGAATTTGAGCTTGACTGTCCATGAAAGCAAAATAATGGCAAACAGTGGCACTGCTCCTTCAGATACTGGCCAACAGAGAGGAGTGTTTGCCAAGTGACTACTATTAGCAAGGGCATAAGGAATTTATTCATTTAATAAATATTAGTTGAGCATTTACTATGTGTCACTTATCATTTAAGATGTTAGGGATACAGCAGTGAACACAATGGGCAGCATTTTCTGCTTTCATGATACTTATCTTCTGATTGAGGGAGTCAAACAATAAAGTACACACAAAATGTATATCATATCCTAGATGATGATGAGTACCATGATGAAAAATCATGTAGGGAAATGGAATGGGTAGTTTGTGGGGAGAATAAACCTTAACCTAATCAGGGGGTATCCATGGAGAATGGGAAATTGTGTAAGGGCTGAAGAAGGTGAGTGAGTGAGCCCCACAATTATCTAGATGAAAAGCATCCAGGCTGAGGGTACATTGTGTAAAAAGGGCGTGGGATAAGACTAGGCCAATTGAGTACAAGGAACTTAAGAAGGCAAGAGAGTAGGCATGGGTGAAGGAAGGGGTAAGTAACAGGCATAAGACCGTAAAGGTAATAATTGTCCCAGAGGTGACATAGAGACAAACACAATGCTGAGGCCATTAAACATGATTCAGCTAACTTCCTGTGTTTTGATTCCATTATCTAACATCTTTTTCTTGTTATTAAAATGTGTAAATATATTTTCTATAATTTTGGAAACTATTAAATAGTAAAGAAAGGGAGTTTCCTTCCCTACTGATATTGCTATCAATCCCCAATCCCTGAAGACTCTGGTCTTAACTTTCTTCACATTGTTGCCACCATATCACTAAATGATATTCTTAAACCATTACTGCATAATTTAACAATTTTAGAATATTAGCCCTTGATTTATTGGTATCTTAAAAGTTTAGTGTAATCTTTCTGTTCCCACTCCCTTTACCCTCAAAGAGTTAGATCCCTTTCTTTTACATCTTTTATAATAATATTTGTATTTTTTTAATTTTTAAAATTTTTTTAATGTTTATTTTTGTGAGAGAGAGAGAGAAAGAGCACGAGTGGGAGATGGGTTGAGAGAGACAGAGAGACACAGGATCTGAAAGTAGGCTCCAGGCTCTGAGCTGTCAGCACAGAGCTCGATGCAGGGCTTGAACCCATAAACAGCAAGATCATGACCTGAGCCAAAGTCATACACTTAACTAACTGAGCCACCCAGGTGCCCCTATATTAATATTTTCAAATAAAATTTAAAAATACATCTTTATTTCTTTGTCCAATAACAAAAAACAACATTTCTTAAAACTCCATTTTAAAAATGTAGGCTATGAGCAGCTCTTATCCTCCACTCCCCAACACCTTCCATTTTCAAAACCGTGTCATCCATATTTTTTCTTTGGTATTTTCAAGGCTGGCAACATTTACATGCTCTTCTGTGACTGTAATTAATTTTGAAATCAATAAACATAACATACTATGTAAATATTCATCATTAATGATTACATTTTCTTTCATCTATGGAGTTCTTCCATGACTCTGCCTCTCAGATCCTAATTGTCTTTCTTTTATTCTTAAATAGCATATCTTTAGCTGCTTAATTTTTATTCCTTCCATTTTTAGCCTTGCCAGTGTCTTTTAGCCTTATCCCAAACAGATACTTGCAGTCTTCTCTTAATTCCTGTCCTAGGTTGGATCCACTGTTTTCCTAACCCAATCTTTCTCTGTCCCAACTAAACCATCTTGTGCCCAAGGTGTATAATTAACTTCTTTTAAAGATTTATATGAGAAGTAAATATATTGAGTACTTATGACTCTGAAGATGTCTTTATTGTGTCACACTGAGGTTTACAATTTTCCCTGATGCAATATTCCAATTGGAAAATATGTTTTCCTCACACTTTGGATGCTTGAAGCAATAGAGCAACTCTTAGTTGCTGAATCTGAAGCCAGGCAGACTCCTGTGCCTTTGGACATATTTCTCTTCTTGAAAACTTGATTCATTGAGTTATGAAAAAGTCCAGTGATATGTTTAAGTATGGAATCTTTTCATTCATTTGGTTGGAGATTTGAAACTCTGTTTGCACCTGAAGATAAAGGTCCTTCTGCTCTTACATATTTTTTTCTATGGCATCTTTCTTTACATTCTTCATATCATTTTTGATGTGCTTTTAAGAAATGTTATAGTCAGTTGTTGGACCCTAGATTTATCTTTTATATTTTACTTTTGGCTCATATTTTATGTCTCTTAGTTTTGTTTTACTTTCTGAGTTTTTTTTAAAACTTTTCCTTTAAGCCTGTTAATTTAAAAAATTGTCCACCAAAGTTTTTATTTAACTAAAAATGCATCATAAGGTTGAGAGCACATGCCCTGGAATCAGACTGTAAAGTCTAAATCCTGCTCTGCCACTTACTAGCTGTGTGACACATATTTCACCTTTCTGTATCTTGGTTTCCTAATTGGTAAACTAAAGATAATAAGAGTTTCCACTTCAAAGAGTTATGACAAAAACTAAAATGTGAATTTATTATAAGTTCTTGAAACAGTGATATGAACCTGTCCTGAAAAAAGGTTATCTATTATTACTATTTCATCATTAAACAAATATTTATTAGGGCTTATTATATAAATCAGACACATTCTAGGGTCACCTGGATGGGTCAGGCTGTTAAGCGTCCAACTTCAGCTCAGGTCATAATCTCATGATCTCACAGTTTGTGAGTTAGAGCCCTAAATTGGGTTCTGAGCCTGGAGCCTGCTTCAGATTCTGTGTCTCCCTCTCTCTCTCTCTCTGTCTCTCTCTCTCTCTCTCTGCCCCTCCCCAGCTTGTTCTCTCCCTCTCTCTCCCTCTAAAAAATAAATAAACATTTAAAAAAACAGACACATTCTAAATATTTTGAATACATTAAGAAAAAAAACATCAAAATTCCCTGATTTTGAGAAATTCACATCCAAGTTTGGATGTTGAATCCAAAGCTTTTCTTTTTTCTTTTTTTTTTTTTTGGAAAGCTTAGACAAACAAAAAACATAATAAATAGGTGAATTTTGCATATGTTAGGAGGGGACACTGCTATTAAAAAACAAAAAGCTATAATGGGACAGGGGTATGAGAAATTCCATGTGTGTATGGTGAGTAGCAACAGGGGTTCAATTTTACATGAGGCAGTCAGGGCAGGCCTTATATTTCAGGTACTATTTAAGTACTGCCTTCAAGAAGGTTATAAAATGTAAAGTCAGAAGGCATGTTAGTGCATAAGGAATGGATTTGTTTTGTTCCAAGGAAACGTTGTCTTAATGTTCCCCCTGAATTAGCATTTATCTCAAAAATTTCATTTTGTAATGATATGTGACTATTAATGATGGCATTAAAATGCACTGGAAGGACACCTGGGTGGCTCATTCAGTTAAGCATCTGACTTTTGGTTTGGGGTCAGGTCATGATCTCATAGTTCATGAGTCTGAGCCGTGTGTTGGGCTCTGCACTGGCAGTGTGGAGACTGCTTGGGATTTTCTCTCCGTCTCTCTTTGTCCCTCCCCTACTTGCTCTCTCTCTCTCAAAATAAATAAATAAGCATTTAAAAAAAAAATGCATTGGAATGAGTTTGGCAGATCTCTACTTTGTGCTTCCAGCATTTCCCTTGGCCTTATCTAGGGAAGTATGAGACTCCTAAGCAGTGAATAGAGTCCTTAATTTGGCATGAGGTTAAATTTTAACACTGGGGATAATAATTACCCATCTCTCCTTTCCCAAACCTATCCAGATTCAAAGTGACTAACAGTGACCTAGCAAAGTCAGCATGCAGAGGATTTTCTGATGAAAGAAGAGCTCTTAGACAGGGGCTAAGGATTGCCCCCTCCTACAACTGGGAGGCAAGAGGGAGGGCTTGATAATGGCCCTTCTGCCCCACTCATTGACTATGTGAGCATCTGTGAGACCAATTATTTGAGACATACATGGCTAAGAAACTGATCTGACATTAGGGCTACACTCCAAGAATACTGACCCTTTATAGAGTATATCTGCCTGGTCAACCAATCAAAATAAAGATGATGCTTGCTTTTTTTTGTTACTTATTTTTGTCATCTTTCCATTTGTTATGGAAATAATTTTGTAATAGAAAGTGGGTTTTTTAGTAGAACTATTCCATAAGACTAACATTACAATTCAACAGTTTGTAATAACTACAGAAACAATAACAGTGTTACTGTAATAAAAGCATTACTGTAAAACAGTAATTAATAACATTTCAAAATGTACATAATTTTAATTATTTTAAGAGCATCTTTTTATTCTAGTGTGCAGTTTTAAACAGTAAATTCCACGGTCTCCCCACTTATAGGTGAACTGGTTGATCTTTACATTAGAACAAGGGTCAGCAAACTAAGGACTGCCTCCTTTTTTTGTGTGCAGTCTATGAACTAAGAATTATTTTTATCTTTTTAAGTAATTGGAAAACAACAACAAAAAAAAAAGAATTCTATTCTGTGCCATGTAGAAATTATATAGAATTTAAATTTCAGCATCCATATATAATGTTTTATTGAAATAGAGCCCTAATCATCGATTTATGTATTATTGATGGCTGCTTTCCTACTACAAAGCAGATTAAGTAGTTGCAAAAGAGATCAAGTAGCCTACAAAACCCAAAATATTTACTATCTGAGCATTTACAGAAAAGTTTGCCAACCTTTGTACTAGAGTTACCTATTTCCTATAAGAATATTCTTTCACACTAAATTAATAAAGAACCATAACATCCCTGTGACATTAATTTAATTCGTCCCTATAACATAAACCTGAGTTCCTAAAATTTAAAATTATTGAGATTGTGGAGCACCTGGGTGGCTCAGTTGGTGAAGCGTCTGACTCTTGATTTCGGCTCAGGTCATGATCTCACAGTTCATGAGATCAAGTCTCTACGCTGACAACACGGAGACTGCTTGGGATTTCACTCTCCGGCTCTCTCTGCCCCTCCCCTTCTTGTGCTCTCTGTCTCTGTCTCACTCTCAAAATAAATAAGTAATTATTTAAAATAATAATAATAATAAAATAAAATTACTGGGATTGCAAATATGAGGGCCAGAACATGGTTCTTGGTAGATTCCCGAACTTAATGAGTTCCATCTGTTAAGGCTTCTTGGGATACTATATAGTAGATTTTTTTTTGCACTGTCTAATGATGTTTTATAGTATTTTTTAATTTGCCATTTTTCAATGACAACTATTTACAAAAATAGCCCAAGCCTCATTATCTATTTGAAAACTCACAACTCTGAATTTATTTAGGTTGGCAGGCCTGCTATATTACCAAGCTATTGAACAGGTGTTATATATACTACTGCAAACTTGCCTAAGAGCCATTATTCACGCACTATTTAAAATAAGAGTAAATCAACAATGTCTGCTAGGCACTTCATACAGAAATGTTTTTATTTTCAAGTGTAGTGGCCAAAAAAAAAAAGAAAAAAAATTAACTTCTCTGTGTTAAGGTCTTCAACACGTGGGCCAGTGTGGGTTCAATACCATAAATATTCCATCTGTTTGATTGGGATCCCAGCTAATTTATGCTTAGCTAATCAAAATTAAATGTGAAGCTGTGCTGTTATTGTGTACATATAACACCATTTAAACAATTGGTTTAGATAATTAAGGAAAACAAGTTTAGTTTAGGAACTCATGCCAAGGCCCAATGCATGGAAAAAGCTGGATTAAGGCTCACTTCAGGCATTCATTCTAACACAGGTTTAGCTGTGTTATATTTTAGAGTTAATAATAATTGCAGAGGGGGATGAGGACCTTAGGCTACAATTGTCTAGTATATTCATCCATAATGTGGAGGAAAAGAGATTAAGTTGACTTCAGTTTTTCAGGCTGTTATGTTACACTGAATAATCTTCCCACTATAAATGTGAACATATGACTTAGATATGTATGCCCCTTTCTTTCAATAACTGTAAGCTGCACTCTGTTTAGTGTCTATTATATATACAGTAAGTAGTGATATGGCCTCTGACCCACATTGCTTGGATTTACTTCTAATTCTACCTCTTAATACCTGTGCAGACTAGAGGTAAATTACTTAAAGTCACTGTAACTTCATTTCTTGTACACATTAATAATTTGTGGGGATTAAATAAGACAGTACAGATAACAACCCCAGGAAAACTGCAGCATGATCATTATCATTGCTTTACTTTTAATCTGCACAACAACCCTTCAGGATAAGGATGTCATCTATTTGAGGGAGGCACCTTATGATGTAATGTGGTTTATAAGAGACCTATTAAAGATTCCAAGACAAGATTGTCTGATGATAAAATTTCCGTTTGTGCCTCCTATTTCAGCTCATTGACTCTTCTATAGATTAATCCATTTGAATAAGTAATATCTGTGGTCCACACATCAAAGATTTATAGTACCTAACCAGTTTTCCAAAACCCTCAAAACTTGATATTAATGGTTTACCTGATAAATTATAAATGTTATCAGAGAGTTTTGGAGTTTGAACCTATGTATTTTTTTTTAATTTGCAAAGGAATGAGGTATGGGATTGTACATACATGGAGTTATTTTTAGTGAGAGTAGCTTCTAACACTCCTCAAATTACATGTACTGCAAGACAAAAAAAATCATCCATATATTTCTCTGTTAGAGAAAGGAACAAAAAGAACATTAGAGTAAGTTCTTAGGAACATCTTAACTGAGGGCTTACTTGGAATTCAAGAAGCAAGTAAAAAGCATTTGAATACATTTTAAGAGATAATTGCTACCAAATAATTTATGGGTGCAGAGCAATGCCCAAGGAGAAAATACCACTGGTTTTAACCTAGTAAATTAAAACCAAACATTCTACATGCCTGGTATCATGTTTAAGATTAACTGGATCATAGCAGAAAGTGCACATTATGAAGATCAAATACTAGGAGAAAAGTCATAAAGTTTGAAAACATACCAGTGTATCTTTATCTCTGCAGATGTCTTTTATTTATTGTCAGTGTAAACAGATGTTAATGACATTGTAAGATCTGGAGAGAAGTAGAGAGAAGAGAGAGTGAGAGAGCAAGAGAGAGAGAGTTGGCGGAGGGAGTGGGGGAGAGATAACCTCCCTGAAGATAAAAGAGAAAAACAAATAACAGAAAATGTTATAACTTAGATTCACAAAGAGCAAACTCATTTAAAACTTGAAGGACAAAAGCACGGGATGGTGTGAGGGGGAAAAGATGCATGGGGAGGGGAGGTGGTTTGGATTACTGCATCTATTTATTAGCTAACAATGTTACATTTAATTATCTAAGGAGTATAATTTTCTTTGAATCATGTTATTTTGAATAAACAACATTGCCTTAATGAGGTTTTGCTGTAAAATAATGATTTAAAGAATGAATGAAAAAGTACTACTTAACTTGTTTAGGATTCTTGAATATTTTCTCCTTTATTTTTCCAGTGAACACTGTATCCAACTGCTTGGAGCTCCCATCACTTAAATCTCACTGAATTATTGAGAAGTCTATCTTATTCCAAATAATAAGCTCCATCAGAGTAGGAACCATATACACATCTTAGTATGTCATTAAAATTCAATATCTATTTGAGGAATACAAAACTCTAAGGATCTGTGAGAATGTCCACAATCCACTGAGAGTAGGATATTTCAACCTTGGTGCTACTGACATTTTCAACTGGATAATTTTTTGACCTGGGGGCTGTCCTGTGTTTCATAGGATGTCTAGCAGTATCCCCATACCTCTACCTAATTGATGCCAGTATCACCCTCTTTCAAGTTACAAATTTAAAAAATGTCTCTAGACATTGCTAAATGTCCTGGGGCATGGTGAGGAGCAGTGAAGCAGGGGGCAGGTAAAATCATCCCCAGTTGAAAATTTCTGACTTACAGAATTAACATTTTACGTGTGTGTGTATGTGTGTGTATGTGAGTGTGTATTTATACTAGACTGAGTTGTGTGTTCCACTATTCCTGTTGCTGCCATGTATTTTCACCCTCGGCCTACTCCCTCCCTCCTTCTCTCCATATATAGATAGATACAGATCTCTCTCTCTCTCTCTCTCTCTCTCTCTCTCTCTCTCTCCCATACACACACACACACACACACACACACACACACACCTCTCAATGAAATCCATCCTAGCTGGTTAGAATATGAATTCAATATGCCTGGCAGGTCGAGTTAGATAACTTTCCTTTTCCTTATCCAGGAAGCATCCATTGATGCTTTATAGCATCAACATTATATAGACAAGCATCTTAAATTATATAGACAAGCAGATCTTCTGGATAGAACTCATACTTTATATACATGCTTGGTATTAATATAAGCCTGTTTGATAAACTTATGTGGATGGAGTTAGATGACAGAAATAAATCACAAGTAGGTAAGGCAGAGGAAGCAATCCACCAATTAGACTTAACAATAGCACCTGATGTTCTGACCCATGATCCAGAGACCCTGGAGACTTTTACATATCCTAAGCACCAAAAGACCTTTAATTCTTGGGAACCCAAGATGTTTCTTGGGAGGAATTCCATCCAAAGACCATAATACAGATAAGGAAAAGCTATTTACCAACAGAAAACAGTCAAGATCATATTTGAGAGGATCAGAAGACACCATTTGCTGGCTTTGGGCATAGTGACTGGCCCAAAAGTAGCAAAGAGGAAGGAAAAGGGCTGATGATGCAGTGAGGTGACAGTGGTAAATGTAAAGTTTCAAAAGGTCATCAGGGGTCTGGGACCAAAGAACAGGGAAAGGAAACCATGAATGTGAAGGCATCAGGCACAGTAGGAAGCCGAGATAGTACAGACAGTCCATGGGTGCTGGAAATGGATCTGAAATCTCATGGAAGATTTCAGTATTGGGATCTGCATCCTGAGGGAGAACAATGATGCAGGTGCAGGTAAAGGCCCCAGATGTTAGCACATCTTTGATACTCACCAAAGGTTTTCCATGGGTACTACAGGGAGAAAGAATATTTGAATAGGAGGTGGAGGGAGATCAATTTCCTAAAATTCCACAACTGAGGTTTCTAAAGAGCAGAATTTGCTCTGATTCCACATAGAATTTATCCCAGTGATGCAAAGTTTGTTAAACATTAGGTAACAGGTCAATGTACTTAATGGTGGCAATACATCAAAAGAGAAAATTGTGTCATTTTAACAGCTACAAAGACTTCTTCTATGATTTAACACTCATTTATGATTTTAAAAATTCTTATAAATCATTTATTGAAGGTAAATTACTTACAAGTATAAAAGGTATCCAACAAAGGGGCACCTGGGTGGCTCAGTCAGTTAAGCAGCTGACTTTGGTTCAGGTCATGATCTTGCGGTTCATAAGTTTGAGCCCCGTATCGGGCTCTGTGCTGACAGCTCAGAGACTGGAGCTTGTTTTGGATTCTGTGTCCCCCTCACTCCTTGCCCCTCCCCCACTTGTGCTCTCTCTCTCCCTGTCTCTCAAAAATGAATAAAAACATTAAAAATTTTTTAAAGTATCCAACAAAAACCTATAGCAAATATCCTACTTAGAGATGGAATATTAGAAGCATTGCTTTAAGGGTAATCCACAAAACAAGGATCCACTCTTAAAACATTAGTGTTACACAAAATTTTACTGAAGTTCAAAATATGTGATAAAAAAAGAAAGACCAATAAGAACAATAAACATAAGAATTGGAAAGAAAAAAATCCATTGATTTTTTTGGCATTTTCTTGTTTGTTTTTTTAGATTAATATAGGATAGGTGCTACTGAAGAGTTTAGGTTCTTTTAATTGGGTTCAGACAAGTAAGAGTTTACAGAGCTTTTCTCTATGCAACTATGCCAAATTCTAAACTAGATGCTGAATGTATAAAGTCAACAATGTAAACAAATACTGTCCTCTAATATTCTATACCGGGCAGAGGTTAAGGGTTTCAGTGATTAAGATCTAGAGTCAGAAGGAGTTTCCAATCTCAGGTTTGTCACCTTAATAACTGTGATCATGGATCAAGTTCAATAACTTCCTCAAGTCTCAGTTTTCTCAGGTTAAAATATGGATGAGGGTAATTCATGAACACATTGATTATCAACTCGATCATTTAAATTGACTTAACATTGGGGTGCCTGGGTGGTACAATCAGTTAAGCGTCCGACTCTTCGTTTTAGCTGAGGTCATGACCTCATGGTCATGGGACCAAGCCCCTAGTCAGGCTCTGTACTGAGCATAGAGCCTGCTAAGATTCTCTCTCCCTCTCTTTTCTCTGTCCCTCTCCTGTGGATGCTCTCTCTCTCAAAAAAAAAAAAAAATATATATATATATAATAAAATAAATTGACTAAGATTAAGTCAAATCTCCAACCTGGGTGTATTTATATAATTTTCTTTTGTAATTATTATGTTGTTTCCATCATGAATTTTAGAGCCAGTATACAATTTCATTTTTATTTCATTAGGGAAATGTAAATAAAATGACAATGAAATAGCACTACACATTTATTAGAATGGCCAAAACCCAGTCCACCAATAACACCAAATAATGGTAAGGATATGAAATAACAGGAATGCGCATTCATTGCCATGGAGGGACACAAAATGGTACACCCAATTTGGGAGACAGTGTGGTGGTTTCTTACAGAACTGAAGATACTTTTACCATGAACTCCAGCAACCATACTTCTTGGTATTTATCCAAAGTAGTTGAAAACTTATGTCCACACAAAACCTCTGTATGGATATTTATAGCAGGTTTATTTATAACTCTCAAAGCCTGGAAACAACCAAGATATCCTTCAGTAGGTGAAATTCTGGTACATCCAGAAAATGAAATATTATTCAGTGTGAAAAATAAGTCAGCTATCAAGCCATGGAAAGACATGGAAGAATCTTAAATACATACTACTAAGTGAAAGAAACAAATCTGAAAATGTTATATATTATATGATTCCAATTATATGACATTCTGGAAAAGGCAAAACTGTGCAGAAGGTAAAAGAATCAGTGGTTCCCAGTAGTTGTAGAAGAAGGTGAGGGATGAATAGGTGGAACACAAAGGATATTTAAGGCAGTGAAAATGCTCTGTATGATTTCATAATAATAGATACACATCACTAAAACTCACAGAATGTACAACACCAAGAGGGAACCCTAATGTGAACTATGGACTTTGGGTGATGATGCTGTGCCAATGTGGGTTGTCATCAGCTGTAACAAATGCACCATCTGGTGGAGGATACTGATAAAGGGGGAGGCTTTCTCTGCATGGGAGTAGGAAGTATATGGTAAATTTCTGTACCTTTCTATCAATTTTGCTGTGAATCTAAAACTACTGTTAAAGAAATAAAGGTCTTAAAATATACTTGTGGGAGAGAGCAAACCACAATCAACCCTGAATACCCTGAAATGGCCACGTCGGTAGGCAGTGGGGTGTCTAGGGCCCAGACACGGCCATTTTCACTAAAATACTAATTGCAATAGAACGCTCGGTGTGAATATAGTTGCTTATTATTCAGTGGCACCAATAGAGCAAATTATCCAATGGCAGCTGTGAAAAACTGTATTTTTCTTTTATAAAAAAGTTCACAAAAAATGTGATGGTTGGCAAATTAAAAAAAATAGTTGCAAATCAAATTGTAGCAGATTTTGTGATTTTGACCTTTCCTTCTCTACTCCCCTGCCACCTTAAACTGGTAAAACATGCATAACACTTCTAGAAAATCCTGACAAGACCACATTAAGGAAAAGTGATTTCCCTTCACTCCTAGTCCCTTCAAAAAAGCCACTTATTTTGATAGCACAATCAATGAAATACCAGTTTTTCCAGCTAGTCAATTTCCCTTATACATGTTTCATTCTAAAACCAAATGTTTGGCATTATTTTGCTTTAGAAGGTTATTTTCACCATCTTTTATTTCTAGGCACCATTGCTATGAAAAGAAAATAGATAATAAATTACTACCTCTGAGTCTATGAGTTAATGTAGTTCTGTGTTATACAGGGTTTGTCAAGTGTTTCTTTTAAAACTTTTCCATTCTATAGGAAACTTGAGTAAGTGAATCACTTATGAGAAAGACAAACACAATTTGGGTATTCAACATTAAATTTAACTTTAGAGAATTAAGCAGTTATTCACTTAAAAAAAACTTCTAATGAGAGCATACAGTATTCCAGAGACAGTGTCAAGATCACAAAGACTAAAAAAAAAAACAAAAAACCAAAGATCCTGCCCTCTAGGAACACAAAACAGATTTATAGATTAATTTAACTCAACCCAGCACATGTGGTAATATGCAATGTGCTTATTAATGCAATGCATACAAGGTCAGGTAGAAGACATCCGAATTTAGCTACCAGAGGTGAATGGGGAATTCAAAGGGTAGACACTGGTTGTGATAAAATGAAGATATGGTAAACTGTAAGGAGAAGAATGAGTGATGCAGTAACTTGGGAACCTGAGATGGTTCAATGCTACAAGCTCTTTGGCCTTGCTGGAGAGCAATTTATAAAATAATTATGCTATAATCTGAATGTCTGTGTTTCCCCAAAATTCATATGTTGAAATCCAAACTCCCAAAGCTGATGGTATTAGTTGATGAGCTTTAGGGAGATGCTTAAATCCAGAGGGCAAAACACTCATAAACCAAATTACTACCTTATAAAAGAGGGTACAAGGGTGCCTTGGTGGCTCAGTTGGTTAAGCGTCCGACTTCGTCTCAGGTCATGATCTCATGGTTAGTGAGTTCGAGCCCCTCATTGGGCTCTGTGCTGACAGCTCAGAGCTTGCAGCCTGTTTCGGATTCTGGGTCTCCCTCTCTCTCTGCCCCTACCCACTCACACTCTGTCTCTCTCTTTCTCAAAAGTAAATTAATATTAAAAATCTTAGGGGTGCCTGGGTGGCTCAGTCGGTTAGGCATCCAACTCTAGCTCAGGTCATGATCTCACAGTTTATGAGTTCAAGCCCCACATCAGGCTCTGTGCTGACAGCAGCTTGGAGCCTGCTTCAGATTCTGTGTCCCCCTCTTTCTCTGCCCCTCCCTTGCTCGTGCTCGCTCTCTCTCTCTCTCTCTCTCTCTCTCAAAAATAATAAACATTAAAATTTTTTTAATTAAAAAAAGAGCATAGAGAGAGATCAGTAGCCCCTTCCATTATGTGAGGACACAGTGAGCAGGTGCTGGCCATAAGCCAAGAAAGAGGACTATCACCCAATCATGCTGGAACACTGACCTTGGATGTCCAGCTTTCAGAACTGTGAAAAATAAATCCCTTTTGTATATAAGCCATCCAATCTGACATAGTTTATTATAGCTTCCTGAAATGACTAAAACAGGTATCACCAGATGAAGCCAGGTCGATTCTACTGATCTTCCAAGTCTCAAAATGAACACATTTTCTCCAGAAACACTGACCTCTTAATTTAAGCTCCCCCTACATTGTCCTCCCAGATCATCTTTAATCATAACAGAATTATAGCTTCCTTAATTGTCTGTGATACAGTGTAAGTCTCATGAGGGCACAGGCAATGCTGTCTTGGTCACCAATGATTCCCAGTATGTGCCACAGTGTCTAACAGAAGTTCAATAGTGTCTTTCAAATGCAGTAGCAGAAAATAGAGTTAACGCATCTTATAGTAACAAGATCAAAAAGTGTTATATGTATAAGTTTACTGAAGGTAAGAATTTGGTTAAAATATATGCTCAGATTTGCTTTCTGAACAGATTATTAAGGGGCTACATAATAGGAAGGAGGTTAGGAAGGTTAAACAAGAGTTAAGGAATTAGTTCATACACTGGAAAGAAGTCAAATAATATAATGTCATAAAGATTAAAATTCATACAAACAGGCAAAACAATGGGTCTTTGTGTAGAGATTCTAAGATCCATGTGCAAGGAAATGTGCCTGCTGGTGTATTCTGAGGGGCTACAGAAGTGCCTACATAGAGGACACTTGCTAGAAACATGTCAGCTGAACAACAACAGCTGACATGTATCAAGGTTTTACTCTGTTCTGTTGGTTATCTGTTTTTATCCTCATCAATTCTAGGAGGTATTTTCTATTTGTACCCACAATCCCTTACCCAAGGAAACTCAAGCAAAGAAGGGAAGAATAACATGCACAAATTTCCCCAGCAAAGTAAGATTGGAGCTGGGATTAAAATCAGAGATGTCAGATTCTTGAACTTGAGCTCTAGCCTAGTGATTCAAGTACAGATGCTCACCATAATTTTATTTTCATATCTTTAGTTGAATCTTGTCATTACATATGCCTGGGTAGACGTATGCATTACGCAGCGTATTAGGGTTCTCCAGAGAAAGAGGACCAATAGGATACACAAAGGGATCTAAAAGAGGAGATTTATTATAGGAATTAAATCACACAGTTATGGAGGCTGTGAAGTCCTATGATATGCTGCCTGCACACTGGAGAAACAAGAAAGCCAGTGTGTAGTTCCAGTCCAAATCTGAAAGCCAGAGAACCAGGGGACCCAAAGACGCAAGTCCAATCTGAAGAGCAAGAACCAGGAGCACTTATGTTTAAGGGCTAAAGATGGATGTCCCAGCTCAAACAAAGACAGCAAATTTGCTCTTCCTCCACCTTTTCATTCTATTTAGGCCCTCAATGGACTGGATCATGTCCACCTGCACTGAGGTGAGGTGACTCTTCTTTACTCTGTCTACTGATTTAAAAGTTAATCTCTTCCAGAAACACTGTTACAGACACACCCAGAAATCGTATTTTACTAGCTTTCTGGGCATCCTTAAGGCCAGTCAAATTTTATGGCACATAAAATTAACATCACACCACCTTCTATTTTTAGGCACTTTCTAATTTACTGGTCATCTGCATTGCCTACTATTCCAGTTACTAATGCCATATAACACGTTATCACAAAATATGTGGCTTAAAACAACATTTATTTTATTCATTAATCTGCAATTTCAGCAGGCTCTGGCAATTATAGCTCCTCTCAGCTCCACTTGGCATCAGCTGTAATGCTGAGATTATCTGAAGCCTTACTCACTCACATGTCTGGCTGGCAGTGAGTCCCTAGCTGGGACAGTCAGCTTGAACAACTACATACGGTCTCTCTGGGTGGCCAGGGCTTCTTCACAGCATGGGGGCTGGGTTCCAAGGGTAAACATCTGGAGACACAGAGAGAATAGGGAGGGAAAGAGACAGAAAGAGAGAGAGACAAAAACTACATCACCTTACATCACCTAGCCTCAGAAGTCATACAGCATCTTTTCTGCCACACTGTATTCTACTCATTAAAATGAGTCACTGAAACCAGCCAATGCTCAAGGCAGGTAGTAGACTCCACCTTTTGACTGAGAAGTTGCAACGTTTTAGAAAGGCATGTAGGATCAGAAATATTACTGCAGATATTTTTCAAAAATACCATCTGCCCTACCAATGTCAGTTTGGGAAATTCCTTTAGAAAGTGGATTATGGATTCTTTATATTTATGGAAAGAGTATTTTTTTTTAATTTTTTAATGTTCATTTGTTTTTGAGAGAGAGACAGAGTGCAAGTGAGGGAGGTGCAGAGAGAGAGGGAGACACAGAATCCAAAGAGGGCTCCAGACTCCGAGCTATCAGCACAGAGCCCAAAGGTGGGCTCAAACTCACAAACCATGAGATCATGACCTGAGTTGGATGCTTAACCAACTGAGCCACCCAGGCACCCTGGAAATGAGTAATTCTTTATAAGTACTGATAATATCACTAAATTGTTTATTAATCAGGTACTCAGTACTAGTACTCACTTTATCCTTGTCACAAACCTGTAAAGTAGATCTAATCTTTAGCTCCATTTTACAGTTGCAGAAATGAAGGCACAGAGAAGTGCAGAAACTTGCCCAATGTTACACAGCTTGTCAAATGATGGAGCTGGCACTCAGGCCCAAATGGTCCACTTCTACTCTTGAATACTACACATTACTGACTTTCTGAGAGGAGTCATGAGAAAAAAATAGGTTTCTAGTATTACCTTACAGACTGTCTTGACAGTTTGATCTTCTTCCGTCACATACACATTCTTGCCATTCACATGTTCTAGACTTTATAAGCTCATTTGATTCTGACAACATGTCCATTTAAAACATCTACAAAGAGGGAAACCCCATTAAGCAACTGAATTTCACTTATTTTGGCAGATACTACCATTCCTCAGGAAGCGTTAGTAGCAAACATGCCTACAGTTCATGAAGACTCAGAATAAGAGCAAATAAAAGTTTGGGGCTCCTGGGTGGCTCAGTCAGTTAAGCTTCTGACTTCAGCTCAAGTTATGATCTCAGTCTGTGAGTTCGAGCCCTGCGTCAGGCTCTGTGCTGACAGCTCAGAGCCTGGAGCCTGCATCTGATTCTGTGTCTCCTCTCTCTGATCCTTCCCTGCTCACACTCTGTCTGTCTCTGAAAAATGAATAAACTTTAAAATAAAAAAAAAATAAAAAAGAACAAATAAAGGTTTAAGATATGGAAAAAGAGTATAAGATACTCTTTTTCAACACTGTGGTCATCTAATTATTATTATCATCATAAAAATCATTTAATGACTGGCTTTTTGTATCCAACACTTGCATAAAATACAGAGGAATAGTCCTTGACTTCTAAATTCTAACCCACAAATTAAATAACAGACATTGTTATCTGTAGAAATTTTTAAAATATTCATGACATTTATATGCATGTTTTTGAAAACTGACTTTTGTGTACCTGAACTGACAAGAAAAAAACAACTAAATTTTTATCATATTGTTGGTACACAATTTGATTACTTGATTTGCAATATATAATATGTCCAGTGTGAAGAATTTATTATCTGTGATTTCATATTTTCATACTGATGTTAAGATATATTGTTTTAATTTGACACAAAATTGTTACGTTAAATGGGTTAACATTGTTTAACATATGTTGGTTGTATTTCAAAATGATTTGGCCCCCTTTAAAATGTCAAACTGTTGAGTCGTTTTTAGAATATTCCAGTAACTCACTCAGACAACCTGGGTTGTAGGTGAGTTAGATAATAAGAAACAGCTGGATCAGCTATTCTGCCATCAGGAGATATCGTCATAAAAGGGAGAAGTTTATAGATGCAAGTTCATAAAATTTTACAATAATAAAGTACCACAAAGACTACATAACCAAACTAATATATTTATAAATGAGGAAAATGAAGTCAAGAAAATGACTTCTCCAAAGTCACACAGCTAGTTAGTGTGTATTCAGCCCAGAATCCAAGTCCTTATTTTCCCATCCAAAGCATCTTCCACTCTGCCCTGCCATCTGGATGAATGTGTGTGTGTGTGTGTGTGTGTGTGTGTGTGTGTTGTGGGAAAAACGAAAACACATGATCCTTCGTATCACTTTACTTGCTCTAAGGAAAAGCAAACAACAACAAAACACATGTAACTGTTTCTATGAGATATGAACTCTATGCAAAAAAAAAAAATGAATCTGACAAAATTAATTCCAAAACTGTAGTTAGTCCCAGGAACAGAGTCTGACCTTTCAATCCCTGGCCTTTTTTTTTTTTTTAAACATTGCCTTATTCAGAAAAACAGCCTTTGTAGATGTAATTGGATAAAAATATTTGAGATGAAGGGGTTACTCTGGAATATATAAAGACCATCACAAATATCATTATGAGAGAGAGGCAGAGCGGGATCAGACACAAAGGAGAGAGTAATATTATGATAGGAAAAACAGAGGATAAAATAGGCAGAAAGAAAGCATTAGGACCTGAGGTCCCTTGGTGGGGAAAGGCATTTTGGAACAATGCTGGGAGTGTCTGACCACAACAAACACCCTCAGGCAACTCCCCCTCAGATTCCTTCAGGAATCTGACAAAAGACCTGACTAAAAATAAGCAGACCATAAAACCTATGACCCACAAGGCACTGGTATGGCCGTAGACCACCCCTCATACAATGGAAACAAGCCAATCAGGAATGGACAACCATGCACCTACAGTTATTCAGCCAATAAGGATAAAACCAGAGAAGGAACAAGGGGGAAGGGAAGGAATTGGTGGACCAGAACCTTCTAAAACAAGGACCCTTGCCTATTGTTGGCAGGCATTTACTATGAAAATTCCCTCCCTGGAAGGAGAGCTTTTCTACTATTCTTCCTTTCTAATCAAATAAACTTTTGCCTGCTGCTCATTTTGTGAACGCCTCTTCATTTTTCAAAGCGGCAAGACAACGAATCCTGGGTATTGTGGTAAAAAATCCTACAACAATATAAAGATGGAGGCAGAGATTGGAGGGTTGTGGCCACAAGCCCAGTGTATGTAGGAGTCTGAATTCTCCAGAGAATCAAAACCAAGAGGACTTGTGTATACAGAAAAGGAGATTTATTTTAAGGAACTGACCCATGTGATTGTGGAGGGTTGGGGAGTTCAAAATCCTATAATAGAGGCTGGCAGGCTGGAGGCTCAGAAAAGAGTTGCAGTTTGAGTCCAAAGTCAGTCAGGCTAGAGAACCAGGAAGAACCTTTAATGCAAATAAGTCTGAAGCCAGAATTTCCTCTTCCTCAGGAGAGATTCTGTCTAGGCCTTCAACTTAATGGGATGAGACCCATTCACATTATGGAGAGCAATCTGCTTTACTCAAAGTACATCTATTTAAAGGTAAAGCTCATCACAAAACACCCTCACTGAAACATCCAGAATAATATTTGATCAAATCTGGGCACCATGGCTCAGCCAAGTCGACATATAAAATTAACTCATTACACTCAGCAGCCACTAGAAGCTAAAAGAAGAACGGAACAGATTTTCTCCTAGAGCACCTGGTAC
Source organism: Cryptoprocta ferox (assembly GCA_028646485.1). Classification (NCBI taxonomy): domain Eukaryota; kingdom Metazoa; phylum Chordata; class Mammalia; order Carnivora; family Eupleridae; genus Cryptoprocta; species Cryptoprocta ferox. The sequence continues at coordinate 18,840,205 of CM053560.1, forward strand.
CTAGGAGCACCACCTGCCTGCTCTGTTTGGATTTGACCTCCAGACTGAAAACATAAATTTTTTTTGTTTTTAAATTACCAAATTTGTGTCAATTTGCCAGAGTAGCCTCAGAAAACAAATGCAGAAGGTGTTTGAGTTTTCAGCTGGTTTGATTTTTTCTTTATTCTGTGTGTGTGTGTGTGTGTGTGTGTTTACTTGTTCCTAAACCAGGCATATTTTAAAAATCAAAACCAACTACATAAATCTCTAAGTATATGATGTAAAATATCCCGAGATACTTAGTACTCCAGTCTCCATAAGTTTCTGCTCCATTACATTAACCACTGCTATTTTATAAGGACTTTTAATTGTAGTTGAGTGGGAGTCAAATTGCCTTTGGGTAAACATGAGTGAAAATACACTTCCTAAAGAAAATGCTCTTAATTAAAAACAAACAAAAACAACAACAAAGAAAATTCCCTTAATTATCAAAATTTATGTAAAACCAAGTATATTAGGAAGTTTATTTTAGCACAGGATTCAGAGTCTCTAAAGTACAATTACTTTAGATTGAAATAACAAGAGTGAACTCTACTGTTTGACTCAATTGGGTCAAAGTCTCATTTCTCCCAATTACTTGCTTGGGTTAAGTATTTTCCCTTCTCTGAGCCACAGTTTTCTCAGTACCTGTTTTAAAGTCATTGTGAGGATTAAATATAGAAAATAGCACCAGTGAATAAAGTTGATCCCAATTAAAATCCATAGGTGGAAAGTTATACACCACACACACACACACAGGTACACACAAACACAACATTCATATACTGGTTTACTACTTAGATTAGTGTGTGGCACATAGTAAGTACTATTTGTACATTTGTCAAAAACATAAACAAATGCTTTTAAAATATAACACATAAATAAAAATACAATAAAATGCACTAGGGATAAATTCCACAAGATGTAAAATAACCATTTAAATAGTTATACAACTTTATTTGTAGTAACCAAGGAACAACTAAATATATTCGGAGACACAGCATCCTTAAAAATTTGAAAACATGATAACGATGTTCCTTCCTACCAAAATAATCTGTAATCCAATTCTAGTTAAAATCCCTAAGGGAATTCCTGTGGGGCCTGTAAAGCTAATTCTAAAATTTAGATTGAACAGTAAAATTTCATACATTGCAAAGGTAATCCTAGAGAAGCCCAATCTGGGAGAATGTTCCTGCTAGATACCAAAGCATATTATAAATCTACAGTAAATAAAGAAATCAAAACCATCATGAATTGCTGGTGGGGTTGTCAAATGGTATAGTCACTTTGGAAACACAGTTTGGTAGTTCTTCAAAAAGTGAAACAGAATTACCATGTGCCTCATGAGTTCAATTCCTACTTACATACCCAGGAGAAATGATTACACAAAAACTTATAAAGGAATGCTTACTGTAGCACTATTCATAATAGCTGAAAAGCAAAACAACCCAAATGTCTACCAATTGATAAATAGATAAAAATAAAGGCAGCATATTCAAATAATTATTATTCCACAATAAAACAAATGAAGTGGTGCTGCATGCTAAAACATGGGTCAACTTTGAATACATTATCCTAAGTGAAAGAAATCTATCATAAAAGAACATATATTTTATGGTTCCATTTATATAAAATGCAGGGAACAGGGTAATGTATAGAGAAAGAAAGTACATTAGTGACTTCTTAAGCCACAGAAAGAGCCAGGAAGAGCTGGGGAGTGACTGCTAATGTGTAGGGGATTTCTTATAGGAAAGATAAAAATGTTCTAACTTAGATCATGGTGATGACTGCACAATCCTGTAAGTAAAGTAAAAATCTGGATTTTATACTTCAAATGAATGAATTGTATAGTATGCAAATTATATCTCAACAACAAATTAATATCTGTGCATAAACAAAAACCAAACAAACAAAACAGAACCAAGGGCCTAGAAACAAAAAACACTCATATAACTGAACACGATATATTATAGCACTGAATTTTCAAATTAGTGGGAAGAGCAGAGAATTACCATAAAATGATTTGGGCATAATACGTTATTCATATGGGAAACATATGAAATTGGATTTTTACCTGATACTCTACAAAATAACTCATTACAGAAGCGATTCAAAAAGTAAATGTTATAGACAAAACTGAAAACATTTTGTGTTTGTAAACTGTTATACACACTTTAAAAGAGAATTTGGAATTATCTAGCACATTTGAAGATATCCATAACCTATGCCTCAGAAATTCTACTTCCAGATGTATTCCCTAGAGAAACTTTTGTAGATGAATACATGCTTACAAAAATGTGTATGCTACTATTACTTGCAATAATAAGAAACTATAGAAAATCAGTGGACTGGCATTGGAGTACAACTGCATAGTGACATGGGTGAGTAGCTTAAACGTAATATGGAAATCAAAGAGAAAGTATTAGAATAACGTATCAAGTGTCATTCTGACCTGTAAAGGCCAAAAATATACAAACGAAATAATATGTTATTAAAGGTAGGCAAAAATGTGCAATGGAAGTAAATGCATGAGATTAAGGTCAGGTGTACTTGACACTTGGAAGTTTCTGGCAAAGCTATATTGTAAGTATGTGGATTTTTGCCTTATTATTTTAAAAAATTATTTTAAAAGAATGGTGATTTATATAATCTCTTTCAATGTGTAACTATTACGAAAAATTAAAAGAAAACATTTTTTGTTATAGATTTCAGTTGGATGGTGAGGACGTGAGGTAATTTTTTTAGAAGTTATTTTTGGAGGGGTGCCTGGGTGGCTCAGTCTGTTGAGCATCAGACTCTTGATTTTGGCTCACGTCATGATCCCAGGGTCATGGGACCAAGCCCTGCATCAGGCTCCACGCTGCATGAAACTTGCTTAAGATTTTCTGTCTCTCTTCCTCTGGCCCTCTCTCCAGCTTGAATGTGCTCTCTCTCGGGAAGGGAAGGGAAGGGAAGGAAAGGGAAGGGAAGGGAAGGAAGGGAAGGAGTTATTTTTGGAAACTCAGGAATTCCAATTAACTTATTTACTATTCTCATCTTTGTAATGAGTAAAGCTATTATATCAAATGGATATGAAATCTTATCTAAATATAATATAAAAATTGTACTACAATTTAAATGTTGACTAGTAAAGTGTAATTTTGAATGCAAAATTTAAATAGCTTACAAACTGAAGGAAAACCTTTACACTCCTTAAAATAGATCACAGAACCATCCTGTATCTGTTTCTATTTTTGTTTTGTTTTGTTTCTAAATAGCACCTCACTGAAGGTAGAGAGATGAAAACCTTTCTCTTGTTGCTCTCCTGATGTATCAAAATGCCCAAAGCCGTTGAGCTGGGTGTCTTAAAGACATGACCTCCTTAATTTATAAATTCTTAAGGATGACATTTACCATATTATCAGGATAAACATTTCAATTAAAAAGTTCCATCAGAAAAAAAAAAGTGATTCTAAAATAAATTAACTCAAGTCCATCTCTTTAATAGTCACTTTATAATTCTCAATGGAATGTTTCCCTAAAATCAGCCCTACTAGAAAGTGTGATGAGAAAGTAAATTTTAGTTTTGATTGCTTTAGGATATGGAGGAAGTTCAACATTTCATTCAGGAATTTAACCATTTGTAAGAAGTTTATGGTGGACTGACCCAGAGCCGGGCTCCTGTGCCCTGACAGTGTACTGAGGTGATGATGAGATTCTCCCCTCCATATGGCACATTAAGGAAAGGAGAATACTCTGCCAATCTGATCAATTTTGCTGGAACAATCTTAAGTTTATTATTAGGTTTTACGTCTTCTTAAACCTTTCATTTCCTATTCTACTGAGTGTCAAATTAAAATCCTCATGAAGAGTCCATTTTTATAGGAGTCCAAAGAGGGTCTACACAGTGAGACTTTGATGGTTAAGCAGTCAACACAGATTCCTATAAGAATGCCAGATCTGAAGGGAGCTACAAACAACAACAACAACAACAACAACAACAACAACAAACAACAACAAAATGGAGGAGAACGTAAGCCAGTGGGTGAGAGAGAGAAGGAGAATAGCTTTATTTTTGCTCTCTCATTGAAAGCTCGTTCTTTTTTATAACTACCCAGAACTGAACTCATCCATCCAACCATCCATCCATCCATCCATCCACTGAGTCAATAAATATGTTTTGAAAATTGGTACATGTCTGGAACTATGTTAGGTTATTACTGTAAAATTCCTAAAGGGTTTCCTAAGACATTTCTCTGAGACATTATCTGGCACTAAAGGTTTAAAGGCTATATAAGGGATTGAAGATTAAACAAGTTTGTTTACTACAGAACTTGGCACAAGAGGTGGGAATGACATATCACCTGAACAAAGGAGTTGAAGAATGTGAAATAAGTTTGTTTATTGCAGAATTTCTTCTGATCATTAATATAAATATACTTTATAAATCTCCAAAGGAAGTATATTTATGCAGGCTTTTCTAAGCTTATTTGATTGACTATCATTTTACATCTTTTTTTTCATTACAGACAATATTTTGGAACAGAGTTTTCAAGGGAATATAACTTGGAGTTATTGATTTAATAAAAGGTTCTGACTGAAGATCTTGTTTGCCCCCAATTTTTGTGTTAATAGAGATAAGATCAGGATATGTATTTGGATAGATCTAGGGTCTATTGTTATTATGGTATGTTACATAACTGAGTCATTAAAATATACATATGCATATATATTATATATGTATCTGTAATATTTATATGTATATATACATATATATATCCATGGATATATATGTGTGTGTATCCATATCCATATATATGTGTGTGTGATTATATACATATATATCCATATATCCATATATCCATATCCAAATATATATGTGTGTGTATATATATACATATATATGCATATATATACACATATATATATGTTTGGATAATAATATACCATAAAGAGTTATTTGGAAGATGATATGTAAGAACATATTGATTAAGCTCAGCTCCCTTTTACAGTAGTTTAATAAACTGTAACTCCTAGGACAATGATAAGATAATGATAATGAAGAAAAAGAAGAAATATTCTGACAACAAAACACGGTATGTCCTATGCCAGGAATTAATCCTGGGACCCTATTTTGCTTCATGAAGCAGCATTTTTAGATCCAGAGATACCAGCCATCATTGTTCCCTTGTTTTCTTAGTTATATTGTACATTTAAATTCCCATGTCCTCTTTAACTGGTAATAGTCTTTAGCAATGGTCAATCTCCTCGAATCCTCTTCCCCTGCCTACTTCCTTCCACCCTCTTTTCTTGGGTAGCACTTCATTTTTTCCTTCTCTTATCTCTATCTCTAGGACCTAAAAACTTTTTAAGAATAGACAGACATCCTGGAAAGGTCAGAAAGAAACTCTGCCTATTACATGTAGTACCATTCACCGCTCTATCCTTTCTCCAGGTCTAGATCTCCTATAACCCCACTCCATCAAGCGTTCAAAGGAATCAAAATCAGGAGTTTGGAGTGATAGGGATTGAATCACTTATGACTATATTTTCAATATGGTAGAGCAAATAATACTAGTAATCTGTCTTGAACATTTAATCCCCTCCCAATTTTCAAGCATGGAGAGAAAGTACCATCAGATGGGTACAGGTTCATTTTAAGCAGAAACATGAAAATACGCAGATAAAAAAGGGGGAGATGCCTTGTGCATTCACTGTCTGAATATCATTGGTATTTAATATTAACATCTTTGGCTTTTTTATTCAATGGTTCTTCCATGTTTACTCATTCATGAAACAGTTGTTTATTGGCTATCATTATATACCAGATCCTAAAAACAGGGAATAAATTTTTGAAATAATTTTGAATATTTTAAACTTAAATCAGATTTCTAATATACAGAGTGTTTTGATTTCTTTAGGAGTTTAAATGTCTTTCATGATGTCAGCTGACAAACTGAATTATTTCTGTAACACTCATATATCATAGCAATTCAACTGAAAGTTGGGTGTGATTGAAAAATCTCACATCAAGAAATACATGTTTTCAAAATTCTTCAGCAAGAAACTGTTTTAAAGGCAATTGGTTACAAACTCTATAACTAATCCCGAAATTTAGAAAACAACACTTACCTAAATATATTCATTATACCCCTGCCAGAAAGCGAGAGAGAGAGAGAGAGAGAAAGAGAGAGAAAGGCAAAACAAATAATACGAAAAATCTGTAATCTAGTTGAATTTAAGGTAAGAGAGCTTGCGGGGAAGAAACGTTCTTATAATTTAGGGAAAAACTATTGAAGTTATATGACCTCATTAATCACCTTCTGCCAAAATCTCAATAAAATCTCAAGCCACTTCCAAAATAGTCTCTTTGTGCCAAGACTTGAAAATGACTATAATGGTCAAACTTTTAACTTTCTGAAAAATTCCCTAGAAGTAGTCAAGTACCCAGCAGTTACAAGTGAACCTATTAAAAATAATAAACTAGGATCTATTTAATTACATGGTGTGTTGGTAACTGACATTGAAAAACAAAATTGAGCAGGATAATATCTGAATAAGTGTTAGATTAAGAAAGGGGGGCTATGCTAATGAAAAATTAGCTCATTAGTAAGGAGTAATAACAAAATTTAAAAACATTTATACATGACCCAAGAAAAACAAATGTGGAAGTTTGGCTTTCTATACTGGTAAGAGTCTGGCAAAATTTTATTTAGACTGGGCCAAAATTTGATTTCTTTCCAGGCTTTGAAGCTGAATCAACATAAACAGAATGAAGTGTAGATTTTTTTTGGACAATTATCTGTAATACAGATTATTACATATTCTTTTCCAAAGTCCACTGTATAATCTGGGTTTAATTTTTTTCAACTCCCTCTGTATGATTAGTAGATACTAATCATGGTGTTAATGGTACTAGAGGGACCATGGGAGTACTCAAAAGTCAATCACATTAGTATGAAAACGAAAAATTCCAAAGAAACTTTATGTTGGGAGATGATGAAGCTGCCACTTATGTGTACTGATTTTATTTCCCAAAAAGTAATATCTATTTTAAGGTTAAACGGTGAAATTATTCTTTAACAAAACTTGGGACATAGAGTTGCACAATTTCTTTAATGTGGAATATTTATAAGAAGAGGTTTATAATCTTATAAAATTAAACCATTATTAATTACACAATTAGCAAATCACATTTACTAAAAGCTTTTATTCTCCCAAACTGAATATAAGTTTATCAAGTGCAGGGACAATACTACATTCAACTTGGTATAGGGCCTAACAGGTAGATCTCAGTTCATTTTATCTTTAGAATTGTTGAATTCATTCAATCTTGCAGGAAATTAGAAATTTCCCGGAACCCCCATAGTGTTTAGTCATTTTACATTTAGGCCATCAACCCTGACTTAAAAAAATATATATCTTCTTTGTTGCTGAAGTGTTTCTTCAGAGGAGCTTTTCTCATAGGTTGTGTGAAAAACTGCAGTAATTACCCATTTCACACAGTTCACATCTAAATGCAGCAACAAGATAATGAACTAAATAAGGCACAGCTAACTTGCACCATACACAATTGCAGTGGTTGGCGCATAGCACTGCTTGGTTACCACAGCTACAGCAATCCATATTGTCTTAAAATATAGAGATGCCAGGGGCGCCTAGGTGGCTCAGTCGGTTAAGCGTCCGACTTTTGCTTTCAGTTCAGGTCACGGTCTTGTGGTTCACGAGATTGAGCCCCTTGTGGGGCTCTATGCTCACAGTGCAGAGCTTCCTTAGAATTCTCTCTTTTCTTCTCTCTCTGCCCCTCCCCTGCTCATGCTGCTCTCACTCTCTCTACATAAATAAACAAACAAACAAACATAAAAAAAATAGAGATGTCATGGAATTCAAGTCTACTGATCTATAAGGATTACAGGATCACCCTCCATCCCCTGAGCTCCCTCTGCTCCTCTTCTGACTGAACAGACCAGTGACTCTTAAACTTGAGAACAGTGTGAAACTCTTTAACAGGAACAACTATCCTCAAAGATAGTAGCTTCAGTAATGACTTTAATTATCTGTATTTTGATATTCCTTACTTTGATGTAAAACTATGACTTCTTTTTATAAAACCAGCTTTTTCATTCTGCATTCTGTTCCTCTTTTGGTTTTTAGTGCCTCAAAAATAATTCAAACTGAATCACTCTTAGGCAAAAGACAGTCTACTACCTAATTTTCTGGGTTTTTTGGGGTTTATAGACACTGGATCTTCCTGTTCTTCTACAACAGTGTCTGCAGGTACCCAGAGATCTCTACTATTGACATTTTGCTTAGATGTGAACTTTGGAACTTTTTACCTTCTTGCAATGAGCCAGTACAGAACACAGTCTGTGTCTAATCCCAACCTGCCTCTGCCTCTCAGGTTTTCACTTTCTCCCCCGCTATCTCCTATCTTCTCACTCATGATTCATGGTCCTACATAATTTTTATACCCTTGTTGCCATGAGGCACTTACTTCTGGGTGAGAAGGATGAGTGTGACAATGCTTCAACTTATTTCTGAAGGCATTCTTCTCCCAGTATCTTTCATAAGGCTTTCTGCATATAGGTAGTCTGTAACAAATTCCCACAGAACATACTTCTAAGTATATTATTTCCTATTAACAAAAAACAGCTCTAAATGGAAATCAACAAATGTTCTCTGTGTTAAAATATCTGTGCTTTAAACAACCACAAAAAAATTAGTACAAACATCCATACTTCTCATATGCTAAGCTGTATAATATGAATACAGTAAATGAAGAACAGAGAAAACAGTAAAAGACAAACTGTACTAATGGTTCTGTAGGAATTAAATTGGCACATAAATAAAATCAGGGCATTCATAGGTTTTTGGTAATGGAATTGAATGCCTGCCCTAAGGCTTTTCGTAAAAGTTAATTATCACTATCATTTACTTATCTGCTACCTCACTTAGTTAGCATATATTTTTGTATGAATTTGGAAAATGTAGAGGAGTTAAGTTACTGAAATGACCAACTTCTAATGAGAAAATGCATACAGGCTCATATGTCTCAGTTCATGGGCATATTTTGATTGTTAACAATGAATTGAGATAATACATTGGTTTACAGGATTAATGTTGACCTTTTACCAAAGGATTCCTGTCACATGAAATCCTATCACTCATTCACAGCAGTGTTGTAGTTAGAAGAGCTAAGAGAGGCTACTGCTGGAAAATGAACAAGCTTTACACATCAATACTTGTGAAATCCATGAAGCATAGCTAAAATCAGATTAAGTATCAGGTTCATAGCAGATCATGGTAGGCTAGATAATCCTTCCCCTCCATACCCCCTGCAAAATGAACACATCCTAAGCCCCAGGACCTGTGAATATGCTGCCTTATATGGCAAAGGGGCTTGGCAGTAATTAATTTACGGGTCTTGAGATGGGGAGATTATCCTGATGGACCCAATGTGTAGTCTCAATGCAACTGCAAGGTCTCTTGTAAGAGGAAGGCAGAGACAGAAGTAGTTGAAGGAGATGCAACGCAAGGAAAGGAAAAGAAGTAAGAGGTAGGAGTCATGTGGGGGAGGGGGCAAAGCTAAGAAATGTGGGCAGGTAGAAAGGCTAAGGAATGGATTATCCCCCACAGTCTCCAGACAGAACTAGAACTGCCAATGCCCTTAAGGTTGACTTTAGACTTTTGGCATCCAGCGCTATTAAAGAATAAATTTTTATTGTTTCATACCACTATATTTGTGTTAAGTTGTTATAGCAGCAAGAGTATTAATAATAAACTAATATGTAGATGTAAATCTTTTTTGAGGGGGTGGGAAAGAGTACCCAAAAGAACCCCAGATGACCTTACTGATATTCTCTTCTTAGGAAAATTTTTAAAAATAAAGGATGATATGTATTACATATTTCCACAAAGTCTGACATTTACAATGTGCTGGAAAAAAAATGTAATGCCATTTGACATTCTTCCAACATCTTCTCCCCATTTCTATTTAATTCTAAGGAATCAATCTAATCTATTTATAGGCCAGAAATCCTAAAAATTCTGTTGTAGTTATATCTTCTGTTTAAGATAAAAGGTCATCATAAAATTAGTGCCATTTAATATATAGGATACAAATGTGAAAATTCATAAGATAATTTTGAGCTCTGATTACCAAGTTCAGAAAGAAAGACTTTGGAAACAGAATTTATTCCCACCTGCAAGTCAGAAAATGCAGATTCTAAATTCAATCGACAAATCTTGTTATTTCTGCATCCTAATATTTTAAATAAAATAATGAGAGTAGACGTCAAGCAAGGCATCTCTCATCTCTGGAGTATATTATTACATAAAGGGAAAGTGAACATTTTTGAATTTTTTAATTCCAGGAATAGTCATACAATGGGGCTCTAAAGACAAAGCAAGCAGGCTCTCTGAGAATCCCAGAATAATCTGTCCCAAAGCACTGATCCCCAGGAAGCCTGCACTAGGGTTCGTTGTACAGTTGCTATGTCCCAATAGTCATACAGTATCTGCTGTGGAAAAGAAACTGCCATTATAAAGCTATGGGGGTGGGGGTGGACAGTGGAAGAAGGCATAGGATAATGTATATTACTATTAAATTAAGCATTTAATAAAGCAAGTATAGTTCAAGCCCAGCTCACCTGTATAACATATCAAATATTTTTCAAAGAGAAAAATCAATTATTATGTGAAATATGACTTAAATAGGCTTATCTTATTCTTCCTGTTAGGTTAGTCTTTTTAGGCTGAAGTTCTAAGATTTCCCTTTTTAGATAAAGTGCCTTATTGCACCTTGTAGCTATCTTGTAGTAACTTTTTCAAAACTTCCAACATTTCTGGTAAGTTTTTAAAAAGTAAAAAACAACAAAAACATTGAAAATTGAAAATACATGATATGCTGACTCAAAGTGTCAAAAAAAAACCCACAATCCATTTGAAACCCATGGATTATGTCTCTTTGAGAGGATTGGAATGCTTTAACTAAATTTTATATTGTCTTTGTGAGCAGACAGGACAAGGCAGTCTAGTGATCAGAGCTGTCCTCCCTCTCACTGTGGGGACATCTTGAGTTTTCCTATCCTATTTCATAATGAAATAGAAGACAATGAGGAACTTTATAATGGTGGGCTATGTATCTCATTTTATAATACAGTAAGCAGTTAAAAATAGGCCTTTTGAGTCAGCCTAGGTTTGAGTCTCAGTATGCCTTCTTTTTACCTTTAAACAGAGTCTCTGTTTACCTTTTACCTTTACTGAGTAAAAGGGGATTGATAAAGCCAACTTTCCAGAAGGTTGTTGTGGGACTTAAATATGGTAATTTATATGAGGAACTTCCCATCACATTCAGTCTCATCAAATCATCCAATGAGAGCTATTGTCATTTTACCAACATTATCATATGCAAACCTTTAATACCTCAAGTTCATGGTTTAGTAATGGAACCAGAACAGGCAAAGATATAACTTAAAAAAATCATTTTGGTTTAGGGTCAAATACAAAAACCTGACATTAAATGATTAGTAATAGAAATAATCATTTTATTTTGGATTTTACAATGTGAAATTTTTAAATAGGTTTTTCTAATTCAAACATGCAAACATTTACCTTTTGGGGAATAAAAACTGAAACAATGTTAGTAAGTTTCAGATATATTAATGACAAAAAGCTTACATCTTCAGATTACTGAATGTCAAAATAAGAAACTGAGTTCATTTATCATCAAGATGTTTAATGGCATAACTGCCTTTCTTTGATGTCTATTACACTAAAGCTAAATCATTCAGTCCCCTGCTAGTCTCCACCTGTAGATGAACTTCCACTTGTTCAACTCTGTAACAAATCAACTGGAGACATATATGGACAGCTGGGCATCAAGTCAGTTTCTCTGACTCTCTGCTCTGATTCTAGGAACTGGCTTCTTTAATTATTTCTTATTGATCTCTTCAGATAATTTCCATTTATAAGAAATTTCCTCTGCACAGTAAGGATTTAATAATGAAGCAGTCCTTGACTTGGTTTCCTGCTCAGACCTGTCTTGTTTTGCTAATCCGCTTGGGTGCTGGAATGATGTTCTGGAATCTTAATATTAATCACAGCCAGTCTTTTGGTGCATCCCCATGGACATACTTGATGATTTCCCTTCATCAAATTTTGAAAATTTCCAGAAATTCTCCCTCATGATGCTCATTTTACCTTCTTATCTGAATTCTTCCCTTTTGCCTACTGAAAATCATATTCCTGATAACATGTCATTCTCTCAAAACCTTTCTTAGTAAGAAAGAGAACCCCTGCTCTTTGAGGTCTGTTCATTCTCAACACCAGCTAAGACCTAGTCCTATTTTGAAGTTTTACACAGATACAGTTAAAGCAAACATTAAACTCCATCCCAGCATTGAATAAGCAACTTGTTTGCTCAGATTAGTGCAAGGGAAAGAAATCCTGGTGTGTCTGACCGACCAATAGCTGTACTAGGTCTGTCAGTGACTCTGACAGTGTGGTAACCTTGTATACTCCAGGGGGCGCGCAAGAGAAAGACATTGGGAGTCAATGACCCTGAAAATGACTTAGAAAGGCAAGCTGTGTCCAAGGGCATGTCAGATGCAGTCAGGAGAGAGGGTGATACACAGGCTGCACTGTCTTTAGTACAGGACTAGCCTGAGTTTACATAAAGTCACTGATAGGCACCCGTTATATATGTTTAGTCAGTGATCCGATGTCACTGCTCGAAGTGACAAATTCTCATCTATCAAAATGAGGACAGAAATCTATCTCACTGAGAGTGAGGTTCAAAAATGAAAACCTTTATGTAAAGGAGCTGCCATAATGTAAGTACACAAAATATCAGTGATAAGGATAACAAAAAATACCACTAGCACCGGCGTAAACATTGTACTGTATTAGGCTAAAATCCCTTTCTCACCAGACACTCTTCCTCCTTCCACATTTCCCCCTCAGGACACAGACTGCCAAAATATGAATTTTTAATCTCTAATGTTGTCGCCTTTGAACTTCAGTTCAACCAAATTGCTTCTACTCATAAATGTTGAGGGGCACTATTTTCCCCAGGACCCTTATCTTCTGATAAGGTCCTTCCCATTCCTCAACTTCTTCTAGCAATTTATTCAAGCAGAGCAAATGACCAGTTGCTACAAAAGCTTCAAGCTTCAAATTCCTCCCTGGAAAAATGAAGGTTGGTGCTTAAAACAAAGAAAACAGGCCATATGGGGTAAATGCCAAAATGTGAATATAAAAATTTTAAAGCAAACAGTGTTGCTAAAGTTGTAATAATGGCCCTTAGAAGAAATATGTATAAACATGCATTATTTAGTTTGACATTTAGTCCTTTGCAAATTGATTCGATGTTTCAGAGCCTAAAAATATTGTGTAATTTATTTAATATTTATACAGCAATTTACATTTGTTAAAATCTTCTAGGACATTTATTACCTTGTGATTCATACTTGCCCAGTATACAACCTCCTTCTTATATATTAAAGGAGAACTTTGAAATTGATCACCTTTTCAGCTTCAATATGTTGTCATGTAATAAATTACAGTCATATTAAATACTCAATAGTTCTGTAACTTGTTAAACTCTAATATAAGCTAGTTGGAGCCTGAAGGAAACAGACCAGCATTCATAGGAATGACATCTATCTTTATGCTTTATTTGGCCAATGCCCCTTCCAATAATAGCATTTGATTCTGTAACTAAGACATACAATCTGGACACAAAAGTTTAAGAAAATTTAATAGCTTACATATTCAATAAATTCAACTTTCAGGTAAATCTGCCATGTCCTAAGTAGACTAAATGATTTTGAATTCTCAAACATCCATCTAAGCTTTAAGAGTATGTCTTGGTTTTAATAGTTTCATTTAAGGCTATTCAACTGTCATATTTAATATTTGGTCCAGAGAAGTATAGTCAATAATTAGAGGGTAACTGTGTATAAAGGTAACCTTCCTATATCTCTTTTAGCTATTTACAGCACACTCTATATACTGGGTGAGTCTGGGCTTTGAAGAAAGAAGGCAGGTATGAACTATCCAAGAACACCATGGATCTGACATTCATTTGCAGTGTGTCACCAGAATTAAGCTGTGAATCAAAACCCTCTGTACTGCTTCAGCCTTGGATAAGAAATTACAAAGCAAGGCAAGACACAGGGTTGGCTAAATGCAGTATAGTGCTGCATTACAAATACTGGAGCCTCTGGGTTGCTCAGTCAGTTAAGCCTCTGACATCGACTCAGGTCATGATCTCACAGTTTGTGAGCTCGAGCCCTGCGTGAATCTCTGTGCTGACAGCTCGGAGCCTGGAGCTTGCTTTGGATTCTGTGTGTCTCTCTCTCTGCTCCTCCCATGCTCACACTCTGTCTCTCTGTCCCTCTCAGAAATAAATATAAAAAAAATCTTTTTAAAAAAATTTTAAATACTAAACAGTTTCTTTTTTTAAGTTTATTTATTTATATTAAGAAAGAGAGAGTGTGGGAGGGGCAGAGAGAGAGAAAGAGAGAGAATCCCAAGCAGACTCCACACTGTCAGCACAGAGCCTGATGTGGGGCTTGAACTCACAAAACATGAGATCATAACCTTAGCCAAAATCAAGAGTCGGATGCTTAACTGACTGAGCTGTCCAAGTGCCCCCTAAACAGTTTCATACATGCTTCATCATTGAGTAATTTACAAAATGTTCTCTCTTCCCCAAAAGGTACAGGAGAAGGCAAAGCTGTTTTGGTAGGAGTCAATAAAACTCGTCTTATAATACTGACTCTACCACTTTCTAGTTGCAATGATGCTGAGCTTCACTTTTGTCTTCTATAAAGTGGGGTTAATATTACACACCTCACAGAGTTATTGTGAGAATCCATTTAAGTAAATGAAGCAACTGACATGCAAAGCGATTACGTAACTCGCCTCAGGTCTCCCAAGTAGGAAAGATACTGCATATATTTAAACTTCTGCCTCTGACAGTAAGATAAGTACCTTTTGAACTACATCTTATCATTGCCTGAAATAGTACACAATAAATTGCTATGTACTCAACCTCATTTCTGTACAGAATCTTGTGCACTGCTTCTATTAGTTTCATGCATTTATAAGTCATGCATTTAAATTTTCTCTGATGGTGTGTAAATGTTCTAGTTTGAATACTAAGACAGAGAGGGAATGAACTCTTTCAGGCTATGAGAATGCTATGTGAGCCAGTTTTAAGGAAGAGCCAGCTCTTTCTCTCGTTTAGTTGTTTTAAAATAGGCCCACAAATTATTTGATACTCCTCCCTTCTAAAGGTGGATTCTGATTCCTCTCACCTTGAACCAGAACTATGCTTAACGTGTTTCTAATGAATGGAAAATGGTGGAGGTAGTTGTATGAGGCTTCTGAGATTAGATCATAAAAGATATTGCCTTTTCCTGTTCTCTCTCTTAGCCCTTTTGCTCGGGGGGGAACTCAGCTGCCATGCCATGAAGGGTCCTCAAACAGCCTTAAGGAGAGGTCCACCTGCAAAGAACTGAGCTCCCTGCCAACAGACATGTGAGACGGCCATTTTGGAACTGAATAATCCAGTCTCAGTCAAGCTTTCAGATGTCGGGCAGGCCAAGCTGACAACTTGATTGCAACATTACAATAGAACCTGAACCAGAATCACCCAGCAAATCTACCCTGGAATTTCTGGCCCAGAAAATATAGGACAATAAACAGTTATTATTTTAAGCAACTGTTAGGTTTTGTAGCAATACATAACTCTAAAAGACGCACACAGAAAGAAGAGGTCACCTAAGTCCTCAGCCTCTTTAACAAGGAATCATCTTAAAATCCCTTTCAGATATATATCATGAAGCAAAACAATTTACATGAATGCAGTAGGGGTTTTCAAATAGAATTAAAGGATATAATTTATCCAAGAGAAGAAGTGGGGAAAAAGCACCACGTGATACTCCTTTGAGTATCAGATGGTAATTTGGGGGAGAATTTGGGCAATGATAAATGTTAATTTAAACATTCATCTGGTATTCCAAGGGAATTATGTCCCCCCTGACGATAGTGGAACCAAAGTAAGACTCCTAATCATAACTTGAAAATTGAAGCAGATCATAAAATCACAAGATGGAAACTTCCATTAGAACTCAGTCTAAAATAGTGGGATGCTTAAGCCAACACGAAGAGTTTGGGAGTAAAATTTGGCTTCATAGTTTGTACGGTCCCTACATGCAAACACAGTCAGAATCTTCCTACAGAGGGAAAACCGCCAAGCACTGCAAGAGGCATCCAGCCACCATTCTCTTTAGAAAACCTCGGGGCACCTGGGTGGCTCAGTCGCTTAAGCTTCTGACTTCGGCTCAGGTCATGATCTCACGGTCTGTAGGTTCAGGCCCCATACCAGACTCTGTGCTGACAGCTTAGAGCCTGGAGCATGCTTCAGATTCTGTGTCTCCCTCTCTCTCTGCCCCTCCCCTGTTCACACTCTGTCTCTCTCTCAAAAATAAATAAACATAAAAAACTAAAAAAAAACAAAACAAAACAAAAAAAAAACACCACCTCAAGTCACCCACAGTACCTGAGTTCCTTTCTTAAACTGGAATCTAGTCTTTTAGATTGAGATTTCCAGCCCATTTATGGAAGAAATAGAATAGTTCCCTCTGTAATTTGCTTAACCATTTTAACATTTTACCTTAGTCTATGATATATTTTCAAGATGAAGAAACTATGCAATAAAATAGCTGTTTAATAATAGTTATTAGTATTATTAGTGATACAAAGAATTTTTATGATAACGATAGAACTTTAACACCTTTTGTTCTCAGCACATTGTACCTTTCTTATGCCTATTCACTTGTCACTGGAAACACACCCACTTAGTCCTATCACATATTCTGGGCACACTGTAGGCACTGATAGGACTTATTGAAGGAAAAAATATATATACCTCCTCCTAGATGAAATGCTAATTAGTATACTGTACTTCTTTGATGAAAGGCATTGTCCTCTTTGATCTACAGTATAATGAGATTTATTTGGAACATCAAAGCATTCCATAAAAACTGAATAAGTGATTTGAACATCAACATAAGTATCATATTTTTGTGTCTTCTGAGGGAAGAGGGGGTCTGGGAAAATGAAACAGCATGACATTTTTTGAATAAGGGATGATCTTTCTAAATAAAAGATCAGTCTTGAGGATAACATATTTATAAGTGGGTAATTTCAGTTATTGATTTCTGATGGATTATAAAGATGGGGTCTCTTTTTTTTTTATATCCAAGCTCCCATTAGCTTGCTCATTGCTCTTTCTAACACTGATATTAATGGAACGATATAACTGCAATAATTCCTATTATTTCTTTTCTTCTAAAAGTAAAAAAGAGACACCCAGAATGTCTCTACTGGTTGTTTTATAATGATATCAGTTACAGCAGTACAGGAGAAGTAGGAGTGATTCCTTCAGTGTGGACAAGCAACTAGAGTTAAAGGTCCAAGATCAGAGTACAGGCTTAAGAGAAAATTATCAAGACTGCTTTTCATATAGTAAATAGATCTACTGATAGCCATAGAAGAGGCTCCTTTACATACCAGATAATCAATTTAGTCCAACAGAAGATTAAGCTCAATTTTGTACAAAGTACACTAAACTAATAAAGAATAGATGTATTTTCTGGATTTTGCTTCTTGCATTTCTTCCTTGGGACCTGGCATATTGGGCAGTAGTTATAGGGGATTAAGTCCACTAGATAAGAAAACTCAGTATAACTAAACAAGCTCATTTTAATGGATTTCCCTTGCAGTCACAGTTTCATCGTCTGTAGTCTTTATCTCCAAATGATGCAGTGAACTGTATATAGGAACTTCAGCTGAAAAAGTTCACATGACATATATACATATACTTCTTCATGTTATACAAATGCACATGTACACATGCCTATACATACACCCATACAGTGTTAAGTATATCGTTTCCTGAGGGAGCCTGATAGACATTCCAAATTCTTATCTTTCTAAATGAGTAATATTTTTTAAAAAAAAATTTTTTTCAAATTGTGGACAGAGTACAGAAGAGATATTGAGTGGCACTGCTCCATCACCCTGGGCAAGCTGAATTATAATCGATGGGTTTTCAACAGGTGTTCACAGTACAAGAAGAGGATTTAGGCAGGTTTCAGTGTTGTTTTATACCACAGAGTAGAACAAATTTCTTTATTTTTGCCTGGAGGCAGTAGATGATTCTCAAAAATACAAATGCCTGCTGTTTTTATTATTATTTTTAAAATAAGTGGGGAACATGAAGAATATTAACAGAAACTCTCTAGCAAAATGTTGAAGTTTTTGTTTTCCTTTGGATTTTTTTTCTTTCTTCTTTTTTTTAATTAAAAAGGAAAATTACTTACTGATTGCTGAAATATCTTTGAGTTCTTGGGAGTAACCAAGCTGACTTCTGTTCCTTTAGCATCATCTCTTTCTTTCACACATCAATTCTAGTTTATCACCAAGCACATCTGAATCTATCTGCAAAGTATAACCCCGATCCATCTACTTCTTATCTCTCCACATCCTAGTTCAAGTCACCATTCTCTCTCACAGGAGTATTGTGATGGCTCCAAGTTTGGTTCCCTGTTTGTTTTTTTCTTACTTGCCAAATACCCACTGCCCACGCAATAGCCAGAGTGAGCTTTATAGAATGCAAATTAAGATCATGTCCCTTCCCTGCTTCAGTCCTGTTAATGACTTTTACATTACTGACAATACCCTCCATGTTCTATGTTAAGGTATAGAACAAAAAGAGTGGATTTTACCCAATTTCACTCCCACTGGCCTTACTATTCATTGATCAAGAGAAATCTGTTTCTGTCTTAAGAGCTGGGTCTTGGTCTTCTCTCTCTCTCTGGGACCTTCTGTCTCCTTCCCATTATTCACATCTCACTCAGACAGGCCCTCTATGGCTTTTCCAACTAAATTTCCTATTCTTGCCCTCTTTGAAACACACTTTATTCCACTAGTCTGTTTAATTGGCTTCAAAGGCTTTTTGGTTATCTGGAATGATGATAAGCACATCCTAATTTACAGTTTATAGTGTGTCTCCAACACTAGAATGGAAACATCATCAGAGCAAGAAACTCATCTAAATTGCTACCATCCCCAGCTCCTTGCATAGTGGCCTGAAGATTATTATAGGCTCAATTAATGACAGATGTTGTCTGATATTTCCAGTGGTTTTTAATTTTGGCATATCACTTTTGGGGAAAAAATACATGACAAGCCCAAAAGGTGATATTTATATTAATAATCCTCAGGGGAAAAGTGTAATCGAAGAAAATTTTTTTCTGTATATTTACTGTGCCAATGCCTAAACCAGTAAAAAAAGATTAAGCTATGTTAAACATCTAAAAATGAGGGAATGTCTTTCTTTTACAATTATTTTTTCACTGCTACAGATTATTGTATCATATATATAATCATATGCAATACTATGTGATAAAATAAAATGTGACAGCAAACATTATTATGAAACAACACAAAGGCTATTATATTAAAATTATTAGCACATAAAATCATATTTTCAGTAATATTATAACTATATAAAATATATTTTCACATTGATAGGATATAAGAGAAATATGAATTAATACAAATAACGTTATTGGTTGATAATACTATAAATGATCTCATTTTCTATTTCTAAAATTCTTTTTACTATAGTTGGTACACCTACTTTCTAAGATGTCTACTATATAAGAAAAAATATACTGACAAGAAGGGAAAACTTCGATGAGCTGGTGGTTTAGAAGATCAACTTACAACATGCCAGGTTTCCACAGAATATGGCTCTTGGTTTGGTCCCATATCCTTGCTTCCATGCTTTGGATCTTTGCCACACTATGACTCCACAGAAACTACCAGTTTTGAAACTGGCAATTGCTAGGCTTCTCCTTAACCTTGCTTACCTAAAGAGAAACCACATCCTAAAGGCATATATTTTTGTTATATTCTTCACTTAGGAAACTTGGTCAGTTTGCATGAACAACTTTGGGGTTTACATTTGAAGGACTTCATCTTGCTTAAAGACTTCTAATAGGTTCCTATAAATTATTTCAGTTTAACATCAGAGTTTCTATATTCCTTTAATTTCAGAAGGATTGACAGAAGTCATGTCCAGTCTTTAGAGTTAACAAATTCACTTACTCTGTGTGTTCTGAAACTTTTGTTTTCTCTATGTGTTTTTACTTTTAAGAAGAAGTTCAATATAATTCTAGCATTCAGAGGTATTTCACAAGGGTTCAGTCCATCGCTCAGATCTTAGGGGATCTTTGAAGAAGTAAATTAGTGCCCGCTGCAAACCCATCAGAAATACTGTTTTTATACATGTACTCAGATTTATAATTGAATATTTTAAAAATAAAGAATGTTTTATTAACCCAATACCTTTGATATTTTCTAACTGCCAATATGAAGGAAAGAAAATCAGGTTTTGTCAAATCTTCAAAAGAACGTAATGAGAAAATTTAATGCAATGAGAAATAATGTCTTCAATTACTATGTAGTCAGATTAATAGTGATTTAACATCATATTAATGATTTAATGTTTTAATTTAATTTAGTGATTTAATTTCAGTTAATCCAAACTTTTTTTCCCCTTAGGATAGGGATAACAACAATTCAATAATAATTGGAGATAATGATCAAATAAGCACTGAATTCAAATAAAATAAATATGTTGGTTACTTGTTGAATACCCATTTCCAATGTGAGTTGACAGACATTCACCAGAGGTGAGGTGGGCTGGGGGCTACCATGAACTCTGGGTTTTTACCTCTTACTCTTCCATAATTTGATTCAGTGATGTGGATGATTGCAGTGAAACTACTTTAAACTTGTGAATACATGGGTAATAAGATTATGACTATCATAGACGGCAAAATCACGAAAAACACTATATTTGCTGGTGGAAGTGAAGAGATAAATAAATTTAATTTCTTAAAAATAAACATAAAATGTGAGAGCTAGCATTCATTTAGTACTGCTATGTATGTGACACAGTACTGGGAGCTTTTACATTTAATTCACACTCCCACCCAATGGGGTGGTATTATTATCCATGTTTTACAGATTTGGAAGTTAAAGTAACAAAAGATCAAGCACCACTCTCAAATTCTCAAGTCTAGCCTCTGAATGCAGTTATGAATTCAGAATTTCCCTTTCCCATCTTATTTTTTGTGCAATAGCACCCTCCTGAGAGCATGCACTTTGTCCTAAGTGAACCGCCAGAATATTAAGATGGAGATAATGGTTATTACATAAGGGCACACATGAAAATGAATTAGGACCCCAAAGACTCATAAATAAAAAGTGAGTCAATAATGAGAACTGTATCATCAAAAATTAAAGTTATCTCAGATAACAACTACCTAGCACTAAAGTCCAATCAGGGCAACGGCCAGCACATTAGCATTGTGAGCAATTTGTGAGAATTCAAATAAACAAATGAAAAAGTGCTGCTTCAGGAAAGCAGAATTGCAAAAAATGTCCCTTGCAGCAGACCAATTGGAAAAAGATGCCTTTCCTCTGCCCTGAGATTCAAGACCCCAGGCTTAGGTACATGACCATTTAGTGCATTTCAGTCCTCTATATGTAATGCTAAATTGTTTTCACAATATTTGTACCAACTGAATTTGGAATTTGGTGTGAACAGACATCTAATTTAATTTTTTCTTTAGGTTGAGTTGTTTTTGCCAATACATTCTTAACTAGTTTGTCCTTTCCTCAAAGATCCAAAATGTGGAGAATCAGGTGATATAATTTATGATTCAAACTGACAGTTTTGAGAGTACTAAAATTACTAAATGAAGTGAGACATCAAGACAACTGGTGTAAACTGAGCCATCCCCCCCAAAAAAACTGGGATAAATGGTAACCCAATTTCTGGGTCATATACTATGTATACCACTACTTTAGTCTATCTGTCTATGCTTGCAGCAATTCCACATTGTCTGAATTGGTAAGGCTGTTGGATAAATCTTGATATCTTATTGGGCAAATTTTTGCTCCTCACTCTTCCTCTTTAAGAGTGTCCTGGCTAATTCAAGTGCTAATGTCAATTAATTACCTGGTTTCAAGTAATTTGTTTTTCATACTGTAAGTTTATTTTTTTCATATTTGCTCATTTTTATACTGTATTATTTTGCTAGGGCTGCCATAAGAAAATACCACAAACTGACTGGATTAAAAACAAAAAATTGATTTTCTCATAATTCTGAAGTCTGGAAGTCTAAGATTAAGGTATTGGCAAATATGATTCCTTCTTAAGCCTCTGTTCTTGGCTTGCTATCTTGCTGTGTCCTCACAAGGTAATTTCTGTGTGTGTGTGCACCTGAGGTCCCTCTGTGTGTCCAAGTTTCTTTTTCTAATAAGGACACATTTAGATTAAATCAGAACCCATGGCAAGAACCTCATTTAACTTAATAACCTCTTTACAAGCCATATCTCCATGTAGAGTCACATTATGAGGTGCTGAGGGTTGGGGTTTCAAAATATAAATTGTGAAGGGTACAATTTAGCTCATAACAATTTGGTATTCATTGTATGTACATTTAATATTATTTTTGAAATTTTCTTTAAGCTTCATCTGCTTACTCTGGCTTCATGTGGCTTGTTTCTTTGCATGTTTTCTGATTTTTCTTTGTGAGTTCCTATTTCTTAGAAATTTACAGGGATTTTTAAATATCTGGGTTTAAACCACGGGCTACAAGGAGAATCTGTGATTTTTCTGCTAAGTATCTTTGGGGACTAATACACAGGATCACCTTAAAGAAGACATTTTGCTTGGAATTTTTAGCCTTAAAAGTGTTATGATTATAGGTTCCAAAGCTCCATGATAACAGGCTTATTGGTAGTGATTCTCAGTGGATATGACTTTCAGAGCATGTTTTTTTCCACAGTACCCACTGCAGTAAGAAGTTTCTGTAGTTCTCGGTCTCTTATTTTCATTGTTAACTCATGAAAAACAAAAACTATTCTGCCAGAAATTGGTGTATAACATGAGAAAGCCTGGTCTGTGTTCTATGGACAGTTTATCTGTCATTGTTCTTTATGACCTCTAATATTTCTTTCTTTTGCTTCCCATGAGGTCAAACATGAATTTGTAAAGTTTTTCTTTGCTGTTGTTTTCTTTTGCTGTCATTTAATCTATATCTTTGGTTTTCTATATCCGAAGTGTTTTTGCTGGATAGCTAGGTATGCTATATTACTAAAATGAGAAGTCAAAGTTTACTTTTCATTGTTTCATCCTTCCCTAATTGTTTCATAAACAGTTGCTGTAACTATATTTCCTTTCTTTTACTTCCCATCTCTCCCATCCTGATGGATAATAGAATATGCAAGCTATTTTATAAGTGAAAGCATTAAAGAATTATGAAATCACAGCCCATTTGCCTTATTTTTCCTCATATAGTAAAGCCATTTGTCATCTAAGCAATTTTTTTCATGAGATTTTGAACAATAATGTCTCTTTGTTGAGCATCCACTGAAGGTGAGACATCCTAGTCACTGTCATCTGTATTTCACCTAATCCTGAAGGAACTGCAGGGTCAATGTTACTATATCAATTTAAAGATATGGAGTTGAGGCTTTCTGGGATTTAGTAACTTGCCAGGGATCACAGTTAGTAGATATCTCACATCCTCTTTTAAAATCTGTCATCTTTAATAATTGCCGAAATAATAACAAATACTTAAAAATTTGTGTTTATATTTATAAAGCTCTCCTGAATTTTGTTTTCTAGCACTGAAGGAGCAGTGGTGATGGTGATGTATGCTTATAATTATATAAATAAATAATACTTATACTTATGAAGCACTATTTCTAGTAAAATCTCAAACTGTATTAAAGTTTATGAATCCAATTTATTGGTAACACAATAACTACAAGTGAAAGATAATTTAAACATATTTCAATTCAGCTGGTTAAAGTCATTTACGTAAGAAATTCACTTATCTCTTACCTCGACCCTTTTTATTGTTAAATGGAGCAGTTCTCATTTTAATAAAACTCATTTTAATAAATCAGTTGAGATATTACAATTACTATTCTAGTTCAAGGTTAAAAATGCATGCAAAAAAGGGATGGCAAATTACTCTTTATCCACATAGCCCCAACAAATCTGAAGGAAGAATGTTCAGTGACTTAAGCCACCATAACCCACAACCACTGAAGCCAGTTCTCAACCGTGTATATTCATAACAGAACTGTGAGCCAGAAAACAGCCAGGGGTCCATGGTATCTGTTGGCTTTTCTCTACTTACTCATTTGTGTCAAATAATTGACACACTTTAACTTATTTAAAAAAATTCAGTTAAAGAGATTCATTTTAAGTTGTGTTTACACAGGTTCAAATTGGAACACAGTTTTTTTTTTCTTTTTTATTAATGATGCATGCCATTAAAATGCCTTTTTTCATTTTATTTTTTTACATGTTAAGATATATTTTCTAGCTAAGCATCTAGGTGTATCTTTGAGTATCAAGGACTAAATATGACCAACATTATTTAAAATGAATAATTTCTTCATTGATTGAACTTTCTGATGATAGCAGAGAACATTTATATACTGATATGTCATTTATGGCATAAATTAAAATAAGCCAATATTCACTTGAATGCCTACAGAGATTATAGTGGTATTGGAGAAAGTAAAAGCATCTGAAACAATAAAAACAAACACACAAAAACTGACAAACTGGAATTGATTCAATGTGCATTCAAGTTCCACCTACTTCAGCCTAAAGCCAGTAGCCAATAACCATTAAAAATCTATATTGACCATTTTTGTTGCAGTTTCCATCTGAAGTAGCTAAGCACCACGGAATTTATGTTACTTTTAATTCATCCAGAAAGTCCACTGAAACAAAAAAATCACTGCACAAAATGTTCTCCATCCCATGTGTGTATATACCATAGATAATATTTTTTCTTTTCCTATGGAAGCCAGCTCACATATTTTAAGCAAAGCTCTAATTTTTAAGGAGATTAAAATAGTTACTCTGCTTTGTTCAGTGGGCTATACTGTCTTCTTTGACAATGGCAAGAAATGTGTTATTATTTACAATAGAATTTATAAAATGCAGTTCTTCTTTTATCATTTTTATAATACTTGTATTTAAATTAGTTATTTTTGGTGTTTGTCTCATTTACAGTAGAAATGGAAGGTATAAGGCTGCACGTGCTCTATCCATTATCATATGCCCAGGAACAAACATGGTGTGTTTTAAATGGCAGGTAACAAACACATAATTCTTTTAAAAAAAATAAATTAGGGCAAGAATTTAGATGAATCAGTACAAAACTAATCTAAAACACTAGCAAGCAATTCAAATGCAGACCCTAATAATCATGAAAATGTGTCAGTCTATGAGGGTGCATGTATTAAAAATTTCCCATAACAGCTACCATTGAAATACGTCACATATAACAGTCATGGACAAAATGATGAATGTAGAGTTAACAGCCAGCAGAAAATGTCTAAAAGGGATTTAACATCCACTTCTAGGGAATCCCTTTCATCCAAAGTAGAACATTTTATATCAGAGATTCACAAAGGTTTCCTCTTTGGCACCAGTCAGTGTGGTTCTATAATATCAAAGACTTCCAAGGCTAGCTAGGAAAATGAAATTAGTGTAATTAGCCAGGGAATGCTGCCTGGTTGTGCAAAGTAAACTGCATTAAACAAGGAAAGGAACAGTCCCTTGATGAGCTTTCACAAATAAAAGGCACATCAGCTTGCTCAGAAATGACTTTCCATTAAATGAAAATGAAAATGTCTTATATCTGAATACATTTATAATTGCATATTACATTTAGAATAAATATTTTATTTTTAAAAACCTGGAAATATTTAAAATTAAATATAGGCATACAGTTTATCTGCTACTACTGATAAAAGACAGATGTTAGAAAAGATATATACTATTGTATAGTACTCTATAGTTTCAGTCTACTGTAACCCCCTAAGGTCCTTGGTAACATCTAGATGCTAGGATTCCTGTGTATTATATCACTTGGCATAAGGTGATTCCATTAGTAGCAAACTATATTTCTACAAGATAGTTGTATATTTTAGAAAGGCAGTCTTTCTTAACAGAGCATCAGAGAATTATGCTTACTTTACCTCATAATATATTTAATTAAATTAAAGAATAGACTGATTTTGTTTTGAATCAACTAGGAAAAACAAAACACATGTGAAAAAAATAAAAAAAATTCAGACTTAGTAAAATTGCTGTAGCCACAATATGGTTTCTGGCCCCTCAAAACTATCTTGATGAGCTAATTTACTTAAAGCTTAAAGTCTTTATGAATACAATGAGCTTTTAATTGGTTAGAAAAAAAAGAGTGCTGGTAATTTAAATTTAAATGCCTCACATGCACATATAAGCTTTCAAATATATTCATCCTTTTTGCATATTATTATATGAAGTCAAAGGATCAAGTTGCATAATAACCTTTTCAGAGGCTTTACATGATAAGAGCTGTGACCCTATGGTCTGGCAGCAAATGAAATATGAAGTCCAGAGTTTCAAATAGTGTTATTTATAAAGAATCAATATTGTTAACTTTTACAGAATGGATGAAATCTGCAGATATTCTTCTTAGGAAATTACAGTAAAATAAACCTGATTAATATTGGATATTTAAGTAAGATTGTACAAGAAATCTTTGTGTTTGTTTCTGCTTCCTGTAACTTTAAAAGAAGAGATTTCATTTAATTTCCCTTATTCATCATTCTTGTTGGTAATAATGTCTAGAAAGTATCTTGTTAATCTCTCTAATGTCAATTTCACAGACAGTGCTAACCAAATATTATCGTATTTCTCCAGGTAAATTCTATTTATGAGAGACTTAACATCCCCTAGATATTTAATTTTCAGTAATTCTTCCCAGGTAATATGGAAGGTTCCTGTACTAGTAAAATGATGAGCATATTCTATAGCAGTTTATTTATGCTAGAGGCACAAAAGTTCTTGAACACTGGCTAGATATGCAAACTTTTTTTTCCAGATACTTGTTATTTACCACTTTTTAGTTGACACTTAGAAAATACTCCTCAGTGCTCTGGAAATTTTTATTTATTTATTTATTTATTTATTTATTTATAAATGTTAAAAACCTCAAGTTCTCTCAGCTCACTTTATCTCATTAAAGTTCTTTCTTACAAAATGACCATCCTATCTTGGGGCACTACGTTTTCTAGCAATACTTCTTGCTAAAGTGGGCAATGTTTAAATAGTCATTTTAAACACACAGTAGCCAGATTGTAGTTTCCACGGCAGTAGCAGCACTTTTAATACAAGCCACATAAAAACTAAAGGCACTATAAATCTTTCTTTTAAGTTGCCTGACTCTCAAGGTATAAGATTAGACTCATTAAGGCTGGGATTCAAAAGATGAGATGCATAAAGGAAACTAGTTCAAGAAAAGAATTAACAGAGATAAGCATTATTCATTTATTCATTCAATCAGTCTGTCATTCAGTTATGATTATTCTAAGAGTATGTGGTACAGTCTTTTTCCTTCTTGGACTTTATATTTTAGGAAGGCAGAGGATAAAAAAATAAAAAAAAACATATAAATAAGAGAATGTCAGGTAGTGGTAAGTAGTATGCTTATGTGAAGATCGAATGAATTAGAGTGACTATTTTGGACCAGGTGGGTGAGTGAAGAAGTCATTATTTGAGCAGAGACATGTCTGAGGTAAAGGGTGAGGCTTGCATTTTTCTAGAGAAAGAGATTTTTGGGGAGAACTGAAAACATACTCAGCACAGTTGTGGAACAGAAAAGAGGCCAAGTGGTTAAAATATAGTGAGAAAAAGGGAAAACAAAAACAAGGCACAGAGTTTTAGTGGAGCCAAAACTGGATCATATAGAGAACAGTGGTTCATTGAAAGGAGCCAGAATAATTGAAGACATTTAGAAACAAAACTTTTATATTAAAACAGTCATGCTGACTACAATGTATGAATGAACAGACTACGGGAAGAAACAAAATGGCAGAAATGAGACAATTTGGGAGATGATTGAATAATCAAACCAAGAGATGATTGGCAGCTTGGATGGGGTAGTGGCAATGAAAGTAATAAAAAATATATCTGGAAAAATATATTTCAATGCTGTGTCATTTTATAAAATTAAAAATACTGGGAACAGAATAGTTATGAGGGCAAATATCAAATGTTAGCCTAAAGCCATATTGAGATTAAGATGCCCTCTAGATCCAAATATGAGTGTCAAGCAGGTAGATGGATGAATATAGAAGTCCAAGCAGGAATTCAAAATTTAGAAATCTTTGATGTTTGGGGCTCCTGGGTGGCTCAGTTGGTTAAGTGTCCGACTTCAGCTCAGGTCATGATCTCTCATGATGTCTCAGTTCACCAGTTCGAGCCCCAAATCTGGCTCCGCACTGATAGCTCAGACCCTGGAACCTGCTTTGGATTCTGTGTCTCCCTCTCTCTCTGCTCCTCCACTGCCCACGCTCTGTCTCTCCCTCTCTCTCTCTCAGAAGTAAATAAACATTAAAAAAAAAAATTAAAGAGACAAAAGGATGGCCAAGTTCTATGCCTCGAAGCACTACAATATTTATACTGTAAAAAGAAGGAAGATTCCTGCAGAGAAGACTAATATAGAGTGGTCACTGAAATAAGAAGAAAGTTACAAGAATGTGGTGACCTAAAATCCAAATTAAAAAAAAAAAAGTATTTAAAGAAAGATAGCTGATCAACTGCTGCAGAAACATTAAACAAGATGACTGAGAATAGGTCACTCAGTCACTGGGCTTGGCAACATGTAGGCACCACAAATATTAATAAAGGAGACTTTTTGGAGTTTATTGGGAAGAAAATCAGACCAGTGCAGACATCTGAAAAATGAAAGGATGAAACATTTGTAGACTATTCAAGGTATAACTGAAAAACAATTCCAAATAGTATGGTCTCATTAAAAATGCTGGCCTTAGTACTGGACAAAGTAGTTTGTATTTTTTAAGTTTTCATCATTCAACTAGAAAATTAGTCATGAAAGAAAATAGATTATAATGTCTTTTGAGCAAGAAAACTAAACTTATATAAAATTTAATTGATTTGAGAAATGTCAAATTCAATTTATCAGTCACACAAAAGGAAAACACAAAGATGAAGGTTTAATTTAAGAATGTTTTGAAAACTCTATTATACATCTCGAATGACTGGATCCTTTTAAGGATGAATCACATGAAAAGTTACATTCCTGTTTCAGTAATGTCTTACTGTCTCCAAAAGTTCAGTCTGTAAGCATTCAATAGAAAGTTTCTTAGGGCTAGAATATAAAGACTAACTTTTATTAAACAGTAACTTTTAAAATTACCTAGGTTTATAACTGGCTTCTTTCACGGCCTAATCCAAGAGAAGTTCTAAAATATCTTCCTCAAAATTCATCTTCTCCCTGAGGTGTCTTTCCTTCCATAGTTTTCATGAGAAACATTTTTTTCCAGTTTTATTGAGGTATGATTGATAGAATTGTAATATGTTTAAAGTGTATAACATAATGACTTGAGATACACACATACACACACACACACACACACACACACACACACATTGTTAAAAGATTCCCACAGTTGAATTAATGAAGAAATCCATCACTTCACATATTTATTTTTCTAGTGAGAATACTTAAGTTCTACTCTCTTGGAAAATTTCAGTTACACAATACAGTATTAGCAACTACAGTCACCATGTTGTACATTAGATCCTCAAATCTTATTCATTTTCTAAGAGTTTGTTGTTTTTAACCAGCCTCTCCCTCTTTACCCCACCTTCCCAGCCCCTGGTAACCATTCTACTCTGTCTCTATGAATTTGATTTTTTTAATTCCACATATAAGTGATACCATGCTGCAATTCTATAACTGTCTTTCTCTTTCTGACTTATTTCACTTACCCTAATGCTCTCCAGGCTCATCCATGTTATTGCAAATGGTAGATTGTCTTCTTTTTTAAGGATAAATAATATATGAAATACATATGAAATATATATATAAGTCTCTTCACCTTCAAAATATATGTATTGGGGCCCGTGAGTAACTCAGTGGGTTAAGCACTCAACTCTTGATTTTGGCTCAGGTAACAACCTCATGGTTCAAGCCCTGCGTCAGGCTCTATGCTGTCAACACAGAGCCTCCTTGGGATTCTCTCTCCACTCCTCCCCTTCTAGCATGCACTCTCTTGCTCTCAAAAGAAATAAATTTAAAAATAAATAAAAATATGTGTACTTTTTCAGTGTATTTTTCCTTACTCAGTTTCATTTTTTCATGACAGGTAAAGTAATTGTTTATTAAGACTACAATAAGGGAGAGGTACAGGAGAATCTATGTAATGTAATTATATTAAGCTCAATATTCTAATGTCCTTTTCTAACTGGGGTGTGTATAATATTATATAATGAACATGAAGTATATTCTAGTGAATATAGAATATATCATATGTCCTTTATCCACTGATGAACACTTCAGTTTTTCCCTAACATGGCTGTCGTGAATAATGTTGCAATGAACATGAGTACTGATAACTCTTCAAGATTGTGATTTCATTTCCTTTGGATATATCCAGAAATCGAATGCTGTATTATATATAGTAGTTTGTTTTTAATATCTTGAGGAACTTGACTTTTTTAAATTTTATTTGTTTTGAGAAAAAGAGAGAGATTGTGAGAGAGCGAGAGAGAGCGAGAGAGAGAATGAGAACACCAGTGGGGGAGGGCCAGAGAAACAGGGGGACAGAGAATGTGAAGCGGGCTCTGTGCCAACAGCAGAGAACTGATGAGGGGCTCAAACTCACAAACTGTGAGATCATGACCTAAGCCCAAGTCAGACACTTAACTGCCTGAGCCACACAGGTGTCCCTTCACGACTGTTTTTGATAGTGGCTATACCAGTTTACATTCCTATCAATGGTGTTCAAGGATTCCCTTTACACACACCCTCACCAGCATTTATCTCTTGTCATTTTGATGGCAGACATCCTACCATGTGTGAGGTGGTATCTCACTGTGGTTTTGGTCTGCATTTCCCTGATGATTAGTGATGTTGAACACTTTTTCATGTACCTATTTGCCACTTGTATGTCTTCTTTAGAACAAAGTGTATTAGGTCCTTTTCTCCATTTTTTAAATTAGGGTATTTGTTTGGTTTTTATTCTTCTATTGAGTTGTAGGAGTTCCTTGTATATTCTGAATATTAACCCCTTATTGAATATGAGATTTAAAGATATTTTCTCACATTCCATAGGTTGACTTTTCATTCTATTGATATGCAGAAGGTTTTAATTTTACAGTTTTAAGGTCTTATATTCAAGTCTCTAATCCATTTTGAAGTTGATTTTTGTGTAATGTAACACAGGGGTCCGGTATCATTCTTTTGCATGTGGTTATCCCATTTACTGAAGAGATTATTCTTTCTCTGTCGTATATTCTTGGTGCCTTTGTCAATAATTAACAATGGAGGCACCTGGGTGGCTCAGTCGATTAAGTGTCCAACTTCAGCTCAGGTCATGATCTCACAGTTCGTGGGTTCAAGCCCCGCATTGGGCTCTGTGCTGACAGCTCAGAGGCTACAGCCTGCTTCGGATTTTGTGTCTCCCTCTCTCTTTGCCCCTCCCCAGCTCGTGCTCTGTCTCTCTCTCTCTCAAAAATAAATAAACATTAAAAAAACTAACAAGGTATGTGTGAGCTTATTTCTGGACTCTGTTCTATAAGTCTGTTTTTATGTCAATACCATACCGTTTTGATTGCTATAGCTGTGAAACATAGTTTGAAATTGGGAAATGTTATGCTTTGTTCTTCTTTCTCAAGATTGCTTTGATATTTGTGGTCTTTTGTGGTTCCTTATGAATTTTATTTTTTTAATGTTTATTTTTAAGAGAGAGAGAGTGCAAGCAGCAGAGGGGCAAAGAGAGAGGGAGACACAGAATGGGAAGCAGGCTCCAGGCTCTGAGCTGTCAGCACAGAGCTCAATCCCGGGCTCAAACTCACAGACTGTGAGATCATGACCTGAGCCAAACCTGGATGTTTACCTGACTGAGCCACCCAGGCACCCCATGTGATTCCCTATGAATTTTAAGATTTTTTCTTCTACATCTGTGAAAAAAATGCCATTAGAATTTTGGTATGGATTTCATTGAAGCTGTAGATTGTTTTGGGTAGTATGGGCATTTTAACAACATTAAATTTTCCAGGAAGTGAAATTAAGAAAACTGTCCCATTTACACCTGCAGTCTTATAGCCACTGCAGTACATTGAGCTTCACGGAGATGGTGCCCCAGCAAGTGAGAGTCAGATGGGCACTAGGTGACTCTGTGCCTTGCTGAGGGAATTAAAGAAAAGAAAGGAAGGAAAAGTTGGTTGTATGTTTCTGGGAATTTATTAATTTCTTCTGGATCATCTAATTTGTTTGCATATAATTGTTCATAATAGTCACTTATGATCCTTATTACTTCTTTGTTATCTGTTGTAAATGTCTCTTCTTTCATTTCTGATTTTATTTGAGTCCTCTTTTTTCTTAGTCTAGCTAAAGGTTTGTGAATTTTGTTTTTCTTTTCAAAAAAACAGCTCTTAGTTTAATTGATCTTTTCTATTGTCTTTATAGTCTCTATTTCACGTATTTCTGCTCTGATCTTTATTATTTCCTTCCTTCTACTAACTTTGGGCTTAGTCTGTTCTTTTCTGGTTACTTTAGGTATAATGTTAAGTTGTTTATGTGAATTTCTTCTTTTTTCTTAATATAGGTGTTTATCACTATAAACTTACTGCATCTCATAAGTTTTGTTATGTTGTGTTTCCATTTTCACTTATCTCAAGATATTTTTTTATTTGCATTTGACCCACTGGCTGTTCAGTTCAATATTGTTTAATTTGTAAGTATTTATGAATTTTCCAGTTTTCTTATTGTAATTGATTTCTAGTTCCATACCATTGTGGTCATAAAAGATGTTTGATAAGATTTCAATTAAGTTTATTAAAACTTTAGTGGCCTAACATGTGCTCTATCCTGGAGAATGTTCCATGTGCATGTGAGGAGAATTTCTACTCTGCTGCTCTTGAGTGGAATTTCTGTGTATGCCTGTTAGGTCTATCAGATCTAATGACTAGTTCAAGTTCAACATTTCCATACTGATTTTCTGTCTAGATAATCTATCTGTTGTTGAAAATGAGATATTAAAGTCCTTACTATTATTGTATTGCTGGCTATTCCTCCTTTCAGATCGGTTATTATTTGCTTTATACATTTAGGTGATTTGATATTAGGTGCAAGAGGAACTTGATTTGCCTTCAACGTTTAGCCTCACATTTTATAACTGACTCCTATTCCTGTGTGTGTGTGCGCACACGTGTGTGTGTGTGTGTGTGTGTGTGTGTGTGTATCTCACATTTTCTTTGTCCATTTATCTACTAACAGACCCTTATATTGTTTCCATTCCTTGGCTGTTGCCAAAAAATGCAATGAACATGAATATGCATATTATCTTTTTGGAATTAGTGTTTTCATTTTCTTTAGATAAATACCCAATAGTAGAATTAATGGATCATATGGTAGTACTGTCTTTAATTTTTTGAGGATCCTCTGTGCTGTTTTCCACAGTGGCTGTACCAATATATATTCCCACCAACAGTTCACAAGGGTTCCTTTTTCTCCATATTCTCACCTACACTTGTTATGTCTTATCTTTTGATAACAGCCATTCTAATAAGTGTGAAGTGATACCTTATTGTAGTTTTGATTTGCATTTCCCTGATTAGTAATGTTAAGAACTTTTTCATGTACCTATAATACACTCCTTTTAAGTTTGAGCCCAGGGAGGTGAAATCTAGACAAACATGCCTCATGGTTGCTTCCATAACCTGTGTCACCTTTCCTTCCCACAGCACACTGGGACTGAAGGGCAGGCTTTACATAATTTCTTCCATCTGAAAGAAATTTCCATACATTGTATTAACTCACCACTTCTTAGTAGGCTTTCATTTTGTTCTCTCTACAGGAATAATGTTAGTAGGATACAAGGAGAAACACAGGCTCATCCATAAAAAGAAACAAAAAGTAGTGAACTTATAACAAACTTATGATTACAGAACGAATTGGAGTATGTGAGCATGACTATCTCCTATCTTGAATGCAGGGCTTCAAATGGAATTTCTTTATTTTTAAAATTATTATTTTATCTCATTTATTTATTTACAACTGCTACTTCTGATGTGTGAACCTAGTTGTTGTGTTGTTTTGTTTTGTTTTGTTTTTGTCACCAATGCCTGGGATATTTTTCTGAAAAAATTGAGTCAAACTAGAAGACTTTTAGGTTCCTTTTTTTACCTATTAGTCTAAGGCTATAATATGTATAATGTAAAGTCCTTTACTTTATTCTCATTTTCTTCCAAGGTTTTCATCTATGGCCCCATCCACTCTAAAGTATTTAATTTGAAATTGATTATGGTAAACTGTGATGGGGTCATAGAGCTCAAATTTTACACTAAGAACTGACTAAGATAATTATTGAGTTTGATATACATAAAGTAAAAAGTATTGACATTTTTTCCTATTTCATAAATTAGCCTACTTATAGAGTAGAAGCAACAGAGTTTTGAAATGGAATACTGACAAATTAATGTTTGTATTTTGTTATTAACTATGCATTCTATGTATTACTAAAAAAATCTGAGTAGAAATGATGAACTATGTATCATCCAGAAAAGGGAAATCTGTTATTGTTTTTCTTATAAATTCGACATAATTACATTTTTACTGATCATTCAGCTAAAAGGTTAAATGTCAACTGTCCAAAAGTGAAAAATAGCTAATTCATTCTGCACTTGAAGTTTTGGATTACTCTGAGGTATGAGAAAAAAGCCTATTAATTATTAGAATTACTACTAAAGGTGAGAGGTTTGGATCCTTTCCAGTTTTATGATTTTATGAGACCATAAAATCATTTGATTGATTATAGTTTCTTTAAAAATTCCTAATACTCAGAGTTATCCACATTAATAGAGCATCTTCTGATTAGGGGGGCATTATTTTTCATATCATTATTACTATTAATAATACTAAACTACTACTTTTAGTACTTTGTTAGGCATGTATTAAGTTTTTTTTTATGGTTTATATATTTATTTTGAAAGAGAGAGAGAGCACACGAGTAGGGGAGGGGCAAAGAGAGAGGGAGACAGAGAATCCCAAGTAGTCTTCATGCCGTCAGCACAGAACCTAACCAGGGCTTGATCTCACAAACCATGAGAGCCCAAACCTGAGCCCAAACCAAGAGTCAGATGCCTAACTGACTGAGCCACCCAGGTGCCCCAATGTAATATGTTTTTTTTATATAGAGTTCTAATAACTGCCCCACATTTTAAAATTGTTATCCAAATTTTATACATGAGAGGTGGAATCTCAGAGAAATTAATTAATGTATATTAAATTCTCCAGTTATTAGAAAACAGTAAGTTAGGACTTCAACCACCATATATGCCTGAGTCCAAAGCCCATGTTCTTCTAAGCTACATCTTGCCACATTAATAGAATAATCCATGAGAACATTTTTCAAAAAGACACAATAATATTTTAGAATTTCTATATTAGGCCAGTAAGTGTAATAGGACTTTCTCTTATGGATAAACTTTTCTCTTGAAAAGTTTGGGCAAACTGCACGATGCAGGGACATCACACCCAAGAGACTCAAGCTAGGGGAGAAGTCACAGGATCAGTAGACATCAATGGGCATCTACTCTTGTTGAGGAAATCTTTGAGCCCTATATTTCTCCTATGCCCACATGAATGAACTTTTTTCATGTGCCATTCTTGTGCTGACCATTTTGTTTTTTAGCTCGTACTTCACCTGATTGCACGTCATTGTGTTGAGAAAATAGTATAAAAATAATTAGCCAATTGCCACTTACTTCACCTGTTACCTAATTTTACTTCATGGCCCTGTCCCTTAACCTTTATCCTCAATTATCAGCTAGTCTCTTTCTGGTTTTTAAGTATCATAAACCAAACCCCAAGTGTGCCCAAGAGAGACACATCATGAACAAAGAAAGCTGCTTTATCAAGTGGGCCCTTGAGAACAGCAAAAAGGGACAATTTAACAAAAGCTGTTTTGTTAAATTGGAAAAACTCTGATATTGGAATGGAACAGATGTTTCCCCTACTGCCTGGGGGAAGGATGAAATATGTAGTAACCGATGGACCTGCTCCCTCTCAACATCTTGACAGCATGTAAGTTACCAAACCAAGAAAGAAGTCCAGGTAAAGACGAGGGTAAAGACTGTTTCTGAGGTAAGGCAAATGAGCACAGTGAAGTCACCACCCCCACAAGAGAACAAGCTTTTGAAATAAAAATTAAATTAAGTTTGACTTAAAATCAGAAAGATACATTTCACCATGTGTGAGTGATTGGCCATACGATGTCACGGCTGTATTTATTTATATTTCTCTTTCTCCACAGATGAGATCCACTAGAAAACAGACACGCAGACAATCCTAGCGTAATATGGGGCCTAGATCAGAGTAAAGGTCCACTAACTACTGGTCCATTAAATACGAATTCTCAAACTCCTGTTTTATCCCTGAATTTACTATAGAATCATAGTTAACCCTGCCTTTAAACAAGAAATAATTTTCCAAAAAAGTCTCATTCAGAGTAATAAAGGTGTAACGATGAGCAGGCTAATTTTCTTGGACCCAATATATTAAGCACACAATTTGTTTTGAATTTCATTCAATCTATAAATATCAAATTAATTTACCTAATTTCAAAATCACATGCATCTTTCACTTAATAGAAGCGTTTTAAAACTTATTTAGTAGATTACTTTTTTTACAATGAAAATTTTAAAATAATTCTCGGTTATATAAAAGTGATAAAACTATTTCAGAAACTCCCCCCAGAGAATATAATTTGGTTGAAAATACATTATTTACAGAAGGCTTAGAATAAATCTTTAAGAGTACAGGGTTCAGGGAGCATAGTTTGAAAGTTGTTGTTTTCATGTAAGAATTTTATCTTATAACCGTATTGATAGAAAATGCCTTAGGAAAATAACATTTTTCTGTTATGGCTTCAGTTCTTCCTTTGGCCCACTTTTTCCTATCATAACAGGAGTTGGGAGAATATTTTACCAATATCTTGGTTTGAAGATCAGAAAATGGTTCTGGTCTGTTTAGTGTAAATTATCAATACCAAGGGTAAAGCATAAGTCTATGTGTTTGCTTTTCCTTAACTGTATCTGTTCTGATATTAATAAACCAGATATAATAATAGTAATAAACATATTCACATATTTTTCATTATAAAAACTACCATATTTTCCAATAATGGGTCTCCTATTAGATGGGTATTAGAAGTTCCTCTCAAGACTTATTTTTTGTCGAGGATATCAATGAACATATAAACATGCTACTGTCCACTTTTTTATAACTAGGGAGAAAATAATATAGGAACTCTATATGAGAACCAATAAGAGAAAATGCCTACTTTCTGCAACTATTGTGTAGCTCTGTCTAAATTAAATACTCAACCTTCTCCCATTAAATGTCTTCAAAGCTACTTGCTATCCCGCTTCCTCAGGTTAAGTGTGATGAGAAACAGACCCAGGGGTTGTGAACTTTTCTGGGATGAAAGATGCCTTGTGACTGAAGTATCTGTGATTAATGTACATTCATTTTACATTTGATAGCATTCGGTGTTGATTCAAGTTTTTGAGGTAATTAAAATCCTGACTTGCTGAGTTATTGCTATGTGTAGTTTGAACTGCTATGATCTCTGGAATATTTTGTGCCCACATGATTTAAGGAGTTGGCTTGAAGTACATGACTTTAGCTCTTTTGCTGTCTCTTATTCCAAAGTTCAGCTAATAAAGAACACCCAGCTTGAGCTTCAGCATTAGCCTTTTTTACTCAGCAACTCTTTAGAGTTCCATTAAGTAGAATAAATGAAGACTGACAGCTGCCCAGATAGGAGGCAGCTCTAAGAGTTATCACATGGGTGCAAAGACTTACTTGAGCCTTTATTGTCTGTATATATCAGAGCTCATCCCTATGTGCATGTAAGTTCCCTCACATCTGTGAAACTCCCCTGTCCTCATCCCCATTACTGGCTTCATTTCAGAATTCATGGGTCCTATATCTGTGTTGCTTTAACACATTTTAAAAATGAAAATGTACACCTATTCATAGGTATTTCATTCTGCATTATGTTATGGTTAGTTTATATGTCTTTCTTGCTACTACTGTTTAAATCCTATGAAGAAGTTAGGAACTATCACTTATCATTCAGTTAATAGTTTCTTACATGCCCAGCCCCAGAAAACAGAGAGTGGTATCTATTTGGCCCACAGTGAAAGTTATTAAATATTGGATAACCTGTAATCATAAGCAGTTCATAAAACCTGAAGGAGACAAGGTCAAGCATTTAGTTTTTTTCCCACATATTATTGACTTTAAGTGCAAAAGGAGGTAAGGCAATTATACCAATTCTTCTAAAACATCATTTAAAAAAATTACTAATACCAGAAGTATTGATTTTGTCTATATACAGTCTGTTAAAATATCATAATTTTAAAAATCTTATTACTCCAGTATATATCTAGAATTATAACTCTTTGGAATCTCTTTATTCAAAAATTCAGGTTAATATTACTATATTTCTTACAGCTTAATTGATATATTATTGGCATACAATAAACTGAACATATTTATTTTATTTTTTAATGTTTATTTATTTATTTTGAGAGAGAGAGAGCATGAGCACAAGGACAGGAGGGGCAGAGGGAAAAGAAAAAGAGAGAATCCTAAGCAGGCTCCACATTCAGCACGGAGCCCAACAAGGGGCTCAAGCCCTTTCCTGTGAGATTATGATCTGAAGGAGATATCAAGAGTCTGACACCTAACTGAGCCACCCAGGTGCCCCAAACTGCACATATTTAAAGCATATTTAAAATGGTAAGTTTTGACCTATGTACGTACCCTTGCAAACTTCACCACAATCAAGTTAATGAACATGGCCATAATAAGCAAAGTCCCTTATATTCTTATGTAATATCACCTTCTCACATTCCTTATAACCCCTCAAACCAGGCAAATGATGACCTGTGTTTCATTACTCTAAATTAATTTGTGTTTTGAAGAACTGTCATATTCCTGAAAACCAATGTTTCACAGTTTTGTCTTTTTTTAAACTGTTTCAGGCAGGGAGCCAAAGCAGTACACTGTTAGTCCATCTTCGTTGGATGTGTAAGTATAATTTAGTTTTTAAGATCAGAAATCTATTTTTGAGGAATAATTCAATAATAAATACATGTTAAAGTTTTATTCTTCATCAATTTGTTGCAATACTAGATATTTAGTCCAGTGTAATACTAGATGTTAATTCCAAAGAATACAATATAAATTTTGTAAATCCTTACTTTCCATCTAGCACTATGTAGAGTGTCATGGAAACAAACAATAAACAACTGCCAAACATGATTACTACCCCCAATCAACTTGCAGTGTCTGTATGGGTACATAAAAAATTATTAGTTACCATAAAGTCTTCACAAATGGGTCATCAATTTATAAATCCTAATCTATGTATGGGTCAATAGTACCATTATATTTCTGTTTCCAAACTATATATCTATGAAAGGTTAATGCTAGAAATTATAAATAGTAAAAGCCATGATGGCATAATTGTAAAGTCTATTTTTTTTATTTAAATTTAAGTTAGTTAATGTACAGTGTAGTCTCAGCTTCAGGAGTAGAACCCAGTGATTCGTCTCTTACATAGGGCACCCAGTGCTCATCCTGAAAAGTGCTCTCCTTAATCCCTATCACCTATTTAGCCCATCCCCCTACCTACATCCCCTCCAGCAACCCTCAGTTTGTTCTCTGTATTTAAGAGTCTCTTATGGTTTGCCTCTGTGTTTTTATCTTATTTTTCCTTTTCTTCCCCTATGTTCATCTGCTGTGTTTCTTAAATTCCACATATGAAATTATATAATATTTGTCTTTGACTGGCTTATTTCACTTAGCATAACACCGTCTAGTTCCATCCACATTGTTGCAATTATAAAATCTACTGTTAACTTCCAAATGGAGACTAATAGCTTATGAATAGAACAGTATATCAATCCAATCAATCAATCAATCCATAAAATGACTTTGTAAAACTGATATTTGGATTTTAATTAAACCTAAATTTTTCCCCTAAAATTTGATATACTTATTCTGGTATCCAACACCAGATGCACTCCCTTTCTACTTTGTTGTAAACTTGAAGAAATTGCTCACTTATGAACCTCAACATTCTTTAGAACTTACTGTTATCAGAATGTTGTGAAAAAATATATATATATAGTCTTCCTCCATGCCATGGTCTTTATAGTTTACATCCTCTCTGGGGTTCCCTATCTCCTAAGTCTCAATGACTCTCAAACCTCTTCTCTTCCTCCTTTGATCTGATCTGCCTGTTCAAACCCTTCCTTTCTCATCATGCCCAGGGAAGAGTCACTATCCACAATCACTAATTCTCTTGCACAGAATATCAAAATGTAGTGATGTCAGTAAAGACTCAGTGCCTAGATAATGATTCTTTTTAAAGAAAAAGTCAATGTTTTTTATTTTGCTTTTATTTAGTTCAAGTCTTTCATATGCTAAATATCAAAGAACCAGAGCCTGCCAGGTTTTATTCTCTATATTCTTTCTCTCTCATTTATATATATATAAATATATAAATATATATACGACATATTAAGAAATATGATGACTATGGTATATATGTATATATACATATATGGGAGATATATATATTCATATATATACATACACACATATATATATCATCATTGTCATATTTCTTAATTTAAGCTAACATATAAAATGAATTATCTTTCTTTACATTGCTGTCTATATTATGCATATGTTACTTATCATTTATAAAAGAGATCCTTTGCAAAGGGACTGACTGAACCTCTATTTTTTTTTTTCTCACAGACTCTGGCAAGTCTGAGTTACAGGTTATAAAATACAAGAATAGGATGTAGAAATAAAAGAATTAGGATGCTGGATTATTACATGCCATGTGGAGAAGAATGTGCTTCATTGGACAGAAGGAAACTACCTAGTGCATATGCCTGGTGTGAACCAGTATTATTTACAAGTGCAGAACAATCTGAAAATATCATTATGGAAGGAATGCACCCCATGCTTGCTATAAGGGAGGCAGAGCCTTGATTTTCTTCTTCACCTTAAAGTCAATCAGTCCAACATCTGCTATTCCCCATCTACAGGAAGGGATTACAAATGTGATTAAAAAATGATTTTTTTTGGATGTCTGACAGAACAGTTCCTACTGAGAAGGCAGGCACGGCAGAAAGAAATGTAGTTTAAGACACATCATATTACTGGGAAATAAGTGTACAAAGAAGACTCTTGAATTATTTTCAGAACCATGAACAAACTTGAAACCTGAGTTACTGTGAACTGAAAACATTCTGAAAAACTTTGTGGTGATGACAATTTGGGCTAACAGCTAAGAAGGCCACATGGTAATCAGATTCTCATGATTTTTCTCACCACTACTGAGTTAGTAAATGCTAGTAATCTCCCAAGAGACACTGTTCTTGGGACATTTCCAAAATAAAGAAGTTCGAATAAGTATCTAAGATCATGCATGCTTATTTATGCTAAGCTTCAGAACCCTTTGTGGTTCATCCATTCTAAATTATTATTACTAAATTTTACTCATGCTGAGAAGCTCCCTAGCACTAAGAGTCTCACACTTTATTTTAAACCCCAGAGTCTTAAATCAAATCCAGGATTTAGTGTACTTCTGGCCCCTCCATAAAAGAAGCCCTGCTATCCAAGCCCTACCCTACTCCTGGGAAAGATGTAAGTTAAAAAAATGCCAGAATTTCTGTTCACATCAATGAATAACAAAAGCTGCCAAAAGATCTGAAAGTATTTTTAATATACAAAATAATATCATATAAAAAATAAACCCACAGCATCACATCACATCAGCTGTAATATCCTAACACCAAGGTTAAACTTATGCATTCAGGAGCTATCTCTATTTCATGCTGTATA
Source organism: Cryptoprocta ferox (assembly GCA_028646485.1). NCBI lineage: Eukaryota > Metazoa > Chordata > Mammalia > Carnivora > Eupleridae > Cryptoprocta > Cryptoprocta ferox. Next base: position 18,882,336 of record CM053560.1, read on the forward strand.
CCTTCTATTTGAATCACATCATAGTAAAGAAATTAATCCAAATATTTCCTAAGTCCACGTAACCATTTAACCTGGACATCAACACAATTTTAACTATTCCTAAAAGATTTCAATATTTTCCTTCCTAAGACATGTAGGTTTTGATACTAGCAAACTAATAAAATAAATAGTTTTAGGCAGATTCAGACCAGCATCATTCATCAAACAGAAGCATTTGGTCTTGTTCTTCAATTACTTTTTTGTTTTTTCTTAAATCTTTTATTTGTTCATCTTTTCCTTGAAATATGTGAACATTGTAGGAACAGCTGTTTTGACATCTTGTCTATTTATTCTATCACCCTATCATTTCTGGAACCAGTTTTGCCAACTGATTTTCCTCTTGGTTTTATCTGATTGTCTTTCTTTGAAAAAAATTGGTAGTATGTTAAGTTACTTTTTGTCTTAGCTTGGGTTGTTACAATAAAATACCATAAACTGGTGATTTACCAACAACAGAAATTTATTTCTTTCAGTTCTGGAAACTGTGAAGTCCAAAAGCAAGGAGCCAGCTGATTTCGTGTCTGGTGAGAGCTCTTTCCTGTTTGTAGACAGCCATCTTCTTGCTGTTGTCTCATACATGGAAGGAGCGCCAGATAGATGTGTATCTCTTCTAATAAGAGCACTCATCCCACTCATGAAGGCTCTCCCCTAAAGACCTAATCATTTCTCAAAAGCCTCATTCTACCTACCATCACAACATGATGGTATTAGTTGGGGATTAGATCTCAACACACGAATTCTAACAGAACGCAAACATTGAGTTCATAACCCTTGTGTTCAGTATGTTCTTTTCAACCCTGTTTTTTAAGCTTTATTAGCCAGGCCTAGTATACCTCTATCTTCGGGATAGCTGAGCCCCACTACTAGGGTGTGGCCATTCTAAAATCTCCACTGAGTACTCTGAGTTATCAGTGAAGACTCTCCACTTGGACTGGTCATAATTTCAAGCTTCATTAGCCTGTGTGAACTGGGAAGCATTTAGCTCCCACACGTCTGGTCATTCTTGCTTAGCATCAAATCTGTTTCTATTATTCCATTACAATTGGAAAAAAAATCTTTAATTTGTAAAATACAATTTGGAATTTTCCTGAACTTTGTCATTAACCTTAAATGAGATTTACTTCCTATTTACAAATATATTTTTAATTTCCAAGAACATGACTTTGTCTTATCTTCTTTCATAGCAGCATGCTACTGATTTAGCAAGGATAAAACATCCTCTTCAATATCTTGGAGGATATTCATTAGGATTTTTTAAGTTTCTTCTAGTGGTTTGATCATGTTTTGTCTCTGTGGCTGGTTACTGCGTGTGTTTATCATGTTGCTTTTCCCATTCCTAAATATTTGCCCATTATGATTATGAAGAATGTGGTTGGTTTATGGTGGTGATGTGGTCTCAGTGCCCTTAGTCCTCACTTTCAGATTCAGAGATATAAAGAAAAGCATGCCTTCTCAGAAAAACCAAAAGGAATTTTCAGCTCTAACCAATTCAATGTCTTGAGAATATGGCTCTGCATCTTTAGCCTAGGAGGAAACAAGACTGTAGCAGTGGAAAGACTTAAAAGTATAGTAGGGAGAGGGTTTGGTTAGAGTCAATTGACCCAGCTATATATATCTACATATATAGGAATGATATATAATCTTTTATAATATGTATAATCTTTATAATAATATACAATTATATATATATATATATATAGCCATTCTTCACACCTGGCAACACAGGAAAATAGGTTTGGAGCTTAGTAAGACTTTTTTTGAATAGTGAAGGTATTTTCTAAGAATTTTCTGGGCTGTGATTATCTCTATTCAAGTTGTCACTTATTCAAGCTCTATCTCTTCTCTGCTAGTGGTCCCCACCTTTCATTCTGTGCATTATACTAGACGCATTCTCTTTAAAACATACTTGCTGTGATTTCATTTGGAAGCAAGGAAAGTTAATTGTTTGGGATCAGTCTAGCATCTTTAACTTGTTGCCAAAACTTTACATTTTTAGTTAGATTTTTATTTGTTTTAATTTTTTAACATTACACCAGGTTACTTTTTATTTTTTGAGGTTTTGTATGGAACACTTTTTTTTAATTTTAATTCCAGTTAGTAAACATACAGTGTTATTGTGTTTCAGGTGTAGAATATAGTAATTCAACAATTCCATATATCACCCGGTGCTCACTACGACAAGTACACTCCTTAATCCCCCTCACCTAACCCAAATCCCCATCCCCTCTCCCTCTGGTAACCCTCAGTTCGTTCTCTATAATTTAGAGTCCAAACTAAATTTGATTTCTCTCTCTCTCTCTCTCTCTTTTAACCACTTTTCTTGTTGGTCTCGTAAATTCCACATGGGTGAGATCATATGGTATGTATCTTTCTCTGACTGACTTATTTTACTTAGCATTATACTGTCAAGCTCCATCAATGTCATTGTTTTTTATGGCTGAATAATAGTCCATTATATGCGTATATGTGTAGTCCATTATATGTGTGTGTGTGTGTGTGTGTGTGTGTATGTATGTGTATCACATCTTTATCCATTCATCATTGATGAACACTTTCATATCTTGGCTATTGTAAACAATACTGCTATAAACATAGGGGTGCATGTGCCCCCCTTTGAATTAGTGTTTTTGTATTCTTTGGGTAAATACCCAGTAGTGTGATTGCTAGACGGTAAGGTAGTTCTATTTTTAACTTTTTAAGAAACCTCCATACTGTTTTTCACAGTGGCTGCATCGGTTAGCATTTCCATCAGTAATGCCTGAGTGTTCCTTTTTCTCCACATCCTCACCAACACCTATAGTTTCCTGTGTTGTTAATTTTAGCCATTCTGACATGTGTGAAGTGATATCTCATTGTAATTTTGATTTGCATTTCCCTTATGGTCATAATTAGATATTTGAAAACATAAATAAAGGAGATTGTTCTGCTAGTATTTTCTGGTATATGCCTGCCACTAATTTCTTACTATGCCATAAGCAGCTTCTATTTGGATACCATTTATATTCCCCTCTCTTGTGAGTTTTTCTTTCTATTTGATTAAACACTATGATAATTTCCATAGTGGATGTGAACTAAAATTCATTTCCTATTCAATCAACATGGGTATCTTTCTGCAAAATTTTACTAAATATCCCATTTGTCTGTAGATTTTGAACTCTAAGGCTTAAACATTTTGTGTCATTTTTAGTGCAGGCTGTACTTAATACTTTTACATCACTTAAAGTGATTTTCCTATTGATTGGTGCAGTTTATGTTTTCCAGAATCTGTAGAGTTGAAAAAATATTTAAAAGGTGAACAGTAATTAAGAAGCTAAGCATTCCAATTTATGAAACCAAGAGATTATACTATCTCCTCCTTAAAGTGGCTTACAAAACAAATTATTTTGACCAGGTAAAGTTTTTAACTTTTATGCTGAAAAATACTCACTTTTTTCCTTCAAATTAAGTGATTTTTAGATTAAATAAATTGTAAGATAAAATCATGACATTCTTTTTTTTTTCTTTTTATGGTACCTGTTAATTTAATCTGCTATTTAAGTCACCTGTGAGAACTTTTTCTTTGGAATCACAAAGGAAGAAATCCTATCTTTGGTTAGTCAACCATATGGTCAAATAATAGTGTATTAAAGGTTCTCTCCTGTCCCAGAACAGACAAAATAAATTATTTATTGCTAATAACATGTATACAGAAAACAAATATGATCATAAAACATAAAAAATAAAGGATCAAGTTTGCCTTAATCCAAACATGTAACCACAGATGATACTGAATAAAACTCTTTAGAATTGACTAATACCGAAAGTAATTACTATCATTGAAATCTATGACATTAAGTTTCTTATATCTATGAAATGACATAAAATTTACTTTGTGAGTTACATAAAATATGCTTGGACAAAATCTTAAAAGAATAAACTCACTATGAATAACCAAGTTTAAGGAAATACACTAAATCCAACTTAACATGTTTATTTCAGCTGGAACCTTTATTTCCTTTAAGTCTAGTGTGCAAATGACTTAAAGCAGTAACTGCAGGAATCAATTATCCCCTTGACAAATGTTCATGCAGTTAGAAACAATTATTGTCCATTTACAATTCTCATGAATAGGTCACCTATTTCTAGGGTAAAACTCTTGGACAAGGCTGCAGGCTACACTGCTAATACACTGTACTATTCGGTGACACAGTGTCCTTTCACTGCATGATGAATGTAATAATTCCAAATATTCCATCATGTTATGTACTATAAAATTTCACAAATAAGGTAAACATTTCCTAATACAACTATTCATGAATTTTAATTTCACATTTATTTGTTAAGGGGTCATTTAAAATTCAGTTGATTACTTAATGTTTGATAAATGTACAATAAATGATTATTAAATGATTCATTCATTTAATATTGTTTTGAAAAGCAATACAGTTCTCTCTATCCCAAAAGAAATGGCTACTAAAGAAAAACTCCAATAAGAAATATTCTCTTTGTTCTTTATAAAACGAAATTTAATAAAAATAAAACAATTCAACAATTCAACAGCTACATAAATTGCTACTGATAATACCATTGGCTTAATATACATATTTTTAAAAATTATTGCTCTGTAACAGTGACCTAAGAGTTACTTTCTAACATATCCTATTAATTTTCCCAATTTCAGCATTATTGATTTTATCTTAAATCAGTTTCTTCTAAATAAATTATGTTGCCTTTTCTCTTACCATTGATTAGACTCAGATCTAATGCTTATTGTTTAAAATCAGTTTTATTTCAATATGTGTTTTATTTCAACTATTTAATCTTATTAAAATATAAATGCTTTAATGTCCATTAATATTATTAACATTAAGTTGTTTTATGGTTTTTGATAGAAATAATGGTTTATATTTGCTAGTGGATAATTCTGATCCAAACACATTACTATGTTAATCATGATTTCCTAAAATGTCTACAAATTCTAGTATTATGAAATAACTGAGGCATAGGCTAAGTACTTAAATATAATTGCTCTTTGAAATATTCTTAATAAGGGTACATTTATATCAGTCACATGCCTTCAGAAACAACTTCTTTCTTAGTGTTTTAAAGGAATCCACCCCCCTGGGATGCCTGAGGGGATCAGTTGGTTAAGCATCTGACACTTGATTTCAGCTCAGGTCATGATCTCATGGTTCGTAAGTTCAAACCCTCCATCAGGCTCTGCGCTGGCTGTGCCAAGCCTGCTTGGGGTTCTCTCTCTCCCTCTCTCTGCCCCTCCCTCACTCACGCAGTCTTGTTCTTTCTCTCTCTCTCTCTCTCTCTCAAAATAAATTTAAAAACTTTATTTAAAAAAGTAAAACAGATAAAGGATGCCACCCCCCCCTTCCATGATTATACCTATAGATTTTTCTGCCCATACCCAGGTATTGGAATGGGCATTATTCAACTTTGGCAATAGGCTCTCATTTCTTCTTCTTAAGAATAAGTCACCAAATTTATTTAGTACCTAAGATTTCTGACTGAATCTGGGCTGTGGTGTTATCCTTTATTTCATTAAAACATGTTTTTCAGAATCCATTAGCAGAGGCTCTCAGCTACACATAAAAGTCATAAGTATACATCGATAGTTCATATTTTCAGAGTGACTACTCAACAGTCAGATAAACTCTATAATATTCCCTAGGCAAGGCAAATAGCTTTGTGGCAGCTAAAATAGGAATATTTCCTCTGATTACATAATCATTTAATTTTGTATCTAAGAAAGTACATCTAAATTACCCAAGTATGAAGGTTATTTAAAGTTATGAGCCTATTATATGCTAAAACCTCTAAAGTCTGAGGAAAAACGTATTTCAGAAACCAGAAGTTCCAGTAATGGTGCATGGAAATGGTCAGCATGGGAGGGGAGGATGAAGGTTTTGGCAGCGACAGCTTACTCTGAGCATCAACCAGCAAGTGAACTCAGTGGAGATTATGTGCTAACCACAAATTTAAATATACAGTTTTTAGTTAACACTTTTTATTCATTTACAGACATATCCTAGTCTTCTCAGGCTGCCATGACAAAATACCATCTACTGGATGGCTTAAAAATACAGAAATCATTTTATCAAATTTCTGGAGTTTGGACATTTGAGATCAGGTGCCAGAATATTTGGGTTCTGGTGAGAGAGCATTCTTCCTGGTTTAGAGATGGCCACCCTCTCCCTGTGCTCACATGGTCTTTTCTCTGTGCATGCTCATGGAGAGGAGACGTGCTCTCTGGTTTCTCTTCTTATAAGGGCACTAATTCTTTCTTCAGATTTCCACCCTCCTAACTTTATGTAACCCTAATGACCTCCTAGAGACCTCACCTCCAAATACCATATTGGAAGTTAGGGCTTCAACATATGAATTTGGGGGCACACAAACATTGTCTACAATGCAACATCAATGTGTTTGGAAAATGAATCATCAGGTAAAAAAATAACTATTTATATTTATATTTATAATTCATATACATATGTATATGTATAAATATGCATAAATAACTATATATATTTATAATTCATATATGTATATGCTAAATAATTATAATGTTTACACCAAAACATTATTTTTATTTAGGGACAGATTTTAGCCATATTTTTGCCATTTTATTGTCCTTTATCATTATTTTATTGAGTCAATTTATGTACCCAGATATTAGTTCAAGATCAGAACATTATTATAGGATACATTTCATAAGAAGGTTAACTTATTATACAGATATCTCTAACCAGAAAACATGTCTCCACATAGTGGCAGCCAATAAAATCTATATAATTAAACCAAAAACTGAGTCACTCTCCCAAGTAAGCAGTAAAAATTAATGCTTACAAATCACAAGAGCAATGGTTTCTATTTTTCCCAGATCAAATAAAGTAGTCCCTTCACAACATTTACAACACTCTGGAGCCTAAAGTTTAGGCACAGATAAAGTACTCCAAAGAAAATGGGCCACAGAAGATTAAAAAACATAATCAATAGTAAATCCCCAGGCCGTAGAGTCATACATTTTGGGTATTCCTGTGTAATCCCAGAAGATTACAGTTATTAAGATAATATTTTTGTACTTGACACATTTGCTTTCCACTTAAAAGCATCCTGGGCGAATGTTATTATTATTACTAATACTATGACCACTCTGACTGCTACTACTATTAGAAAGAATAGATCATATATGTTTTCCGGTATAAAGAACTCTACACTACTCAGTCTTTTTAAGAGATAAACTGCCTTCAGCCATGATTGAGTTACAACGACTGACATCTGCGATCCACTTAGGAGAGGTGTGTTATTAGTAGCTCAAACTCTTGATCTGATTTTTGTAGGCGCAAAACAAAACTGTCTTCTTTCTCCAGATTCTCATAAATGAAATATCTGGGCACAGCTATGTTTCTTGCTGGATAAGTTTGTTCTTTGGGCATTCTGAGTAGTTTGTGTATAAAATATGAATCTAAATATAGCTGCTAAGACCTTCTGTCCTGCTTTCTCTTAAGTTTTCTGCCTTCTCAACACAGACGCTACATACCAGGATCTCAAGAACATAGCTTACATTACATGTTAAGCAGTTGTTGTTATTTTAATTTTTTAAATGTTTGTGTGTTTGTTTGTTTTAGAGAGCAAGGGAGGGGGCAGAGAGAGAATCTCAAGCACGCTCTCTGCTGCCAGTGCAGAGTCCAACACAGGACTTGAAATCATGAACTGTGAGATCATGACCATAGCTGATATCAAGAGTCCGACATTTAACTGACTGAGCTACCCACGAGCCCCAATATGTTAAATAGTTGTATGAAGAAATTGAGCCCTAAGAAAATCTTGCAATAGTTTTACAGGAAAGCTAAGCACATGTGCCATCATATTTCTTTTAGTGATACATGACTATGCCTACATTATCAAATTATAGAAATTAGAAAGAAAGAATCACTTAATAGACCACCAACTCATATTCATAGAGACACTGGGAGAAAAAAATCCATGGTCTCTAAGTTTTATTTACTGTTTTTAATTGTCTAAGAGAATTGGCCCTTAACTATGTCCATTGGGAATCTGTCTTTATAGCCAGTGCTCCTTAATATTGGGGATATTATCATTTTCTTATCAGGAATTCGGTCAGAACTGTATTACTTTTGCCCAATGACTACAGAATAAGGGTTGCTTAAAAAACAACACATCAATGGGGTGCCTGGGAGGCTCAGTCGGTTAAGCATCCAACTTCGGCTCAGGTCATGATCTCACAGTTTGTGGGTTCGAGCCCCGCATCAGGTTCCGTGCTGACAGCTCAGAGCCTGGAGCCTGTTTCAGATTCTGTGTCTCCCTCTCTCTCTACCCCTCCCCCACTCGTGCTCTGTCTCTGTCTCAAAAATAAATAAACTATATTAAAAATTTTTTAAAACAAAACACATCAAAATCAATTGTAAAGGAGAAAACACAGGCAAGTGAGGAATTTTTCATTAAAGGTAATATACTAATCTCATTTTCCTTACAGTTATCGCACAATTTCAACATAACTTTCTAGCAGTGTCTCTAACTTTACTTCTGAAAGCCACAATGGCCAGTGAAAATAGTTTTCAGAAATTAAATTTTTAAAGGTTTCTCCTTTTTTTTGAGAGAGAGAGAAAGAGAGAGAGCATGTGCAACCTGGGAAGGGGCAGGGGGAGAGAGAGAGAGAGAGAGAGAGAGAATTCTAAGCAGGCTCTGTACTGTCAGCACAGAGCCAAACATAGGACTCTAACCCACGAACTGTGAGATCATGATCTAAGCCAAAACCAAGAGTCAGGTGTTCAACAAACTGAGTCCCTCAGGCACCCTCCCATAAATTAATTATTTAATATAGATTTGGATATTCTTCCTTTATAGATCTTCTTCAGAGCATAAAAAGGAGTGGAGAATAGCATCAGATTTGGTCTTAGCCTCAAAGAGATATGTATTCAAATCCCATCTCTGAGTCTTACTAGCTGTGCCATCTTGAGAATGTGTTCCTATCTTTTTTGCCTTCTCTGTGAACTGGAACAGTTGTATATTTCTTGTAAATTTATAAGAATTCAGTAAGATGATGTAGGCAATGCACTTAGCATAGTATTTAATAAATTATAGCTAGTAACATGTTAACATCATCTCCACTTAATTTGTGAAATAATTCCAGTATATGAGACAGTTATGGCATAATGTGGATTATCTTCTAGGCCAATAGCCTTTTAGGTCTAATAGATTTTCATTAGTATCTGCTTATGAATACTTTGAGAATAGATTTTCCTAAAGATTCAACTGAGCTTAGGAAAGTAAGAAGTTACAATCAAATAATTTGATCAAAATCCAACCCAAATATCAAAATTTATCAAAATAGTTCGAACTAAAGTCTATTTTTAATAATTAAAATGCTTAGTATTTGTACATGTATTTTTTATGTTCAATTTTAGTCATGAAAAAGTGTTAACATATGTGACATTTTCAAAGATTCTTTCAGCTTTACTTGAATTGAACTCTACCTTGTGTTTTTATATTTTAGGAAAGAAGATACAACAACAAAGATGGTGACAGTCACACTGAGTGGACCTGTAACAGTGACCAGAAATGTGCTAAAGATCCTGCTGTCTGTGACTGTGTCTACTCATTGTCTTAAAAAAAAAAAAAATTAAGGGTCACCTGGATGGCTCATTCGGTTAAGCATCCAATTCTTGGGGTCGGCTCAGGTCATGATCTCAAGGTTCATGGATTTGACCCCCGATTCAGGCTCAATGCTAACAGTGTGGAGCCTGCTTGGAATTCTCTCTCTTTCTGTCCCTCTCTGCTTCTCCCATGTTCTCTCCGTCTCTGTCTCTCTCTCTCAAAATAAATAAATAAACTGAAAAAAAAAATTAAAAAAAAATTAAAACACCATCGTTTCCTTTAATTCTAATATTCAAGATTACATTAGAAAAAATAACAGTCCTAAGCCTTTGTTTATTTCGTTGTTTTATTTTGCTTTGCTTTTCGCTCATTTTCTCAGGTAGTTTTTGTGCCAAATGTGTTTTGTGAATACCTCTGTCTTGAGTGATTAAAATAGCTGAATTCTCAGAAAACGCTGTAATCACTTGTGTGCCACCTACCCCAGATCCTGTATCCCTTCCGCATGTTTCATCTACATCTTTACATTACCTGAAACAGCCAATCCTTGAACATGCCAGTTCTTCATGGAGCGGAATACACTGTCTTCTCATATTCTGTGTTTTATAAGATATATATAATATATATGTATATATATTATATATACATCTGCTATTATATATGTGTATATATTTTTCTGTTATGTATTATACAGTATATGACATATATAACAGTGTAAAGAATACATATAATAGAATGTCATAAAGATATATATATATATATATATATACACACAACTCATGTACCCAACTACCTAGTTTTAATAGGTCTTAATATTATTTCATTCTTTCTTCTTTCTTTTCCTTTTTTTCTTTCCCTGTCATTCCTCAACTCCCTCCTTTCTTCATTCCTTCCCTCCATTTTTAGAAATGAAACATTTCAGATACAATGAAATCTCTTCTTCTACATTCCTCTCTCAGATCTCTTTCTTCCCTCCTGTAAGAAATACTCTGAGATTAAAAAGAAAAAAAATATATATATACAGGATATATATATATCCTGAGATTGATATTACCACATTTATACTTATTTTTACCCTGTTACTATGCGTAAATTTCTTTTCTATCGTTTAAGCCTCTCTACAAATGATAGAGTGATGTCGGGGTGGTTCAGTTGGTTAAGCATCTGGCTCTTGGTTTTGGCTAAGGTCATGAACTCATGGTTCATGAGTTCAAGCCCGACATCAGGCTCTGAGCTGAGAGTATGGAACCTGCTTGGGATTCTCTTCTTCCTCTCTCTGCCCTTCCACTGCTTATGTTCTCTCTCTCTCTCTCTCTCTCTCTCTCTCTCTTCAAAACAAACTATTTTAAGGCAAATAAAAATAAATTAGATAATCCCACAATTTACCTTTTTTACTAAATAGCATATTTTAGATATTTTTTAACATTTTATACTAATAATTCTTCAATAAATATGTTTGTATATGTTTCCCTATGTACTTGCTTAAAAGACTTCTAGGGTTCATATTCTAAAGTAGAATGCTTGGATTTGAAATGTGTGCATAGCTTGAATGACATTACAGAATCTAAAATTTTTGTACCAAGTTATACTCTTAAATCAGATTAAAGGAACTCTAGTGTTCAATATTTGGTTTTGTCTCACTTTTGTACTTTTATCAAGCTGATGATGTATAATGATATCTCACTATTACTCAAAATATGTTTTATTCCAACATGGTTCCTGCCTCCAACACCACTATTTTGTTGTGTAGGGATCATGTTAAGTCCCTAAACCGTCATAGCTAATGGATACTTTTCAATCCATGGCTCTCTCGGTAGGATTTGAGATAGCTAACCATGTCTTTCTTCAATATTGAGTCATTGATGTTTGTTAAATGAATAACAATAAATTAATACACATTGCTTACTATTTGATAAAAGAAGCAATTTATCAATCAAAAAAGCAAAATAACTTTTTTTCTTTCTTGAAACCTCAAGTAAAAAAATTATTTTGTAAGATATTAGTTGAATGCCTACTAAGTTCCAGTACATATTCTAGACATAAAATATTCAAAGAGGCTATCTTAGCCTTTTAGTACGGAACAGACCTTACAGTAATGTGTACCTTAATAGATAGGTGCTTAATAATAATCAACTTGATTTATTTTTCTTGTAGTACTCGTTATGTTGCAAAAGTTACATATGTTTAAATACTTCTTTACAGTCTGACTCCTCCTGCAGAAAACGTGTACCATAGGGCATGGACCTTATCTTTACTTTACATACCAATGGCATAGAGTGCTAACACCTGATCCATATTACAAAGTCAATGAATATTTGTTGCACATATGAATAAATTTGAAAGTAAGAAAACAACTTCTGTAAAACTTTTGTTTTAACTGCGGTTGAAATTAGAAATTTACTATTTGTTATACTTTATCTAATAGCCTTCAGCAATAACGAAAATGATGGTCTGGAGCTTAAAACCATGTAGAGGAGAACGAGTAATGATCAATATCATCAAAATAGAGGCATTTTTTCTGTGGAAGAGTGGGCAAAAAAAGAATGTGGGTAAGACTCTGTACCTTTTTATTTGGTTGGACAAAGTATAGGAGTGTTGAGCCTTCTCTGGGCTGACCTCACAGGAGTGGATCCTAACGCTGTCTTTTGTAGACTGGTTTCCAACCTCTACCCCACAGATGGTAAGATTTCTGAGGCATCAGCAAAAAGTATCCTTGTCACACAAAACACTCTTCTAAATGGTGTATCGGTGCCTAAAATGTAGCAATTCAAACATCACTGCTTTGACTTAAACCAAATTACTTCTTTGCTTCTACTAAAGTGAGAAATGTTATTGAAAATATAACCTTTTAAATCTTACTCTTTCAAATACAAGCCATATTCCCTCCTTATATGCATGCAACTCTCATAGGTGCTCAATAAATGTCTATGGTATTAATGACGTATGACATCCCAAGATGCTGTTCAAAAAGGGATTTGGGGATGAGAGGAGGAGTATAAAATCTCTAAGCTTCCAAAATTGGCAAAGATGTATGAACTGGTGGGGATGACAATCAAAAAAAAAAAAATTCTACATGCCAGATACTTTGATAATCAGCCTTACCTACTTTGGAATGATCCAGAATGTTTTATAGCAATAAACCTTAAGCTACTGGTATTGATATCTAATATATCAGTTTTACCAGGTATAAAATGCTTTCAAGGAAAAAACTGTAAAACTAGAAATCACACTGAAACTAGGATTTTGTTTATTTTGCTAAAAATCATAAAAACCTGTCAATCGAAGCTACTTCCCGGAACCAGAGCCCTAGTCACTTTGGCACCACAAACTCCTCCTTGTATTCACAAGCCCCAGAGATATCCACTTCCGAGCTCTCAGAACAGTCAAAAGGAATCCAGGTAATCTGGTCTTTAATAAGAACAGACCACCTAAAGTCCACAGACATGACAGTAATTCATTTTCAGAACAAACCACTTTTATTCCTGACATGGAGAGCCATTCTCCACCAAGCCTCAGGGGCAGGATCATAACCTTGTGCACACTAAGTGGCCATTTATTACTGGGACTGTCAATGCCAACAGATGAGTTATTATTATGCTGCCAAGTCCACATCCAGTCTTGAATCACCAGAAAAAAAAAAAAAAAAAAAAAAAAAAAACCCTACAGAACATAAAAGCCTTAAAACAAACTTAACACAACAGAGTTGAGATCCAAGGGGAAAAATGTTTTTTAAAAGTTAATGGGAAAAAGTCTACAGGAAACAAGTTAGCTAACTCTCTGCAACTGTCACATATTCTTTAGACACATCTATTCACCTAAAAATGTATCATCATGTAAAGACTTACTGAATGAATATAATTCTGGAAATTTCAGAATTCTTTCCATAAGACAGGTACTGATCTTTAATACCTGTATCCTGCCGGGATCCTAGAGATATTTAGTTTGTTAAGATGGAAACCTGTATATTGCTACAAGCACATCAAAAGAAAGGCGTTAGACAAGTGTGAGGCATGAAACCACTATCTTTAAGTGAAATGCTGTCCCCTGCATTGCACTGTGTGAGAGACTGCAAACATCATTTTCTGAAAACTTTCATTAACATCTCCCAGAGCACTCATCAGTATGAAGGATGAATGTGCAGGGTCTATCTCCTAGCTAAAAATGTGACATGCAGATGGTCATAGAATAAGAACCCAAATAAAAAGAATGGAACTATTTGATGGATCAGAATGTTTTGGTTTGTTTTTGATTAGTTGTGTGTTTGGTTTTTTTAGCTGATACAGAGAAGAGGTAATTTCTCCATGTGTGAGACACCAGAAAGAGGAGGCCAGCAAATTTCACTTCCAGAAAAGGCAAGGAAAATAAAAGTTGTTGACTACTCTACCATCAATACAAACTAGCCTGAAAGAAAATGTTCAGACTTCCAGACCAATTAATAATAGCAGATGCATTCCTCGGGGTGAGGAAAAGTTATTTGTATTTTAAGATATCGATATGTTTTTGGAGAAATTTCAGGTATAGGAGTGGAAATGATAGGATCCCATTTTGATTTAAAAGAGTTAAAACCATCTTATCTATGAGAACAGTTTTTAATATAGCCAAAAAAGGGGAAACTGGAAAGGCACTGGATCTGTTGGCTAAAAGGAATAGTATGTTTGGGGAATGGGCAGAGCTGGGGACACAAAGAGATACAGAAGAGGGTAAGGAGTCCCAGTGACATGGGAAACTAGATGAAATTTAGATGTCATCGACTTCCCCAGTTTACAAGAGGATTTTTTTCCCTTGAACACAAAGGGAAATAAAACATTTAACATGCATGTAACATAATAACTTCAGTTCTGTAATAAAATGAGAGATTTTATATTTATTTATTCTGGTTAAACAGGAAAATGACAATTTGGAAAAATACTTTGATAAGGGAGACCCTCGGGGGAAGTGAGTGGATGAAGCAACAAATGGCTCTAGAATTAGTTTCCTTATTAAGGCAATAAAAATATAGGGCACTAAATTAAATTTGAATTTCAAATAAATATGTATTATTAACATGATTATGTCCCATTCAATACTCTGGACATACTTTAACCAATAAATCACTTGCTGTTTATTTGAAATTCAAATTTGACTTGGCATCATGTACTTATCTGGCAACCTACCTGGATTAGGATTTGGATAGGAGAAGGCAGACATGAGTGTTGTTGAGGAAAAGAAAAGAGAGAACAGACCAAATGGCAGTAGACAATATCAACCACAGTGGATACAGAACACTGTACAGTTTTGAACTAAATGCTATATGGCGCCATAATAGATCCCTTCTCAATTAGAGTCCCATATGCCATTGAACATCCACTACATAAAGCTTATGTAGGACTTGGATGGGGTGAAGGGTTTAACAAAAAGGAAATTATTGGGGGGGGGAGACTAGATTAAGGTGATAATTTAAAAAATCATGTGCACTCCTCATCTCACCATGGCTAAAACTGGGGGTGCAAATGTCACCAGGACCTTATTTCTCTATTTCCTCAGAATTTGCTGCATTCTCACGGGGGCAAAATGGCTGGGGCATCTCCTATGTTCCATTTTTCATGTTTCAACAGAGTAGGAAGGCTTGTCTATTATTCTGCAACAGCTCTAGAGAAGTTTTAATGAATTGCTTTGGTGTTATTTGAATTAGATTCTTATTATCCCTAAATTCTATAATATGACCAGGGACAAAATGTTCTGACTGGCCAGACCTGAGCTGTATACCCACAGATGGAGTCATACACACTGAAATAGCTGAGAAGAAGATAATGAATTTTAAGAAGAAACTGGGCAATTATTTCCAAAAGAAGAGTTACCAATGCCAAAAACAAACAAGCAAGCAAACAAACAAACAGCAATGATCCTTTATCCGGTTTAAGCAGTCCATTTGATTTAGAATCTAAGGGCAGAGTGGTAGTGACTAACATCTAGTTTATGCAAATTTTTTCTCCACTTTCTTCATATTAAGAGTCTGAACTTCAGCAGCCTATCTTCTAATCCCTTTTATCTTGCTATAAAACCTGTCCCACTTAAGTGCTTAATAAAAGAGGGATGAATAAATGAATGAACAAATAAATGAATAAAAGCAAAGGCCATGTTCTAGACATGCAGATTTAAAAAGTTTCTATACAAAGTATTAAAAGAACTGAACTGACAGAACAAACTTTAGGCCTTAAACAGATTTTCTGTTTAAGTTAATCATATATGTGAGATGGCAAATAAATCAGGAAAAATGTGAATCTCCAAACTTGTATCTCTTAGAATAATTTTAGGTGGGGGACCACGGCCATTTAGTTGTTGAAGTGACTTTAAACTAGTTATTTATCCATGGAATAGGAAGAAAACTACCTGGCAGGACTGTCATGATGAGTCAATAAAACTATGTACATGCAAATGCTAACCAGTTTATTTTATTTTATTTTTTAACATTTTTATTTCTTTTTGAGAGAGAGAGAGAGAGAGACAGCATGAGCGGGGGAGGGGCAGAGAGAGAGGGAGACACAGAATCAGATGCAGGCTCCAGGCTCTGACCTAGCTGTCAGCACAGAGCCCGACGTGGGGCTCGAACCCACGAACTGTGAGATCATGACCTGAGCTGAAGTCGGCTGCTTAACTGACTGAGCCACCCAGGCGCCCCACCAGTAGGAACACCATGGCATATCTAGGAACTACCCCAATACCAAACACATTGGAGACACTTGGTAACTTCTCCTTAATAGAAATATGAGTGCAAAACCTTAAAGAAAGTTATTCTGTAGAGTGTGAGTGTGAGTCTGTGTGTGTGTGTGTTTGTGTGTGTGTGTGTGTAAGAGGGGCAGTATAGTAGGGAGAGAGAATTATACAGGGGCATAATATACAGTAGTAAAAATTTATTGTTCTTTCATATTCAAACATTTTTCAAACTTCATTCTGATTCTATAAATAAGCATATGTCAGATATGTCAGGAATACATCAAATTTCACTGTGTATTTAAGATTTCTATTTTTTTCACCATTAGCTCTTTCTCATTAGATCCAGGAATTGAAATACATTTTGCTTGTTCTGCAGTTTTCTATTACAGATACGTAATAAGACTGACAAAGAAAGGAGAAACTAAAATTGTAGCTTTCTTTTCCCACTCCCATTCCTCTCTCTCATCCTTTAAGGAAGATCTATAAGAAATCTGAGTCCCTGTTATAAAATTCCACAAAGACAAAAAACTTACGTATCTTTACAATATTTGGTAACCTAAAAGAGAATTTTTTAATGGCCAGAAAATTGTGTTAAGTCTAATTTAATATGACAGTATTTCTACAGGTTTAATTTAATTTTTAAACTTTCTGTATCGACTGTAATAATCATACCATCTATGAGTTCCACATGATTATGTAAAAGCATGGTATAAAGCCCACTGAAATAACAAGTATATCAACTTATTTATGTTTATAAAAAGTTCTCAGATCCTGTGGATTGAGCTTATTGATGATCAATATGTAATTATGATAATAAGTAATGAGACCAGAAGTTTAAAATCAAATCATGTTCTTATAGTTAAGATTGTAGAACAAATTTTCTAACACTAGAATGACTGGCATTTGAATGGTTTATCATTAGCCTATTAGTTTTTACTCTATGCATATCATTGAACTAAGGACATTAAAATCATATCATATATCTAATTATTGCCAAATCATAAATGTTGATAATCTCTTTGAGGCATTTGGCATATGTTGGGTTTTTGTTAAATACTTTAAATTAAAATCTGCATTTAATTGATTAGAAAAAGTAATTTATGCTTATAAAACAGATCAGACATGTAGAAAGTCTGTACAAACAATTGAAATCCACCACACAGACAATCCTTAATATTTTAGAATATATTCTTCTATGGGGCGCCTGGGCGGCTCAGTCGGTTAAGCGCCCGACTTCGGTTCAGGTCATGATCTCACGGTTTGTGGGTTCGAGCACGTCAGGCTCTGTGCAGACAGCTCAGAGCCTGGAGCCTGTTTCAGATTCTGTGTCTCCCTCTCTCTCTGCCCCTCCCTCATTTATGCTCTGTTTCTCTCTGTATCAATAATAAAGAAACATTAAAAAATTGAAAAAAAAAGAATATATTCTTCTACATGATTTTCTACATAAAAAGTCATACCCCAAACATTACTGTGTACTGTGTGTGGGGAGGGTGGCTACAGGGCAGGGGTTTGGGGGATACAAAGGGCTGTTCAACAGAGCTGATATTTGAGAGGCTGAGACCCAACAGAGACCCTAAGAGTAAGACATGTGTGGCCAGCACACACAGAACAATGCGTAACGCCATGTGAGATGAGGCTGCAGAATTTAAGAATATGAATTCTGTCAATAACAAGAATGAGCTTGGAAGTTCATTGTTTCACAGAATCTCCAGATGAGATCCCAGCTTCATTTTGGCCTGTGAAACACTGAGGAGAGAACCCAGTTGAGTCTACAAAATTGTGAGATAACAAAATAAATAAATGACTATCACTAAGCATCTAGTAATTACCTACACTGCAATAGAAAACTTAACAAATGGGAAGTTATTTGGCAAAGAAGTATCATAATTAGTCTGCATTTTACAATTTTCCCTCTTTGAGAAAAAGAAGAAAAGAGGTGAGGGAAAAGGAGGAGAAGGGAGAAAGAGAGAAAAGAGAGAGAAAAAGAAAGAAATGCTGAGTATATGCAGGGAAAAAAAAAAACAGAAAGGCTAACTGAGAAGCCTTTGCAATAATCTAGGACAAAGATGAGAGGAGATTAAACAACAGATAAAGCATGTAGCAACAGAAATTAAAATAAAAACGTCCATGAGGAAATGTGCTACTTCATTTACTCATTCAAGCAAGGAGGTTTCAGGAAGAGTACTAGCAAGCAGGGATATAAAGGTTTGTGCTGAAAATCTGTCCATCCTTCTTTCCAGATCCAATCCCTATCCTTTTTCCCCCTGCCTTGTGTTTCTGAAGGCTGATCTGTATGGACTCCAGGAAGGAATTTTCTGGCCTCGGGTTCTGACTTGGATTTAACCAAAGAGGAGTACTGGTAAGAGGAGAAGGATGTGAAGTCTAAGTACTTATTTTCGTTTCCTCCCTTGAACATTCTGAACATAACTTAATTAGAAGTCATAACTCCTACCGGGGGCCCGGCCACCCCCGGCCCTCTTCTGGGTCTGGTACATGCCCCTTTCTGTTTCCCCCTTCAGACCTAGGGGTGGGTACTAGGTCTGGGAAACTACACCATCCCAGTTAATGACCACTTCATTTTGAACAGTGCTATTGTAAAAACTAAATCCACGGACATGAGCTTTTACAGCAAGTGTGTAAAGACATAAAGACCTATTCTTGGAAATGTCAACATTTTTTATATTAAAAATAATGTAGCTTTGTATGTATTGAAGCAGGCACTGTATACACTGTTACACATTTTAGCCATGGAGAAATTGAGGCTACAGAGAGGAAAGAGTGTTTTTCCCCAATGTCATACTTCTGGAGAGTAACCCAGCAAAGAGGCTGGCTCCAGAGGCCTCTCAATTGATACGGGTAATCCTTAAAGTGAGTCAGAAGCAATAGCCAAAGTGGAAGGTGGAATACCACACAATTAGAATAAGAATTTCAAGGTTGTAAATGGCAACACTGTCAATCCTTCTGAGTAATCAAATATTATGAGCGCATGTGATGATATTCTTTGGATTTAATAACATAGAGATGGTTTCCTTTTTTTTTTTTTGCTATTATAAACAGTCTGCAACAAATTTCTTACACATACACATTGCACTCTTGTCTTTTTCTAGAAGTGACAGAGCTTGACCAGTGAGTATGCCTATTTTAAAACTAATTAATTCCAGTTTGTTCTCCATAAAAGATAGATGTTTATACCCTTACCAACACTATATGAGAGTTCTATGTTCTACCAAATCTTTTTTCAATAAAGCCATCAGTCTGTTTGAGATTTGCCAGTCTAAGAAAATAAATATTATTCTAATTCTGTCTATATGCATTTGACTACTAGGCAGGGAGAAACCCTACACATATAACTATTGAACAATTATGTGTGTGAATCTGATAAAAAAAAAAAAAACACAAGAGAAACTCCATAAAAGATGCCTTCTTAATGTCTGACAAAGCCTAAACCCATGATGTCCATTATCGTATTTTCTGTTTGGGTAACATTACCTAAAATTAACTAATGAAAAATATGCTTCTATACTTCATTTACCTTGTTACACTTTTATTGGCATACAGCAACTTTGAACATCTGACATTTCTGATGTAGCCAAGTATCTATTTTTTGAGCAAGGTGCCTGATGTTGCTGCTGCTGTGATGATAATGACAATGATAGTGAGGACAACAATGGCAATGGCACTCTTATGCCTTGATGAACTATCTTTTTATGCTTGGATGTTTTATCATTTAAAAAAATTTTCTGCATGTAACTGCAGTTAGGAACTGGATTATCATCTATATTTCAGTGTATTTTTCTACAATAAGAGTCCAAAAACAAACAGGAATAAACAGAGTTTAAAACAGGAAATAGGATGAAATGTCATTTTTGCTTAGTTGTGGTAGGTGTGCGGGTTTGTATGAATACTTCTTTACTAACATCTTTCTGTAATTCTCCCTAGTTTTCTATAGTTCCATCTAAGATATTTTTATTTACACCCTTACATTTTTAGTATAGTTTAAGTAATACATCTCCTAAATAACAATCTCCCACAACTACTGCATTACTTGCTTTCTCTAACCAAAACATTTCTCTAGCATTTGATGACTTACTCTAACTAGATCTGCTATGCACATACTCTTCATTATCAGAAATCCCATGAAGAAGAGACAATATGTATTTATGGTATTGCTGGCCCATGTGTATAAGGGGGATTGGAAAGTTTGGCTCTAAAATAATGAGGCAGACTGTATTGCACACTTGGTGACAAACAGGTATTTTCCATCAGGAGGTAACAATATAAAGTGCAGTAAATTAACTTCAGGAACAGAATGTTATCAATGGTTCCCAAGTCACGTGGTAGGTAGCAAAAGTTTAAAGCAGAATTGAAATAACATTTTAATGAAATACCTAGGTGCTGATAAAATAATGCAAAGAAAAAGCAAATAGATATTAAATATATCAACCGATATTTGAACAAAGTGCTTAGAAAGAAACATCAAACCTTAGTGTTTTCACTTTTAGAAAACATCTCTCCATCATATAATATTTTCCTTTCTAAAACTCATTCAAAATAATAATTTTTAAAATTTTAATGTTTATTTATACTTGAGAGAGAGGGGGAGAAAGAGAGGGGGAAAGAGTATGAGCAGGGGAGGGGCAGAAAGAGAGAGGGAGACACAGAATCTGAAGCAGGCTCCAGGCTCAGAGCTGTCAGCACAGAGCCCAACGTGGGGCTTGAACTCACGAGCCATGAGATCATGACCTGAGCCAAAATCAAGAGTCGGATGCTTAACCAACTGAGCCACCCAAGCGCCCCCAAAATAATAATTTTAATTGAAAAACTCTCATCACTTAATCATGTTGTTTTATTATTCATTCAAAAAAGTTCATTTTCTCCTATAGTATCTAGGACAATAATACTCATGCAAAAGTGGGGAGGCTTAAAGATATACAATGGCCCTTGTGTAACAAAACTTAAACATTATCTAGTGGCATGGAAATGCTGATAGGTAATACAGAATAAGTGATGAAAAAATCTCTCAGAAGGTATTTTATATGTAAGTTTTGCTAAGTTTCCTGTCATATATTTGACCTCACTGTTCTTTTGCTTTGTATTTCATGAGATGGCTCTATCATAAATTGTGTACATTAGAATCTGTATAGCCAGATACTTTTATTTGCAAGTGACAAAAAAATTCACTTAAACTAGTTGAAGCCAAATGGAAACGTACTGGATGAGTCAAGGCAATAGTTCTTGTGAGGTATGGCTTTATACAGAGAGGTTCAAACAGTATCTTTAAAATGCAGTCTCTTCACATTTCACTATGTTCTCCACCCAAGACTGGCTTCATGTTGACCAAGCTCTGTCATGGAACAGATTCAAGCAGCAAGTCCATTCCTTTTATCTATCAATTGAGCAACTCCAGTAAAATGGAACATTTATTTTGAAATAGTTACCGGAAAAACCCCAGAGCTGACTTTCATTAGTTTGGCTTCCATCATATGTAACATCCTAAAATGCTGCAGTGTGTTTGGGAGAGTCTCATGCTCTGATTTGGCAGTCTGGGTTCTCTGCCCAAGTGGCTGACCTTATCCTAATCAAATGCACTTGGACTAGAAGAGAGCTACTAAAAAAAAACTTGCATCCTGAAATATTTCAGGAATGAGTACATTTGAGCTATTTCTATCTGATCCATAAAAAAGGAATACTGAAAGTGCTGAACACTCTTTCCCAAAACCAGCAGGATTTTCATTTTCTTCTCTTGAGGCATAAGTGGCTCATTAGCTTCAGAAAAGCACATTAGTATTTAGTTGTAATTTAATATGAACCTTTTATGGTCAACCATTATCAAAGCCAAAGTGATTATGGTAAAACACTAATTGTCTCCCAATATCCTCCATCTCAGGGATAGATACAAGTAAGAGATGGAGGTGCATGCAATTAGCTAAAGAAAGACGACATGTACGGCAGGCAAGGTGGCAGCTGCACTGAGTTCAGAGGTTTATTGGGAAAACAAGTGAATAAGACTGGATATTATTATAATGTACCGATCCAATGGAGACAACTTAATGAATATGTGGTGAGATAAAACTATAATAAGCACAGGCTGGCAAAAAGCTAATAAAAAGATAACCCATAGATTCACAAAAATGACAAGAGACCAGAGCGTGTCTTAATCAATGTGAATGGGTACATGAGAATGCATGTCCCTAATTGTATTCCTTAGAACTACAGTTCTACAGGGTGTGGATAGTCTCTTGAGGAAAAATGCAAAAAAAAAAAAAAAAAAAAAAGATTCAATGGAGATATGAGGTTTGAAAAAACTGAGCGAAATGAAGTGAAAAAGGTTTCTTTATTCCAAGGCGTCTCTAACTAGGTCTGAAGCATTTGCACCTTAACTTCTTGGCTGCTGGCCCAAAGACCCACACAACAGCTGCTGTTGACACTGGCTGGGCTGAGGTCACCAAGAAGTAGGTACGGGGATTATCTGAGGTCAACCCACACTAAACTAAGTTGGATTTTACATATTGGGTGCATTTTACATCTGACAGATCAGGCCATTGGCAGTCAGAACAGTGGATTAGACACGGACATAAACCAGGCTTTGATTTAATGAGCCAGGGAGAGGTTTGAGCAAGGCACGGATAGATTCTCAATACTCTGTGAGGACATTCTTCCATGTCATTCTGAGTGATTTTTCCTGATTCTGCCTTTTCTCTAGTCCCTTCTCAGGGCCTGATTCATTTTAAGAAGATGCAATCCTTTTTACTAAGGTAATAATAGAGATAATAATAGAGTAATAACTTACTTACGGAGTATTGACTATAGGTGGCATTCTAAATTTTCAATGTATTAACTTATTTAATTGTCAAACCATTCTATAAAAGAGGCAGTTTTTTTAGTGTAATGAAGGAAACTGAATTGCAGAGAAATTAACTAAATTGCATGAGAGGCAGAACTAGTCATTAAAACCTGGCAGGCTGGCTCCAAAGTGTATACCCAACCGTGTTGCTTTCTTGTCTCAGTAACATCAGAGTTTCCAATATCTGTTTTACATTAAGAAACAACAATAATGACTTATGACTAGTCTTAGGAATCCACTATCTTCATATTGCTCAAAGAGTTAAGAAGCTTGCCTTAAAATCCACTGCCTGGAAGGCAGGAAGAGGCTTGTGTCCAAGGACAGAGATTAAGACATTATCCAAATATATGAAACTCACAATTTCCTCAGGACAACATATGGCCTCTTCAGCCACAGATTTCTGCGTCTGCCCCAAATTTTACAGGTTGTATATATTTTGTTCTATTTCCCCCCTTCCCATTCTAAAGCATTAAAAATGACCCTTATAATACTTTGCTTCCAAAATTTTAGCACTCTGCAAGCAGAAAACACTTTCAACTACCCTTATCCCTTATTTCTAAGTGAATACCTATTGCCAAGATTAGGCAACCAAACTGTTCAGGAGGAAAGACGCAGGGAGGTCCTGTCTTGGAGATCTAGAGGAGGAGAACGGGGCATGCTCACACATGAGTGGGTTGGCAATTTCCTCAACTTCTACTCACTTTACTGTTCTGTGACACAGAGCTTAGATGGGAACAGCTATGGAGCAGAACTGGGGAGAACGAAGCCAGGTTTGGGGCTCTCAGCTTCAGCATGGCTTGTTTGATTCCGAGCATGGCCCCAAAGCAGAGTCACCAAACTTTTAACGCAGTTCAGACAAATGTCTTAGTCAGAAACCATCTAAGACTATAGATATCTTACCAAAATGTTTACTCATATAAGTTTTTGGGACCATTCCATAACCCTACAGGAGTTAGAAAGGAGATCAAATAGTGATGGAAAACTGGTATTTCTACCAGCCTAGCACATTAATTCTCAACTGAAAGTGATTCCCCTTCCCAAGGTACATTTTGCAATGTCTACAGACATTTTTGATTGTGACAAGTGGGGGTGGGGTATTGTTACTAGTTACCTATGGGTAGAGACTGTCAACTTTAAAAATTAAGTAGCTGTTTTACAAGCAAAATGAGTTTATTTAGGAATAGCAGAAAAATTGCCATTTGAGACAAGCCAACTATGGCAAACCTTAGGCAAGTCAGATGAGACAATGGCAAGGTCAGCTTCTATTAGGCTTTAGGAAGAAATTGGGGATGGCTGTTTAGAACAAAAGTTCACTGGAGAAGAACAAGTTTGAAGTTGTGACAGCTTCTCATTGGCTGCAAACTCTGGTTAGGGTGTGGTTGCTGAGACAGGAAGAGATCTTCCTTTCTCTTAAAGACTGGAGATTAAATTCCTAGTTAGGAAAAAAAAAAAAGGCCTCCTTTGTCAAGGTAATTCTTATCTTCCTGCTGGCTATGCAGGCTCCCAGGAGAGGAGAGCTCCCCTTTAGCACCTCCCAACTTGATTTCAAGGGAGGTTTTCTTTACTCACTTTGACAAGACCAAGAATTCCATGTAATACCCTACAATGCTGAGGACACCCATCATAACAAAAATATTTACTGGTTCAAAATGCCAAAAGGATTGAGGTTGAGAAATCCTGATGCCCAAACAGCAAAGAGTTCTAAGGTTGACTTAGTTTAATTTCAAGGGAGGAGAGAAAGTAAGAAACATCTCATTTTGTTCCACACTCAAGCTTGTGGATATAAAGAGAGAGTTTCAGAGTACCTTACAGACACTGTCTTTATTTGCTCATAAAATGAATCCATGAAACACAAGTGTTAGGAGCAATAGGAAAATTATACGGTCAGTTAAACATTTGATTTTATTCACTTTGTAGCAAAGAAATAGACCAACTTTAACCAGCCATCTAGCCTGTGGTCAGCAATACAGAACTGACTGGGTATCATAGACTTAGACTTAGGCAGCCTAATGCATAATCCCCAGGTGCACACACAATCTATGCAGCCACCTACCTCCAGGCAACTCAAGTGCTTACCTGTGGACAAACCCAGAAACTGCCAGCCAATCAGCAACACCCAGTCTTTGTTCTCCTAACATGGCACTGGGACAGTTCAAAGTCTTTCTTCCTTTACACCTCAGTCTCCAGAGCCTTTTAACTCTCTTCTACTTTAGGTGGCACAGCACAGTGGTAAAATTCCCCATTCATCATTGAATGGTGAGCCTCTCAGGTTTTTTTCTATCACAAAAGCATATCGGTATTTTCTGTAAATCCAAAAATGTGTGATAGAATTAAAAGAGGCATCAAGGAGAGAAAGAGTTGACAGTGAAGATTTTAAGATAAAATATTGAATCCGTTTTGAAGGACATTTATGTTCTACCCTTATCCTGTTAAAAAGGTAGAACAAGGGAAGAGATTTTATGAAACACAGAACTAAGCTAAGCAACAGGAATGTGAGATAGCATTGAGGTAAAGTATTAGACTGATGATAATTATATCAATAAATATAAAAATATGATTTATTGATCTGTAAAGACCCTTGGACAAGAAATTAAGTAAGACTTGATAGCAATGCTTAAAATTAACATCCTGAGATGATTTTTGAGGATTTGATGTAATTACTTTTTAAAATACTAAATCTATGGGAATTTATACTGTTAAAGTACATCTTAAAAATAATGTTTTATAGTTGATATAGGAATGGAGGCACTGTGGATAAGGTCTGATATTGATAAGAGCCAGAATTTGCTCTTCCAATATAAAATATAATATTGTCAAAATGCTTATGACTCAGGGAAATATTAAGCTATATCTACAACAAATGGCCACCATGGAAGGGAAAGAGGAGCTTAATCTATGCAATTTAAACATGTAGCCATTTTGACACAGATGAACTAAACTCATTTTATATTTAGATATTTGCAATCATGCAATGCAATTTTCATGACTGCAAAACATTAATTATAGATCAACAACTCAGTTTGGAAATCCTGACCCTATGTCTTAAAACCAAAAAGATGACCCAATATTGAGGTACATGGAAGACAAGTATTTGGGCAATTACAATCAATCAATCATTCTGCAGGGAGTAGCTAATTGTCCCCCGCCATCTATGAAAACTATTTAAATCCCAAGGAATTAGGTGTGATTCCATCAACCATGTCATGGTTAAGCATACTCTCTTCATTACATGACAATCAGCAGTATGTTAAACATCCTTCTCTCTCAGTGTCTTTTGGATTTAGGCTTCCAAACTACCTAGGCAGTGTAAAATCTTTAACCATTTCTCACCACTTTATCTATATAAAAACAAACAATGAACAAACACAAAATGAAACCAAACAAACACACTAATCTCTGGGAACCACTGTGGTTGGTTGCTCAGAATCTGGCATAGAAATTGAGAACTTCTTTTATTGTAGTTACTATAATTATTTTTCATATCTCTGCTCTCTGGAATGTAAGCTTGCCTAGGGTACACGTTACCTTAATTCAGTCCTATATCCCTATGACCTGGCACCTAACAGGGACTCAAAACTGTTGCTGAATGAAAGAAAAGTATTTCGCATTTTTATGTAGGTTTACCTTATATGCAAAAGGCCTTTCTCAGTCCATCTAGAAGCCACAACAATAAAAGAATGATGAAGCTGTCTGCCTCATCCCTCGCTGTTGGAAATGTCTCTGACAAAACCACTATCTCTGGGATATAATACAATGGTGATAGAAGAGAAACAGGCAATCTGAACTGTATACCAAAGGGAAGGGCAAGGTCTTTAATAAATTACCTCTCATGTGAAAGATGGTTAGGGGTGGAATTAAGTGTGTTTCCTATAGCCTGGCAGCGGATGTTTAAGCCAACACAGAGTTATATATTTTATATACTGAGAGCCAGTCGTGGCCCTTGGGAACCATCAACTACTGAATTAAATTTAATCACCTATGTTCATTTATTATGGATCCCCAAAAGGCTTTTCTCCATGGTTCTGGGCAGCTGTGTTGGTTTCCCTTCAGTTTTTTCCTAACTTTTTAACCTTGTGGCTATTTTTCTTCTCTCCAGTTTTATTCATGTCTGCTTAAATGTAACATTTTTTTTCCCAAGAAAGTAATCACAAGCATTTCAAAATGGAAAAATACAAGTACTAGGGAGACAGATTCTAATTCAATGTCTTACTTTTTAAAGTGAATTCATATTTAAAAAAATTGGCTGGTATCTATCACCATAAAATCTCTGGGCTCAAATAAACACTATTCATTGTTAAAAATGCAATTTGCTAAAATAAATGAGTAATAAGGGCTGGAGAATTTGGGAGTATTTAGATACATTCAGACAGTAGCTGAACTACAACCACTTAACTATAGGTCATGATTTTTCATTAACCTCTTAATATCCAGCACATTCACCATTGCCCTGTTCCTTCCCCTTATACAAGAAAGTCACTGTTTATTGCTCTCTTAAAGATTTCAATAAGTGAACTAAACTGTTTTCAAATTATTCAAATAATTGTCCTTTATTTTCTTTGAGCTTAGTCTAGTTTGGTGTTTTTCATCAATTTATTCCTCCAAAACAATTCTCCTGCCACACACAGAGGTAAAAGGCTTTTGTTCTGGGTCTCATATATAAATATTGATCACAATAATTTACTCTTTCATTCAATAAAAGCCGGAAGTCCTTTTGCAGTGCTTGATACACAGTAAGTAAGGCACAGTTCTTGACCTCCAAAAGCATAAATTAGGCTGTGGCAAAACGTGTGGTGATTAATGTCAGATAATAACCACATGACCAAAGATGAAAATTACTCCAATTGCCTGGGGCATTTGGGCAAGATAGCCAACTCTGAGAAGGGTGTGTAATTTGGTTCTGAACAATAGTTGATTACATTCCACTAAAGAGAAAAATGAATTTGTATATCATTGTTGTGTATCCGTATGTGGGAAGGGTACAGAAAGTTTGGGTGGACCACAGGGTCATGGTTTGTTTTGTGCTGTTTTGTTGTTTGTGTGTGTATGATGAAACAGTCTGAATTTGATAAATATATGGCAATGTGAAAATACATTGTATGTTTAAGAAATCTTGAGCAGTCTCATACTATTGGAAGTGAAAGGCCATGTTTCGTTTTGTTCAAGAAATACCCAAGAGGTACCATACAGCTTTAGTTACTACTGCTTTGTAATATAACTTGAAATCTGGAACTGTGATGCCTCCAGTTTTGTTTTCTGTTTTCAAGACTGCTTTGGCTATTCGAGGTCTTTCGTGGTTCCACACAAATTTTAGGATTGTTTGTCCTAATTCTGTGAAAAATGTTGTTGGTATTTTGATAGGGATTGCTTTTAATCTATAGACTGCTTTGGGAAGTATAGAAATAGGTGATGGGGATTAAAGAGTATACTTGCCATAATTAAAAAATAAAATAAAATAATAAAAAATAATAACCAAAAGGCAAGAAAGGAACACCATAAAAATTTAAATTATGAAGAATGCATGCTCCAATTTTAAACGAACTTGAGGCAGCTAGAAAGTGTTATATCAGGTCTGTTTCAGAAAATATATCTGGTTAAGAAAGAGAGAAAGCATTTAGAAGTATGCCTCAATAAATACAGTAGCAGTAGGTGAAATATATATATATTCCACCTAAATCACTATAAAACTTATTTTTAACTTAATAGCAGCTCAAGATTATCAATATTACAAGTGAGTTAAATCTACATTTATGGAACAATGTGCAACACTAAATGTATATACATTTAGAAAAGTAGCATGCTTTTATGAACCTCACCTTAGACTCAAAACAAGGCAAAATACTTGTTACTTGGAACATCAGTAAACCAAGATTCCAAATTTTGGAACTGATAAAGTAATGCAACTTCTAGAAATTACTTATAAGTATATAATCCTAAATGCATATTTAGTAAAAGAAATGTCAAAAATGTGTATATATAATGATCCAAGTATCACATATTTCTATATTCTACAAGCTTTTAATATATACAGGAAATTTGGAGAGTCACTATGTAAAAATATTACTGTTATTGTCTTTGGGAGGTAAGGTGTATGGGTACTCATTAAATTCTTCTAAATTTTCAATAGTTATGCAATTACAAACATCATGGAAGGAAAGGAAGGAAGAAGTGAGGAACGCAGGGAGGGAAGCAAGTAATGAGGGAGTAAGAGAAGGAAAGAAGGAAGGGAGAGAGGGAGGAAAATAGGAAGGGAGGAAAGAAAGCAGGACAGAAGGGAAGCAGGGGGGAAGGCAAGCCTGGAAGAGGGAAGGGAGCAGCAGCTGAGTTTGTGAAGATAAAAATTTTTTCAGTATGTATATATTTAGTAACTTCTATAATATTTTTTGCCATTGAAAAAAGTTTTATTAGCTTTAACTTTTTTAAAGAAGAAGGCAGTTAAAAGGGTGAATAATTTAATGATTTCCCTAACTGGAAATTGAGGAGATTTGGGAGGAAAAAATAAACTGCACGAGAAAGCCACACAAGTGGCAGGAGCTCAGTTAACACTTGATGAATGTAGGAACTTAACCTTTAGTGAATTTTCTGGACCATGTTACAAGACCTTGGACTGTGAGTATGAATTACTGGCCTGCTCTTGTTCTGTGATGCAGTTTATCTTTTTGTCACTCTTGGCAATTAATTGCTTCTTTTTCTATGGAAAGGAGCTTTAGTGATAAAAGAATGAATTTTTTCAGCAGGTCACCCTTCAGATCCACACACTTGCAAGCATGTAGATCATACACACTGCCCTACACATCCTGATACTGTGATCTGCCATGTTTGGCCTTTCCTGTCTGTGGCACTGTGAAACAGAAATATCCCAGGACATGCAAACTGAAACAAGGAAATTTAAACATGTATCCCAGGAAAGACATAATTCTGTTTAAGAGTTCTGCTCACTAACTCTCAATGTTAAATCTTAGTAGAGAGAACTGGGGTTCATATGAGACTACTGAATTCACCACCAACAACAACAAAAAAAGGAAGGGTGTATTCATCCAACCATTCCAATTAGTTTTTCCAATGCATTTCTTATCATTTGTTATCACCCAAAGGATGAAATTCAATACCTAAAATATGTGTTTTCTTAAAAGATGAATCAGCTTCTAATGCCAAATTCAATGAACTCAGCTGCTGAACTCACATCCTATTATTATAAAAGGGGAAAAATAAATGATGCCCCAAATTTCAACTATTTTTCTCAGAAGCTTCAAGCTGGAAATTAAGGGTAAGTTATTGGAGTGCTTAGGAACCAAATTGATATTTGGAAAATAGAACTCACATAATGATTTTTCCATCTGGTTTATTTATTCTGAATCCAATAGCCATTAATACACTTTAAACTCCAGGGAACCAAAGGAACCAATGTGGAGTTACTTTATTATCTCATCTACAGGGACTACATGACTTTAGAAAAAACTGTGATTACAGAAAAAAAGTGGCTTTACCCCTTCATTGCCTACTACATAATGTATGTATTTTGGAGAACATTTCTACCTCCTCTAATACAAAAATACTGCAAACAACACAGAGATCTGGAAATTATACGAAATATTCATGTTCAAGGTCTTTGACTTTTCTTTCTTCCAGAAAGCAAAAATCATCCAAGCCATTACCACAAAACCTTCAGATAACAAAAGGCTTTGATAAGAGGAGATGATGGGGCTACGTAAATGATTAACAACACTAATATGTATGTATTGTAGGCTAATTCATGGTCTAGTTCAAGAGTGGGATACAATGAGTTTGGCCTGCAAGTTTGTGTATAGATCACAGCTTGCTAAAAACAGAACTCTGTAAGTAAGTCTATTTCAAAGAAAAGAACTTTTATTGATAAATACCTTCCATTTGACACCTGAAACATTTGTCTTGTTATTGCCTTCTCAGAAAGGGTATACAAGAGCATATGAAGCAACGAAGAGAGCGAGGAACCAGGAGTTAGGGGACACGAGTTTCAGTTCTGTCTCTGTCCTGTGCTGAGTGACCCAAAGCAAGTTCTTACCGTCTCCAGACCAGAGTATGCACCTCAGTGACATGTGGGATAACTATTATATTGTAATCTCTACTGTGCTTGCACTCCTAACAATTCCATCTTCCATGAACAAAAAATGCAAATGTGAAGTCCGAGAACCATACCATTTGACGAAATACAAGTGATTGAGGTGCTAGAGATGCATTATGTTCCTACTCAGGAGCTACTGTCTTGCTTTGCTCTTAAAGAAGGCACGAATATAGTCAAACAGTAGACTAAAATAGGGTTGGGCTTATAGAGTATACATTTGAATTGGACATCATGACATGAAAAATGTTCCAAATAAGTAGTATTACTACAATTGGTGGGTTACTGTAAACAACTGTTTGATACTAGTCCAAGGATGTTTACATTTTTAGAGGAATTAATACAAAAATACAGCTGCTTTCTTGATAAGAAATGTGTATGTATGTATTTGTATAAAGAAATGTTTATAAGTGGGGTGCCTGGGTGGCTCAGTCGGTTAAGTGTCTGACTTCGGCTCAGGTCATGACCTCATGGATTGTGGGTTCGATCCCTGATTCGGGCTCTATACTGACAGCTCAGAGCCTGGAGACTGCTTCAGATTCTGTCTCTATCTCTCTCTCTCTGCCCCTCCTCTGCTCACTCACTGTCTCTTTCTCTCTCTCTCAAATATAAACATTAAAAAAAATTTTTTAAAGAAATGTTTACAAGATATTTTGTTTCATTATACTTACATTTTGCAGAACACAAAATAATTTTCTAATTGTTTCTTCAAAGACATTTAAGTGGAAATGTGTAACAAATAGGGAGAAAAGCCAAGAATATAGTACAATTTTTTAAAATAAAAAGTATTAGGGCACCTGGGTGTCTCAATCAGTTAAGCATCTGACTCTTGATTTCAGCTTAAGTCATGATCTCATGGTTCCTTAGTTCAAAATCTGCATCAGGCTCTACACTGACAGCATGAAGTCTGCTTGAGATTTTCTTTCTGCCCCTCCCCATCTCATGCTCTCTCTCTTTCTCTCTCTCTCAAAATAAATAAATAAATAAACATTAAAAAAAAGACCTATAAAATATATATTGGGCAAAATCAGCTGGGGTCTCTAATAATAATGTTAGTAAACATAATGGTAATAATGGCAATAACAATATCTAACAGGTGAATGCTACATGCCAGGCACTGTGATAAACACTTTCACTGAAATATTTTATTAAATCTCTCAAATAATTCTATAAAATAGATATCACTACACAATTTTACAGGTCAGGAAAATTGATAATAGTCAATAAGAAAGTAAATGGCAGAATGGGCCAGAATGAATATACTGGTTTTCTCACAATGGTATCTACAAGCTATAAGTAGAAGAGTTTCTTTGCCCATATTTAATCTGGCTCTGTCCACAGGGCAAATACAAAACTCAGGAAAGTGTTCTTCCTTTGGGTACTTTCCTATCCTCCTCCTATCCTTGTTAGATATGATCATTATGTATCGAGTTTTGGGTATTTGCTCACTTTATTTTATGAAGATATAATACATAAAGTACACAACCATCTGTACAATTTGATTAATTTGTACAAAATGTACCCATGCAGATAAATAACTTCCACCCAGGTTAAGATGTAGAACACTACCAGCAGCCCAGCAACCTGCCTCATTCCCCTTCATAGTCATTATCCATCCACAGGAAAATAACCTCTATTGCAACTTCAGTTATAATCATATGTGTGTGATTCATCTAGGTTTTTGCAAATACCAGTAGTTTGTTGTTTTCATTAATACATAGTGTCCCACTGCCTAACTGTACCATGGTTTATTTATCCCATCTACTAATGATGAACATTTGAAGATTTTAGCCCAATTTAAGCTACGGTGAACAATGCTACTATATGCACTCTTTTCCATTTCTTTTGACGCACAAATATGGACAGATTTACTGATTCACACACACACACACACACACACACAGAACACACACACACTATAAGATAGCATCACTATTCATGTGTGCATACAGAATGTTAGGCAACAGGTGTTATTTTAGCAGATTCTGCATAGAAACATTGTGCAAGGTGTTTGTGACAATATTACCATCAATATAATTTGCATTTGTTCAACATCTACCCCGTATGTGGTATTGTCTTTTTTTTTTTAATTTCAGCCATTATGGTGGGTAAAGGTGATATCTCATTGATCTCACAGGGATTTTAATTTAATGAAGAATTATTTTTTCAACCTTTACATA
This sequence comes from Cryptoprocta ferox, assembly GCA_028646485.1. Classification (NCBI taxonomy): domain Eukaryota; kingdom Metazoa; phylum Chordata; class Mammalia; order Carnivora; family Eupleridae; genus Cryptoprocta; species Cryptoprocta ferox. The sequence continues at coordinate 18,915,793 of CM053560.1, forward strand.
CGTTTATTAATCATTTTGATATATTCTTTTGTGAATTGCCCATTTTTATTATGTTTTTTTCCATGAAAGTTTTGTCCTTTACTTATTGCTTTGCTGGCATTTCTTTATATATTCCAGATATAAGTCCTTTGTCAGATATATGTATTGCAAACATCTTCTTTTCTTGCTTTGCATTTTCTTTCTCTTCATGGTGTCTTTTGATCAAATGGAATTCTGAATTCTAACGACATTCATTTTTTAACTAGTGTTCTGTTTAAGAAAAATTTACCTATGCCAAGTTACGAGAATATACTCCTAACCTATCTTCTGAAAGCTTTATGGTTTTCACTATTAAATGTAAAGTGAATACCTATTTCTAACATACATAAATACCTGCATAAAAGATCATTTTGTCCTATTTTGGGTCATAAACCCCTTAAGACTCTGATGAAAACTATAAAACCTTACCCTAATCTTTGGGAAAAGTGTGGGAGTAGGATTTACCAGTCACCTTCACTGTGATGACAAATTTATCTCCTGGACTTAATCCACTGACTCTGTTATATGTCTGTAAAGGTAGGAAGCCTACAATCCAAAAATGTGCTAAAATAGCAAACAAACAAAGACAGAAGTGATTGGATCATTCAATGGGAACAGGAAATAACTTTTAGAAAAGAAAGGTGGTAGCCTTAAACCAAAAAAGTAGCAAGTTCCGTTAAGCTAACCCACTGAATCAGCAATGGTTTCTTGCAGTAGACGAACGCTTCGATAAAAGAAATAGAAAGTGGGGCACCTGGGTGGCTTAGCTGGTTAAGCCGCTGACTCTTGATTTCAGCTCACGTCATGATCTCATGGTTCGTGAGTTCAAGCCCCAGGATGGACTCTGTGCTGACATCCCGAAGCCTGCTTGGGATTCTCTTTCTTTCCCTCCTCTTTCTCTGCCCAATCCCACTTGTGTTCTCTCTCTCTCTCTCTCTCTCTCAACATACATTTAAAAAAGAGAAAGAAAGCATTTGTTTATGACTTTGGCAAGATACACAAGAACTTTAGTGGGTTACAGCAGTACAAGAAACCCCAGATACTAGCCTATAGTAGCAAAGACACTCGGACCATTTTTGGGAAAGGTGGGAACATGCCGCTAGATATGGCATGAAAGCATGTAATGAAAACTTTTAAGAACTATTTAAGGGGTTTACAAATTGAAGTGCTATATAAAGAATCAAAAATAATGAAAAATAAGAGAGAAGACTAGAATATTTTGGGGTACCTGGGTAGCTCAGTCAGTTAAGCGTCCAACTTCAGTTCAGGTCATGATCTCACGGTTCGTGGGTTCAAGCCCCGCATCAGGCTCTGAGCTGTCTGTAGCCTGCTTCAGATTCTGTGTGTCCCTCTCTCTCTGCCCCTCCCCCACTCATGCTCTGTTTCTGTCTCAATAATAAATAAACATTAAAAAAAAAAGACTAGAATATTTGAATGAATCTCCCAACATAAATTGAGCAGTTCTTAGCAACTTCAAGGGAACACTGTTAATCAAAAAAAAAAATACAGTGTTTTCAGGGATGTTTGAATGAAATATTACGTACAATATTTACCTAAATTAAAAATTCTTGCTGGCACAAACACCATTGTTATAATTATTTCTCAATATATCATGACTTCAGGTGACTGCGTGCTTATATCTGTCCATGCTCTCTGTGGGGGGAGAAAGCAAAAGAAAGTGTAGAAAAAAGGAAAAGGGAAATGCGGAAAGCATGAGAGTTTCAACTCATGAAACATTTTATAACACAAGAGAATTAAAGTATTTGAGACGGTGAATGTAGACCTTACTACTCCAAACATGCACACTCTGTCAGACATAGCAGATTACGTTCAATCACTGTGGCATTCATGTGTTCCCTCCATATTTATTCCAGTAGAATTAAGTTATCAGGTAGAATCCTTCAAAACCAGATAATTACAGGACATATAGAATATAAAAGCAACAGTATCTTCCTGATAACACAGGAGATACTTTTGAGCGACTAAACTTACACAGACTCCAGAAGAAGGTATTAAAGTAATTACACAAGAAAATTGTGGGGATTAGGGAATATATGTTCACAGGAATGAGATCTGTAATGATGTGGAAAAGATGAACTCACAAGTTAGTCAATTAACTCACCAGTAGGATAGTGTAGCTCAAGGAATATGAGCTCAAGAGACAAATAGGTCTGTTTGGATAATAGCTTACTCAATGATTAGTCTCTCAGGTATAGTTTTCTCGTATGTAAAATCACTATAAAAAATGCTTACACTGCAGAGCTGTTTTGTGAACTATGAATATGTAAAATGCCTTAACAGTAGTCAATGGGTGAAAGCTATCATTAAGACTGATCTATCCTTCTCTTTTCATGGGAGTCTTTTGCAGTTAGTTATTAAATGGGGAGAGAGCCTTGAAATCCCTTTCTAAGTTAAGAACTCTGGGGAGAAATAAATAGGGGGCGCCTGGGTGGCTCAGCTGGTTGAGTGTATGACTCTTGGTTTCAGTTCAGGTCATAATCTCACAGTTTTCGAGTTTGAGTCTACATCAGGCTCTGTGCCAACAGCACAGAGCCCGCTTGGGATTCTCTCTCTGCCCCTCCCCCACTCCCAAATAAATACTTTATAAAAGAAATAAAATAGGACAGTAGGCTATCAAATTCTAGAAAAAAAAATCTAGCAGCTTTCAAGTCAGGTTTTTGCCTTCTACTTACCTGCCATTTGGGCTATGGGTGCTACAAGAACTTTTTATCCAAATCCTGGTTTTCTGACAAGTAGCAGGAGCTTTATTTTTGTTGCTTAGTTGACTGTAAAGAGTCACCATCTGTACAAATTGTAATTTTGATATTCCAGAGCCACACTGGAATTGTTCAACTAATTTCCATAAATTTACTCTGGTGGTCACAATTGTTCTTCCTTATCAGTCAGACCCAGACCTCAATGAGACTATTGTGAAGCTACAGGTGAAATCCTTTCTCCACCTTCTACATCAATTCCCAGTGACCCTCAAACTCAAACCACCATAGAGAATGTTCTGTTTGAGGTACTTAAAGGCACATGGGCCTCATGAATAATCACCAACAAGAAAGACATTTATTTCAGTGTGAATTCTATCATTAACAATGCTATAAATAATGACAAGCCAGAGGAAACATTTTTAATTGGAAGCACATGGGCAAGGACTTTAGGTCTCCTTCTATTTCATTAGGGTGATTTTTGTTTCCACAGACATTTATTATTGTACCTGACATCTGATGGCTTTATGGGTGACTTTATAGGAGGTTTTATAGAAGACTTAAACAGGCAGAAATTAACAAAGAAACAAGTGACAATGCCAAGCAGGGAAGAGATCATCACTGTGTAAGCAAGGATCGGAGAAGAAAGGGAAGCCGTCTGGCTTCCACTTCGTCTTTCCACACAGAGGCAATGTGAAGGCTGAGGGGATGAGGGAAATGGCACTGGGTAGAGTGCATGAAAACAGCCCATAGAAGTTACACCTTTGCACTTGAAAGGCACATCTGAACATCACACAGCAATATATGGATGAATAGGCCACATTTGCTGAGCACTGAATAGTGTGACACTAAAGCAGAAAAACAAAAGGTACCACAGCCAAAATATTTGCATGCTTCCACGGAATGGCTGCCAGTCAGCATGGAGTCAGGACTGATTTTCTAGCATCCCTGCTCTCAATAATTTGGATTTAGATTCATTCGTGCACAGACTTTGAACCATAAGTAAATATATGTCTAAGAAGTTCTCTTTGCATAAATATAGAGTTAACAATTAAACATTTACATTTTAATGAGATAAATGACACAAGGCAATAGTCCTGTATATACCCCAATTTGTCCCTCATATGCATGCAGTGTTTTACTTCCCTCTTTCAAGACTAAGAGATGCCCTGAGGTCCATCCCATTCATAAATCATATATACAATTATTTGGCAGTAGGTTCATAGTATATACAAACATAACTTTTTGTTTCAAAAATAAAAAATATAGAAGATAGGAATAAAAGCCAGCTTTTACCGAGCATAGACTCCCATGCATATTATTCATAGTAGTATGTTTTTGCATATTATGCATTTACTTAGATATAATATTCAGCATAAACATATGCAGGAATTGTTACCATCCACATTTTACTCATGAGTGAATAGGCTAAAAGCTATAAATGTCACTGATTTCTATGACCAGAAATAGAAACTGGGAGAGAAATGGAACCCCAAATTATTTGACCTCAAAGCCCATGATCTTTTCAACTACTTCAAACTTGGTTAATGCCTGTTACCATGCTAGATATTCAGGGGACTGTGGAAGCAAAATAAAGATGTCTCACCATAATAATGGTGTTTTCTAATAGATGACTTTGTATGCTGTTTGATTCAGAAAGCTCTCAGTTGCCAGAAAATCTGTCTATAAAGACTTGAAACAAAATCATAATAGAAAACAATTTGAAGACCTAATAATGCCTTTCAGGTGCATTATGTAGTTCCTTCATATTTTATTTCAAATAAAGAACTAAAAATCACTACCCAGCTACCACAAACCAGGTACAATCTGCATTTTACTTCAAAACAAAGATTTATACAAAGCTAGGTAATAAATGACGTTTTGGGGGCTTACGTTCAGAGTTTATAAAACTATTATTTTTTTGGAGAACAGAGGGTAAGGCTTGATAATTATGCGAAAGATAAATCATCTAGCTAGGCAATTAATTCAAAATTAAAATGGCAATAAAGGTACAGTTAAATTCATATTGATATATGAAATTGTAAAGAATGTTAATACACTTAATTGGCATTTAATAAGATAGCTGCAGCAAGTTAATTGGATATCAATTTACATAGTTCATAAATGTCACTTCTTTTAATAATTGAGCTCATTTCCTCAAGATAATGCTCATATAGTTTATTATGGATTATTAACATATATGCATTTTTCTGTATAAAATGTGTTGGAGTCTTCCACATATACTTTATCAAACAACCATCCATTTCTTATTTACTCATGCTTCTGTCATGGGCAGAAATGTAATTCAACAGCATTCACCAGCACAATTGAAATCCACCTAGTTGGCCATTTACTATTGTTTTCCAAAGTCTACAGAAAGCATCCAGATAAAAAGCAAACTCCGTTCTTCATACCAAATTCTTTAAAAAGAACTTGAATTTACTTCTTTCTCTTAAGCATCATTAACTTACCTACATATATAAGATTTTTCTTCTTTCTCTCTCTTGGAGTCTTCTCTTGGAAAATTTTGTCCCCCCAATAACTGCTCTTTAGTTCCATGGCCTTGGAGATGCTGGGTAAAGATTTTAAAAAATAAATAAATAAATAAAGCTGACTCACTCACAAATGGGTTCTCCTTCAATTCATAAATAAGTAGAGAAGAAAAAAGTTAAAATATTCTAAAAAGCCATAATTTCATCAGCAACAATCTAATAAAGAAAGGAAAATTATATATGTCACAAACTTGGAAAATTAGGTTCATATCTATTGGTCCAGCCAGACTGGCTAGATGAGGAGTCAAAAACAATTGGTAAAACTATGTCAGAACACATAGTTAATCTGAACTCAGCAATCCACATTAAGAACAAGATGAAAAATAAAAGAGCTGGCAACTCTTCAAATCTTCCCTGAAACAAACATAACCAAAGGAGTAGAAACAAGTTCTGCAAGAGCTCCCTTCAATAACAGAATTGGATTAGAACTTGGTGACAATTTGAATTCAATACAATATACGTAAAAAGAAAAATTACACATGAAAAAGTATAAGGATAAAAAAAGTGCAAAGGGAATGTATTGAACAAAACATAAATCTAATAAACACATTGGAAAAAAACAACAAAACAGACATGAGTGAAGTCAAATTAATGGCATGGAAGAAAAGCTTGAGACAATCACTGTGAATGGATAAAGAAAAAAAGAATAAAGTAATTAGGGGAAAAGATGATAAATATAAATGCCATATAAAACAATGTAACCTATACTTGAGAACTCAATATACTTGTTATGGACTGAATGTATGTGTCCCCATAAAATTCATGTTTAAGCCCTAAACCTCAATGTGATGGTATCTGGAGATCGGGTGTTTGGAAGCTGATTAAGTTTAGATGAAGCCATAAGTTTGGAGCCTCTGTGATGGGATTAGTACCCTTATGAAAAGCTTGCTTGTTCTCTCACTCCACCATGTGAGGCACAGTGAGAAGGCAACTGTCTGCAAGCCAGGAAGAAAACCCTCAGTAGAAACTGAAGCCTGCTTCTGAAACTTGGTCTTGGCTTTCTAGTCACCAGACATATGAGAAAATAAATTTCTCATAGGTTTAAGATACCCAGCCTGTGATATTTTATTATGGTAAATCTAGCCAACTAATCCAATATTGACAGATAAGTTATTCAGAAATAGAATACAGAAAAAGTGTTATAACATTAAGTAATTGAGTCTATATAGTGAAAGCACAGATTATATATATGATAACAATAAATAATTCAAAACGGTTAAGATCAAAACATCCCATAGCTGTTGAACTTCAGAAATAAATATAAGAAAAAAGAGCAGGTAGGAACCAAGGAAAATAAAACACAGTTTGTATTTAAAAAGGAGTGCTATACTCTAGGACATTACTCTGACATGGAGGTAAACCCTGTTTAACTTGTTGAAATTCAGAGAGGAAGAATGTATTGCTCTGGCCTTCAGATAAGAAAATTAAGTCACCCATAAGGAAAAAAATTAGACTAACTTCAAACTTCTGTAATATCTATAGTCAGAACACAGTGGTTCAATGCCTCCAAAGACTGGTGAGGGGGAAATGGGGTTACCCACAAATACACCCTGCCAGGTATACCTTAAAAGAGAAGGGCAATAGGGGCGCCTGGGTGGCTCAGTCGGCTAAGCATACAACTTTGGCTCAGGTCATGATCTCAGGGTGCATGAATTTGAGCCCCGCGCCAGGCTGTCAGCGCAGAGCCTGCTTCAGATCCTCTATCCCCTTCTCTCTCTGCCTCCCCACCCTGCTCTCTCTCTCTCAAAAATAAATAAACATTACCAAAAAATCAAAAGAGAAAGGCAATAGCCAGGCATTTCAGATAATAAAGTGAGGATTTAACCCACTGGGGTCATATGATCTTAAAAGAAAAGAAAAGAAAAGAAAAGAAAAGAGAAAAGAAAAGGAAAGGAAAGGAAAGGAAAGGAAAGGAAAGGAAAGGAAAGGAAAGAAGGGAAAGGGAAAGGAAAGGAAAGGGGAAAAAAGGAAAGGAAAAGAAAAGAGAAAGAAGAAAAGAAAGCCATATGAAGATGAAATCAAGTTAAAAACAGATGAACTGAAATAAATAATTGAAAACTGATGCGTAGTGGTGTAAACCTCAAACTAATTAAATATAAAACTAAGATTAAACAGCTATGAAAATGTGGTTAAAAAAGAAATATAATACTAAAATCTCTGACAAAGTAAAAAATATTATCTATATTAGAAATTGGTAGGTAGAAAGGAATGAGGTGGGAGGAAGTATGAAAAACCAAATTAAATGATCTTTATGTCAGGGCATTTGTTAATATTGTATAAACTGAATTATTCAATTAGAATAAAAATATTTCTGTTTTTAATAATTTTTCAAATCTTTTAATTTTTTGTGGAAAAATCTTTCAACAACTATATTTATTGTGTTATGAAACCTTAATCTTGCAGTTTGGTAACTTCTTCCATTTTGATTTAGCTTCTTTTATCTTTGGTTAAATTCAGATTAACTCAGTAAAGAATATGGTACTGTAACAGTAATAGGCAAAATCTGATCCCATTCTTATAGTTATTTTTGTATCTATTCATCCTTCCTGCCACCCATCCTTCTTTTTGTATTGTGGCATCATGAATGTCTAAAATTATGAACTTTAAATGTTAATACTGGTTATTTTAGAGTAGTAGGATTCTAAATCATCTCTTCCTTCCTTCCTTGTACCTTTTTGCATTTATCATAGCTTGGCAGTAAACATATATTGCTTATATACCTTATTCTAAAATAAATATATAAGTCAAGTGATACATTTATCCTGACACTACCACTAACTTTACTGATATTTTAATAGTTGTCATTTAACTATATGCAGATAGTATAAAATACATGTGAAAAATGAATTCTGAGTTTTAGGAACTTTATCTTCATCCATTTTATTTCTCAGAATCTACTCATTACAAATCTCATCCGCTGGCCTAGTAAGTGCTTCTTGACGTGCATCTAGAAGCACTTTTCTGTGTTTGGCCTAATACTGATTTTAGTAGCTACGTGCCACAATGGTGAGGAAGGAGGGACACTAATATAATCTTCACAGTATATAAATGTGTGCACATCCGATTAATGTACAGACTGATCAAGGAACTCTTCACTCTATCCATGGGGTCCAGTTTTGTGGTTCTGGTATAGGACTTTGTTAATGATTCTGATGAGATCATTCCCTAGGATTTTTGTGCACCTGAAAATAACAAGTCCTTCTTTTCTTTTCTTTTTTCAGTTATATTTCAGTGACTATATGCTATTAAAAATCTTATGATAGTCCCATACCCAGGATATCCCAGAAAGCATCTTCTTAGTTCATATTCAAGAAGCTTCTCTGTTAATATATGTGATGTACATTATGACAACATCTTTGGAAATATACATAAATACATAAATTAAAGGCCTAAATTAAATCTGACAGGTGTCAGGGATGACGGTACAATTTTATGCTAAAAATTTTGAATTTATAACGGAGGGCCACTTGAGACAACATAACATTTCAATGTTTCTTCTGTGACTGACTGAACCTTCCCTCCTTCATCAAACACATTATCTGTCAAGGACACAAACTTCACTTAGATATTCCAAACTCTGCACCATTATTTGAGGTTACAACCCATGTGTTGAGCCTTTTACGGAGGCTCAAATGCTACCTCTTCCTAAGAAAGCCCCCTCTCATCTCTCTTTGGGATTAGTCCTTCCACCTTCAGGGTCTCCAAAGCAATTTTCCCCTCACCTTCTGTTCTAATAATGCACATAATTGTCTCTTCTGTAAAATGTAAGTTCCTTGAGAGAAAGCACCAAATCTGATTACTGCATTACCTATAAATCTCATCCAGTTATTTTTCACTGTAAATGCTCAATCAACATTTTTTTAGGTACCAAATGATACATGTTTTTAAGATTGCTGGTCAGATATATATTAATTTAGGGTTAAATGTATCTAACAGAAAAGTACATATTTAAAGCATAACCAAATACAGCATATTTTCAAAATTCTAAGAATCATCTATTGTAATTACACAAGTTACAGTGTATGACCTTCTATAACTCATGTTTTCCTGTCCACAACAGCTAATGGGCTAAGAATCTCCCTTAAGCACTGCTTTGTTTTACTCTCTGCAATTCTTTTATGTCATTGAAAGTAAAATTTCACTTCTTTAAAAGCAGTCTGCAATTTGGCTTTTTCATTAATCCTCTTATTAGTTCCATGGGCAGAAAAATACAGTTAGCAGGCCACACTATAGCACTATTGCTTAACTGATTATAAGATGGACATCAAGGGATTTAAAGGCCACCATTCATTCTGGAAATGTCTCCTTAGTCTGCAGTATACCTACTATTTGACCAACACAGCTGCAACATATCTTTTTTAATGGTATAATTTGTAACTCCTGTGACAGAGGAATAGCATTTCCTGTACTTAGGAAAAGAGTTCACTGCCACTAAATTAGATTTTTTTGAGCAACCCAAAAAGAAATGATCCCAGACAGCATCCCTGGATCATTGCTTCAACAGTGATCCAACTTAAAGGGAATTGGCCTGTATAAGACACAACACTGATATGTGATACATTGATTTTCTGAGTTTTCATTTGTTGAGAGTACCAAACAAAATGAAATATGCTATGGCCATTTGTTAGTTTTTGCCATTTTACCAACCAATGAATTTTCTATAATCAAAGGTAGAAGTTATCTGCTTTGGGTCCAACTCTAGCCCCAAAATAATGTTTAAAAAATTTTTTAATGAATTTATTTCCAACATTTCAAAATCAGGGTATTGTACATAGAAATACATTTTTCTTGCTTTTCCTGAGATATAAGAATATTTTTAGACATGGTATTATTTTCTTGTATGTCAAAAATTTCAGAGTTGAGTAACAAGAACCCTACCTTCAGAAGGGTTTGCCATATAGTCACCATGCCTTCTTGCTGAAACCAAAATTCAGTTACATTGAAGATGATACTTTTCATTTAAAGTAAATAAACTATGTTTTTCTACAGTTTGAATATTTACAGTGAAACTGGGCAGATAGTACAGATAATACAGTTCCCAAATACCTCCCCTATGTACATAATTTCTATTATTAACATCTTGCATTGGTGTGGTGCATTTGTAACAACTGATGGATCAATATTAAGACATTCTTATTAAATAGAGTCTATAGCTTAAGTTCAGGTTCATTATTTGAGCTGTACATTTCTACCTTTGAGTTTTGACAAATGCATAATGTCCTGTATCCATCATAATAGTAACACACAGAAAAATTTCACTACTCTAAGAATTCCTTCTGCTTTATCTATTCATCTTTCCTCTCCTCCTTTAAACTTATAGCAACCACTGATTTCTTTTTTTTTTTAATTTTTACTATCACTGGACTATGGCCTTTTCCAAAATCTCATATATTTGGAATCATGTACAGTATGTAGCCTTTTCAGATTGGCTTCTTTCATTTTCAAATATGCTCTTAAGGTTTTTTCATATCTTTTCCTGGCTTGATAGCTAGTTTATTCTTATTGTGGAAAAACAGTCCATCATATGGATGCACCACTTTTTAGCAATTATGAATAAATATACTATGAATATTTGCATACAAATTTTTGTGTGGACATAAAATTTCAAATTAACTGGGTAAATACCAAGGAACACAACTGCTGAATTGTATGTTAAGACTATGTTAGGCTTTTTAAGACACTGCTAAACTTTCTTCCAAAATGGTGACACTATTTTGAAGCTTAGCAAAAACACCCACTGATTATCTCACAGATTCTGTAAGTCAGGAGTCTGGCATGTATTAACTGGCTTCTTGTTCAGGGGCTTACAGGGTTGAAATCAATATACTGGCCTGGCTAGCATCTCTTAGGAGTCTCAATGTTCTCATGAAGCACACTCAGGTTTTTGTCAGAATTTAACTCCTTGCAGTTGCAGGACCAAGGTTCCATTTTGGTTGTTTGCTGTTGGCTGGGGATCACTCTCAGCTTCTAGACACTGCCTACAGCTCCTTGCCACATGACCTCCTCTCTACACCCTCTCACCATGCCCCCAGGAGAATTTCTCTCATGCTTCAAATCTCTGACTTTGGAAAGAGCCCAGTCTTTTTGAAGGCCTTATTTGTTTAGTTTTGGCCCACCTAGAATAGCTCAGTTTCGAATGACTCATAATTAGTTGAATTGGGACCATAAGCATATAAGCAAAATCCCTTCATTTTATATATAACATAGGCTAATTATGGGTGTGAAATTCATCATATTCACAGTCCTGTCCTCACTCAAGGGGAAAGGATTACATAGAAGCAAGGGAGGAATTCTATGAACCATCTCAGAATTCTGCCTAACCCCAAAGAACAGTTAGTATGAAAGTGAATAACATTCATATGTGAATAAAGGCTTCACATATTTGGCCTCTTATACTAGTTAATGTCACCTTAATGAACTTGCAGACATTTAAATCAAGCTTCCTGACCTCCTAATTCTATCAGATTGGCCTAACCACTATGTACACTTTTCACATAGAGAAATAAAACATATTGCTTTTACTGGAAATATCAGTTACATTTTCCTTGTAAGCCCTTCTCATTTATTGCATAAATAGTAACACAAATTGCTCACTCTGAACTGACCCCTCCATCTACTCTTCTCATTTAAAGATAACACCATTACATATTTTGATGACTGACAGAATAATTTCTCTCTTTAGATGTCCATTTACTATTATGTGTTAGAATTCTATTAAACCAAGCAGATTTTTCACATAATCCTAGATTTTAATGCCCTGTTGGATGTACACAAAGAATGAAAAATGCCCCTTGCCTGATGGACCAAATCTCCTCCCCAATACAGGTAGGCAGGTTCTCTTCTCTTCTGACCCATTTCCTATCCTCTGGCTCAACACTTTTCCTCATGTATCGTTCACCGTGCATATTGAACCACATAATTTTAATTGCATGTATCTAAATTAATGACACTCTACTGACAATTTAACACAAGTAATTTCAGTACTAAATTCTATGAAAGTATATTTATTTTTCACATGATGCTCCTCCAGCTTTTTCCCAAAGAAAAAAATTTACATCTCTCAGTACCCCTTACTCTACTCCAGATTTTGATATTTTGCATTTTTTGAGCCTGCACCTGCCTCCTTCATAGAGATCTTAAGGGCGGCTTACATACAGAGTCAGCCTTATAATCAGCCAGGAAAGGGATGCTGTCCCCACAGCTCCTCCAACTCTTGGTTGGAAGGGAGGTAAGGTGAATTCATTCATTAGGGAAGCTGCCCCATGACTTCCAGTTGTTTATAATCAACTTGTTTAAAAGTAACATTTTTAGTGATTTGCAATGATTATCAGTTTTGAAGTGATTACCAATCCCCAGAGAAAAACCAACTCTAATGGAGTTTTGATTTTTGTTTTACTTTTTATTTCCTTCAGTGTCTCTGCTATCCTAATATTTCATAGCAAGATGAAATCAAAGAGGAGAATCTGTTCATAAACGGCCTGGTGCTATTTGGGAGTAGAAAAACTACAGGCAAGTTCCCAAGACAGCAAGAAGGAAGCAAAGGGATGGGAGTTAAAAGTAAAGCCAAGAGCACCCGGGTGACTCAGTTAGATAAGCTTCCACCTTCAGCCCAGGTTATGATCTCCTGGTTTGTGGATTCGAGCCCTACCTTGGGCTCTGTGCTAACAGCTCAGAACCTGGAGCCTGCTTTGGATTTTGTGACTCCTCTCTCTGTCCCTCTCCCACACTCTCTCTCTCTCTCTCTTTCTCAAAAATAAACAATAAAAAATAAAATAAAATAAAATAAAATGAAATGAAATAAAATAAAATAAAATAAAACAAAATAAAATAAAAAAGTGAAAGCCAAGACTGATTGGATTCAGACTATTAATAAAATGTTCCCAGAAAGAGCAGAAGAAAACTGTACAAGCAATGAGAAAGTCGTGCGCAACCAAAATACCAGTCTTAACATAAGAAACTCAAGTGACAAATTTTAAAGAGAATACATGTCCAACATTTTATAAAGCTTTTTAATGTTTTTTATTTCAAATAAGAAAAAAAAACCATCTATTTTTTTCTAGTTTTTATTGGCTTAGATTAGACTAATCTATTTTTGGAACAAAAATAATTTCTTTAAACTTGGCTTATTTAATGTCCCTTCCAACATTTCCAAATCTAAGTCCAATTTCTCATGCCTTTTTGACAAAGGAAATTCCTCTGCATTTGATGGGAATTCAATCTCTTCAAAGAATGCTTATTTATAAAACAATGGGTTCGTTGTTTGGGGAATAAAAAAACAAGTTATGAGATACAATGAATGAATAAAGTGCATTTTCAAACTTGGAAACACCATAACTAAACATACAAATATTAAACAATCACAATTAAATAAAAGTACATGTGAGAATAATTTATTCATAATTATTGCCTTTTTCATCTCACTAAAAAATTCATTCATTGATACTATGGTGTGAAAGAGATATTAATACATTAATACGTGTATTCTAAAAGTGATTTTTTTGAGCTATTTTGTGTAAGGACATGGAAGATGTTCTCTAGCTCTTTTTACTCAGTTTGGCTCATGAACCAGCAGATTTGGCATCACCTGGGAGCTTGGAGGAAATGCTGAATTTCAGATCCTACCCCAGATTTACTAAATTAGAATTTCATTTTAACAAACCCCAAAATAATTAGTATGCACATTAAAGTCAATGTACAGAAATCACAAACTAAAAGATCTCAACTTTAAACTATAAATAGCTTAAGCCTTGTATTACTTACTTATCAATGGTATATAGCAACTTGCCCAATAATAAATGTGTAAACGATCAAAGGAATGAATAATAACTGCAGACTGTTTACTGAAATAGGTTTTTAGAATGACTTGTTTATTTTATCCATTGATTTACAGTGATCTTGTGTGTATCTCATGCTTACATTGCATCATCACATCTTAGTTTAGTGACATGGTCCCTTTTTATTGTGGAAAGTAGTGCTTAGAGAATTTATGGAGAATATAAATATATGTAAATGTTATTTATTTCTCATTATGACCACTTTTGGAGTCTGATTTAAGAAACATTAATTTTTTTTTCCTGTCCTGAGCATCTAGAACAAAAATTATGTTCATGTATTACATCATGTACACTCCAGAGACCAATGCTAGGGCAAATTCTGTACCAAGTGCCAGTATATAAGAGTGAATACAAATACCAAAGATAATCTTTTGCAGTTTCCTCAAATGGATAATTGAATTTAATTTCCTTTATAATAAATCATTCAATTTGAATAGTTTTATACTTCTTAAAATAGAGCAAGCATTTGACCTTTTAGCCATCATATGATTTTATATTTAGTCACTTTAATTAAGGAAATTAAATTCATTTAGGGAAAATTTTGAAGGAAAATTGTTCGACTTAATGATATTTGAGCTTCACAATATCCAGCCTGGGGAGCATGGAGTTTCAATATCCAAAAGACACATTAGCCTATCTCTTGCCAGTTCAATGTCACCATATATAACATTTAATCCCAGTGCTTTTTCACACACTTTCTTACCCCTCTTATAATATCTTGAATAAAAAGATTTCTAGGGGCACCTAGGTGACTCAGTCGGTTAAGCCTCCGACTTCGGCTCAGGTCATGATCTCACGGTTTGTGGGTTCGAGCCCGGCATCGGGCTCTGTGCTGACAGCTCAGAGCCTGGAACCTGCTTCAGATTCTGTGTCTCCCTCTCCCTCTGTCCCTCCCCCACTCATGCTCTGTTTCCCTCTGTCTCAATAATAAATAAACATTAAAAACATTTTTTTAAAGATTTCCAGCAAGTATAATCTTTTTCATGATTGACATCAAAGGTTAGTTATCCATAACCAACACATCTCAAATTAAGCATTGATTGTAATAGTAATACTCACATATAACAATAGGAATTCAACCCCATTTTCTGCCTCCCCAGGTTGGGGACAGCTTACACAACCACATTTATTTTACTCTTCCCCGTATTTGTTGTGAAAACTGATAGCTTACCTATTTTCTCTTGGGGCCACAGAATTTCTGAGATAAAAAATAAAATGCTTTACAAAAATGCTTTTAAAAATCTAGGCAAATAACTATATTTCCTATAAATAAATATTTATATTTATCTTATGAAGGGATATTGAGATTTGAAGATAAAAAGTGAATGGCCTATGAGACTGAAAAAAAAAACATCTACAGATCAATATGATGCCTCTCAAACTGTATACGTAAAGACTTTATTACAAATAATTCAGTGGTTGGATTTCTCCTAATGAAGGGCTTCTCGGGTTTTCTCATCATCATTTTATTATAATGCTAACTAAAAATGGCAGCCTGAGAGGTTCAGTGTGACCATTTCAGCCAAATAGTCTGGAACTAAAGAACAGTGACTCTGACAAAAAGAATTACAGAATGGCAGAGAGAGAAACACACAAAAAGGCCTCTCTTCACAAATCAATAACAACACTGGATGAGATTTTCAGAAACTGGTCTGGAAACTAAGGCAAATAACAAATTGGGAGGCATTTATTCGAGACAAATCACCGAAATGCAGTTTTAGCCCATGGCTGCTCCACACTATCCCTTTATCCTCCTCAACAACCTCTGCATTGGCACAGTAATGCTGTGACAACCAATTAACATCAGAGGGGGCAGAAAAACTCCATGCCCCTGAGTACTGGAAACCATAGCAATACCAATGGAAAATGAATGGAAAAGACCAATAATGCAGCAATCCTGACTAGGAAAAACAAGAAACTGACAGACTAGCCTGAAATTGATCAGGGCAGTCTGGGGAATGAGACAGACATAGTGTGCTTTGATATGTTCACATATAACTGCAGAGGTCTAGAAGGCTCTGGACATAAGCAAAGATGCATACATTCTTTAAGAGACTGGAGAGTGTTATCCACACATCCCTGCTTGAATGTAAAACCATATGCAAGAGCAGAGAAGATAAGAAAGAGCTCAAAAGAGAGATAAAGCTGGGGAGCATTCGTATACTACTAGAACACAGAATGCATTGTCTAACCCTCAAATAGATCCATCGGTAATACTCTTCCCTACAAACTCTAGCCATCTCAATTGCTCTAGACTCTCAGTAGTATATCCTTAAACTCTAGGAATCTTGTAAGCTCTGCAGGTTTCTGTACCCTCAAAGATGGCCTGGAAACTATCATAAGTTGTAAGCTGGAGCAATCATAGTACATATCTCATTTGTTCCCCACCTCTCAGGGGTCACTGTTTTTACTCCCTCACGTCCAGTGTCTTGAAACCATTATTTCATATATTGTCTGTTTTGTTGTTAATACTGTTTTAGGTAGAATGTTAAATCCAGTTGCTTGTTACTTCAATTTGGCAAGAAAAAAAAAAAACATTTCCTATATCTTTTTGACTCTTTCCTATCACTTTTTGAGCATTTCCTAATTTATGGGTCCACAGGACCCTCCAGACTCATTTTGTATTGTCCTTTCCTAACAAGGAGTCAGCCATTTCTCTAGGAGCCCTGGTTTCTTTTATTGGAAAATGGATGTTAAGAACACAAAATCTTGGTGTTAGCTGTGCTCACTGGTTATGAGATGACATTTCCAGTCTAGTAGCTGTGTCTTGATAAGTTACTAGATATTTGGTCTGGAGGCCTTGATGATTTTTTCCTTTATTGTTGGAGTTGAATAATTTTATTAATGTATATATGTCTTTGGTGTTGATCATTTTTTGGTTAATTTTTCACAATTATTCAGATGTCCTTTCAATATATTCACTCAAGCCTTCTGTTACATGGGAAATGATCTTGGTTTATGAATCTAAATATTTAAATATCATTGTTTTTTCTTCTCCAGGGCTTCCAATTGCATACATTATTTCAGTCAATTAATTATTTGCCACTTAATTTCTTATTGGTTTCACTTCTCACTTTTATTTTCATGGTTGTATGTTTAACTTTCTTCCATGTCTCTTATTATATTTTCCATTGTAATATATTCCATTCAATCTATTATTGTCTTATAATTTACCTATCATATGGTGGTGACTATGTTCTGTTAGTCCAACCAATCCTCTTTCAACCTGTTTTTTTAATTTTCTTAATTCTGAATTTGTAATAAAAATGGTTTCTAATTCCTCTATATACATTTTGGGTATATAAAACCAGCTTTAATACATTTAACTCAGTATGGATGAGTGAATTTTATCAAAGGTGTATCATTCCTTATTTTCTGTTTTCTTAAGTATTTATACTCTTACTTAGTTTCTATCTATTCATTTTACGGATTTAAGTTGCTTTACAAGATTCCTAATTCACTAAGATTCCCTTCTATAAGTACAGGAAGGTTAAATTTGTTTAGCTGACATTATTTGGTTTGGTCCTGGAAGGAGAATTGAATTTGCTCCATTTCTTTGTTCTGTTTCTTTATTTTTTAAGTGCCCTCAAATTGCCACATTTATTTATTCTGATCTTAACCATTCAATTTCCAAGTGTTACCTATTCATAACTTTTTACCCCTTAAGTTATAAATTTGAAAGATGATCACCTCAAATTGCATGTGTTTTAAGCTCTGTAAGCACTACTCTGACCTATCAGGGCTTTTTTTTTTTTTTTTTTTGTATTCTCCTACATAGGGTAGAGATGACCTTTATGGAGAAGTTAAAGAGCCATTTGAGATACGCTACTAGGTCCCCTCTTCTCTTTTTCCTTGCAATTTTTCTTAAATTACCCTTGTTCACGACAAGAATTGTAACAAGAGTATTGTTACAATACTCTGATTTGCTGTTTATTTTCACGTGCATGAAACTTAAACATTGGTCCTGTCTTGTCTTTCAGTGTTTTTCTTTTTTGTTTTGTTTTGTTTTTGATTGATAGTTTTGTCTTCCAGTTATTTTGAAACCATATTTTTTTTGGTAGTTTTATGTGTTTCCCTTGATGTTCTGAGTTTTTTGTTTGCTTGTTTGCAGGATATTAGAGGGCAGATTTAGGTTGCTGTCACTGTGTTAGACTCCCTAGGTGTTAAGTTATTTATAATATTAATTACCAAAAATTCAGATTTAATCTCTAAATATTAATTACTGGTACTATTTTTTGGCTTCCTTTAGTGTTACATTACTTTTAAATACAATTTCTTATTTAAGTTCTTAATATTTAAAATAACTACTCAAAAGTTCATGATCCATAACATGTATCTAAATCTTGCCCAAACTTACCATTTTTTAGCTGCTGTCACCTATGTTACATGCTTGTTTATTTATCATAATAAAACCTGTCTTTTATTTGTCCAACAAGTAAATATTCTAACTTTGATATTTGCCTTCTTTACTAAAATTATAATACATATTAAAATTTGTAACATTGTATTTCTCACATTAATGCTTTTTTTAAAAAAATTCGTTTTTCCCTTCTACACTTATCTTTATAAAGTGAGAAGTTCTAATTTCTCTTATGTTTGCATTTAAATTAAGTTAAATAATCCATTTCAGTTTTGATATCTTTTTTTATAGTACAAAATTTAAAAATGCTTTGAGGTATTTTAGACATTCTTTTAAAAATAGCACATAACACACTATTCAGAGAAAATCCTGAGAAAAAATTAATAAGTGAGAATCCATCATTTGGTACTATTTAACTTTGATAAAATACCTCATTTTCGAAGGCACTGTGGTTACTTGTCTTAAATATAAGATAAATAAAATCTTCTCCTATCTTCAAGGGTAAATAGTACTCTTATAAATAATATCCTAGGTCAATAAGACAGAAACAAATCACATTCTCAATGAAGAGATATAAAAAAGTCTGAGGACACCCAAACACCTAATTTTTACTAAGCAGATATCTTTGAGCTTTCAATGGTAATAGACCTTGAAGATGAAAAGTGTTAGCAGACCAGAGAGTAGAACAAATGCCAAGGCAAAGGAATAATAGGAGCAAAGCACAAGGACAAGAAAGATATATATATATTAATTCAGAGAAACAAAACAACCCTGAATGGTTTTCATATCTTGTAGCTATGGTCTAATTGTGGAGGACATCAAATGTCATGCAAAAAAATTTAAATTTTACATTTTTTCAGTGAATGATTGTTAATAAAGAGGTTTAACACGTTTTTTACATTTTAAGAAAATTAGTTTGTCACCAGTGTAGAGAGAAAGTTAGAAGTAGAGGCAAGGGAGTCAGGAAGTATTATTATAACGCAGAGAAGAGGACATAAGCATTGTCTTATGAACATAAGTTACATTATTGCTCCGAAAGTGGATTATTCCACTCTTACCATTTAAGTTGAAAGACAAATTATAATTCATTTTTAATATCATAAAATATTGATACTTCAGAAATACAATTCTATATATTAAATGAAGACCATACTGTGTATATATTTTCACACTTCAGTAATATTAATTATAAGCCAATCTCTCAAACTTTAATCATAGCTATGGCTTATTTTTTTTATCCACCATGTCTAGTAATATAAACATAAAGACAATTAGAATCCTAACATCAGGAAGGGTAACTTTGGAAATGAGGACAGGGTGACAAAAAATAATCTTGCGATATTTATTCTAGTCATTTTTATTAGACTATCTATCCTTGTTTTTAAAAATATCTAAGCATTTTATAGTCAGACTATAATCAAGAGTTAAAATATATATTATATATTAATTGCATCTTAAACCAAATTTGACATAAAAGTATGAAACCAAAATGTTAAATGGTATTAATATATGTAGAAATCAGAATTTTCAAATAAATGATGCTAATACATTTTACATAAAACTCTTACACAAGAAATTAGTATGCAAAATTGATAACACTGAGAGCTACTAAATTATGTTCAAACTTATAATATAAGAAGAATCAATCATCCATTACCCTTCTGGTTAATGTTTCAAATGTGGTCACAATCAATGTGTCCATATACCACTTTAAGATAAACCAGAACTTATTTCAAGAAGCCAGTACAACAGAGGCTTAAAGTCTCATGTCTGCTGTGACATCACCTAGATTTTATTCCTTGCCATGCGAATTATGAACTTTCTACCTAAAGACAAGTAAACTTAATCTCTCTGTAACTTAGTTTTTTGGAAATAAAATTAGTTGGGGGGGGGGTGGAACCTTAAAGATTTGTTGTAACAATAGAATAAAATGATGTATGTAAGACCCTCAGATTCATGCTGGGTGCACGGTTTCGTGATTACTAAAGTTAATATTAAAGAGGGAAAAAAACTCAGGTACTTATGGAATCCTGTAATTACAGACTCAGAACTAAATAATCCATTCTTAAAACGAGAATCTAAAGTTACTTATAGGTTTTACAATTTCCTTATCACTGTTCTTTCTCTTTCCTTCTCTTTCCTTTTAGAATGTGATCATTCTATGATCATTAGAATTTTTACTGTGCAAACTGTTTGTTTACAATGCTGCCTGAGATTATATTAGGCTGCAGAGGGCACAGGATTACAGAGAAACCCCATTTAGAAGGTACTGACTACTGACTCCCCCAGAAAGCCAAGTTTATTAGGTCTACTATAGTAATGGAGAACACCAATTTAGCAGAGTCCTACTGGTATTCAAAAGTAAAAAAAATAGGGAAGGTTGTTTATAGAGTTTTCGAGCCTAAACTAAATTAATTTAACATGTATCTTGGAAAGTGAGAAAAGAACTGGAATTGAGTAAAATTTACTGATGGACAAAGTAGGATGAGAGTCTTGAAAAGCAATGTTTGGGGCACCTTGATTTTGGCTCAGGTCATGATCTCACGGTTGTGAGATCAAGCCCCGCATTGGGCTCCATGCTAAGAGTGTAGTCTGCTTGGGACTCTGTCTCTCCCTCTCTCTCTGACCTTCCCTCACTTATTCTCTCTCTCTCGCTCTCTCTCTGTCTCTCTCTCTCTCTCCATAAATAAATAAATAAAATAATAAACAAACAAACATAAAAAAAAGAAAGCCAATATTTAATGAGAAAGATGTTAGTTACAGTCTTGAATGATAAACTCATTAGTAGATTCAGTCTGATTTTCCAGAAGCAGGTATTTCCAGAATCAAGCAGTAAGTGAGTTTAAGACAGCTAAGTATGGTTTAAGACATGGCCATAAAAATATGCCTGATTCCAGAACTGTTTAACCCAGGGACAGTGAATTATTACATTTTCAAAAGGGAAGCATATAATCTAGAGAAAGAAGCAAAGAAAAATATCCATCTGAGATAAATCCACAATGCTCATGTAGAATGGTTATTGTGCAAAGCACAAACAGCCTATCACTGGTGGCCCCAATGCTGGGGAGGTAGAGAAGGCCCAAAATGTCACAAGGGAGCAAGCAGAGAAGACTAGGAGAGACAATAGATTACAAGAGTTCATGTGAAGCAGGTTTGTAATGGAAATAGCTTCTGAATTACCAGCAACCACTAGAAAGAAGTGGTCATGGTCAAGGACAGGGGTAAAACTCTCGGGTCTTCTCCATAAAACCCCTTGCCAAAAATAGTCTCCTTTTCTGAACACCTATAGAAGTTACTGTTGACACAATGTATTAGGAAATTAATCACACTAAATACTATGGCTTATATTTAAAAATCATGATACTTTTTAAGTCTTTATATATTCTATTATTCATTTTTAGCATCTTTAGTGTTAAGTTTATATTCCGAGAACTATGCTATAAATTTGTATCTCCAATAACATTTTAGTAGTGTTTGTTATAGAGCATATACTAATAAGTGGTTGTTTATTAGTTGTTTGGAAAGTAGCTATTTAAAGAGAACTTCACACACACACACACACACACACACACACACACACAGTATGATTACATGTATTTTTACTGTGGTTCTTTGCCAGTGTAGATGATCTAGGCATCCAGCTCTCTCCAAAACAAAGTCCAATCATTCTGACAGTTCTCTATAAGAACAGCATCAAGCAAGTGAGCGAACCCAAATCTGAAATTGAGGTGGTTAGGTCAAAGGCTCTGCTTACTCTACTTTCATTGCAACAGCTTCATACAGTCAGCTTCAATGTAGAAAGAAAACTACAACATAAGAAATTAATCTCACTGTAAGTCAGAATTACTCTACTTGAATAAACATTGGTTGATGAAAGCGTTCTTCCATTTCCAGAAGTTTCAGTTATATAAAGATAGTTATAGGTCAATTACTGGAAAAGTGAGGGAATTATAAATGGGAAGAGACATTTTATTTAAAAAACTCCTTTATTAGAAAGTCTCAAAATGAAGTAATATTCTTTATAATTATTTTGGGTTATTTCCTCATCTAAATTGGAATTGTTTCCTCATTCATTAGTCTGGATACTGAAAACTGAAAGATGTACTAAATATAACCTCTAACCTGAATTACAGTGTAGCAAAATATAGCCTATGCTGTATTATTTTGCTATTTATTTAGCAGTTGTAATAATGCACCCCTGTGTTAGTTCTGTCCTAGGTGAAATGGCAGTGTAAATATTTTATAACCCATTTTCTTCCTTTAGGGAAATCAGTGAAGTGTCTGGAGGAGAAGAACAAACATGTAGAAAACTCCGGAGAACCATATTATAAAGTAGTTTTAAATAATTTGTAATAATGGCTTCACAAAAAGCAATTAAATCTTTAAACTGAGAGACGCAGGACAGAATTGTAGCAAGGTCATGAAGAAAACAACAGAAATGATAGTACTAAGACTTGAAGGTCAGAAAGCCTTTGGGTTCAATTCAAGGACCTACCACGTATGTAAACTTGGGCAAATCATGTAAATTCTCTGGGCCTTGGGTTCCCTATCTTTAAAAGATTAATTATTTTCTTAGCAAGCCAAAGATGTAAAAGTTAAATGACGTAAGTCATGTAAGATATTAGGTACCTAGTACAGAGTAAAAACACAATAAATGGTAACAATTACTTAATTACTTACCTCGTACTGTATACAAAGCACTGAACTAAAAACACTTTAAAAGATTTATTTTTTTCATTTAATCATAGAAAGATGGTTCCTTATGAGGTGTGGGCATCCTGAATTTACAGATAGGAAAACTGCAACAAATATAGGAAATTATATTCATCTACTGTCACACAGAAAGGGAGGAAACAGCTTTAAATACAGCCTTTTTTTTCTCATTCAAGAGCTTGCATTCTTAACTATTAGTCAGCAGCACCTCTTATTATCCTTGCTAAACGAATGGTTGAATCAACTTATAGATGACTATCTACTTACTGCATCCTAATGTAACAAAGATGATGGTAGCTTTCCCCATCCACTCTTCAAAGCAAAAATAGGTAACTATAAAATATATCACATTTTTCATCTTTCATTTTAAGGAACTCATTTCTCAGATTCTCTCTTGCCACATGCCAGCTATCACATGTTCATCCTACTCTTTCTCTGTTATCTGTCCATAACAGATTTGTGACTTATCTTTTTAATTTCTTTGGAGCCTGAGGTCTCATTTTCACTCTGTTTGGGTCTTTGGGTTATAACAATTGTGAAGATCTGAAAACCTCTGTGGTGTTGAATAATTCAAATCATTATATTTTCTAAATCCAACTTTAGTATAAAAGCAAAAGGGAGTTTGCAGATTCATGTCTATTTTACAAGCAAATAATGAATTATTTCCACAGAAAACGTTGTATCTGACTGGCCAACAAAATATGCAAACAAACACTGTTCTCTTTAAAGACTGGCAAGTTAATAATAAACTTATCGGGTTCCATGAACATTTTTTATTTTGACTTTCATCCACCTATATATCTTCATAAGACTAGGATGCTTAATTCAGTAAGTGGCTAGGGTTGGGGATCTTCTAAAATTTGAAAGGCCATCCTCAGTAAAAGATTTAAAATTTTTGGACTATTACCAAGAGGACCTATTTTAATATGGCTGAATATTTATAGTAGATTAGTTATTTCCTTTTTTTAAAAAAACTGTGTGACTGTGTGGGGAAAATATCTGCAAGCACATAAATGAGCCAGAAGGAATTTTACACATTTTACAAATGTTTCACTTATCCTCCTGAGTAAGCCTCATTCTCCACTTTACAGATGACAAAATGAAGGCTCACAGGAAGAAACAATTATTAACTTGTAGAGTTGTGACCTATGAGGCTTTATGTAGGGTTTTTATTTGCCTCCCCTCCAGTTATCATTTCAGGAGCACTAAATTGTCTCCTTTATTAGCAAGTTGTTCTTCAATTAGAGAGAGGCAGAGAATTCATCTTGAAAGCTTTCAAAACTGGATGAGGTTGGTTCTACAGCCCAATGGCGAGCACAGTCCTTTGTTTCTGTTTAGAATGAAACTTGGCCATGATGATTCTGATCTCTACTACAAACACCTCTACATACCAGAACTCCAAGCAACACTTTAGTAATCCAAGAACTGTCATCTAGAATCCTCAAGTTAACAAAAGTAAAAATTAACATCATTTATAGAAGTTGGTGTTTGTTAACTTCTCCTTACCAGCTAACACACTTGACAGTAATTACATGTTAGAAGGTGGAGAAAAAGGCACCTTCAGGAGAAGTCAACAGGACCATATTATTTAGATAATTTGTCCCACATAAGATATCAGCCAATGTTTTGGGAGAAAACTTGCCCAGCAATTACCTCACACTTATAGTTAGCAGGCTTTTGAAAATATATATATAACTGAATTTTAATATAGAATCAAAACCCAATGACTTAGGACCATGCTAAGAAAAGCAAGGTGTGGGATCTACTGCAAACTGTTCCTTAAGGACAGGAAGTTCCTGTCTCATCACGGGTCTCTTACTTATTGGCACACAGAGGGGTCCTATCTGAAGGGAAGCACACAGATAGGTCTCTGGAGGTCCAGGAGCACTTAATCTCCAGCGAGGCTAGAAATTTAAAACCAGGTGTTATTAAACCAATTAGATTTTTCTTTTTTTGCAATTTCTGCAGCAGAGAAAATTCATTGGACGTCATTTTGAAAACCAGGTAACAATGACTTCTAAAGTATCACCAGCTTGCAAAAAACAAACTATCAGTTCATTAGCAAACTAATGGGATTCTGACTTCACTGAAAATAGAATGCCTATAATTGGGCCATACTGAATAATCATGCTGGAAATGGCAGATGAAGATATGACAAAAAAAACTATTAAAACCATTAATGAAGCCCACCCCCAGTCAAATGTCTAAGATTATTATTAGGCCACAAAAATGACAACAGAAACAGATACAATTTGCTTGGAAGGTTTTCAATACAATATTTCCGAGCAATTAGTTGTCTTGACAAGAAATATAAATATATATATATATTTTTTTTAACAAAAATAATTACGGTAATATTCTTCAAGAGTATTCATTCAGTAAAATAGAACCAGAGCAAATCCTGTAACAGAATTAGAGACCTTGAGTTCAGAGCAGTTTCCTGAAGAGATGTCTAAATCAGATATGATTTATTTATAAATCACCTCTTTTAAACTTCAAGCTAAGTTTCCATCAGTTTAAATCCACCTTTTGTTGCTTAATGATATAGCATAGAATGCTTCTAGCTGTGTAAACCAGAGATAATATGTAATACTGAATTGTAAAGAAACCAATTCTGGCTAAATTAATCTAAATGTAATTTTATTTGAAAGATACAGGAAGCTCACAGAATAAAAAGGAAGGCAGCACTAACTCCCCTCTAGGGGCCAACTCTAGAAAGGATAATTCCAACCTTCCCAAGCCTCTGGCCCATTCCCCCTACCCCTGGTTCTATCTGGCATTTTTGGAAAGCTGAAAAAATCTGTTTGATTTTATTTTTATATATAGTGAAAGAAAGTGGTCCGGTTTCATTCTTTCACATATAACTGTCCAGTTTTCCCAACACCATTTGCTGAAAAGACTGTCTTTTTTCCATTAGATATTCATTCTTCCTTTGTCAAAGATTAATTAACCATATAACTGTGGGTTGATTTCTGGGTTTTCTGTTCTATTCCATTGATATGTGTCCACTTTTGTGCCAGTACCTTACTGTTTTAATCACTACCGGTTTGTAACTTGAAGTCTCAAATTGTGATGTCTCTGGTTCTGTTTTTCTTTTCAAGACTGCTTTGGCTATTCCAGGTCTTTTGTGGTTCCATACAAATTTTAGAATGGTTTGTTCTAGCTCTATAAAAAATGTTGGTGGTATATTGATAGGGATTGCATTAAATATGTAGATTGTTTTGGGTAGTATAGAATTTTAACAATATCTATTATTCCAATCCATGAGCATGGAATGTCTTTCCATTTCTTTGTGTCATCTTCAATTTCTTTCATAAAGATTTTATAGTGTTCAGAGTACAGATATTTCACCTCTTTGATAAAGTTTATTCCTGGATATTTTATCAATTTTTGTGCAACTGTAGATGGGACTGTTTTCTTAATTTCACTTTCTGCTGCTTCATTATTAGTGTATAAGAATGCAACAGATTTCTGTACACTGATTTTGTATCCTACAACTTTACTGAATTCATTTATCAGTTCTAGCAGTTTTTTGGTGGAGTCTTTAGGGTTTTCTATATATACTATCATGTCATCTGCAAATAGTGAAACCTTTACTTCTTTCTTACCAATCCGGATGCCTTTTATTTATGTTGTCTAATTGCTGTGGCTAGGACTTCCAACACTATATTGAATAAAAGTGATGGATTAGGGGCACCTGAGTGGCTCAGTCAGTTAAGCGTCCAGCTTTGGCTCAGGTCATGATCTCCTAGTTCGTGGGTTCGGGCCCCACGTCAGGCTCTGTGCTGACAGCTAGCTCAAAGCCTGGAGCCTGTCTACAGATTCTGTGTCTCCCTCTCTCTCTGACCCTCCCCTGCTTTCTCTGTCTCTCAAAAATAAATAAAAATCAAAAAAAAAAGTGATGAGATTGGACATTCTATCTTGTTCCTAACCTTAGGAGAAAAGCTCTGTTTTTCATCATTGAATGTGATGTTGGCGTGGGTTTTTCATATTAAGACCTTTATGATGTTGAGGTATGATCCCTGGAAGCCCACTTTGCAGAGGGTTTTAATCATGAATGGATGTTTGCTCCTTTATATTCATATGAAAACACTTGTTATTATACTTTAATATTGAAAAAAACTAAAGGAAAACATTGATACATGTAATTGTATAAATAATAACATGAAAAATCCATTTGCCATAATCAAAAGAAAAAGTTAAATTGTGAAAAATATTTGAAACTCATTTCACAGTAGGAATATATCACTGACACATAAACTGATCCAGAAGTACGTAAGAAAAAGACAAACAACTCAAAAGAAAAGCGACAACCTATTGAACAGACAGTTCACAGAAGGGAAAATATAAATGGCTATTTACGAAAGGATGCTCAACTGCTCTCACTATGAGAAAAATGCAAACTAAGACTATATAAAGATATCTGTTTAACCTAGGAGACTGGCTAAGATCTAAGTTTGAAAGTGTACTTTGTTTAACTGTATGTGCTAGGGAAAACCAGCATTTCATGCATTTCAAACAGTAGTTCATGCATGCAACATGTATGGAGGGCAATTTGGCAAGGTAGGTATCACCTTGGAATGTTTACCCTATAAATATTCCTCCACATGCAAGAAAGCACATGTGTACAAAATTATATTATTTTGTATATAACAAATATGCATAAGTTTGTAACAGAAAAGTTTGAAAACAACCAGCATGGCCAACATTAGGAGTATTTGAATGCTTTATTTTATATAATACTACATATGTATATATACAACTGAATAACATTTACATTAAAAGGTGAATGGGTGGGGTGCTGGGGTGGCTCAGTGAGTTAAACATACAACCCTTGCTTTTGGCTGAGGTCATGATCTCATGGTGCGTAAGTTCGAGCTCCACATCAGCCTCTGCACTCATAGTGCAGAGCTTGCTTGAGATTCTCTCTCTCTCTCTCTCTCTCTCTCTCTCTCTCTCTCTCCCCCCCTTCTCTCTCTGCTCCTCCCACTCTCTCTTTCTCAAAATAAATAAATAAATAAACTTAAAAAAAAATGGTGAATGGGGAATTCCTCCATGCACCAGTATAAGCAGATTTTATTTGAATCTAAAAAACAAGTTCCTTCTATCCCAACTTTCTCAAGGGTTTTCATTAAGAAAGGATGCTGTATTTTGTCAAATGCTTTTTCTGCATCTATCGACAGGATCATATGATTTTTATCTTTTCTTTTGTTAACATGATGTATCACATTGATGGATTTGCGAATATTGAACCAGCCCTGTAACCCAGGAATGAATCCCACCTGATCATGGTGGATAATTCTTTTTATATGCTGATGAATTCAATTTGCTAGTATCTTGTTGAGGATTTTTGCATCTGTATTCATTAAGGATATTGGCCTGTAGTTCTCTTTTTTGGTTGGGTCTCTGTCTGGTTTGGGAATCAAAGTGATGCTGGCTTCATAGAATGAGTTCGGAAGTTGTCCTTCTATT
>CM053560.1:18944955-18972962 GCA_028646485.1 Cryptoprocta ferox
TGGGTGTGTTCTCTTTTTTTTCTGAGGAGCCTGGCTAGAGGTTTATCAATTTTGTTTATTTTTTCAAAAAACCAACTCTTGGTTTCATTGATCTGCTCAACTGTTTTTTTGGATTCTCTATTATTTATTTCTGTCCTGATCTTTATTATTCCTCTTCTTCTGCTGGATTTGGGGTTCTCTTGCTGCTCCCCTTCTGGTTCCTTTAGGTGCTCTGTTAGATTTTGAATTTGCACTTTTTCTAGTTTGTTGAAATAGGCCTGGATCGCAATATACTTTCCTCTTAGGACTGCCTTTGCTGCATCCCAGAGAGTTTGGATTGTTTTATTTTCGTTTTCATTTGTTTCCATATATTTTTTAATTTCTTCTCTAATTGCCTGATTGGCCCAATCATTCTTTAGTAGGGTGGTTTTTAATCTCCATATTTTTGGAGGTTTGCCAGACTTTTTCCTGGGATTGATTTCAAGTTTTATAGCATTATGATCCGAAAGTGTGCATGGTATAATCTCAATGTGTTTATATTTATGCAGGGCTGCTTTATGCCCCAGTATGTGATCTGTCTTGGAGAATGTGCCATGCACACTCAAGAAGAAGGTGAATAACAAAATGAATGAACAAATAACAAAGACAGGAATAGGAATAGATGCATAAATATAGAGAATTGATGGTTGTCAAAGGGAAAAGGGTAGAGGGATAGACAAAATAGATGAAGGGAATTAAGAGGTACAAACTTTCAGATATAAAATAAGTAAGTCACAGGGATAAAAAGTACAGCATAGAGAATATAGTCCATAATACTGTAATACATTTATCATTGCTTCATAATGTATATAATTATTGAATTATATATGCTATGTTTTATGCCTGAAACTAACTTAATATTACATGTCAACTACACTTCAATTAAAATTATTTTTAATAAGGAAGACATTATAATTTAAAAAATGGAATAAAATTAGAAGACCTCAAAAGTGTGTTATCAGATGAAAAAAACAGACAGAGGAACACAGTCAGTGTACTTCTTTTGTATAAAATAAGTACATGCATGCTATTTGTTTATACTGCCATAAACAATCTTTGAATCAATATACTAAAACTAATGAATGGGTACATTAGAGGGGTGTGTGTGTGTGTGTGTAAACTGGGTTGGGATTAGTATTTGGACTATGGTGGTTGGATCAGGAGCATGACCTACCCATTCTATGCCTTTCTCTTTTTTTCTACTTTTGAATCAAATATTACCTAATCAATAATTTTAAAGGCTAAGAAAATCTATTAGCATATCCAATAACTGTATTTGTATTACTCTTCTATTCTGCCATGCTGATGAAATTAAGTGTAAGTTTCATCTTTAACAGAAGTCTTGTAACATTAAAGTTTGCCACATTAACAATTTTAAGTAAATGCTACAGGTCATGAATTTTACCCTAAGGAGCTAGGTAACTCAAACGATGCTCAGGTGTTAACTGCCTTCCTAATAAAGACAAAAACTTACTCTTCATAATGGAAAGATAATTTAAATTTTACTAAATAATTATCCTTTCTTGAATATTAGCATCACAAATGCTCAACCAAGAGATCATGGCAGGAAGTACATAATACTCAATTTTTATTACCAAAGCCTAGCACTGTATATGAAATGATTAAACATTTCAAATAAAACAAATCTACCATTTATTCCTTATTTTAAATGTACTGAATAATCTGACTTGTGTAAGTGGTTTTCATTAAGTATATCAAAGTTGTATATAGAGAATCTAAAAATATGAAAAATCGTGCAAGGTTTTTTCATTCTGGGATCTATTTAATAAAGTGTTAAATATGCTTTTGATACCCTAAGACTCCCACATTGCAGCTTCATTAGTTAACTCAATAGGCCCAACATTAGGTTAGAAACTCTATGTTATCTTATACACACTGCTAATTATGATTGTTCACATGTGTATTTCCATTTTTAATCTAAACTTATTTCCCTTGCTTCCACAATAGTCTAAAATCAAGTATGAATGGTTTTTACATTATTCTGTTTGGGATTATGTATCCTATGCACTACTATAATTATAATAATGAATAATAATGATAATGATGAGTTGTAAACTTGATGTTCAAACACAGTAGGGAATAGCAAGTGCAAATTCATATATAAGATCTTGCTTACATTTTTATTACAAGTGCTCTTCTTTGTTTTAAGACATATGCATTAAAGCCTTAGTGTCATTATGTGTATGAACTCCTAACAATTCAGAGGGTAGAGAGGAGCTAATACCCAAGAGTAATTTCAATATATTTCATATTCTTTAGTATAACCCATTTCATATAAAATGAAGGTGAGGCATGTAAGGTGACATATTTTGATATTTAATAGTTAAGCTGACTGACACTTAAGCAAGTATCCCTAGGTTGGAATCACTATTATAGGGCCCCCGTTATTTAATTTACTAGATCCTAAATGCCAGTCTGTTAGAATAGTTTAATAAATACAGGGAACATAAAATAAGAAACTTTTAGGGGAGCCTGGGTGGCTCACTCACTGCCTCATTCTTGATTTCAGCTCAGGTCATGATCCCAGGATCCTGGGATCGAGCCCTGCATCGGGCTCTGGGCTGACAGTGTGAAGTCTGCTTGGGATTTTCTCTCTCTCCCTCATTCTCTGCCCCTTCCCTAGTCACTCTCTCTCTCAAAAATAAATATATATATTTAAAAAACCCTTTTGGTGATAATTTCCTAAAGCAAATTTAATTAATTCATTATATCTTTTGTTCTATGATATTTTCTATTATTATTTTTTAAAGTTTTGTTCAGGTATAACTGACATACAATAATTGACATATATTTTATGTGTAAATTTTAATAATTTATGACAAATCTATACTCATAGCCAAGATCACCAAAAGCAAAATAGATAACATTTCCATAACCCCAAAAAGTTTCCTCATACCTTTTATAATCCTTCATTACTAATTTTTATGATCAATACTGCTCTTCTATAGGGATATATTATGGTAGTTTAAGGACTCTCTAATTTTTTTTACTTTGGAAAATCAGAAAATACACTGCTTTGCTTAACATACTTACTATGAAGCCACTATTCCAAGCTCAGGGAACACAGCAGGAAGATAAAAATGACAGCTGCCCTCATTTAGCTTATGGTTTTATAGTAAGAAGAACTAACCATTAAACATGAGGTGGTGCTAAGTATAATACAAAAAAAAAACAAACAGAACAGTAAAAAGGATTATACTTTTTATACTTGATTATACAAGTATTAAATAAGATAATATAATTACAAAAATTAGAACAGTGGCTGAGACATAGTAAATAGTTAATATAAACATTAGCTTCTTTATCATGACCCTAGATCCAAGAGCAGGGGAATGGCAGAGGTGAGGTTTCAAGGCAGCTCACTGTTTCATGCTGCCTCTAAGGGTTAAAATTGCTAATCAAAACTAATTTTTTTATTGAGCCAAGAAAAGAAGTTAAAACTGATTGACTTGTACATGCTTAAGCACTGAAATTATGAGATGATTGAGTCATAACATGCTATGATTTTTTAATTTTTTCATTGAATAAAGTTTCTTCTTGGTGGCTCAACTTGCTAGTATCAGTGTTACTATTTGCTCATTTTTAGAGGACAGGGATTTAAAAATTAACAGGGAATAGCAAAGATGTTCATTTTCTAAAACTGACAGCATATCACATGCCTTTTTCCTACAATTAATATAACCTATCCAACAAAGCCTAACTCCCTTTATAATATGGGGGTAATTTGCACAGTTTTCTCAAAGAGATGGCTCTTTTCACACCTCCCAAAGCTAGTACCTGGAAACCTTACTGGAGGCATGACTGCTGATAGAATATTATAATGTCATTTCAACCAACCAGCTCCAGTTTAAAAATAATGCATCGTTTTTTTTTTTATACTCAAGAGAAAACACTCAACCAATTTATTCCTTCTCATTCTTCCCTTTATATTTACTTTCACTTCTCTCCTTCCTTATTTACTTCTTTATTTTATTGAGAGTCTATTGACTGAAACTATCTTGTGCTATTTTTTGATGTTGTAACAATAGTTTACCTTGGGTGCCTACTTTACTTCACTCAGCTTTGGCTGAGTTATCCATTAAATACAATCTTTAATTGTGCTTGTCTCAGTAACTCAAAGTTTTTCATTCTCAGATAACAACTGTACACTCATTTCTATGCCATAAGTACCAGGAATTTTATTTTCTCAAGAACTCACCAGTGAAGTTTCATTGAATTGGGCCATTTAAACTATGCAAAGTGTTTCTGGAGAGACTAAGTAAACAAATCCAAGGATTACAAACTAAAAACCAATTACATTTTTTTAAGTATTCTGTAGCTTGGAGAATAAGGTGTTATCGTTAATTTAATTTTCTGGTTGAGGCTTAACATAATTTAATCTTTTTATGACAGAAAAGTTCAATAACTTTATTC
Organism: Cryptoprocta ferox; assembly: GCA_028646485.1. NCBI lineage: Eukaryota > Metazoa > Chordata > Mammalia > Carnivora > Eupleridae > Cryptoprocta > Cryptoprocta ferox. Next base: position 18,949,408 of record CM053560.1, read on the forward strand.
ATTCCTTCTTAAAATATTCCACTGTAAGGCAGAAAAGAAAGAGCTCATACTCACAATGAACTCAAGTGTGTGTGGAGGGTGGGGCATATAAATATGTGTAAATCAGCTTATAGTATTTTTCTTAGCCTTGATCAACATTTTACATTGTTGGATGCACACGTAAATGCCATGAAAGCTTAACAACGTTCTCCAATTAAGGTTGGAGTACAGTAAAAGAAAAAAGAAACAAGAAATAAGAACCAATTACACAACTATCTAGGAATACTTAGAGCAGAAAGTATTTCTACTAAATTGCAAGATGACATTTATCAATAAAACAGGAATGGAAAAGGGGCCTGATATTTTATATATTTGCCATCTACACACATAAAATACATTATCTATTGCTTATAGATGGAAGACAATTTGGAGATAACTTCTCTCATGTTATAGGGGAGGACAAAAACGTCGGAACATTAGTAACATGTCTATAAAGTTACAGCTAGAGAGTGACACAGAGTTGGAACAGTATCAGGAATTTTTAAATGAGAAAGAAAAAGAAAGCACTGAACTTGTTGAAGTTAGAAAACTCAGGGATGGTTTTACAAGGTCTCTAGGAAAATAAAGATGAATATGAAGAGGATGTTTTATAGCTTACTCTCACTTTTCTGTGGCGATTACAACCTGGAAATGCTATGCAGGATAATTAAAATCCAGAAAAGGATCTAATAGGAGGTTTGGTCTCTACTGGAGTAGTTATTCTAGCCACAAAGACAAGATTACACCAAACTTAATACTAAAGAGTTTAGAAGCTGTAGTGGTGGTTAGATATGAGTTATTTCTTGCCTATTTTCTGGTGCTAAATAAGTGAGTTTTAAATCTATAATCTTGTTTACTTTCCCTCCGGCATAGGCACACATCCATCCCTCTCCTTACAAACTGTTTATGAGAACTCCACTGGTAGCTTCCGAAAAAAGTGTGCCATCTACTTAAATAGAGTAGTAGTTCAGCTACTTTAATCAATAAAGCCCAACTTTGGGGGGTAAATTCCAAACTTACTGCATTGACACAACAGAATATATTACTCACCCACATGTAACAGTACATTGCTTCTATTTCTGGGTGGCAGCTGGTCTTCTGCACAGAAAGTCAGGGATCCAGGCTCTTTCTATATATGCCTCAACTATTCACTAGTGCTTCTGCTCTATCCTATGTATATGGACGTGCGAACAGGGAATAGGAATACTTAATTATTTGTTATAATTTGGCAAATATGTGGTATTTTATTAAATAAAGGACCAGTTATGTCCCTAGATTTGTTTTTCTCTATATTAATAGTAACAAATGACTCCTCTTGGATTCAGGTACCCATACCTTTTCTTATTTATGACTCCCCCAACTTGAAGTCTGCCTGAAAGTTGGGATTTATTTCTCCTTTGGATTCTCATCTTCTAATAGTAGTCTCACCCACTGTGCTATGGTATACTTTATTTTGTGTGACTAGGATCCTAAGCAACAGTGCCGTTTAAATTGTGTGAACAGACCTGCCATGGTTGTATAAAGGTTATCTTATTAATGTGAAAAGTTGTGACTTCTAGTTTAGCTGTTCAGAGTCCATTTTTGCTTTCACCCAGGTGCTTCATTATTTTGAATGTGGGTAATATTTGCCCTCTGTATCAGGAAAGTGTAGCTGAAAACTATAAGACCCTGATAACACTTGTTCTTTCACAGTATAAATATGATCTATAAAATTGCATCTACACCTGTTTATAAATATAAACCATCACATAGGTTCCTTACAAGTAATGCCAAAATAAAGATCAGAATAGCTCACAAATAATTATTTTTAAAGGTCTGAGTATGTGAAATCACACCTAATGATATTCACTATAATTAGGGAAGCAAATTAGAAGAATATTAAAAGCTTTGCATTTCAGTACTCATAGATTTCTAGGTAATTACAAAATAACATTGTTACTAATGAGATTTTTTTTATAAAACTAAGACAATTAGCAGTATTTTCCTTGTAAGAAATAACTTGGCAAATTTTAGTAAAAAAATATAGCTTTTTGTCTGTGGCTATTTTGTCTCTGTGAAATACACTTAAGTTTTGGAAACTTAAGACAAATCTTTATGCCAAAGCCACTTTATCTTTGTTAACAACAAAAATAGAAGATTCTTAGTTATTCTAAAAGTATAGATAATTTGGATGATATTTATATATTTTTTTAATGTTTGTTTTTTATTTTGAAAGAGAGTGTGCCCAGCATGCATGCATGCAAGCAGGGGGAGGCGCCCAGAGAGAGGAGAGGGAGAATCCCATCAGGCTCCACACTGAGGTGGGGCTCAATCTCACAAACCTTGACATCATGACCTGATCTGAAATCAAAAGTTGGACACTTAACCTTACCTGACTAAGTCACCCAGGCACCCTGGATATTTATATCTATGGGGAAAAAAATGAAAGATATTCCATGACATCTGGTCAATTATCAAATACCTATCCTGCTATGGATTTAACATTGTACTACTCACGTGAGGGAAGAAAGTGGAGTGTTAACGCCTGACCTTGGTTATAAAAAGCTTACATCTATTTTGAAAAACAAAGCACATCAAATAAATAGCTTATAACTAAGAGTTCAATGATATAGTTGACAATACAAGATTAGAAAAGCATGCCAATATTTTAATAGTAAACAGCTAATATTCAGGAAGTTTAACTAGAGAATATAGTACATAATATCATCCTTTTAGATATTTAGAGCCCTCTAATAATACTACTCAGTAATCACCATCTGCAAAAGTCATAGTATCTACAGAAAATCTTTAATAACATGCAAATGGAACTCTCACAGTCTACCTCAACAGACTATATGTTTAGTGCAAGGCTCTACTATGTGCTAAAAACTGGTGTGGCAAAGACGTCATAGGCTAACGGAAAAGACATGGTAAACAAACATGTAACACAGTCACAGTGAGGCTTTGGAGTGTACATTTGGAGAGTATAGGGAAAGGGCATCAAGCCCATCTTAGAAGGGGTCACAACAGGACAGGGTTTTAAAGGACAGACAGGCATTAACCAAGCAAAGAAGAAGCTGAAATATGGGATATTTTCCATAGAGCAGGAACAGAATATGCAAAGCTGCAGAGAAAATACAGATTCTTGCAAGTAGTACCCTTTTACTAGAATGCTATGTGTGTGGGGAAGGATATGATTGTATGCCCTACATGCTAAAGACATTAAGATTTCCCATCATTGCTCTGTGGCATCCCAAAATACTGTATTCTCTCCTTTATTAGCTACTTTTCCTCAAGATATGTACTAAGAAAATATTTGGGCATTGAACAATAACTAGTAAATGACACTTAAGTTTTGTACCCAAATTCCAGTACAGGTCTCTTCTCATGTAGGTTGGCCAATTTAGAAAAGTCTTTTTGACTGATAGATGGCTTGTTTGTAGAACGAAATGTAGTCTATTGTCTGACTTTTCTCCTGTGCCTCTGTGGCATTTTTGGTTCCCCAGAAAACAGATTCTGAGGAAGAGATTGGACAGAGTACTAAATCTGGGATGGTTTTACATAGCGATCCTAATCAGTGTGAAGATGCTAGGCCTTTATCCCTATATCAACCAGTGACTGGATGGGGCCTAACTCCAGGAAGGGGCATGACCTTGGGCAAAATAGCTGCCTCAAACTCAGATACATCTCCGGAAGGAGACCCTCTGGATCCAGGTGCAAGCTTGCAGTCACCAACTCTGTCAGCAGCTGTGGAAATAAGTGCTTTTGTCCCAAAAGGAGATTCTGAGTGTTGTACCAAAATGGCTCTTAACTTTCCAATATAAGTTAAGTCAGGTATAGATCTTGCTAGTTTCTAGGAAGAGACAAACACAATCCCTTGCAACATAAGTTTTACCTAGTTGCTTAGAGGGTCTGGTATGAATCACCCACATGAAGCCTTCCCATGAGGGGAGGTGGATATAGTCTCCCTACATGAGTAGGCCATTTACAAAATAATGAAGCCCTCCAAAGAGGGGGGACTTCAGTCCCAGAACTTCCTTTACCAGGACTTCTTAACCTAGTAGACATATTAAAGATAAATCACAGAGATCTAGGAATTGACATTGAACTTTGTTACATTCACTCCACAGCTTTGATATAGTATGTGGAAACCAAATGCAGGAAACTTGTACAAATAATTTATTTTAATAGGATCATTCAACATAAACATCATTCAACACAAAATTATCTGATAAATCTTGATGAGAGTTTCTATTAATACTTCACATATACACATTTTTGGTATAAACCTAAGAATAAAAAGCCATTAGAATTTTTATCTCAAGGTATGTGCTTGAATGGCCCACTGGCTGCCTTGGCTAGGTCCGCTATTTACTTTGTGTATACAGATTATTTTTCTTTACCAAGAAACCTCCAAGGTCAACACTGTTGATTAGATCAGTGACAAAGGCCTCTGTCTGAGAAAAATCCAGAGTATCTACTGGAGTGAACCTTGTAACACTAAGAGAATGCAGGGGCAACTTAAAGCCCTGCAGTGGGGACAATAACACAAAATAGTGGAAGCTCAGTTTCTTACACTGTATAGTGGGAAATTTCCTTTCTGTGACGAGTTTCTCTAGAGATGTTGGTGTTCATCCTCTAGCCTATATGCAAATAAGCAAACCCGTATTTGTTGATTTCAAATATGATTCATGCACTTGCTATTTCTTCTAATTTCAATCATTTGCTGTAGGTTTTATGTTTATGTAAATTTTGCAGCCCTAATTGTTCATGCTAAATGAAAAAAATGTAGAGACCCTCACTGTGATTCTAAACAGACCTCATATGTCGTCAAAACTTAAATTATATACTCTTATGCCCTAATGAAAGAAGTTTTAAGATTATATAGGAAGAAAGAAAAAATTGCAACAAAGACAAAGAAAGATGACATTTCGTGTATGTTAAATCCCCAGCCTTGCAGAAGCAAGAACATATCTCCCAAAGGATAGAAATCCACTAACACGTGTATGTGCCATTATAACACATCTTGAACAGGAGGGAGCTAGGGGACCAGAAGGTTAGGTGCAGAAAGAGGAAAGACAATGTTTTACTATGCACGGTAGTATAGGAAATGCTTTCAGTGTTCTCCAAGATAAAAATTTATCTAACTTCATTTCATTAGTTGTTTATGTAAATTATTTGCATATAGAAATTGCATATTGTGAGCAATATCAATTTAGAGCTTTTGAGGCACTCTGAATCCACGTAGGGAATAAGTATGCTCATACAACTGCAAACTATCAGTGATTTAGAACATGGACTCTGAAATAGATAACTGTACACTACATCATCAATCTGTCACTTAGGGTCTCTATACACTTGAATAAGTTACTTAACTTGCTTGATTATGTTTCTTCATCATCTATAAAATGAATTATAAAACATCACTGACTTGTGTTACATATAGTAATGTATTTAAAACAGTATGGTGTCTGAAAAATAGAAAGTCTCAATACATGTGATTTTACTATTGAAACATTGTCTTATTATCATGTTTTATTATATCACAAAACTTAATCTATGTTTTTCTCACTTAATCAATAGTTAGTATTGAAAGCTTGCAATGTGCCACATACTGTGAGGTATGTTTCTCATACAATGGTGAGCTAAAAATAAAAAAATCAAAAACAAAAACAGTCCTCACCTCACCCACTAGAAGCTTATATTCTAGTGAAAGAGATGGCAAATAATCAATTACTATATGTAAGTAGAAATAAATTGATGAACATATTAATAGTGAAATTACTCTGGGGCATCCTGCTAAAATTTAATGTCATTAATCTCTGCGTTACTTGCTATAGGATGCAAAGTTAAAATTTATATAAAGAATTTCAGTATCAGAGAAAGGAAGAATGCTTATTTAATATGGTTTATTTTATCATGGAGAACTCTGGAAATGTCTAAAAGTACAACAGAATTGTTTGAATATGTGTGTGTGTACTAAAAGCAACCATTAAAAGTCATATGATCAATTGATACTCATTAACGTGGTCTTTCTCAGTAAATAAGAGAAACAGAATATAAAACATAATATCTATATAGATATAGATGTAGATGTAGATGGTATACATAGTATGTTGTTTTGTATACTGTTTGTATTCTGATATATATTTTTATATATCAGTTTAGTTTTATATGTGTGTATGTATATATACGCACACACACACACACACACACACTCATATCAGTTTAGTTTTCTTATATTCAAGTCATTACACAATGAAGCTCATCTACATGGAGGTACAACAAGAGAAAAGCTACAGACAAACTAGGAAATGTTATAAATATTTCCCTCTAGATGATGAGATTATGAACATATTCTTTTCTTCATTTAGGGCTTTTCAGTATTTTCAAGGACCATTTATTATTTTAGAAATTAGAAAAGTGCACATAAGAAATAAGTCACATTTTATAGAAAAGGCAAAAATATATTTCAAGTCATCAGTATTGTTCTCATTTCTAGGAGCATTAATTTATTTTCGATCTGTGAACAATCTAATAATTATACTTAAAGATTCTTGAAGATTTTTCCACATTCTCCAAACTCATAAAATTTCTATCATATGAATGCTTCTGGTAGATCACATCACTTTGTTGCTTCATCCTATAGAAGTGTGCATTACTTTCCCTATGCTTTCTTTTACTTTGTATTAAGGAGAGATTTGGGAATTACTGAAACCGCTGAAGCATCAAATATTTTCCCTGAATCACAGAAAAAGCAAAGGGACTTAAAAGGGAATCTTACTAATAGGTAACCTAAAAGGGCAGCCCTGAGGCAATGCCAAATTGTCCAGCTACCAGAGTTTTCCAAGGGGCAAGTAGGAATTTTGCTCTCCTTTTTGGAGAATTACCTTAAGATTCCTATTTCCTTTTGATCTACACTGATTATCTATGGATACATTCCAACTGAAGGGTATGGGTGTTTTACAGTATTTCTTTTTCCTTTAGAATGCCATCATGTTCCAATTTCTAGCACAGAAGAGAGAAGAAAGTTAAAATATTTCCTCAAATGTTCCAGAAATCACTGACGATACCTTCAATAAATTGATTACCTGTCTATAAAACTGAGAAATAAAATCTTTAAAAAATTATAATTGGTCTATTCCAAGCCAGACAACCAGGAATTGAAGAACAAGATTAGATTATCTCAGGATGACAAGCACTTATCCAAAGGATTCACCAATTAGAATACTATTTTGGATGAGGAAAAACCATCAGGAATGATGAAATTTGCCCTGATGGATGAGCACGCATTTATTCAGTCTGTAAATAACTTTGTTTTCCTTATTTTATGAGTTAAGACAATTTATTTCTAACTAGAACATACACAGACATATTAACACACCTACACACTCTTGACGGTTTAGGAAAAAAGAAACTTTTTACATTTTATGTAAAATTATTAATTCAAATAAATAAAAAAAAAAAGGTCCTAGTTAATAGCTCCAACAAAGCTATAGTGACTTAGGTTCTCTCATGAATATGCCTATCTCTGTGCTGGCTTCATTCTTAAGCTACATTTGGTGGTCCCCCAGTGCCATAAGCCTATTGCTTCCTAGTGACAATATGTCTACAGTAGCCTAGCTTCATATCCTCTCATGTTTAATATCACCAGCAAAAGGTACTCCCATTTTCAAGTGTAGCCCACAAAATTCCTAGTCATTCTGATAAAATCAGAGTGTGTCCCTACCATGTCTGAGCCACCCACTCTGGCCAGGAAAATATAGTGCACTAGCCAGCTTGGCCTCGGTCATGTACAGATAAAGCTCCACTTAAACCATATAAATTAAGAGTTGAAGAGGGTAGATTTCTCAAGTGGAAGTTGAGACTCTTACTAGAAGTGACAATGGATGTTGGGAATGCTAACCACAAATATTTACTATACTTCTCTAATAGCCCTTCTCCTTACTAACTGAGAAGTATCTAAAAGTTTCGAAACAAAACAGAACAAAATCAATTATTATGAACCTTCATTTTACCTCTATGGTAAAGGACTTTTATTGACCCTATCAAACACTAGGAGATCATCAAGTTAATGCCCTGATCCTCAATTAAACAAACCTTGCAAAATTCTCCAGGGAAACATCAATCTTGCATTTATGATTTCACTAACTAACACAAAAGTGAACAATGTTTGAATGAGAAGACTAACTTTTCTGTGTATAGAAAGAATTAGAAGACCATGCCACAATTCTGTGAGATATAAAGAGGTGTGCTCAAAGTCAGGAAGTTTGGGGGTTTGATTACACTAATGTTGCTACTAATAAAGAGTCCTTGATGAAATTATTTAATAAGATACATAAAGAACTTCCCTAAATATATTTCTTTTCTCTGCTAAGAGATAGGTTGACTTTGAGAGCTGGTGTCCAGAAAGACAGAAAAGGCAATGAGGAGACCTTCAAAATACTGCCAACTCTGCCTCCTGCTCGCTGTGTGACCTTGCACCAAATGTTTCATATTTCAGACTCAGCTTCTGGTATTATATATTAATTTAAAAAATGGGGCACCTGGGTGGCTAGTTGGTTAAGCATCTGACTTCAGCTCAGATCATGAACTCATGGTTCATGAGTTCAATCCCCATATCAGGCTCAGTGCTTATAGCTTGGAGCCTGGAGCCTGCTTTGGATTCTCTCTCTCTCTCTCTCTCTCTCTGTCCCTCCCCTGCTTGTGTGCTTGTTCTCTCTCTCTCTCCCTCTTTCTCTCTCTCAAAAATAAATAAATAAACATTTTAAAAAAGTATTTCTGGCCCTGGCTAAGCATCATCTAATTATTATATCTTTTTAAATATGTAGAATTCCTATATTTGTAGGAAGTGAAAGATCTGGCTTCAGTAGTTCCCTAGAGATTCAATATCAGAGGAGCTGGCAGTGAACCAAGTCCTGAAAATCAGAGGTGCCACGATGAACCTGCGAAGAGTCCCACCACACTGGTCATGAAGCATGGTGGAAAACAGGAGTGACTGACAAAGAGTCTTAGGTTTGAGCTAGACTGCACATAGAACTCCTCAGCTCCCTCCATTTAAATTGATTGTTTGGTTTGACCTTGAGAACTTTTGAATGTTTTACTTACCTAGATGATAATCATCATTGCTATCCCTTTCAGGGAGAATGAAGGGTTTTAGCTATGCAGCAGAAGGGATCAGAACTGAATTGAGAGAATCCCCTAATTTGAAGGTATAGCATTCTTGTCTTTCAGTCATATCAAGCTTTTGAGACAGATCCAGTATGTGCAATGAAAACATTTGGGATCTGCAATTAGAGAACTGGGTTTCAGACCCAGGCCTACCATCTACTGGCTGAATGAGAATGTGCAATTTATTGATCTCTCCAAGATATAACCCATTGGTATTGACATAGGAATGATATTGTATTCATTATAGGACTGTAAAGATGGGAAAAAATCAGGTTTTTACCAGATATTTGTGGAAAACTAATGTCCACCAGCCTCAGGAATCTATGGATAAGAATGAGGTCTTTATTGTCAAATACCACAAGCTTTCAAATATCCATGAAGTTGAAGCCTCACCAGGTATTTTGGAGAAGCCTCAGCTTATCTTACACATGCTGTAGCCAACTCCATTGGCCCATGTCCTTTCTCCTGCTGGCACAACACATTGCTGCTGCTGCTGCTCTGCATGGGAACACTATCTGTCTTCCTGTCTAGAGGGCCAATTCCCAGTGCCACCGAGGCTGCAATACACAAGTTGCTAAATGCTACAGGGTTATTTCCCATTTTTACTGCGATGCTGAATCTCATGCATAAAAGAGCAGAATCACCCTCTCCAGCAGTAATGTGTTGCATCATTCACCTCTGTCTCAAAGCAATATTGCTTATTCTGTCTTAAGTGGATTCTAGAGAATGGAGACCCTCCCAGAAGCTTTTCTGTCTCTGTAAGGAATCAGATCTAATTCTTGCAGTTGGGCAAGAGAACAACATCCATACAGCACTCACTTCTGTATGTCTCCATGGCCCTCTCTCCCCAGGCAGCCATGGAAAACTTCCACTCCATAGCCCATATGCAAATCTCTAATTCAGGAAACTATATTGAGATTCAAAACCCCAGAAAAATCCACACTGGCTCTCTCTACATTCTGTATTCTACCAATAACCAATAAAATGCAACAAAAATGCATGTTATTTGATTGAGACATTGTATTATTTGGACCCAGCTAGCCTACAGGATAACATTTTTATCACTCTGATAATGAATTCATAATTCTTGAATATGGGTCATCGTTTATAAATAGATGCATTTGTAATTTTAGTTAATGAATTTGTTGAAACATTTTGGAAGATATCTGGCTACAATAACCTAAATCCCTTATTATGCAGTATGGTTGTCTTAGCAGGAAATTAGTTTATTTCTAAGCCTCAGATACTGAAACCTTCAGAGATAAATTAATAATGATTTAAAAATTACAAATAGATGGATTTCCAAAACGAAAGCTAAAAAAGAGGCAGAGACTTGCCTACATACATTTGGGAAGTGAGGCTGGGTTTAGAGAACCATGTAGCCTGCCAGTGAGTCTTTGATTATACTTGGACAGTCAGGCTTGCATTGATCATATTTGGCAGCCAGTTTGATTTTGCTATATGACCAAGATAAGTGAAACATGTATCTCCCCAACTACAGATGTCAATTACTTATTGAGGAAGTGACAGAATTTATTAGATTCTGGAGCTGGATTTCAAGATGAGAAGAAGCCTCCTGCACAAGTGGGTGTAATTAATGGATAGTTTGAATGTCCTTGAATTAGGATTATTATAGAAAGAAAATATTAAATTAAGCAAGCTGATTATAAAATACTGTGTACCTCCCTGAAGGCAATTCATTTAGAAGTAATAACGAGATATGTAGGAATCAAGAAAACCTCTAATCATGAAATAAGAAATATCAAATCCTATAGAAAACCAGCTTATTAGCTGAAGCAATGGTTTCAAGGTGCTTGAAAAGAAGCTCCTTCCTTTCCCAAATTGGGCAAATTGGACTAAGGGAATGAGGACTTGTAGTCCTCTGTGCTTGTCCTAAAGATAGCTGAGGAGCAGACGGCAGGAAAGAGCTGGCAGAAAGGTGAATATTTCAGTGAATGACTTCCTAAGAACTTATCATCAGGAAAATTCCTCCTTCCGGAGAGCACCAGCAAATAAGACTGCTCTTAGGATGTCTCTTCAATAAAATTATTCACTCTTCAATTTAAAAATAATATACCATCCTTCTGGAATTTTTGGAAAATATTCACACATACAAAAAAGATAAGAGAAGTCGGACAAAAATCTCACTAACTAATGAAAACTATGTTAATAATTGAAACTTGTTCCCATCCAGGTTTTTCTTTACACATGTATTCGACATCATAACATATTTAAAATTCAGTATCCTGCTTTATTACTCAGAATCACAGCCTATGTATTTTCCTATCATTAAAAAAGTGAGACATCATTTGAAAGGATAGAATTATGTTATATCTGCCAAAATTAATCATTCAGTTGTGGTTGCACATTTACTTTCTGTATGTGTGCTGTTAGAAATAATGCTGTTATATATATGCTTCACTCTGAAAGTTTTTTCTTTCTAAAATGTTTTTGAATTTGTAGTAGAAAAGTGAAGTGATGACGGAAAGAAATACAATTTTCTTGAGCCTGTACTATATGCCATCAACTATTCTAGATTTTTTATGAATGTCATGCAACTCCCAATTTATACCCAATTTGTGTCCATCACTGAGATTCAGAAGTATGTGCCTATCAGTGTTCCAGCAGCCAAGCTTATTTGTAAATATGACTAAGCAAGTTAGAACAGGAGAACTCACTCTTAGGATCTACTGGAAAGGAGGGAAGATTCTGAATAAAACTCAGTATTTATTGCTTTAATGTGTATCTGGCCCCAGTCCCACAACCAACTGAAAGGGGAAGAGGGTAAATAAAAGCAAAGTACTCTAAAATTATGCAAGTAGCTGGAAACGGTTTTAATAGTTGCAATTTCCAGAGCAGAGATGGCAGCCACATGCAGCAAATGGGTGGATATCTTGCAGAAATGGCCAATGGTGCCCCTGAATCCAAATGACACTTAGAATTTAGGGGCCTGATGTTTTACGTACAACATCAATCTGAAGAGACAATCTGAAGACCCATAGAAATTCTTGGATAAGACAGGCAGGACTTTCAAGAGGCTGGGGTTTTGCATTAGAAGGAGGAAAAGAGACCTAGGTCATGTATTAACTTTTTTAAGCCTACTGGATATAACCACCAGCTGAGAAAGTTAAAGAACTATGTAAGCTAATAAAAGAGGAACACAAAAGGGGAGTTCACAGGCAAAGTGAGCTGTACTTTGAGAAATCTATATTGAATAGTTCCATTAAATAGCATGGATAAAATGAGAACAGGCATTGCTGTTGGGTTCATTAATTTTTACTGCCCCTGTCCATGTAGATCGGCAATACCCTAGACGTTCTCCAGCCAGCTCAAGGCTCAAAAAAATCTTCTTGATCTTTTAACATAAGCCCACCTCATTTACATTTATCTATACATTTCATTAACACCCCAAAATTCCATCTCAATCAGTCCCCTGAGGTAGCATGAGCTAGACCAGAGGTCTTCATTTTTTTGGAAAACTACGCATTCCATATTTAGATTGGTACATATTTAGACTGGTATTTTAACAATTCTCATAAGTTTAATATTAATAAAATATGCAATTTCTCATGAGTTGCATATGTATATATAATTTAAATACATGTTCAAAATTTGAAGGAGCTGATTTAATTAATTCAGTTACGGAGAATGTCTGCTGCCAACAGTTATATAACATACATGACATATAAAATACATATAAGACACATACAATTCTGACAAGTCAGACCTCATTGTCAAACCATCAGTCAAATCAGACTTCCTGTAAGGAATATGATCTATGAGGTTTCTTTAACCAATTCAAATAAATTAATGTAACAGCATTCAACCAGTCTTTTTTTTTAATGTTTACTTATTTATTTTTGAGAGAGAGAAGAAAGCGGGAAGGAGACAGAGTGAAATAGAGAGAGAAAGAGAGAGAGAAAGAATCCCAAGCAGGCTCTGCGTCACCAATGCAGAGCCTAAGCACTCAGTCTTAAGCGTTAACTTTGCTTCAAACTAATGTACTCCTTACTTGCTGAACTAAGCCCCTTACTCTGTAGCAAACTAGCCTACTTTCCTTGAGATTTGCCAAAAACTACTGGCCTTGAGGAGTGAAGGACCAAACTTTCCCAAAAGATAAAGACTGATCACATTCTAAAACAGCTGCTGCTGATGCCAGCAAGTCTCTTCAGGCTCATTTTGGCTTACGACTGACTGCTTGGGCACCTGCTTCTCCTGCACATACCCCTGTCCCTTTTCCCAGGCCTTCCCCCTTAAAGCCCTCCAGCTTCACCCAGACTGAAAATATGGTCTCTGAGACATTAGTCCATCATCTTCCAAGGTTGCCAGCTTCCTGAATAGAGCAATCTTTTCTTTACCACCATCACTTGTCTCTCCAGTATCTATTTTCAAGCGGCAAGCAGCCAAAACTGAGTTCAGAATGGGGTCAAATATATATGACAGTTTTTTAACAATTATCTTCACTTTGCCAAGATATAAATCTACAGGATAGACACACCAGATAGATAGATAGATAGATAGATAGATCGATCCACAGACAGGGAAGAATTAGACATGATCTTGCCATGAGTGTGTTTCTTGTATAAAACCATGCACTATTTCTTAAAAAACTTCTCCTAGCCTTGTTTATAGAGTCTCACTCAGGAGCACTGCATTTCTGAATAGCCCCCCCCCCTTTTTTTTGACACTCAGGATTTTACACACCAGGCCAATGCATTATGAAAGCAAGATTCTGTATGTGTAAGAGGTTGACTGTCTTTGAAAAAGAAGCAGCAGAGTGCTGATGCCATTCTCCAGAAGACACACTTTAAGGAAGAGTTCACGTGGAAGCTGAGGATCTGGGAAATTATTTTCTAAAGACTGTCTTCTCAGAAAGTCTCCATGTACTGTCAGAAGTATGTGTGTCCCAGTTTGAAGACCACAGAGCTGGATATATTGATCTGCATCTAGTTTTTATGGATCTTTGTAGTTTTATATTGAGGCTTATTTACAATGAGTCAGTGTATTTGGGTAAGACAGAAAGTGTTCTCCCAACTCAGGCATCTGCGCCCCAACTCTGTTCTTGACTTGCTTCATGATTATGGCTGCAACAGATTCCTGTCTTTTTCTCCTAATATCTTCCTGGATTCACTGAGTTGATGTATTTATGAAATGTTACAGATATCTTATAATGTGATTTTCTAATTATGGTTGTATTTAAGTCAGAATCATACTTCTCCCACCTCCCCGCCAATGATAACAAATCCTGTCTTCATATTAGAAGCCTCTAGAAAACTAAAAAAAATACTAATAGCTGACCCTATCTCCAGAACTTATTTCACTGGAATGATGTGAAGACTACACATCATCATTGTATAAAAAATAAGAATAAAGCAATTCGATGTGCCATTAGTATTGCTTTAGTCATGAGAAATTAAGAAAAGAGAAAGAGAACGAGAAAGAGAAAGAAAGAAAAGACCTAGCACAACAAGCTTTATTATTAGTAAGAGGTCTCTGAGTTACCAATATGCCTCAAACTTACATTTCTCTGCTAGCCAAAGAAGTTTGAAAATACAGATTAATTAATCATTTTGAGAATCACCTGGAAATGGGATTAGCCCCATATATGCATTATTGAGATAACTGAAGATTACTCCTTCAAGCTTCTAAGCTTATTTAAAAATCTATACTAAAACAGATTTATTAAGGTTTCAAGGAAAGACCTAAGAAATAAAATAATTTTACAAGATTTTCAAGAAACTTTGATGTACTCATTTGTCATGTAGTGCTGAATTTACTGGAAGCAAAAGTTTCAAGTAAGTAAAAGAAGAAGATGAGGAGTCTAGGTCTCTAAATATCCACCATTTTAAAATGTACTCTGGGCAGCCTTATAGATGGCCCTCTTCAAAATCTTTCTGATAAAGAGACTAAAGCAAAAGTCATGGTACAACCTATATCCTTCTAGTAAATTAATTTTTACTCAAGTGGTTTCTTCTGGATGCAAATTAGTGTGAATGAACTCCTAATGCATATTCTTCAGTGGAAATGCTAATTATTCTCAGTAGGCAAAGTTTAAGAAGGCCAAAATGGAGATGCTTCAGAAAAAAAAAAAAAAGTAACCCCTCTTCGGAAAGGAAAGCGGTTTGAAGGTAAAGTGCTTGAAGAATAAGGAAGGTTAATTGCCAATTATGCAGAAAAATTATGCAAAAGCATGAATAAAAACACTTTTCTGCGCTATTGCCCTTTCTTTTATTTGTGTTACAGTGTTACCGTTATTTTAACACTGTTCCAAATTAGTTTGGTCTATGTCACTAGTATTAAGATTTAGAATGTTCCTCAAAATATAAAATAATAATAGTGACCCCCAACTTTGAATCAGATCAAAAGAAATATCTAAGGGAGAACGGGGACAAACTGAATGGGGAGTTAGCATTTTCCTGACCTCTCCTGAAGCCGATTACAAGAACTGGGAAGTTAAAATATTCTGTTCTCCTTATGTGTAAATGCTATGCTGTTTTGAAATGAAAATCTTTAAATAGCTCTTTTGAATTTAAGAAACATTAAAACCAACAGGTTTGATTCCAGTCACTGCCCTGTATACCTGATACAGGATGTAGAAGAAGTTTGTATCATCATAACTTTTGGTCCAGATGGTCCTTCCCTGTATTGAATTATCAACAAAGTTGCATTCAGTAGTGTTCCATTTAGACATTTCTTAGGAAACGGGTCAGGTAAATAAATATTTATTTCTGTAGGCCAACCTATCAAAATACATTGATGTTTTAATCCTCATACTCTGATGGGATACCAATTAGCAGCCAAGATGTTAGCGCAGCCTGAAGCCCAACCCGGTCACAAGGGTTTTGAATCCAGATTGATATGAGTTTTCTGATAGCAATAATAGTTTCAGGATGGGCTTGAAAGATTACCCTAATTTTAGTAAATCTTCATTTAGAGAAGTCATAAAATTCTGACTAGTTTTGACTTATGGGGAAAAACAGGACCCTAAAAAACTGCTCAAAATCAACAAGAAGGCCAGAAAAAACTCAAAATGATCACTTTTATAGGTACTTCAAAGTCCAAAATGTCAGCAAAATTAATACTTTCAATGTATGCTGACAATACATAACTTAACCCTTGCTCCTTATATATTCAGCATTGCCAAGTTACCATAATATTAACTCATTCAATTGTTTTATGTTTTTTCTTTTGTTCAACACATACTTATTGAACACTGTACTACAATGGTGGGAATACAGGAGAAATGGGATGTGACTCCTCCAATTCATTAGTTCACACGGTAATGACTATGTAAACAGAATTTTAAGATCTCCGAGATTATACACACACTGCATAATCCTGTCCCTTTGGACACAGACTGGATCTGTGAATATAAGGGTATATCACTCATTACTATATTATGTTATTTAGCAAAAATATCTGCAGATGTAATTAAGGCCCTTAATCAGTTTGTTTTAAATTACTCAAAAAAAGAAATAATGTGGGGTGGGCCTGACCTCATTAGTTAAAGGAGACAAGATTTAGCAATGGGCACTTTTCTGCTAAACTTAAATGAGTAAGCTGCCATGCCGTAAGAGGAGGGGACCTGTGACTATTATAAATAATGCTACAACAAACATAATGTTGCATATATCTTACCAAATACAAAAATTTTCATTTTCTTTAGATAAATACCTAGAAGTGGAATTGCTGGATCATATAGAAGTTCTATTTTTAATTTTTTAAAGACTTCCATTCTGTTTTCCATAATGGCTGCACCAATTTACATTCCTACCAAAAGCACACCAGGCTTCCATTTTCTCCACATCATCACCAACACTTGTTATTGTCAGTTCTTTTCAGAACAGCCATTCTAACATGTGTGAGGTGATATCATTTTGGTTTTGATTTGCACTTCCTTTATTAATTAATCACTAATCCTAATTAGTTATATAGAGCATATTTTCATGTACTTGTTTGCTATCTTTATGTTTTCTTTGGAAAAATGTCTATTCAAATCTTTTGCCCATTTTTTAATCAGATTGCTATTTTACTATTGAACTGTGAGTTATGTTTTGAATATTAGCCCCTTATCAGACACATGATTTGCAAATATTTTCTCCCATTCTGCAGATTCCTTTTCATTTGTTGATGGTTTCCTTTACTGTACAAAAACCTTTTTGGTTTGATGTAGTCCCACTGGCTTACTTTTGCTTTTAGTGTCTTTGCTTTCTATGTCAGATTCAAAAAATCGTTGCCAACACCTATGACAAGGAGCTTGCCACCTATATTTTCTTCTAGGACTTTTGGAGTTTCAGGTCTTCGATCCAAATCTTTAATTCACTCTGAGTTAATTTTTGTGTATATGTAAGGCAGTGGTCTAGTTTCATTCTTCTGCACGTGGCTGTTCAATTTTCCAAACACTATTAAGAGACTGTCCTTTCCCTTTGTTGGCTCTATTGTTATAAATTCTCAGCTCTGGTGTTGTAAACTAATTGATTATATACGTGTGGGTTTATTTATGGGCTATTTTCTTCAGTTGATCTCTGTGTCTGTTTTATTGCCAATTCCATAGTGTTTTAATTACTATTGCTTTGTAACACACTTTGAAATCAGGGAGTACAATGTCTCCGGTTCTGTTTTTTCTCAAGATTGCTTTGGCTATACAGAGTCTTTTATGGTTCCATACAAATTTTAGGATTTTTTTCTTCTATTTCTGTGAAAAATGCCACTGGAATTTTGGTAGGATTACACTGAATTTGTATATTGCTTTGGGTAGTATGAACATTTGAATAATATCAATTCTTCTAATCCATAAAATAAGCATGGGATACCTTTCCACTTGTGTCTTCTTCCATTTCTTTCATTAATATTTTATAGTTTTCTATTTGGTGTCCTTTCACCTTTTTCGTTATTCCCAGATATTTTATTATGTGTGATGCAATTGTAAATGCAACTTTTTCTTAACTTCTATGATACTCATTTGTGTATAGAAATGCAACAGGTTTTTGCATGTTCATTTTGTATCTTACAACTTTACTGAATTTGTCTATTAGTTCTAACAGTTTTCTTGACTGAGTCTTTAGGTTTTCTTTATAAATGTCATGTACAAATAGTGACAGTTTTACTTCTTCTTTTCTGATTTAGATCACTTTATTTCTTTTTCTTGCCTGATTACTCTGACTAGGACTTCCAGTACTATGTTGAATAAAAGTAGTGAGAGTGGGTATCTTTGTCTTGTTTCTGATCTCTGAGGAAAAGCTCTTTTCAACCTTTTGTATGTTGTTCATTGTAGGCTTGTCATATATGCCCTTTATTATGTTGAGGTACATTATACCCACTTTATTCAAAGTTTTTATCATAAATGGATGTTGAATTTTGTCAAATGCTTTATTGCATCTATTGAGATGATACGAATTTTATGTTTCATTTTGTTAATGTGGTGTACAACCTGACTGATTTGCAGATGCTGAGCCATTTTTCCATCCCTGGAATAAATCCCACTTGATCATAGTGTATGATCCTTTTGTGTGTGTATTGTTGAATTCAGAGTTTGCTAACATTTCACTGAGAAGTTTTATATATATGTTCATCCAATGTGTTGGCCTGAAATTTTCTTCTGTTTGTGGCATTCTTGTGTGGTTTTAGTATCGTGGTAATGCTGGCCTCATAAAGTGAGTTTGGAAGAGTTCCAACCTGTTCTGTTTTCTGAAAGAGTCTGATTGATTCTTCTTTGAATGGCAGAATTCATCACTGAAGCCATTTGGTCCTTGACTTCTGTTTGTTGGGAGATTTTAAACTACTGATACAGTCTCCTTAGTGGTAACTTTCCTGTTCAGATTTTCTGTTTCATCATGATTCTGTTTTGGCAGGTATATGTTTCTAACAAGGTAGGCAGACCGTATAAAATGCTAGACAATATTATTTACTGTTATTTTGTTGTTTTATTTTATTATTTTTATTCATTAATTTATTTAAATTCAAGTTAGTTAACATGTAGCGTAGTACTGGTTTCAGGAGTAGAACCCAGTAATTCATTACTTACATATAACACCCAGTGCTCATCTGAAAAATAATGCTAGACAATATTTTCTCTGGAAAATTTTGAGAAAGAGTTTATCTCTTCCTTCAATTGATGATTGAATTAGTGACTTAAAGCTTTACCTGTGGAAATGATTTTATTTCAGATACAATTTTTTTTACTAGATATATTCAGAAGTTCTATCTATTTTTATTTTACTATACATTAGTGTGTTTTGCTAAGAATTTGTTTATTTCCTCTAAATTTTAAACTGAAAAAATATGCTTTAGTCTATTGCCTTGTAAATTTTTATAGTTAAATATAACATATTTGTAGAAAGTCACACTAAACAAATGTACAGATTAATGAATTTGTTGTATACTCTCCTCACATTTCAATTTCATTTTGCATTAAATCTTCACTCTTATTTTCTGAGATTAGGATTCTGAGAGTCACTGGAAGAATCCATTAAGTGACAAGGCTATCATACATTTATTCTCTAATTTCTAGTCTGTAACCACATGGAGAACCTGACAGTATCTCTTTGACCTAATTCCAAATTCCTGGAGAACATATATGACTGACCCTGCCTGAGTCAGCTGTATATACCTCAGGCCAACAAGGCATGGGTCAGTGTCACAAAGAGAAAACACAGTTGCCATTGGTCCATCTCTATGATTCACAGAAGGGAATCAAGGCAAGAAGAGTTCCAGAAAAAGTGGGATATCTAAGTTGTGAACACAGCGCAATATATCTCTACTCCATGTTACCAGGATTATACACTTAAATAAAAACAGCATCATTTCATCTTCTGGTATTTTCCAGAATTATTTTTTGTCTGAGGTCTTCTAACTTCATTGTTTAGTAAGTACAATAATTTTATAATTGGCTTATTAAATGATCTTAAGACCAAATTTATAAAAATAATCCTCTTTTCTTAGTGCTGTTGGAAGGAGAAAAAAGAGAGCTAAATAATAGATTTACCAAACTACTTTTTACCACTTTAGAATCTTCAGAATACTTTAATATTATACCATTCCCTCCGAACTCTGTTACATAAAGCTATTTTAAATCATTAAAAATTCTCAAATGGAAATTTTATGAACCATAAATAAAATGTGCAGTTGGTTGAGAAAAAGATTAGGGCATATTAGCAAGGCAAAGATGATTATCACAATCTCCCTAGTGATGACTCTTGAAGGATAAATTTCAAGGAAAATCCTATGAAATGTTTTTAATGATAGAAAATGCACAGAAGTGTTCAAAGTCCTATAGAAATCCTATCTGGTAAGTAAAATGAATAGGAAAAAGGCAAGAAAGCCCTTTATAGCTCTGCTTCCACTGGAAATTGAGCCTCTATCATTCTATCTTCATAGTACTTGAATTACTGATGAGACATTTGATTATGTTTTCTTAATCATCTACAATAGAAAATAACATTCATTATATCACTAATAAAAATGGGCTTTCACTTGCAAATAATCCAAGGACATACTAAGTACTTTATTCAACAAACATTTTTCTAAGTATATACTTTGTCTAGGGTGCTTTGGAGACTAAAGGAAAATCTGATGGCAAACCTTTTAATTGGGCTATAGAACACAAGTGTTAGAAATATAAGGCACATGAAAACTATAATTCAACATATAAAATGATAAATTTCACAGAAATGTTAAAAATGGTACAATTCTGAAAATAAAAAATAAAATAAAATAACTTACAATGGTATAATTGTAATAAAGAACAAAAAGACTTTGGAGAAGATATCAAGTTGTAATCTTGCAATGTAAGCAGCCTACATAAATAATGAATGTATCAAAATATAAATACAGATGTGTCAAATGAACTTATACAAATATTAACAGTCTATAAAAATAAAGCTGCTCTTATGTACATCTCACAATATAACAAATTTTACTGTCCAGTGACTTTTAGAACTTTAGATATGTATATTTTATGCACTACTTTTCCAAATTGATTGATCCAGTCTTATAAGTCAATCATCATTCATAAAAAAGTTTCTTTGTCCACTGATTTCTGTCAATGTTTAACTGTCATAAACAATACTGAAAAGAATATTCTTATACATGTTTCCTGACATATATGTGTTGAATTTCTGAGTCCTGTGGGATAAAAATGCTATTACTTTGCTGTTTTAATTTGCATAGTTCTGAGTATTATGATACTGAAATGTGCCTATGTGTGTTTGTTTCCATTGAATTTCCTTTCATATATAATATCTTTTCTTACTCTGTATTTTTGTAGTTGCTTGTCTTTTCTTTGTGATATGTAGGAGTCATTAATTTGTCATTGTAAAAATAATGCATTTTTGTTTATAGAAGTTGACACTTTCTTTTCTCATTCAACATCTTTCTTTCCTTTGTTTATGTTAACATTTTTCATACTGATGTTTTAAATGCTAATACAGTAATATTTATTAACTTGTATTAATTTTTTTCTTTGTTCTTCCTGTGTAAGAATTCCATATCTCCCATAAGGCCATGAAGATAATTTCTTGCTTTTCACTAAAATTATTAAATTTTATTTCAGATTTATGCCTTTTAATTCATTTGGAAATGATTTTTATTTATGATAATGCAAGAATATTTTTTGGCTGTTTCTTTTTTTATTTGTCATCTAGATAAACAGCTGGCTCATCACCATGTTGAATAGGCTTTTCTTTCCTTACTGATTTAAAATGTCCTATTTGTCATATTTCAAGTTTTCATATATGTATGGTCTATTCCTGGGCTGTCTGTTGTGTTTCATTTGTTCTTTACTCCAAAACAGGAATGCATTAAATGACAGAACTTTAAAATATATCTTAGTATCTTCAAGACAGAATGATCTTTAAATATCCATATATGCAGGTTTTTCTTTGGTAATTTTATATTAACTTTATTATTAATTTCATATGGAGCTGAATTAGGTGCAGAGAATAAGTACTATCAGTTTGTTGGTATTTGTTGGGAATTCCTATATGAAATGGTACTTGGGCAATTTGTGCACTTTCCGAAAGGTAGCTTATTAAAATATATATCCTGTAATTGTTTGATAATGAAGTCTACATATGTTTAAGGTTGAGCTTCTTAATTTTCTTGTTCAAATATTCTCTAGCTTTACTAATACATTTTCTGTTTTTTGTTACTGATTACCGAAAGGTGATAAAAACTCCCACTATCTATGTTCTAGGTAATTCTGAGAAATGTTTTGGCTTTTTATCTGCTTTAATTTAAATAGGTAATATAAGTTTAGGATTTTATATCTGCCTGCTGGATTGCACTTTTCATCATAACACAGAAATCATCTTTTGGCAAAAAAATATTTGTATTAAAGTTGGTTTCTCTCTGATATCACTATCAATTATCCAGCTTTCTATAGTTTAATGTATAGTCTATCTTTATAATCACTTTGTATCTTACCTTTCTGTTCCTCGATTTTAGCTGTGACAATTATGTATAAAGAGTGTGCATTAATGACCCTTTTTAATCTGCAAGTTTTTATTGGTTGTGATAATTAGACATTAATATTTGTTTCTTCTATCATACTTTGTTTTATATTTATAGTATCTACATATACATTTTTTATGCTGCCCTCCCTTGCAAATATTAAGTATATTACTCCCTTTACTTTCTACATGACTTGCAATGTGTATATTCTCTGTTTGGACTATTTTAACAACACCAAAAATAATAACATGGTAGAACTGACACTATGTGACTTCTGAGGTTAGATGATAAAAGTATATAGCTCCAAGCTCTCTCTTTCTATTGGATGATGTGTGCTGGGATAAGTCAGTCTTCATGTCATGAGAATCCACAGCATTCTTGGGAGAAGTCTTATGGAGCAGAACGTGACAGCCATGTGAATAAGCCATCTTGGAAGTGGATCCAGCCTCATGTAAGCCTTCAGATGTCTGTGGCTTTTTTTAAATTTTTTTAATGTTTTTTATTTATTTTTGAGAGATAGAGAGAGACAACGCGAGCAGCGGAGGGTCAGAGAGGGTGATACAGAATCTGAAGACAGGCTTCAGGCTCTGAGCTAGCTGTCAGCACAGAGCCCGATGCAGAGCTGGAACCCACGAACCATGAGATCATGACCTGAGCCGAAGTCGGACACTTAACCGACTGAGCCACCCAGGTGCCCCCAGATGTCTGTGGCTTTGACTGACATTCTGGCTGCAACCTTTTGAAAGACCTTAAGCCAAAACCAGCCCAATAATCCCACACCTACACATAAACTGTGTGAAAATAAATGTTGTTATCTCAAGCCACTAAGTTTTGAGATCAACTGGAAAAACTTATTACACAGCAAAAGATAACTAATACAGTAAGTATACATTAAGCATGTATTTATCTCGCTGGAAATTCATTATTGTCTTGAAAAT
>CM053560.1:18980670-19022117 GCA_028646485.1 Cryptoprocta ferox
GAGGTTCCTCAAAAAACTATCAATAGAACTCCCCTATGACCCAGCAATAGCACTGCTGGCGATCTACCCAAGGGATACAGAAGTGCTGATGCATAGGGACACATGTACCCCAATGTTCATAGCAGCACTTTCAACAATAGGCAAATCATGGAAAGAGCCTAAATGTCCATCAACTGATGAATGGATAAAGAAGATGTGGTATATATAAACAATGGAATACCACATGGCAATGAGAAAGAATGAAATCTGGCCATTTGTAGCAAAGTAGATGGACCTCAAGGGTGTCATGCTAAGCAAAATAAGTCAGGCAGAGAAGGACAGATACCATATGTTTTCACTCATAGGTCTAATAGGAGAAACCTAACAAGGGACCATGGGAAGGGGAAGGGGGGGAAGTTAGGGAGAGGGAGGCAAGTCATGAGAGACTCTTGAATACTGAAAACAAACTGAGGGCTGAAGAGACAGGGGGAAAGGGAAAAGGGGGTGATCATCATGGAGGGGGAAAAAAAGAAAAGAAAAAAAAATTCTTCCACTTGAAAAAAAAAGTAAAAATATCAGGTGACACTTTGTTAATGGGATTTTAAATTTATGCAAACTCTTTGGAGGGCAGACTTTTAAAATGTAAAATGCATTTGTCTATTGACCCAGGAATTCCATTTCTTGGGATTTAACTAGAGTGATATGTTTACATACGTGGAAAAAAGATGAGTATATAAGGCTTTTTATAGCATTATTGATATCAGCAAAAAAATGGAAATAACTAAATCCCCTCCAACAGAAAAAGTATTAAAAACATAAAAATTGTTACACACAAATAATACCATCAACTACCTTAAAACAGTATACCTTAAAAAAGCTCTCTAACATATAGCTGTGTACACACATTCTTGTTATATTTACTCATGCAACATCCCTCTCTCCACCCCAGATTTCCTACCGTCCTGAGATTTAGGTTCTAAGGCATCCTGTTTTCATGATTCCCAGGAAGAGAGAACACAAGAAACAAAGAAATCAGTTGAAATGCCAAGATCTATAGCCTCCTTTCCAAAAGCAATGAGAATAACAAGAGATGCAAATTATTTGGAGTTAGAAAGATTCTTACTCCTCTAATCTAATCCACTACCCATCCATTAAGAAATAAAAGAACCCCAAGATAACTGGAGTTAACCAAGAAGAGACAAGATCTGAGTTCCCAAATGAAGTAAAAAAAAAAAAAAAAAAAAAATCAAATCTTGACCCTCTCCATCCCACCACCACACATGCTCACCTGGAGTGACCAAGGAGCAGCAGAAAGAATGGCTGCATGACACATTTGGGCAGATGCTGCAAAGGCAAACCTCTGCAAGCCCTAGCACGGACCAGGGAATCAATGGAACAATTTCTGGTGAGTTTAAGTGTAGCACAGAAGAGAAAACATGCCTAAGATAGAATTGGTGATCACTGGCACATCGAAGTAGCATGGTGAATCAGAAAATAAAAATGTTTCCTGTGCCCTGAGGAAATACACAAAGCCAGCCTCAAAGAGACCTGGTGAATAGTAATGAGACAATGGCTCACCAGCGACCTGTGGAGATATGTATCTCTTATGATAGGCAGCACTGTAATGCACAGAAGGAAGAAAAGTCCGGCTCCTGTGCCCTTCCCACATTTCATGCTGAACTCTTCCTACATCCCTGAGATGCTACTTCAGGGGAAACAACAGGTGGTTGCTAAGTTTACCAAGATTTTATTTCTGCAAAAGGTAGAATGGATGTTCAAAATAAAATGTAAGTGAAAAGGTTAACAAATAAAGCTGTATTTCCTGAAAATCTGAGTTTGTGGGCTGAGATTTATAGGAACTACGTTTTGATAAGGGGGAAAAACGAAAGTAAAAACGAGTGTGTGCTTCCATATATGTGTCTACATATTCAGAGACCATTTCCAGAAAGAAACATAAGAAAATGTTAATAGTGGTTGACACGAGTTATTTAAAAACATGAAAGTCTTAAAAATAGTGACTAGACATTTAAGGCATTAAGAATATGGGTCATTGAAGGGGCTCCTGGGTGGCTCAGTCAGTTGAGCATCCAACTTTGGCTCAGGTCATGATCTCGTGGTTCGTGAGTTCGAGCCCCACATCAGGCTTTGTGCTGACAGCTCAGAGGCTGGAGCCTGCTTCAGATCTGGTGTCTCCCTCTCTCTCTCTGCCTGCTTGTGCTCTGTGTCTGTCTCTCTCAAAAATAAATAAATATTTTTAAAAAATTTTAAAAAGAATATGGGTCATTGTTGGGGTGCCTGTATGGCTCAGTCAGTTGAGCATCTGATTCTTGATTTCGGCTCAGGACATGGTCTCATGGTTCATTAGACTGAGCCCCATATCAGGCTTTGTGCTGACAGCATGAAGCTTTCTTGGGATGCTCTCTCCCTCTCTCTCTACCCTGCCCCACACTCATGTGCATACTCTCTCTCTCTAAATAAATAAAACTTAAAAAAAAAAGAATATAAGTCGTTGTCATACTATATTCAATAGCAAGCCTGTCTGTTCCAACTAGCCACAGACAACTTCTACAGCAGTGAGGTGAGTGAAAAAAAACAACTCATTCTCTCATTTGAAATGTGACATTTCTCTTTATTTTTCTCTGCAGGGTAGCTGTCATTGTTTCTATCTTCAGAAAATATGCTGAATTTAGGTCAACAGATCTTGACCTGCTAGAGCTATGTTCAAACAACTCCAGAAATCAGAAATGGATTGCTTTTTAATTTTTTTTCCTAAGATCATCCCCTGTAATTGGCAATTAACCTTAGAACGTTCTCTAGTATTTAACTTTCCTTCCAAACACAGTCTTTTAAAAAGTGTGGGGTTAATTGTAATGGAAGAGACATACTGGGCCTTTAAAATGTTGCTAGGGTGAACAATTAAGAAATGTTAGTTGAAAATAATAAGACAGTGTGTCAAAGAGAAATCCCCAGGACTCTATTTCTTTTCTACATACCGGCCCTTTCTTCATAAAGGGTTAATATAAAGTTCCAAATACTTAGAGAAAGGAAATCAAAGTTCCTGATGTGTTATCTGTTTATTTCTACTCTACCTCTCTTTTCCCCAGTCTGCATCCACCCTCCCACCCACGACCACCCCATCCTTGACCATCCTGATTCACTCTTTCCTTTTAATTGTACACATTTGTTCTGTACTTAGGTCCATTTGTTGCATTCATGGACAATTACTAAAAAATGCCTTATCTTTGGATAAGCTCATAAGAAAACTTAAAGATCCAACATTTATTTCAATATTTATAACAAAGTCTGAGATAATCAAGGCAAGACTTTGTCTATTTACAGATGAGGAAATGTGTATATTTTCCCACGATTAAATAAACTCTCAGCATCAGGTTGAGAAATCTAGTTCCTAATTTAGTTTTCCATCTTTCCATAGCATTACACTACCTCATTCATGGCACCCAAAGTGAGTCACAGGGACCAATTTGTTCACAATGAGCTATGCACAGGGACTAATTGGTTCACATTGTGTTAGGCATGGTAGGCACCATTAGTTGGGCTTGGAGAAATATGTCCTAAAGATCCTCATTGCCTGAGTCTTACTCTGGAAGCATTCCAAGGACATTAACTTTTTATCAGAATACTTTATAATTCCACGTATCTCTGAGAATGGTGGCAAGAGTCATGTAACCAGGGTAAACTTTTGTTCTCCCCAGCCCTTCCAATTGTCCAGCTCTCCTCAAAAAAGCATGTTGCACATTTATTCTAAAAAATCAATGCATGGGGTGCCAGTGTGGCTCAGTCAGTTGAGTGTCTCTTGATTTCAGCTTAGGTCATGGCCTCGCAGTTCATGTCATCTAGCCCCACATGGGGCTCTGTGCTAATAGCATGAAGCCTGCTTGGGACTCTCTTTCCCCCCTCTCTCTCTGCCCCTTCCCTGCACGTGCATGCTCTCTCTCTCTTAAAATAAATAAATAATCTTTAAATAAAAATATAAAAAATTTTGAAAAAAATCAATGCAAATCACCCAGGTCCTGTATGTCACTAAATATTTTTCCCAGATTTAATGCCAGAGACATAGTATATGAAATATACCATAATATGAAAAATCAGACTGAATAGCATCAAACGTTATAAATATAAGATATGAGCTCCTTTAATTGAATAATTATTCTAGTCAATAAATGGTAGCCTGTCTCTATAAAAGATTAACACAGCTTCCAAAATTTCCAACATTTTGTTTAAGGTTTCGGGTGATGACTATATATCAAATAGTAACATTAACCCATTAACTCCAGTGAACTTATAACTACAACAGGTATCAATAAATGTGAAAAAAATAAATAACTTATAAAATGTATTTTGAACATATACCATGTCTGAAGCACTATAATATGTGCATAAATACAACAAATAGTAAAAATAAACATGGCACCTACTTTCATGATACTTAACATCACAGTGGGAGGGCTAAAAATTCACCAGATGATATAATCAAATGACTATAAAGGAAAGGAGTAACTTAAAGTCCCAATATTCTCATCTGTACAATGACAGTAACAATAATACCTAACTCATAGTTTATATTATTATAAGACTGAAAGAGTTTAATGCATGTAAAATGTTTATCCCAGTGTCTGACGCATAGTATACACCTACAAATATTAGTCTGTTGATTATTATGTCAATCCAATCACATCCACAAATTAATGAGTATGAACTAAATAAATGAAAATTATTTGTTTATTTTAAGTATTTGTTTAAATATAGCATCTCTCTGAAAAAATATAGAATTCAACTATATTTTTACTTTTCTCCTTTCCTCCACAATCATTCATTCTATCATTGTGTCAATATTGCCTTCATTAATCTAGAAAGTAATTATTCATAATATACCACAAAGAAACTCATGGCTGGTTTATACAATACATAAAATCTGGCATAGCATATTATCATCACATAGCATCAGCCACATATTTGGATACCAAATTAAATGGTGGAAATTGAACAGGATGTAGCCTTTTCAGATTGGCTTATTTCACTTAGTAATATGCATTTAGTTACTCCATGTCTTGTTATGGCTTCATTGCTCATTTATTTTTAGCACTGAATAATATTCCCTTGTCTAGATGTACAATTTATCTATTTCTTACTGAAGGACATCATTTCTAATGAAGGACATATGGTTACTTCCAAGTTTTGGCAGTTATAAATAAAGCTACTATAAACATCTATGTTCAGGTTTTAGTGGGAATATGAGTTTTCTACTCTTTTTGGTAAATATCAAGGAGCGCAATTACTGGATTATATGGTAAGAGAATGTTTAGGTGTTTTTATTTTATTTATTTATTTATTTACTTTTGAGAGACAGAGAGAGACAGCGTGAGCAGGGGAGGGTCAGAGAGAGAGAGGGAGATACAGAATCTGAAGCAGGCTCCAGGCTCTGAGCTAGCTGTCAGCACAGAGCCCGATGCGGGGCTTGAACCCACGAACCGCGAGATCATGCCCTGAGCCGAAGCCGGACGCTCAACCGACTGAGCCACCCAGGCGCCCCGAGAATGTTTAGTTTTGTAAGGAACCAAACTGTCTTCTAAAGTGGCTGTACTATTTTGGATTCCTACCAGCAATAAATAAGACCTCTTACTGTTTCACATCCTTGCCAGCATTTGTTATTGTCAGTTTTCCAGACTTTGGTCATTCTATAGGTGTGTGCTGGTATTGCACGGTTTTTTTAAATTTGCATTTCCCCTGATGACATATGGAAAATCTTCTTAAATGCTTATTTACCATCTGTATCTTCTTTGATAAGGTGTCTGTTAAAGCCTTTGACCCATTTTTTAATTGGGTTGTTTTCTTATAGTTGAGTCTTAAAGAATTCTTTGCATATTTTGGATAACAGTCCTTTATCAGGTGTGTCTTCTGCAAATATTTTCTCCCAATCTGTGGCTTATCTTCTTATTCCCTTGACATTGTCTTTCACAGAGCAGAAAAGTTTCTAACTTTAATAAAGTCCAGCTTATCAATTATGTCTTTCATGGATCGTCTCTGGTGTTGTATCTAAAAAGTCATTGCCATATTCAAGGCCATCTAAGTTTTCTTTTAAGTAATCTTCTACAAGTTTTTAGTTTTGTGTTTAACATGTATGTCTATGATCCATTTAGAGTTAATTTTTGTGAAGGACATAATGTCTGTGTTTAGACTCATTTTTTTCACATGTATATATCCAATTGTTTCAGCATGATTTAAAGAGACTATCTTTGAACTACTGTATTGCCTCTGCTCCTTTGTCAAAACTCACTTGAGGGGCACCTGGGTGGCTCAGTCGGTTAAGTGTCCGGCTTCAGCTCAAGTCATGATCTCACGGTTCATGGGTTCGAGCCCCGCGTCGGGCTCTGAGCTGACAGCTAGCTCAGAGCCTGAAGCCTGCTTCAGATTCTGTGTCTCCCTCTCTCTCTGACCCTCCCCTGCTCGCGCTGTCTCTCTCTGTCTCTCAAAAATAAATAAAAAACATTAAAAAACATTAAAAAAAAACCTCACTTGACTGGGGTGCCTGGGTGGCCCAGTCAGTTAAGCATCCGACTCTTGATTCTGGCTGAGGCCATGATCTCATGGTTGTGAGATTGAGCCCCATGTCAGGTTCCATGCTGACAGCATGGAGCCTGATTAAGATTCTCTCTCCCCTTCTCTCTCTGACCCTCCCTGGTGCTTGCTCGCTCTCTCAAAAAAAAAAAAAAATTTGACTATATTTGGGCAGGTCTATTTTTGAAGTTACTCTTTTTTTCCACTGAGTATTATTTTACCAAAAAATGCACAAGCTTGATTTTTATAGGTTTAAAATAAGTCTTGAGGTCAGATAGTGCCAGTCTTTCAATTTTGTTCTCCTTCAATATTGTGTTGGATATTCAATATTCTCCTTTGTCTCTCCATATATACTTTAGAACCAGTTCACCAACATACACAAAATTCCTTGCTGGGATTTTGATTAGATTACACTGAATCTATATCAAAGTCTTTTTTCACATTTTTATATTTTTTAAACAAATTCCAACCCCAATGTGGGGCTTAAACTCATGACCCTGAGATCAACAGTTGCATGCTCTACCAACTGAGCCAACCAGCTATCCCTCAATGCCTTTTTAATAGAGAATTACCAAATATTAATTACTGTTAGCTGCTTCCTTCCTTGTGAAAGTTAAGCAAAGTTAGTCCCAACTTTAGAACAGCAACTTTTCATGGGACACAGTGAAACACTGTATGGCCTTCCTAAATATAGCAATACAGAGTTCTTAAATTCTTTAACTCTTTAAGAGTCCTATTACTGTCAAGCAAAAGAACTATAATCCAATACCTTAATAAATTCTCTCTCTTCATTTCTTTGATCCTGTTTTCTAATAAGCCTCTAATAATGAACTGCCAGCTCTTGACTACATAACACTGTCATGAATCTTTACTCACATTATCTTCAACTCTCATAAAGGCTCAGCAAGGAAGACACTATTACCCCTATATTGGGTACCTGGGGCTGATTTATATGAGTAATTTGCCCAATGGCTAAATGCCCAACAGTCAATGGCACAGGCATGATACCCATCTGTGATTCTGCACTCTATCATGTTATATCCCTGCCAAATAAAACAAAGAGTGGAGAGTATATATATCTTGATACAGAGAAATTAAACTACTCCCCCAAATTAAGCCATAATTATAAAATCCTTACGATAATTTGAGAAGAATACATCATTCAGGATTGTTATTTTTGAAGTAGAACTTCTCACACATTTATAGCAACATGATGTAAGGAGGTGAAAAATAGATTTGATAAACTTTGTATTTTTCTGATAACCTATTGTATTTCTCATTTAGTAAGTTACTTTCCATTAAGATATTATTTGCAGAAACTTTTGGTAAGCTTTAGCCTACTATTTCCATCATCCTTAAATCAAAGATGTCTTTGCTTGAATATTAAGAATTCCATCAACTAATCTCTTGCAAATATTTACTGAGGTAGGCCAGTACTCCTTAATAAGCACCGGCCTCATCTATGTTCAGAGATATAAAGATGATATAATATCAGGATTATAGTTACTATAGACACAAATGATTTATACTTATGAAAAACTATAATTATAGTGAGTCACTACAAATTTGAAAACTCATGCAGGCTGCTCTGAGGTTTGCTCGAGAAGCACCCCTGCACTACCACTGTTTGCTAATTGGGCTTGTGGAAAGTTCAGAGCAATGATTAGGCATGCCAGGATTCATCTGCCAAGTAACAATTAGGAATTCCGGCAGGGAGCAGAAGGGCATGCATTGCCAAAAATAGCAAAGGATCCCATGATAGGAGAGAATTACTATGAGAAGTTGGAAAAAGAAACTAATCTTTTAAAAAGAAAATAAAAGACCACAAATTATGTTAAGGATTAAATAATTAAAGAAAACATCACAGGTACAGTAACAAAGTCAATTTCACAGAGAGAAATGGTAACACAAAATGGTTTCGTTACGAAGTCAGTTGTTACCCTAGGACTTGTTCAAAAAGAATGGGAGCAAAGAGTATAAAACAGCTGTTTAATGGCATACAAAATGAAAGACTAATTTAAGTTGACTTCATAGTACTTTGACTACCACAGAGTCGAAGAAATTGAACAACAACAACAACAACAACAAAGCAAAGGAGAGGGAGAGAGAAAAAAGGAGAGAAAGAGAAGAACAAAGAGAAAGAGACCAACCACTTCCATGCACATTGTAAACCTGTCAGAGAAGTTTTAACTTATATGGTGTTAGCAATAAATGGAACCAGGACATTAAGAAACCCAGGATTTGAGGCAAGGTCTTTGGTATTGATATTTTCATCAATAGAGAACTTGAAGAATTGATTTCTCTTTTACACTTTACAATTTCCTGGTGTGTGTGTGTGTGTGTGTGTGTGCGTGTGTGTGTGTGTATCCTAGCTCCAGAACATATGATTCATTTTCCTAGGACCTTATCTGCCTTATTAACTACTTCACCTTCAGTGCCTACAAGAATCCCTAGCACAATTCAAAACATATTTATGAAATCCCAGACTCTGGCTTTCCATATCCCCAAACATTTGCTTTGTCATCATCCTTGATTGCTTTTCTAGCTTAGCACACAATCTAGATTCAAAATTGTATATTCTTAGAACTTTGAGGGCATTTCCCTCGTTTTTATCCATCATCCACTCTAGCAGATGAGCAAACAAGCAAAAAACAAAAAAACAAAAAAACAAAAACAAAAAAAAACCAACACTAAAGCTTCTCGCTTTTATTCCTTTGTATGAAATTATTTTTTTCTCTGGAAACTTTGGGTATTTCCTTAATTCTTTCCTTTTATTCCAAAGTTTCTTAAAGTATTTTCCCGTTCCTCTTATTTGGGATTTTGGGATTTTGCGGTGATTTCAATATACAATTTACATCATCATCATCTCTGGGAAATGCCCTACAGTCATCACTTTGTTTCACTTCCATTTCTTTGTTGTCTCTGTACAACTCCTATAGTCAAATACCCTTGATTAGTCATCTGTGTCTCACATTGTCCTTAACCTCTCCTTATTTTTTCATTTATTTAGACTAGAAACCCCAGCAATTTACTCTGGGATACCAATTCCCATCCTTGCAAACCTAGACCTCTCCAAAATGCTTGGTCAACTTTTTGTAAGGGAAACCTTTGGTTTTGCCTTGCAGTATAAACTGATGATCCCTCAACAAAGTGTGTCTGGGATAATAAAAATGAAGTAAATTGCTCCATTTGATCCACTAACAAACTTTGAATTACTTCCTATTTTCAACTGGTTTCTCCCCTTTAGGCCTCTCGAATCCTCAAATTTCATCCTAGGATTTTATGACATACCACAAGGCGAATCTACACATGTATCTGCTTTAGTTTCCTTCAAGTTTTCTAGACCCCGGCTTTTATCTTTATTTCTTGACCCATTCAACAAAATGTACTATCTCCTTTGCCCTGGGAACTGTTTTAGATTCTGAGATATAGCTACTAACAAATCAAGCTTTACTAAATATCCTCTCATCTAAGCTACATCTTCCAGGAATATATTGCTTTCTTGTACCTGATCATGATTCCCTCTCTTGTTCTCTTAGCTATTTATATACACTCAGGATTGTTTGAATGGTATCTTTCTTAAGTAAAAAAAAAAAAAAGCCTTATATTCTAGTCTTCTACTTTGAACTACAACCTATATTTAACATGTTAGTTCTGAATTTTATTTTACTTATTGAAGAGATGTAAAAATAATTTCTGATTTAACTGAATATATGAGAATTGCCTCATTTTCAGGTTGTTTTATTTAATGATGGTTCCTTGGACAGCATTCTGATGTTCAGCAGCCAATACAGAATATTTGTCATTAAATCCATATCAGTCTTTTTCCGTGTTAAAAAAAAAACAAAAAAAATAGTTTTGAGAGACAGTAGAGTCCAATATAAGGACTATAAGCTTCGGAGAAAAAAAAAAAGGAATGAATTAGATTTCTTGTTCTGCTACCTATTAGCTAAGAGATAGAGTATTTCATTTCAGAAACTCTTACATAAAAAGTTAAGATTAAATTACGCTCAGTGAAGAAATGCAATAAACTTTAATAATAATGCATGTATGTCATACTTAGTACCTAAGAAATAGTATATATGCCCAACAACTACAGTGGATATAAACAGGCACAGATGCTGTGAAAAGAGGTGGCATTCTAAATAAGTATAAAAGAAAATTGATTTTACTGGTCTAAACTACAGTCAAAGCCTAAAAAGTCTAAACTACTTTTAATCTAGACCTCATTGTCATGACCTCTGTGAGTTAATATTTAGTTTAATGGTTTAAAGGTACTATGACTATGTGTAGAATTGTATATGTATGTATACATATGTACACACCACATACATGTATATATACATATACATATATGTATATACATACATAATCTGAAAGAGATAAACAGCTGGGGTAATTGACTTTTGATAATAATTAAGTCTTCCATGATTTTCTTTTTTTTTAAATTTTTTTTAATGTTTATTTTACAGAGACAGACAGAGACAGAGACAGGGACAGAGCATGAGCAGGGGAGGGACAGAGAGGGAGAGAGACACAGAATCCGAAGCAGGCTCTAGTCTCTGAACTGTCAACACAGAGCCCGATGCAGGGCTCAAACCCACGAACCATCAGATCATGACCTGAGCCGAAGTCAGACACTTACCCAACTGAGCCACCCAGGCTCCCCAAGTCTTCCATGATTTTCTTAAACAAAGTCACATAATTACTTTGCAAGATACTGTTTGGTTTAAATAACTGGTAGTAATTGTATTTCACACGTACAAGAAAAAAAAACCTACAATAAAAGACTAAAGGCTTTTTGTAAATTACCACTGGCCTTTTTTATCGGAATTTGTAAATAAACCACAGAACTGAATTCTTCCTCCTCATTAAAATAGATCCTCTGAATGAGGGAAAAATTTGTAGTGATATAAATGGGACACTCAAAGGGAATAATTTCCCATCAGATTTTTATAGCTCTTTTATTTTATATCTATATAAGCAAAGTTCCATCTTATTTATTTTGAAATGTTGCCCTCAATTCTATCAAGATTTTGCAAATCTTCAGAGTAAAACATTGAGAGTAATGCACTGTGCCTCACATTTTGCATTGTATAATGACAGTTCTTTAATTATGTTCTGAAACGTAGATTTGTCAAGCCTGCAGTTTATTTAAGCCATCACCTTAATGTTCAAATCCATATGGTTTAATTATTCCACTGAGAAGAGTTGGAAAACACCTAGCTGTGGATGACTTATACATGTCTTTCCACAATCCCTCAAATATCGTTCTTAGAAATTTTCTTTTTTCATGGAGATTTGGGTAACTCATCTCAGTTCTCTCATCTTAGCAATCAAAACATCTAATACACAACCTAGTTTTCTTTTCTTTGCTTCTACCCTCTTTAAATTGCCATGGCAATGAAAATGCTGCTCCTTCTATTTAGGAAAGATGACATTTAGCAATGTTTTGCTATATCACTTCATAAGTATGTGCCCTACAGTCACTTGAACTGTTGGTCATAGATTCGTGAATCCCCAATACACGGACTCCACCATCTGTTTATTACATCTTTAATCAAAATGTCTAATCAGAATCTTTTTTGACTAAAGGCATGTTTGTATTTGTTCTCTGCCCCTTTCTTGACAGTTTCCATTTTTTTCCCTTCTCTCTGAACATTTGCAGAAAAATGAATAAAATGAAACAAAGCTGCTTTTTAGATAATTAAGACAATATATCTATGGATATTATTAGAGGTCTCTTGCCTATGGTAAGATAAGTCCCATGGTAAAGCTGACCTCTGTCTTCTGCTCATCTTTTTATAAAGATGTATATATGTCATATTAACAGTATCATAGTGCTGCTGACTTCAATGAGGCAGTTCCTGGGCTTCTGCCTTCAAAACAGATGTCAACAGTGACACCAATCCACACATGGAAAACTTGTGACTCCCTCATTCCACTGTTATTGTTTTAACAAATCATAAAGGACTACAGCTGCTCTGAGGATAAGTGTTCCCTAATGCCTATGGTTACCTCTAAAAATGGTCAGTAGGTCTGTTTTTACCTGATACAAATGATAAACAGAAGGGCAGTTTATCATATCTGACAGCATCTTTATTCTGAAATAATTCTGGCCCATGAAGATATAAGAAATTGAAATCAGTTGCGTTTTAAAGAAATCTGAAAAATATTTGCTGGAATTATTGCTGGGGAGAGAAAAAATGGTGTCATATCAATGGTATTCACCTTTCTCTACTCTTACAAAGAAAACTCAGATTGGTCCTGAGAAAATAGAAAGAAGAGAGTAAGGGCAAAGGGGAAGCAGAGAAAGGAATAAAGGTATAATTAAAAATATTGTTGGGATGCCTGGGTGGCTCAGTCAGTCTAGTGTCTGACTCTTGATTTCAGCTCAGGTCATGATCGCAGGGTTGAGGGATCTAGTCCTGCATGGGGCTATGCATTGAGCATGGAGCTTGTTTGAGATTCCTTCTCTCCCTCTCTCTCTTTCCCATCCCTCTCTCTATATAGTCACAACTCCAAAAATCACTGACAATATTTCCTATTCCTCTTACCTTTCTTAAACAATGATCATTATCAGCACACCCACCCCTACACGTGTGCACACATAAACACAAACTCACATTCATACAAACATACACACAGAATTGAACCAGAACAAAGAGAGAGAAGAGAACAGACAAGGAAGAGAAGATTAAAATAAAAGTACCAACAAGCCATGTGAATATGGGGGAAAAAAGCTGTCAGAATACCTCCTGCTGGTTCCATTTCCCATCACTGATCCCTGTATTTAATGCCTTCTGATATCAGTGTCCTCATCCTCTGTCTTGTTCTTTCCACCATGGGTAGCTTGGTAGCTTAGAGTTAATTATCTGCCTTTTCTGACATTCTCAACCTCTAATCCCTACCAAAGAGCTTTATGGTTAAAAGGAAATCTCTTAATTTCCTCTGCCAGAGTCATTCATTTGATATCACTGTTCACTCTAAGCACCTCAGGGTAGACTCTGTGTCCAGACACGATAAAAATACATGTATTTCAAGTCAGAAATGCTTCACCATCATTAACACAAATCATGGAGTATGGCTGGCGATACACTTGGTTTTTAATTATTAAAAACTCTAACATATCTGTACCTTCATATTGAATATGCAGTATGTTTATTTCCTTTAAAAAAATATTCAATATATTCCTGTCAGTAGAATTTGATAATTTAACATCTTCATGCAAACTAGCTTGCAGTTTTGGGGACCATTCTCCAGGGATATATAACTACCTGGCATATGGTTTCTTACCTTCATGTGGGATGTAAGCATTAGCTTTTAATATATAAGAAAATTGAGTGCACTCATCCATGGAGCAATGCATTTTTTATCATAATTCTGAAAAGTCAGTTCCATGTTTCTATTTCTCTGAAGAGATGCCAATGCAATTGTGGAGAGCAACTTCAATTATAGGAGAAATAGGTTGTTTCAGTAAGGACCAAAAATTAATGTAGCAAATACAAGTGATAATGGTCTGATCATAGGTCCATGTGTCCATAATCCTGTGCTAGGCACTAAGCCCTTTGACAGAAATCTACAAATTGAATTTTAAAAAAATGGTACCACTGTCTCTACTGGTTCATTTCAATTCAACAAATATTTAGTGATGACTTACTCCAGAAGCTTGGAATTCGTTAGTGAACAAACCTTAGATCTGTAATGGAACTTATATTCCAGTGGGATAAGACACAAAATAAAACAAATATTTTCAAATAAATAAACTGTATAACATAAGTTGATAAGTATGATGGACAAAGATGCAAAGCAGAATTAGGGGATCAGGAATGCAGGGAGATATAACATTAAATAAAGTGGTCAAGATGGTCTTCATTGAAGTGGTGACATCGGAGTAAGTCTTAAAGGAGGTAAAGGGATTAACCATGCTGTTATCTGAGGGAAGAGAGTCCCTGGTAGTGGCAGCAGCCCTTACAAAGGGCCCAAAGCAAGAATCTAAGTTGACACATTCAAAGAATAGCACAAGGCAGATATAAATGAAATGGAAAGAGCAAGAGTGAGACCTATAGTTAATGAGACCAGAAAGATAATGAAATAATGGATTGTCGGAGAACAGATCACTGAAAGCACTGCATAGAAGTCTCTTTCTTTCTCTAAGTGAAACGCAGACTCTCTCAAGGGTTTGAACAGATATGTGACACAACGTGCACGATACAGATACAAGGCTCAAGCCCACTGCAGAGAGAGGCTAGGTGGAAGCAGTCACCCAGGTGAAAGATGGCAGGGATTTGGATGGCATAGAGCAGTTGGGGAAAGTAAAAGGTGGCCAAACTCTTAGTATATTTTGAAGAGAGAGTTAATAAGGTTTCTTAATGGATACATTTATACATAAGTAGAAAATCTGATCAAATAAGTATCAAAACCTTATATAAACTAACACTTTAAAATTTCATTAAAGCATATTCATTATCTAATTTTACCTCACAAATAAATCCATGGGACTGACAGGCAAGGGATTGTTTATATCCACTTTATAGATGAAAAATAAAAGGAAGTTTAATGAAAAAAGAAGAAAAATATGATTTGAATCCTGCAAACACAGCTTCCTACCAGATGGACAGTTTCACATTTGTTGTATCATTTAATCTCCATACAAGCCATAACAGGAAGGACCAGCCCTCACTTTTGTAAACAGTATAAATGCAGTTCAGAATAGTCTGTAATATACCCAGGTTTCCACAGTAAGAGTCATGATTTAACACAGTACTCATCCCAAGCCTTTTTTCTTTCATAAGCCCCAGATTACTATCTGAAAGTATCCAAATGAAACTTATGAAATATCTTTAGTCATTTCAATCTCCTTATGTCCATCCTTACAGACAATCAATGTTGCTAGTATCT
The DNA here is from genome assembly GCA_028646485.1 of Cryptoprocta ferox. NCBI lineage: Eukaryota > Metazoa > Chordata > Mammalia > Carnivora > Eupleridae > Cryptoprocta > Cryptoprocta ferox. The sequence continues at coordinate 18,996,127 of CM053560.1, forward strand.
ATTTTCTAGAGAATGAGACAGAAAGAAAGAGACTGAGATGTCTTATCAGAGTTCCTCAAAGCACAATCAATAGGACACGAAAAGAGATTACAAGGAACTGGCTCTAGTGATTATGGAGGGTGAGAAGTTCCATGATCTGCCATGTGCCTGCTGGAGACCCAGGAAAGCCAGTGGTATAATTCAGTCCAAGTCCTAAAGCCTAAGAACCAGGGGAGGTAATGATGTAAATTCCAGTCAAGGGCAGGAGGCAAGGAGATAAGATGTCTCAACTCAAGCAATGAGTCAGAAAAAGGCAAGAATTTCTCTTTCTTCCAACTTACTGATTTATTCAGGCCCTCAAAGGACAGGATGATGCCCATCTACATTGTGGAGGACCATTTACTTTACTGAGCACACTGATTCAATTGCTAATCTAATCTGGAAACATCCTCACAGATACACCCAGAAATAATGTTTAACCGGATATCTGGGCATCCTCTGATCCAGTCAGGTTGACACATAAAAATTTAATTATCATAGATGTATAGTAATATGTCCAAAGGTACATGATAGTAACTGGCAAAGATACACTTAAATCTATGATCATTTGACTCTAAAATCTACAACCTTTGCAACTAAGCAGCACACAATAAAAGTATAAAACTATATGCCCTACCAGCCTCCCAAAGGAGTTGTAAAAATTAAACGAAGCCATGTATGTGAATTTTATTTGCTAACTACAAGTTTCCCTATATTTGCTGTTTGTGATTTTCATCATTACCTGTTGGCCACCTAATTTAAATTTCAAGATCCAAAAACAAGTCCATGTAAACAGTCTCCAAGGAACTGTCATAATTTGGAACAGTCATGATATGGATGTTGCTGACTCCACTTAGCATTTGTAGCTCTTCCAGTGAGCATTAGGTGAATGGAGAAGAAAACCATCAGAGCAGCCAGGTCCCGAAGCAAGCTGCACCCCAGCAGGCTGAAGTCTACACCTGCTGTCCCATCACAGGTGCTGGAGGAGAGGCTCTAGGGCAGGGAGCACACCTGGAAGCCCTCTTGCCTGCTGCTTCTGCCACAGAGAAAAGCCCTTTGGTTCCTTTTATTTCCTCCCCTTTGGCTCTGTCATCCAGGTGTGATCCAGAAAATGTGCTTCAAGCTTGGCTGCTGACAGGTTGTTCTGTGGGAAGAGGTCCACTGTCTCTATCACTGTCCCCTAGAGTGTAGACTGATTAAAGTTTCATGTTTGATTAATTCCAACATGTATGCATGCGGTGTCTGCAAAATGCCTGATACTCTTTGAGGTGCTGAAGAGAAAAGCAAGGATGAATCAGCTCTAAGATTCTAGCTCTCACAATCTGGTAATAAAGATAGGCAAGAAAATGCATAGGTTTGAAGAAATGAATGGGATAAATTCTCAAAAGAACAAAAATATGTTGAGGTTAGTCTCTACTGAAAAAGAGAGATTAACTGCTAGTAGCAGGTTCAAGAATTATTTATGTAGGAACTGTTTTTAAATTGACTTAGAAATATGGGTTTGTCACTTGGAAAAAAGGAAGGAAATGTGTATTTTGTACTAGATTGCACAAATTTATAAGGACAAGAATGGTAAATGTTGGGATAATGGTAAATAATTTCTTATTGGAAAAAAACACAATGCAAATGAGTATATAGGGGTACAGAAGATAATAAGAAAAGAAGTGTGGCTAAAAGTTGACTCATTAATGTAAGAAGACATTAAATTCCATTCAGGGGACACAGGATTGTGTTTTACATTCATATAAAGCTTTAGAAAACTTTGAGTCTGGTAGTTCCATGACCAAAAGTGAGCTTTGAGAGGGGCTAGTATAGCAATGTGTAGGAAGGGATGATCAGATGCAGGGAAATGAGTTTGGACCAAAGAAAATGAAATGAACTAAACAGTAACATACAAAGAAAATAAGAACAGACATGAGATGCACTGAAAAGGTAAAATGAAGAATATTAGGTAGAGTTGAGGTAGAAACAACATCAAAAGTGAATAACTGAGAGGATGCTGGTGTCGTTAATCAATACAGCAAGTCCAGGAGGATTTAGGAAAGCTTGGGGATATGTTAAAATTTAAGGGTGTGTGAGATACACTTATAAAGATATCTAATGGAAGTTATCAATGATGGTGCAGAATTCAGAAGGGAGGTGAGGCCTAGACATATAAATTTTGGATACATTTTTGAGAAGTGATGCCATAGCATTGCATAAAATAAATAGAGGAATAACCAAGCAATCTACTTAACAGCAGTTCTGCCCTTTACCATTTACTTTTCCAGCTGTGCCTGAGAATACACATTGCTCCACATCTATGTCAACACTTGCTATTTTTAGCCTTTTAAAATATTTGCTAAGCTGATAGGCTCAATATGATCTCCATAGTCCTCAAGTCAGACAACCAGGTCATGCAATTCTACATTGCTCATCAAAATCCACCTACATTTTAAAAGAAAGGCAATCAAAATATGTGAGGTCTTCTAATCAGATATGTAAGCATATTTGTTGTTTGTTCTTAGTATCTCAGATCTTCCTTGGTACTTACTAAGGTTGGACCTTTGATGTATGAGTTCTGTATATATGTATGTATGTGTTTGTGGGCTTATCTGCTGTTTATATACATATATTCTATGTGCTTTTGTCATGTGTGTGTCTCCTATATTACGTATATATTCCTTATTGGATTCTCCTAAGACTAAATATGATATAACTGTGATATTGTCTACTCATTCTAAACTACATTTAGTGAAATTATTTAGCAAAGTAACACAAAACAAGAAAAGTATGTATAATTGTTTGAAATCTTAGCAAATACCTAATGCAGGTGAAAGTGTCAACTAGTGACAATCATAGGAAAGCAATTTGACTTAAATGTATCAAAACCCTGAAATTATCAGAGGTGTCCACACAGATTCCACACTCACTTCTGGTTTCCATCACAATATTGCTTCTAAGAATAAAAAAAAACATTAAAAAGCATATTTAAAATATAGGGACATTATTTAGTAAATTGTGGAATGTGGATAGGATGGCACACTATGTCATTAGTTAAAATAATCTTTTAAAACAGGTCAGCTGTGGGAAATGTTTGTGATACAGTGTTATGTGAAATAATATCATCTTATTCTACTGAAATGTGTGTCTGTATAGGTAAGAATGTGTGTGTCCATTCTAAATACATCAGATTCTGTATTCATAGGTATAAGAAAGTTTCATTTTTCCTCACATTTTTATTTTTTTATGTTTATTTATTTTTGAGAGACAGAATACAAGTGGGGAAGGGGCAGAGAGAGAGAGGGAGACATAGAATCTGAAGTAGGCTCCAGGTTCCAAGCTGTCAGCACAGAGCCCAATGCGGGGCTTGAACCCACAAACCGTGAGATCATGACCTGTGCTGAAGTCAGACACTTAACCAACTGAGCCACCCTGGCACTCCTTTCCTCACCTTTTTATGCTGTACAGATCATCGTTCAAAACATGAATCAGTTCAAAAATGTTATTTAATTTTTTTTTAATTTTTTAACGTTTATTTATTTTTGAGAGTGACAGAGCATGAACAGGGGAGGGGCAGAGAGAGAGGGAGACACAGAATCCGAAGCAGCTTCAGGCTCTGAGCTGTCAGTACAGAGCCCAATGTGGGGCTCAAATCCATGAACCATGAGATCATGACCTGAACCAAAGTCAGACACCCAACCAACTGAGCCACCCAGGTGTCCCACAAAAATTTTAAAAAGTGATGTGTTATTTAGAAAACATTTGATGAAGATTTAGTATTATCGTAAAAAGTAACTAATTAAGGACTTGTAGAGATTTTAACTATTCCTTATTATTGCCTATTATTTGGCCTTTATAAAAATACCCTTTGATTTTTTACTATAATATCCATAAAACTTTATTGGTAAAAAAAAAATACAGATAAATCATCTCCAGATAAATAAACTGAGATATGTATTGATGAAATGATCATCATCACATCACATAAATATGATGTGATATCCCATAGAGTGACAGAACTGGAATCAGAACCAGCGTTAAAAAATACGATTTCTACCACCACCCTACCATTTCATTGCACAAAAATGCCCTGCAGGATGACTTTGTGGGGGTGATTTAGGAGAAGAGGAACAATGAATGTTACACTGAGACTAAGACAGAGTTAGACAAACCATATCACTGAACATGCACCTCCAAGATGAGGTACTGGGCAGTCTCTCAAGGTGGAAAAGTCTGAATCCTTTCCGTCTTTAAATAATGCATGTTCATCAGATATTGGTGACTAGTTAAACGTTTTTATGATACAAATAGAATATCCAGTTAAATAAATAGCCCTAACTTTCCTCTGTGGATATTTTCACTCAAGATATCCAAAGATTTACTACAATTTCCAATTTCATATGAGATTAATTAACCCTATGCTTTGGGAAAATACATGTTCTAAAACTGTAACTATGCAGGTAAAATGAAGACTGAATATTTATTTAGATGAGTCAATGATTACAGGTCTCTCACCTGAATTTATCAGTACCTGCTCTCCCTCACCAAAAGCAAAACTGTTTTCTTTGGCTTTCTTTTGAGTTACCCGAAAAATTAATTTGGCTTACATTTCACTTTATATATGTATTTATACAGGCTAACTCAAGTGAATCACAATTTTATAAGTTTTTTAGTTTATTTATTTTGAGAGAGAGGAGGGTAGAGAAGAGAGAGAGGGAGAGAAAGAATCCCAAGCAAGCTCCATGCTGTTAGCGCGGAGCCCGATGTGGTGCTTAAACTCACTAACCATGAGATCATGACCTGACCCGAAATCAAAAGCCAGATACTTAACTGACCGAGTCACCCGGGCACCCCATAAGGTGTTTTATTATAGTATTTTTTTAATAGCTGTTCACCAAATGAAGAAAAGGGCAAGAAGATTTTCTGTCCAAGACTGTGTGTGATAAACTCTGTCCCCTAAACTTAAATGTTTGTTTATTATTTGGTGTTGTTTTGTTTTTTCTACCATCATTATTTTTAAGATGTCTTTTGGCCTGAGTTGATTTATCCCAGGATATAGTTATTAACTATGTAATTGTTACTATAACTACAGCTATTGAGGAAATTCTCGGCAGTTACCTTTGAAATATACCTGCAACACGGTAACTGGTGCCAGTCAAGGCAGATGGCAGGAATGCCATGTCTTAGAAGATTGACAGAAACCATGTGGGCATTTCCATCTCTCTATATGCTGTTTTGATCGCCTATTTCTTTCTCCACCTTCAGTCTCCTGGTATATTTCACCTTTTGTTATTGGCATTTGCACAGCCAATAACTGCCTTGGACGATGGTCTTGGTATTGTCATACGGATAATATATTTTCACAAGGATGAGTTCTTCTTGGAACAATTTATCCAGTGGATTAGACTCTCCTGCATCAGAGCTCAGCAGGTCTTCCTGTTTCAACTGTCTGCTAGTCTAAGATTTATGAGGCTCTACTCACGGCACTTTTCACCAGGTATATTTCATTTTGCAGGCTTCCTGATGGTCTTCAGAGAGAGTATAGTGAGTTGTAAATGTTATGTCACACTTGTTGATTCCTTTTAAATGGACACGCTTTAGAAGAAATTAAATGAGTTTCTAGTGTTCGTTATTTCATTAACTTCCCCTCAAAAATGTGTAATATATGTATCAGAAAAAAAGATAATGCAACAAAAATCTACAAAGAAGAAAACATTCACCTGAAGAAGTGTTGTCCCTATTGTTTTTCCCTCCAATATGCTGTTTATTCCCCCATTTGCTTCGCACAAGCGAATGGATTTGCCAAATGTGAGGCCCTGGGAAGTTTTCAGAGGATGGAGAATGAGAGAAGGTTGAGTATGCTTTCCCCTGAACCCTTCCTGACTCAGTATCAAGTTGATGGCAGTAGCTATGTCCTCCAGGATTGAACTTCTGAAGGTAGGGGAGCCCTCCTCCCCTCAACTTCAAACTTCCATTTCCTCTTCTTGGCATTAGTCCAGAGTCTGGCAATGAATTTTGCTATTGTTAGTCTCTAAGAGTCCTGCCTCAACATTTCTTGTTGGGTCTCTCAGAAAAAAAAAGCTCTTGTACCTTCTGAGTTTGAGTCCTTTTCCTCAAGGGACCTTGACTGATAAACATGCTATGGGTCTATAGGTCTTGAGAAACTGGAAGGTAATTAGTATTTCAAGATGAGTGGTTAGCTTGTAATTATTCGGTTTTGTTTTCACTTCTTTTTAATGAAATGCTGTTATCCACTTACCCAAAGGATAGGGTGCTTAGTACTGTGCATTTCAGGTATGCATGTCTAAGCCATGGGACAGGAAGTAAACTCTTAAGAGAGTCAGTGCTTTAAAAAAAAAAATGTTGAGGCACCAATTGCTGGCTCTGTCGGTGGAGCATGTGACTCGTGATTTCAGGGTTGTGAGTTCAACCCCCACATTGGGTGTAGAGATTACTTAAACAAAATCTTTTTAAAAACTTTTTTCCTTTGTATTTATTGGTTTTGTGAAATTAGCAAGATTTTAGAGCTTTACACATTGTTTGTTTAAATAGCTCACAGGATAAAGCTGCTTTTGGTGTAGTTCTACTCTCAAGCTACATGTTTTCTACTTCTTTACACCCACTCTCCTTAACTCACCTAGTATGAACACTGACTATCAACAGGAGATGAGTCGCTTGGATTTAAAAGATTTCCTTTTTTTACCAACATTATATAAATACTCCTGAGAAAGCCACAGATTATTCATTAACTTTTATGACTTGGCTTTGCGATCTTCTTCTACAGAACAAAAATGCTTTGGTGAACCACTCTGCAAGTGGTCAAATTATGTTTAGGAGAAATAACTATTCACTGGATCTTTTTTTCTGCCAAAGCATTTATTTTGCCATTCTGTAGATAAAGGTTAAAGGAAACACCACAGTCTAGAATTTTCTATGTTATGAAAGTCATTTTAATGCAGGCTCATTCTGGAGGTACAGAGAAAAAGCCAAGAGAGAAGTTTCTACAGATCAGCAAGGGAGTTTTGACCTGCTCCATTTCCAACCTGAGCCAGTTCGCCCTTCCTTAGGCAACCTGGTGGTCCCCTGCTCCTGGGAGGTCACCATATTGATGCCAAACTTAGTGCTGACACCCGATCAGCATAGCACACTACAGCCCATAACTCCTGGGCTCAAGTGATCCTCCTGCCTCAGCCTCCCGATTAGCTGGGACTACAGGCACGCCCCACCATGCCCGGCGGACAGAAGTTTCTACAAATCCAGAGGATGGTATTTCATTAAAGTTTCTGAGTAGTAATAAAGAAGTTTACATTCAGAAATCTTCCAGAAACCCAAGTTTACCTTTCAAATGTTGAGGTTTCTACACTGAATTAAGTAAGAAACTCTTCAGGAACAATGGATAATCAGAGCCACCACATCACAAGAAACTAAGGAGCATGAAATATATCATATTTCTACATGTATCTACTATGTAAATGGCACATCAGGGTTCAAGGAACAACCTAAATAAATGGCAATACACCCATGAAGGTTCTGATGGCAATGTTGCTGTCCATGAAACCAACCCAACTAAACAGAGAACAAGCTCAAAGTAGGTGATCAATGCATATTTATTCAACTGCATTCAAGTGAATTGAATCAAGTACTAAAATATACTATCCAGCTTTAGATTCTCATTTCTAGTCCTGAATTGTTCAATCTGATCCATTTGTTCACTTTCTTTACCATGCGAATGCACCAGTACTTGCATGGAAACTATCTTCTAGGGCAGAGACCAAAAATCTTTTTTTAAAAGTGACAAAAAACAAATATTTTAGGCCCACAAGTCTCTGTCTCAACCACTTAAATCTGCTGAGTATGATGAGAACAGCCATAGACAATACACGGGCATATATGGGTAGGTTCTAAAAAAACTTTTTTTCTTATAGCATTTGGCCTGTAAGTAATAGTTTGCCCATCACTGATTTAGAGAATACCTCTATTTTGGAGCATGCAAAGTAAAACATCATTAATAACTTTTTTTTCTCTTATCATACTACCTGTTTTATTTATATACATACATTTATGAATTCGACTTCAGACATATGGAGTATGATTCTCTAGAAAAAGAGCTATGAATCCATATTTTTATACAGCTCTTCAGTGACTCAGTTTTCCAGCCAGGTTTGGCAATAACAACTGTACTTAATTCCAACCCCACTCATTAATTTTTGACTTGAATTATTTGAATCATCTTATATCTAGATTTTTTTAAAGAAATAACTCTATCCTTCTAATTGCTCAGTTCAAAACTTTTATTCCATTATGACTTTCACATACTATTCCAATTCATCAGCAAATGCAGCCAACACACACTTCAAAATGCATCAATCACCTGATTTCTTCTCACTCTTTGCATTGCTATCACTGGAGTCTAAGCCACTACATTCTGGATTTTCACAACAGGCTCCAAATTGATTTTCCAGTTTCTATACTTGGTCTCCACATAGTCTATACTTCATGTAACATCCAAACATCCTTTTTTATTTAAAAAAACAAAAATTCACATTATCTCAGTTCTCTGGTCAAAACCCTTCAATCTCACCAAGAGTAAAGGCCAAATTTCTTTTTCAAACCTACAGTGCTCTATATGTTGTGTTCCTCCCCACATCCCATTTGTTCTCTGACACTGGGCCCCACTGGTCTCCAAGCTGTTCTGTGAATATAGCAGGTATATCCCTACCTCCTCCAAGACTTTTCACCTGCTCCTCTAAGAGCCAAAATGCTCATCCCCCAGATACCTACAAGGCTCCCTCCAGCACTTCTTCCAGATGTTTCTAAAATATCTTGGTGAGGCTTCTCTGGACAACTGATACCAAAGTTGAACTCCCTTCAGCCTTTCTTTGCAACTATATCCATTTAACAGCATGTGTCCCTATGTAACACATATTGTTTTCCCCAGTGTTTCTGTTTGTATACTGACTGTCTCTTCCACTGGAATGTAAGTGCCATTAATGGGCAGGCATTTTGTGTGTTCAGTGAATGAAGAAATGACTGCATGTGATTTTATGCTTTTTCACTCTTTCCTGCCATGAGATGTTTTAACAACATGCTCCAGTATAAAACAATTCCTCCTGACCCATTATATCACAAGGCTATTTCCATTGTTTTTCACTACAGTTCTTGTATTTAAAACGACATCTAGGGTGCCCGGGTGGCTAGCCAGTTAAGTATCCAACTTCAGCTCAGGTCATTATGTCATGTTTCATTGAGTTCGAGCCCCACATAAGGATCTCTGCTGTCAGCACAGAGCTCACTTAGGATTGTCTGTCTCCCTCTCTCTCTGCCCCTTCCCTGCTGGTTCTCTCTCTCAAAATAAATAAACTTTAAAAAAATAATAAAAAAATTAAGTAAAAAAATAAAACCATATCTAAAAGTGTAAGTAAAATCTAAAATCCTCTTCTCAGAATGGGAAGGCAGTTTTATTGATAAGATCTCTTTAAATACCACAAATTGAATGTATAAATGATTGTGTAAATAACATGGTGAAATACTATCACTGTATGGTCTTAAGCAGCATTTTAAGTTATTATTTTTGGCCTTTGCTATTCTATATTTTCCACTGAATTTAGTCTATGGTACTATAATAATAAAAATTAGAGTCAAACTTAAAACTAGGGAGCAACTAGTTTGTAAAACCTTATAGATTTCTTTCCTTTGCTTTGAACTTTAATACTAGCACTGAAAATTGCAGGGAAATAAAGAGGCAAATATATCACTAAAATAATAGTAAACCAGATGATACAAATCCTTTCAGTAAAAAACTTAACTGATTCTGAAGCAGATCTTGGAATTCTGTTGTTCACATGCTGTCAGCTGTTATGTGAACAGTGAAGGGCTGTAAGTCTACCAATTGGTGTGTTTATTTTATTGTTGTAAGTTCTTTCACAAAGTAAATTTACATTTTTAAATAGTACAAAGCCTCTTAGGGAAAAAAATAGAACAGAGAAAAAATAATTGCCCCTTTTTAATTATTTTTTTTTCACTAGGTGAAAATAAAGAGATGTTTGGAGCAACAAAAAAAGAGAGGAAAAAGTTAACTGCCTGGAAGCAATTAATACAGTAGAAAGATATAAAAATTCTGAAGCTACTGACTAAATGCAGCTTACTACACAGAAAAAATTATATTGAGAATAAATAAATACATCAAATAATTATGGTGGAAGGTTATTATACTACTCAATCTGAAACTGATAGAATAAACAACCCAAATCTTTACAGGTTGAATTATTTCTATAGTAATGTATATGACGGATATACAAAGCCTTGCAAACAATGATTAAATAAATAAATTATTTTACCCCTATTTTGGATGCTATCTCAAAGGAACTCAGAACAAAGAGCAATACGAAACAAATATACTTACAATGCAATAACCAAGTAACCTTTTCAAATACACAAATATACTGTTGGAAATAAAAATCCCACTTCTAAATAATTCCACATTAAAAATAATCATACTGAAGGGTGCCTGGGTGGCTTAGTGGGTTGAGTGCTCCAACTCTTGATTTGAGCCCAGGTCATGATCCTAGGGTCATAGGATCTAGCCCCATATCATGCCCCATGCTGAACATGGATCCTGCTTAAGATTCTCTCTCTCTCTCTCTCTCTCTCTCTTTCTTCTTCTCTCTTTTCTCTCTTCTCTTTTTCTTTCTAAAATGAAAAAAATAAAAATAAAATATCCAAAACAAAAAATAAAAAAATAACCATACTGAAAATTACATGACATTAAAGATTAAACCACAATACTTAAGACTTATCAAAACACTAAGTGAAATGCAGTACTACTCCTAGTCAAGAAGGAGTAATTAGAAGGGAACTTTCCTTCCCTCTGCAAAAAATTAAAAAAGTAGACAAAGCATAAAACAAAAAATGTTTCCAGACATTGGGACAATAGACAGAACAGGACTATGACTCTCAAGAGAACAGAAACAAAGCAGACTAGACATTACTCTGGCTTTCTGCCTGGAGGCAATTTCTGGACCTATGCCCTGGAATGAGGAAGGCAAGCAGAGAATAATGAGATTACTGATTTGAAGAAGCATATTTCTCAGAGTTTGGGGAAGTTGAGGCAGAGGGAATCAGTAGGGCCAAGGAACTCTTGACATTTTTATTAGATGTCCTTGAATCTCTGACTTCATACTAATCTGTATATAAAGCTGAAACTCTAGGAAGCTAGGAAAATAACAAAGGCAGGGAGTTACAAGGGAACAAATCCTAAACATCTCAAAGGATTAAGAGACATCCAAATTCCAAGCAACCAGACCATAAAAAATATCATTCAACATTCAGGGCACTCAGGAGAAACTATTTAAGAGCCACGCTTAAAAAGAACTAAGACTAGGCTAGCACTGTAGTCTCACCCTAAAAGAATTTAAAATCAAACCTTGAAAGAAATAATCAAGCCAGTCAAAACAAACTTCAACACTTTTTAAAGAAAGATAACAAATCTCATACACTCTCACATGTATCATTAATTATGTCAAATTCACTAAAAAATTAATAGGCATATGAAGCAGCAGCAAATGTGACTCAAACCCAGTAAAAAAATTTGCTAAAAGAAACACACCCAGAAATAATAAAGATGATGGGATTGAGCAGGAAAAGACTTTTAAAAAGTTATGAACTTTTAAAATCAACTGGATGGCTCAGTTGCTTAAGCATCCAACTCCTGATGTTGGCTCAAGTCATGATCTCATAGTCCTGACATGGAGCCCCATCCGGTTCCTCACTGAGCGTGGAAGCTGCTTGGGATTCTTTCTCTTTCTCTCTCTCTGCCTCTCCCCACCCCCCTCTCTCTCTCTCCCAAAATAAATAAATAAACAAAAAATTTGTGGAAAGAATATAAGCAAGTTAAAAATAAACTTTAGAAAAGAGTTATGGACTGTTTTTAATAGTGTGATAAATGTTTAATAGATTTAAAGAAATCATAATGAAGACAAGACTGAAAGATACATAAAATAGACACAAATTTAGGAGGTTTATCTAAAAAAAGAAGATAAAAACAAACCACCCTAAGGAAAGAAAAATGCACAAAGACAGATCAGGAGAGATTATTTTTAAATCATAATAATTTTATAATATAGATACCATAATTGAAATGAAAATTTCTCTAGAAAATATTACTAACAAAAATTGATTCAAAAAGAAATAGAAAACCTGAAAAAAACTAATGACAATTAAAGAAACTGAACCATTGGAACACGTGGGTGGCTCAAGTCAGTTAAATGTCCAACCTGGGCTCAGGTCACGATTTCACAGTTTGTGAGTTTGAGTCCCGCATCGGGCTCTGTACTGACAGCTCAGAGCCTGAAGCCTGCTTCAAATCCTGTGTCTCCCTCTCTCTGACCCTCCCCCACTCACACTTGGTCTCTCTCTCAAAAATAAATAAACATTAAAAAATTGTTTTTAAATAATAATAAAGAAACTGAACTGTTAAATACAAATTCTTGACTTCCTCCACCACTACCTTCTAAGGGAAACAAAACACACACAAAAACAAAAACAAAAACAAAAAACCCACAAACTACCCAATGACTCCCTCATTCAAATTTTACAAAACCCACAAGAAAAAGATTAACACATGTACTTAAATTATTTCATGAAATAACAATTCATTATATGAAGATCATAAATGAAACAAATAAAATTATAGGCTCTTCTTACTTCTATTACTATATCAACTCTGTCATTAAATACCTATATAATCTTGGTTAAGTTACTTGACCTCTTTGAGTGTCTATTTTTCTTTCAGTAACAGTGTTTATATTAGACCCGCTGAGGATAGACCAAGCCTAACCTACAAGCTCATCTCCTCTCCACTTCCACCAGTAGAAATGTCAGGTCTAAATTAGCACAAAGAACCAGCCCCCAAGCTTCAAATACCTTCCTTTCTAACAAGACCACATCCTTGATTAAGGAACTTCCACTATTTCAGAGTTACATCAAAGTTTCTCGGCTGCATTCCTCAAAATACTGACTGTGGTCCCTCCTTACTGGAATCCTTGCCATGGTAAGTGCAGTCTCTCTTTGCCAAGTGTAAGCTTATCTCTCCAAAGTACACTAAGAGCTGGAACTCCATGTATATTCTGCTTCCCCTCTGCTTATCAGTTTATTAGTTCCCCACCTCCTCCCCAAGAAACACTATTCCTTATTTGAGTGTTTGACAATAGTCTAATGTGTGTTTATATCCCCTCGCATAATACCTGTTTACTGTGCTCATTGTGACCCACAAAGAAGATATTAATTGAATTTATTCAATTCCATTAGTTATTATTAGTTTTATCTTACTGAGATAGACACCTATTCTCTGTATTTCACCACACCAAAATAATGATTTTAAATTCCTCTTTAAAATAATAGTTCTTCTTGCCTTTTACATCCTTTCCTCTGACCTTTTCTTTGTATTTACCCTTATGTGTTATATAAAACTTTTAATTTTGGATTCAAAATTACAGAATGCTATATGCTGATACGTAGCTTAAAACTGAATTGGACACATAAGACTGAATATTACCCAACTTGAGCAAGAAGAAATTTCTCTGTTATTACTTTGTCCTTCACTGACAGTGCAGGGCCTGAGATAGATGTTTGCACTATGTTTTCCGTCTGCCTTGGACGGCTATAATGAGTTGAGCTGTCAGGGGTGAGTATGTACCAAAAGGACTATGAATATGTAGAACGCAGCAACATGAGATGAACCTGAGTATATAATGTTGACTCCAAGGACACTGCATTCCTGGGTTACACCAGATTACTAATATTATTAACCAATATTCATTTTTCAAAGTTTCTTTACTCGTTTTCATGAACTCTTCCTAGTGCAAGTATACAAAAGTTGTTGATCTTGCTTGTTTCTGACTTCAATCAAAACTATAAAGTAGGCCAAAGGGAAAGAGACATCTATGGAATACCTATTAGTTATTCTCTGCATCTTTTTCCATAGTCCTAGCTTTCCTTTTAGAGCTTTTTCCCCCACATCTTTCCACTCGTTATTGACAGATGCTCCCTATTGACAGATGCCCCCTTCAGCATCCACAGAAGTAGCTCATTTTAATGGAATCATCATTTTACTATAGCCCCTGCATCAAAATTTCTTTGTGTTACATTCACTTTGAAGTTTACACAGTGAAGGACTACTATAAAAAATTTTAGAGCCTGACAATTGTCACATATGGCACTTTAATTGATTTTACTGTGTCAATCTGATAAACTCACCACAAAATATTAAGGTTAATCATGAGAGGAAACATTTTACATTTTTAACTGGAGCTTTTTTTTTTTTTTTTTTTAAAGTAAAGTGGCCACATATTGAAAGAAAGATTTAGGGGAATAGTTACATATGTGTTGGCAAGGTACTTCTGTTAGGGCTACCTCCAAATGAATTATATATTGTTAGGACAGTGGGAAAAGACAAAATTCCCCAATATTCCCTATTTCTTCACTCTGAAAAGAAGAGCAAAACTTTTCTGAGAACCAATGTTTCTTAGACCTTAAGAATTGTTCTTTTCAGATTTCACATGACAACTCTTTGTGATTGATGAGCTTTAAAAGTATACAAAAAAGATATGTCTACACTGATTTCACTAAATGTTCTGTAGGGTTTTAATGCTTCTGATTTTCTAACCATTTGAAGACATTCAGAGACTCCCTTGTGATAACTGGAAGATGCAACCATAAGGATTTTACTCCTACTTTCCAATGTCAAGTGAAAATGAATAATCTATAAAGTCCATGTACCTGACAATATTTTTCACTGCTAGCAAATCATTGTTTCCCAGCTTACAATTCTGAGAAATGTGAAGCCCTTGGCATTTTTGTCATTCTAAGTTAAACTACTTATAAAAATCTAAATAGAAACTTTAAGAAGTTATTAAACTATATCCCTCAAAATGGACACCCTTTGTAGACTTTACTACCCTTTGGAGAAAACTTTCCAATTTGATTGTAAACCAAATAAAAATTTTACCCAGCTTCTGAAAGGCTAATAGGCATTTAAAATCTGGAAGAAAAAAAAATAAGATAAAGCTCCTACTTCAAAGAAGCCATCTACAGTGGCTCTAAGATTACAAGCGAGCTCCCTTATCCTACCACTCAGACATGTTTCTACCTGCACAAATATCAGTAAAAACAAGATTATTAATATATATTAGCAATGCATCAGCAAGATCAGCCCATCGCGTGGAGTCTCTCACATGGTTATGGTTAAAGGCACCACTGAGCTGGATGTCCAAGACGGCTCAGTCACATGGCTGGTAGTAGACAGTGGCTGTTAGTTGGGAGTTCAGCTAGGAATATAGACCTGAGTACCTGCACATGGCATCTCCATGTGGCTTGGGCTGGTCACAAGCAAGGAGGCTTATTTCAAAGAAAGATAACTCCAAAAAGAAAACCTCAAAAGAATATAGTTGAAAACTGACTTTGCCTAGGAAATCCACAAACATCACAACCATCTATTTTCTTAGTTTAGAGTTCAAGGGGCAACCCAGATTCAAAAAGAAGAAAGCACAGCAAGGCAGGAATATTGGAAAGAATGATTTACTGGGTGACCAAATTTAGAAACCAGATACTAAACATAGTATTCTACTTATGCATTAAAAATGCTAGAATATTCAGGGGGAAATTCATAGATAGTAACTACTTGTGAAAGCAGCAAGGAGTGTTGGCTTCTTCACCATACAGGCGTCTGAGTGTGGTAACAAAGTATGTCACTAGTTGAAACGATAACATAGATGTCTGGTGGTGCAGAGATTTGAGAGAATAGAACTGAGGGAGTTCAATAGTATACAGTCCTCTTAATCTATCAATTTTATTTTATTTTTTTGTACCCATCAATTTTCTACTGAGCTATTAGGAAGTAAGGCTTATGCCATGTTTAAAAATAAAGAAAAGTCAAAATTAAAAGATATTCTATATGAGTATGTCTCAATTGAAGAAAATAACTTCAGAAAATAAATTCTAGATTATTATTAAGATCAAGAACAAACATTACATATTATGACTTGTTGGTTCGAAGATGTCAGTACCTAAATATAAATTTGGACTTAGATTTGAAAATATATGTGAATTGGTACACAATGTAATGTGTAATGTAATGTATCGAACAATGTTCAAATGGTAATCTTCTTTTAAATTTCTCTAATGCTTAAGGCACCTGAGTGGCTCAATTGGTTAAGCATCTGACTCTTGATTTCAACCCAGGTCATGATTTCATGGTTCTTGAGATCGAGCACTGCCTTGGGCTCTCCACTAACAGTGCAGAAACTGCTTGGGATTCTCTCTCTTCCTCTCTCTTTGCCTCTCCCCTACTCTATCTCATGCTCTCACCCTCTCAAATAAATACTTTAAATCTTTCCAATGCTTTAGACTGATTATCAGATTAATGTGTGACCTAATTTATCTTTTTTTAAATTTAACTTTATTTATTTATTTTAAGACATAGAAAGAAAGCAAGCATGAGAGTGGGAAGCACAGAGAGAGAGGGGGAGAGAAAGTCCCAATCTGACTCCGTGCTGTCAGCACAGAGCCTGATGTGGGGCTCAAACCCACAAACCATTAGATCATGACCTGAGCCAAAATCAAGAGTCAGACACTCAACTGACTGAGCCACCCAGGGCTCCTATCTTAAAAACAATATAGTTTATATTACAACCTAAAATATAGAGATCTATTTGTGAGTGGATGTATATGTCTTAACACACAGTTTATATTTTATGTAAAGGGTATTTTTTCTTCTTAATTACTGTCACATAAATCTCATCTCAGTTATTACAAGATAATCATATCTTCAAATCTAGAATTCCCCAATTCTAATGTTAAAAAATATTACTGTGTTTAAGCCAGAAAATAGTTGTAAAAGTGAAGTAAAGGAACATCTGCAGAAGCTATATTTTAACTACTACATATAAATACTTCAGTGACTTTTGACATTCTTTATTACTCATTGGATTTCTGATTTTAGTCTTGTGTAGTAATATATTTATTTGGTTTTGTCCAATAGCAATATTAGCAAATATTTCTCTCCTCCAAAATAAGTCTGCTCGAATTATGATACCTTTGAAATCTTCAGCAATGCCTTTCTTTTCCTTTCTGCATTCCTAGCAAAGTCACGTCTGTCACGGAAAATTATGCTGATTATATTCCATTGCACCTGTGTTGACATGTTTCTGAGAGATGATTTCACCAAGGTTGGTGCCAGTGGAGGGAATAACTTCTGGGTGGGATTTCTGTTTAAATGCTACAGTCCCCATCTGGAAATTCAGGTAACTCATAACACATACGAAATTGAATCTGTTAATTTAAATTAACTTTAGAGAAAATGTTCCTGTCATCTAGGCTCCAATTTTCCCAGAATTATCTGTGAACCAAGAAGATGGCAATTTGAGTTACTCTGTATCTTTAACCACTGAAATTGAAGCTGAATTAACTTGCAGATAACAGCTCACCATTGCTAAACTGATAATTTCAAAGTTGAACACGAACCTAACAGTGGAGAATTATTTCTTAAATTGCTCTAAAATAAACCAGACAGCAGGAACACATTTAGGCTAAATTTACTCTCATTACCTTAAAAGAAGAAAGAAAAACGGAGGCTCGTTTTACATACCGTTATTGACTTTTCTAAGCTAATGTTTTCTTTTATATCCCATCAGCAAGACTTGCCTAGAGGATTTGTTGTATGCTTCAGTAGAGGAATACAAACTGCTCTGTTTACCTGTCTCCTGGACTGTCCTCAGGAGAGAGAAGGGTGAGAAGGTGTGTATGGAGACAATTCTCAGAGGGAAGTATATTTGTCTAAGAACTCATAGGAAAAAAGCCCTAAGGATATTTCTTTTTCTTCCCCAAACAGTATTCATTAATGAACCAACACATGAAACATTACGTTAAGACCAAGCAAGGAACTGATACTAGTAACTAGGAGGTTACACATTAATCAACACAGTAGGACAAGAATAGATTTCACTCTATTTAAACAAACAGGAATAAAAATAACAATATGCTGGTGATTGGGACAAGGCAAGATATCTGGGCATCCAAAGGCCATGCAAATAATTAAAACTCAAGATAACTAAGAATCAGAAAGACATAAACAAACTAGAAAAAGCCTCCTGAGTGAGGCAGTGAAATATGGAGAATAAGTATATTGCAATAACAAAAAAAAATATCGCCCCTTTATTGCCCATATTCCATAGCTCCAGTCAACGTTCTTGGCACATAGTAAGCATTTAATGAACATGTGTTGCTTTGAATTAAACTCTGATGAACTAAAGACTGAAAAGTTTGTTGTCCCAGAGCAGCATTATTTCTGAGAGTCAAAGATCAAATTCAGATTCGGGTTCCCCATTTGGGAAGAGTGAAAGAAAGACTTTGATGAAGCTATTAACTTCAGATGCATCTGTGAAATTTAATGAATGAGAGCCACTGGGTCTCACAGGAGACACAATCTCATGTCACATGAGACGTTCATACGAGACATGTCATAGGAGAGATGCTTTTGTGTCCTTAGAGGAATATGACTTTGTGGAAGTTCTGTGTCTGGCTTCCTTGAAGATAGTCTTAGTGCCCATAAGCATTTGAACAGCCATCTGTGCATCTACCCACTGTAGCCGGGTAGCAAAATTCATCAAGAGAAAAAAATGCTGCTCCTACATCTCTAAACTTACTAGATTTTCCCTTTGAACACATTTGTCCTTTCTCCTCCACTAGATTTTCTCGTTGAATTTATTTGTCTTTTTCTCCTTCACTAACAAATGAGAAAAGAGACAGATAAAATACGTAGACAGCATCCTAAGAATACCTCCTAAGTTTTACACAGATCTTTGGAGGACTTCCTGAGACAGTTTTGGGGCCATACTCAGTACTTTGTCCTGTGCCAAAAAATAACACATTCGTTTTCTCAAAACACGAGTAAGAAAAACAGATTTTACTGAGAATGTTACAGAGAGATAGATAACAGAAGAAACCATACCGCACAGAATAAACAAAAAAAATCTCCATTTGTTTTTTTTAACGTTTATTTATTTTTGAAAAAGAGACACAATGTGAGCAGGGGAGGGGCAGAGAGAGAGGGAGACACAGAATCCGAAGCAGGCTCCACGCTCTGAGCTGTCAGCATAGAGCCCGATGCAGGGCTCAAACCCACAAACCATGAGATCATGACCTGAGCCAAAATCGGAGGCTCAATCAACTGAGCCATCCAGGTGTCCTGAAACAAATCTCCATTAAGACATCATAGCTATGCTTCCAAAGGCCCTCTCTGGTTTCCCGTCATCTCACCCCTCACCCACACTGTCTCTGTCTCATCGCAGCTTCTCATCTCCTATAATGTTCTAAACAATTCAGCTTCACCTCTTGCGTTCCCCATTGTGCAAAGAAAGCCAAAAAGTAGTGACTCTACAGTTTCATTTACAAATTAGCTCACTGATTTGTCATTTATCTTGCATTATTTAAGGAATTTCTTACAGGTCTTACCTCTCATCCGAGTAGCAGATCAGAGTACCCATCTAAAAAAATAATTGTCTTTCTATGGGGAATTCTGTTGCTTAGAACATAGAATTTTCTCTAGACTATTGTTAATGGTAGAAAACATAATGTTTCAGTATAGCCATTCTTAGACATTGCCACTCTAGAAGCTGCAAAAGGGAGGTAGAAAGTTAAAATGGGATCACGGAGAGACCAGGTAAAATGTAAAGAGGGAACTTAAGACAGAATGGTGTGCGAGGTCACAAACATATTACTAATATCTCTAAAATTCCATTTCCTCAAAGGCAAATTAAAATAATAATGGTAATGATCCACTAGAGTTCTTTTGATATTTTTTTAGAATAAATTGAATTAACAAATGTAAAACAGTTTGGACAATTCCTAGTCAAACTCCAAATGATGTTCATCTTCCTATTCCCATTTACCTGAACGGCAGGTAAAAGAAGGAAGCATTCTAGGTACTAATAAAAAATAAGTACAAATAATAGAGAATGGGAAAAAAAAGAAGGTCTATTCAGAGTGAAACAATGCTACATAGGAAAAGCATTCAAGTATTAATATCTCAAATTGAAAGAATGTCATGTTCATGATTTTTGTCATATTCTTTCCTCAGAAGTTATTGTAATTTATTTAGTAAAAGCAACTACCCAAATTCTGTTTACTGTTAACTAGTGGGGAAAAAAATGAGTTTGTGAAATTTTATTCTCTATTGGGCAAAGAAGCTAAACAAACTTAGGGCAGTTTGACACCTATTGCTATAGTTTTGCCTCCTCACCTTCTACTTTTTGTTTTAAATACAAGTTAGTTAACATACAATATAGTCTTGGTTTTAGAAGTAGAACTCAGTGATTCATCTCTTACATATGACACCCAGTGCTCATCGCAAAAAGTACCCTCCTTAATGCCCATCACCTATTTACCCATCTGCCCACCAACCTCCCCTCCAGCAACCCTGTTTGTTCTCTGTATTTAAGAGTCTCTTATACTTTGCCTCCCTCTGTGTTTTTATCTTATTTTTCCTTTCCTTCTCCTATGTTCATCTGTTGTGTTTCTTAAATTCCACATAGTAAAATCACATATTTGCCTTCTTACCTTTGCTAAACAGGGGCTACTAGTGGGATTGAGAAGAGACCAAACAGCAAGAATTTTTTCCTCTGAAATATCAATCTGTAAGGTCTCTATTTAGATACAGGACTGCAACCAAGCAATGCAGACTAGCCTAATCTTTAAACATGACTTCACCAACATGACTCTCCAAGTTCACTTTATTCTATTTTCTTTCTTCCTTTACCAATACATTTTTTGTTTTGATATTCCTTGGAGCAACTGTAATGAGAAGTTAGTTGTCTGTGTCAAAATTCTTAACTAAAGGATGTATTTGTTCAGAACTTGTTGTAATGGATCATCAATTCAACTATACAATGGCAACGGTAGGTCATCTCTAAATATCTGTCGTTTCTTTGTCTATATTGCATAACAACATTTGACCTATGGTTTGAAATTAATAGCCCAAGAAGGAAAACAAGACTACTCAAAGTTATAATATCAATAATAATAATAATATTTGTTGGTAAGTATAGATCTTGGCATAATGCAAACCATCTGTAAAAAGTATTTTATATTGACTTAACAATCCCCTCAGCTTTACCAAACTTTAAATAGGTTTCTTCCAGGATATAGACTCCTGACTTCCCTTACATTTACTGCAGAAAACTTGCAATCATAAATATTTCTCTGGCCCTTTAAGATCTAAATCTTCTCCCAGTCTCACCTGTTTGACAATTTGGAAGTGTCTTTCTTAAGGACCTGCAAACCATCTCTTTAAAATGTAATCATCAATAAAGACAGTGTTCCTACCTTCCAGTATCTGTGAGAGAGTAGGAGGCTAACTTAGATAAATACCAATTAGCAAACACACAAGGCCTAAACACACTGACAAATACTGCTCATACTCTCCAATACTTTCCCACTAGCTCGCCTCAGCCCTTAAAAACTCTCCCACCTTGTTTCAATGGAGTTGAGTCTGGGAAGGGGAAGAAAAGTTTTCCTTCACCCTTTTAGGATTCCTGACTAGGTCTGAAAATTAAACTTATAAAGAGAGAGATTAGCGGGAAAAAGCATGCAAATTATTTAAGTTTTATATGATGGAGACCTTTGTAAGGAAATGACAGTCCAAGGAAAGAGTTACACCTGTGTATTTTTATGCTCAGTTCAATTAGGAGTACAGAGTTGTGGAGGAATAGGGCAGGTTAGGAGTATGAGGAAAACATTGCCTACCAGAGGGAACTAGGCATCCCAACGTCTTTGGAGAGAAGGATTGGAAGGTGCCTCTTCATCAGGATTTTATGATGTGTTACAGGGAAGAAGAGTAAGGGGAAGAGGAGAGCAGAATGACCTTCCTGTTTCCTCCAATTCCTCAAATTTCTTCAGCTTAAAATATATAAAATGCCAAGATGCCATACCTTGGGAGAGAATGTCCTAAACATCACTAAGTTCAAACTCTCTCGCCTATTGCAAGAGACTAAATAAACTCTTCCTTGCTTATTTGACTTGTTCAGTACAATATTTACTTAATAATTTGCATTATCTCAGGCATTCCAATAAACAAAAAGAGAAAATCATATTATTGGCTACTGTTTATATTTGAGGGAACTCAAGATTAAATCAGAGGCTCATTGTCACATAGCTCATTATTCTTCTCCATTCTACCCAGTAGGAGAGACCTGATGATACAGGATTCACACTTCATTTCTTTAAAGTAATTAGTTCATGCCCATTATGACTCAAGTCTAGGGTTGGGGCAACCTGCTCAACCCTCAAGTTGCTATTAAGTCACAAATTCAAACTACCTAACCATGTAAAGTAAGGTGAGGAGTTACGAGCCTAGCATTTAAGTTTCAGCTATTTATGCCCATCCTGTTGTTAGAATATGAAAACGTTACCAAAACTATCTGCTTCTCCAATTGCTCATTTGTAAAGTAGCATAGCCATAAGAGTTAGAGTTAGGAATATTCATAAACATTTATGGAATGCTTATTGTGTACCCTGCATCTTTAAAAGGTGGCTTATATACAACAACACATTCAATGCCGCAGTAAAGTCATAAGTAGCTAGATTATCATTCACATTCTACAGACCAGGAAACTCAAAGCAGAGAGTAAGTATGTGCACATACAAACAATGCCAGGAAGTGGGAGAGCCAGGATGGGAAAGCACAGAGTCTGACACAGAAGCCCATGCCCTTATCAAGCTACACAGCATCTCTACAGGTGTGAAGGACCTACCTGTACTCAGGATGTGGCATATGGTGCACACTCAGAGTTTCATCATTGCCACCATTATTTACCCTTTTATTAACATGCAAATATGTCACTTCTGTTAGAATATTTCAATAAAATACAAACATATATTATTTGAGGTCATATTTATAAGACAGGAAACTATTTGTGAAACTATATTATATATATGGCGAGAGAGAGAGAACATATATATAAATGAGAAGCTAGTGCATCCATCCCATTTTACACAGGATATTTGACAGACAAAAATTATGTTCATAATCAAAATATTTTATGGTATCCATTCCTGAAGGAAGTGTAACAAGGTGTGATGTTCGAGTGAGAGGGAGGAGGTTGGATTGGAGATGAGTATGGAAACCAACACCTGTTTCACAGGAGGGTAATTTTCCTTTCTTCCTTTACCATATCATTTAAATAATCTATGACATTAGAAGAAACATAGTATCCCCCTAAATACCCCAATGCAATGTAAACAAAATAGATCATAAGTATGAAAACTTTGGATATAAAATTTTCAAAATTTCCATCCAGATGGCCAACAGGCACATGAAATGATGCTCAACGTCACTCATCATCAGGGAAATACAAATCAAAACCACACTGAGATACCACCACATGCCGGTCAGAGCGGCTAAAATGAACAAATCAGGAGACTATAGATGCTGGTGAGGATGTGGAGAAACATCCTCCTACAGTGTTGGTGGGAATGTAAACTGATGCAGCCCCTCCGGAAAACAGTGTGGAGGTTCCTTGAAAAATTAACAGTAGAACTCCCCTATAACCCAGCAATAGCGCTGCTAGGAATTTACCCAAGGGATACAGGAGTGCTGATGCATAGGGGCACATGTACCCCAGTGTTCACAGCAGCACCTTCAACAATAGCCAAATCATGGAAAGAGCCTAAATGTCCATCAACTGACAAATGGATCAAGAAGATGTAGTTTAGGAGCGCGGGAAAGATGGCGGAGAAGCAGGAAGCTCTTTAATCCGCGCACGCCCGTATGGATTGAACTGAGAAGGACTGAAGGGATAAAACTTGGATTTGCAAGTGGGGGAAAGAAGAAACAGACGCCAGAAAGAAGACAACCTCAAAGATGCCTGAGTGAGTGACTGTGATCTGGGAAATTAGAGGACGGGCGGGTCCCAGTGGTGCAGGGGAAGGAGCCCCAGCCCAACACAGGGAGAGCGCGCTGTGCCCTGGAGACACCAGGGGAAGAGGAAGAGAGATGGAAAACGCTCAAAGAACCATCTCTAAGGGAGGAAAAACTCACCCGTCCCCCCATATATAACTGCCGGGCACGGGGAGAGAAATCCGTCCCATCTGGCCGGCGAATTCTTCCTTGGGCGCAGCGGCGGCAGCATCCATTCCAAGCAGCACCGCGAAAGGCGGCAGCACAGATAAAGGCGCCGGCGGTGTGAAAAGCGGTGGCGGCGGCGCCAAGAAAGGCGCCTTGAAAAGCGGCGGCGGCGGCGGCGGCAATGGCGGTGGCGGCGGCGGCGGCAGCCCCGCGAAAAGGGCAGCGCAAACCGGGCCGGGAGGCCAGCCATGAGCGGGACCACATCTCATCCCCGGTGACGGTGTTGAACTGCACGGACTGGGATTTGGAAGTGAGGCGGAGCTTGGAGAACACAGTTTGGCTCGCCCGCGGCACAGGGAGATCGGACTCAGAAGGGCGGTTGCAACGCTTGGTTCCGGCAAAACTTTGAGGCGGCGCCATACTTCACCCCGCAACCACCAAGGCGGGGCCTCGGAGAGAGCAGCCCCCGAGACCTGACGCCAGACCACGCCCATCTGCACAGGGGAGTTGTCTTTCTTTTTTTTTCTTCTTTTTTTTGTTTCCTTTTTTCTTTGCTTCTCCTTTTCTGCTGCCCTCCAGATATATTTCCCTTAGCATATTCTTATCTCTCCTCTTGGCTGGTTATATACTTTTAGACTGTCCGCAGTCTTTTGC
The DNA here is from genome assembly GCA_028646485.1 of Cryptoprocta ferox. NCBI lineage: Eukaryota > Metazoa > Chordata > Mammalia > Carnivora > Eupleridae > Cryptoprocta > Cryptoprocta ferox. The sequence continues at coordinate 19,020,896 of CM053560.1, forward strand.
TGTCTCTGTCCCCACCTTGTTTTGTTTTTGTTTCTTCTTCTCCTCTCTTTTCTTCTCTTCTTTCTTTTCTTTCCTTTCCTTTCCTTTACTTCCTTTCCCCTTTTGGCTTGCTTGTTTGTTTGATTTGTCTGTGTGGGTGCATGCTTTTGTTCCCTGTATGCTAGTCTGTTTCCTTTTCAGGGATACCTCAAGAAACAAGCCCAACTACACAGGGTGGAGAGTCCCAAATATCACTGAAGAGGGAAATAAAATAATCAAAGGCACAACAAGAGAAACCAAGAGACACCATTAAAAGAACACTTTCTGAAACGACAAGCCCTGGACAGTCAATGAGCCTCCTTTAATAGAGCAATACTAACAGGTGCACAGTGCATAACGAGCTTTTAAAACTGACAAGAGACAGAAAGCTAGCCAAAATGACTAAACAAAAGAACTCTCCTCTAAAGCAACTTCAGGAAGAAGTCACAGCCGCAGAACTGCTCAAAACAGGCTTAAACAGCATAACTGAACAAGAATTTAAAATAACTGCCATAAAATTAAATGCTAGACTTGAAAAAAACATCAAAGAAGCTATTGATACACAGACTAGGGACCTTCAAAATAGCTGGGACGCGTTAAAAAAGGCTATAAATGAGGTGCATAACAAAATGGAGGCAGCCACTGCACGGATCGAAGAGGCAGAGAGGAGAATAAGTGAATTAGAAGACACAGTTATAGCAAAAGAGGAAGCCGAGAAAAAGAGAGAGAAATTGATACAGGAACACGAAAAGAGAATTCGAGAACTGAGTGATACAATCAAATGGTACAACATCTGTATCATAGGAATTCCCGAAGATGAGGAAAGACAAAAAGGTCCTGAAGGGGTACTGGGTCAAATCATATCTGAAAACTTCCCATATATGGGGAAAGAAATGGACATTGAAATCCAAGAGGCCCAAAGAACCCCCTTAAGACGTAACTAGAATCGACCTTCGGCACGACATATCATAGTGAAACTGGCAAAATATAAAGACAAAGAGAGAATTCTGAAAGCAGCTAGGGAAAAAAGGGCCCTAACATACAAAGGGAAACCTATCAGAGTGGTTACAGACCTTTCTAATGAAACTTGGCAGGCCAGAAAGGAATGGCAGGAAATCTTCAATGTGACGAACAGGAGAAATATGCAGCCAAGAATCCTTTATCCAGCGAGCCTGTCATTCAAAATAGAAGGAGAGATAAAGGT
>CM053560.1:19022617-19050734 GCA_028646485.1 Cryptoprocta ferox
TAGCAAAGTGGTTGGACCTCGAGGGTGTCATGCTAAGCGAAATAAGTCAGGCGGAGAAGGACAGATACCATATGTTTGCACTCATAGGTCTAACAGGAGAAACCCAACAGAGGACCATGGGGAGGGGAAGGAGGAAAAGAGTTAGGGAGAGGGAGGGAGACAAAACATGAGAGACAAAACAGAGAATACTGAAAACAAACTGAGGGTGGAAGGGGAAGGGGGAAAGGTAAAGGGGGTGTGATGGTCATGGTGGAGGTCACTTGTGGGGAAGATCACTGGGTGTTATATGGAAACCAGCCTGACAATAAATAAACTACAAAGTTAAAAAAATAAAATAAAATAAAATAAAATAATAATAAAAAGAAGATGTAGTTTATATATACAATGGAATACTACATGGCAGTGAGAAAGAATGAAATCTGGACATTTTTAGCAACGTGGATGGAAATTGAGGGTTTTATGCTAAGTGAAATAAGTCAGGCAGAGAAGGACAGTTACCATATGTTTTCACTCATGTGGAACAGGAGAAACTTAACAGAGGACCATGGGGGTGGGGAAGGGGGAAATATAGTTAAGGAGAGGGAGGGAGGCAAAGAGACTCTTAAATACTGAGAACAAACCGAGGGTTGATGGGGGTGGGGGAGAGAGGAAAATGGGTGATGAGCATGGAGGAGGGCACTTGTTGGGATGAGCACTGGGTTTTATATGGAAACCAACTTGACAATAAACTATAAAATAAATAAATTAATTAATTAATTAAATTGTCAAAATTTCAAATGAAGGCCAAAAGGACCATTGCTGGATACCTTTTAAAGGAGTATGATCATCTTCAGTCATAAGGTAGCCACTCTTAACAATGGAAGCATCATAATGTCATTTAACATACATTCCAATGGATGAAGATGATAATTTCTTTAAATCTGCTAGAGAAAGAATTAAAAAGCTAAGAGAATTTCAATAGTGCCTAAAATAGACTAGATAATTAAAGTGCTATTTGACTGCTTTACAACCAAAAAAAGGGGTCTGTTTATATCCCTAGATTTTATTCTGTTTGAAGACCACATATTGACAAATAATCAAACTCGTGGCAAATCTTCTGTTCTTACAGCAACACCATTTCCTTCTTGTCAGACTTTTTGCTGGAAAATTCGTTTGTCATTTAAGAACCAACACTGATACCTTATGAAATCAGCTTATTGCCTCAAACTGTCTATAAATAAAGTCCAAAATCATTTTGTCTGATGAAAGGGCTATTACTGCTTGTCAATCAAATGATCACTGTGTCTCTTTTTACACACCAATATGGAAACTTTGCTGGTTGGCTTATTAATACTGAGAACCAGAAAAAAGGTAACACTGTGAATGGATATGCAAATATTTCAAATGTTCTTTAAATTACCCTCGAAATCTTTGGCTAAAGGTGAATAGAATCTGGTAATTATTTTTATTGATATGTGTGTTCGCATAGCAAGTGTTATTTCCAAAGGTTAATTATTTACATAACCTCTCTGAGTTATCTCCTGCTATCTTGGAATTTATCTCAGCACAACCTAAATTCAAAAAATCTAAATTTGCCTTTCTGTAGCATCTAAGAATTATAAGCATGATTAAAAAGCAAGTAAGAATTTATTCAAACTTTTTATGAATATCTCATGGTCTCCAAATATTTAGAAAATCTAGCTCATACCTAATAATTTGACTCTATTTATAGATAAAACATTTCTAACAATATTGAGAAACAGAGAAATAAACTATTTAAAGGATATAACACATTCAATTTGGATTACTATATAGTAAGACTATTACATATAAGAAGCACTAAGATATTGTTTGGGTGTTTTTATTTATTTAGTTATGATTTGTTTTAGATTAGTTACCACATTCGCCATTCATTACATTTCCTTCCATTAAATACTAAGTATTCCCTTCATGTGGTAAATAAATTTCAGGCCCCTCATAACCCCTACCCTCCTAGTATTAATTCTGGTATTATTTCCCTCTCACTAAATGTGGGTGAGACCTGTGACTTGCTTCTAACCAGGAAATATGGCAAAAATGATTGGATGTCACTCCTATGATTATACTGTGTAAAATTTCACCTTGTTAGCAATCTCAATCTAAAGACTCTCAAACACTATTTAGAGATTGTCCTATATGACTTGATAAAGTAGGCAACCATGTTGAAGAAACCCAAGTGACAAGAAAACTTGAGTAGCCTCTAGGAACAAGGAAAGGTGAGTGGTCTCTAGAAGCTGAGAGTGGCAGGCCTCCAACCAATAGCCAACAAGGAGTTGAGGCCTTCAGTACTAACACCTCAAGGATTAATTCTGCCAACAAGCTGAGTGAGCCTGGAAATACATTTTTCTTCAGCTGAGTCCCTTTATAAGAACACAACCTAATGACCACCTTGATTATATCCTTGTAAAGCTGCCAGCAGAGGATCCAGTTAAGCCTTGTTTGGACTCTTGGTTTACAAATAACTTTTATATAACAAATATATGTTGTTTCATGCCACGACATTTGTGGTAATTTGTAATGCAGCAATAGTAAGCTAATATGCTTCATATTTTGCTATTAACTAAATGATAATTCAAGTATCAAAGTACCAAACCCCAAAATTTATACTTGCACACGATAAAAAGAACACAAAATGAAGAATGATGATGAAAACATGTCTTTCTCATAAGAAAAAAAGTCCTACTTCTAAATGTTAACCATTATTGAAGCATCTTACATAACCTACCAAAAATCTAACAGTTTCAAGTAATTTATGAGAGATTCTATTTATTTCTCCATAATTTTTCCTGAATACATGTACTTAAAATTATTTAATTTGAATGAAAGAAATATATTAGTACACAGATGTTTTATTTTTCATTGTTTTAAATCTATCAGTGAGATTAGAATATTTCCATTTGTTCAACTAAAATTTGACTGTCATTTCTTCTGTGGATAATCTATTTATATTCTTTACCCATTTTTACTTAGTAATTTAGTATTTTCTTATCAATTTATGAAATTCATTAGTATATATTACTAATAGTAATATACATATATATTTTGTCGTACAAATGCTTAAATTTTTTCCTAATTTTCTTATTTGTTTTTTGGCTTAGATTTGGATATCTATTTCTATGGAGAAATGTTTAAACTTAATGAATTCAAATTTGTAAAGCTTCCCCTTCATGGTAATTCTAAAATAAATACTTTTAAAAAACAGTGTTTACTGAGTATGTGTTTTACAATCTGATTTATTTTTATTTACTTCTTTAAAAATGCTGAGAGCCACCCACTAAAGTGATTTTTTATAGCTTTGAAGTTAAAAATATGTTCCTGGGGTGCCTGAGTTGGTTAAGCATATGACTCTTGGTCTCCTCTCAGGTCTTGATTGGTTTCCTGAATTCAAATCCCAAATTGGGCTCTTTGCTAGGCGTGAAGGCTACTTAAATTTACAAACTTCCTACTCTTTTGATGAGTAAAATATATATTTAGCATAAATCCATTATATTGATAAATTCTTAGATTAACTATTACTTTTCTCTTCAAATATTTACAGAAACAAAACTGTGGAGTATTACAACTATAATAGACCCCTACTAACTTTTGACTGATTGAGATGATGGTTCTATGTTTTGTTTTTTATTTATATAAATTATATACTATCATTATTTTATACAGTGAAGATGTATATCTGTATGTGTAAGATTTGCTTTGTTTTCATTCCATTGACTTACCAAATGACTTACCATTTGGACTTCTTTCCTCTTTTTTTTCAAAGATAAATCTTTTCTGATATCCTGATTACCTTCCAGAGTTGGTAATTTAGGTAATATCAAAACAATAAGTGACTGGTGGATAATAATTTACCAATCACTGTTATTTCCTCTCAACCCCATTGTACAACCAATGAAGAATTAGTGATAATAAGGTAAAAAAAAATTAAGCTCTCTCCTTGAAAAAAAATCTCAGGGTTTTTCAGAGTCCAAAATATTCCTAGAATGTTAAAAACAGCCTGGGATTTAAGATGTCAAAGCACTACAGAGATCAACTTTAACAAAAATCCAGCAAATTGGAAGATTCAGTATAGTTTAACTTCAACCAATATTCCATTCATATACATATACATATACATATACATATATATATATATATATATACACATACACACACACAAGTCCAGTACAAATCCTGCACCTGTGTCCAAGGATATACGTATGAAATTATTTACGGCAATATTATTCCTAAATACGAAAAACTAGGGGAACTAGTACGAACAGAAGAATGAATAAAGAAATTTGGTATATTTATACTTGAAAAAGGGCAATAGAATGAAAGAGCTAGAGCTCTAAGTGTTATTAGCTGGAACACTAGCTGTTGTGTATAATAGCTCAAAAACTATAGATAATTATTTCTTTACTTATAAAATATATAAAGCAGATATTCTTCATCAGCTGTCAGTTTTTCTCCAAGTGGTACTAGTGGGACTCAAGTGGTACTAGTGGAACTAGGCTTTTCCATCTTGTAGTTCCACTGTCCCCTAGGACATTATCTTCATCCCATGAGCGGAAATGGAAAGATGTCAGTGTTAGTTAAAATACTTGGACCAGAAATATCCCATCCCTTCCAGTCATGTTTCATTACATAGACTTCAACCATATGGCCACATTTATCTATAAAGGCTAGGAAATAAGAGTCTAGCTGTAAGACCCTTTCCCCAAAAGAACATATTTTAAAAATTAGTAACTTGGTAAGCATTAGTCTCACAAACATAATATTGAGGAAAGAAGAGCAAGTTGAAAAAGGACATGACTGATATATATATACATAAAATTCAAATGCATGCAAACCATACAGTGTTGAAGAAAAATGCTTATATAATACAAATATAAAGAAATCCATAGAAATGATCAATCCTAAATTCAGGAGAGTAGTTACCTTGAAAGTAAGGAAAGGGGGTATGTTGGGGTGAGGTATATAAGGGACACTAGCTTTATGTTTTATTTTTTAAACTATGCACATATACTCATAAACAGAATATTTCAAAATATATTTTTTTATTTTTTTTTTCATTTATTTATTTTTGAGAGACAGAGAAAGATAGAGCGTGAACAGGGGAGGGGCAGAGAGAGAAAGCGACACAGAATCCAAAGCAGTCTCCAGGCTCTGAGTTAGCGGTCAGCACAGAGCCCAACTCAGGGCTCAAACCCATGAACCATGAGATCATGACCTGAGCTAAAGTCGGATACTCAACCGACTGAGCCACCCAGGCACCCCTCCCCTCAAAATATAGGTACATTTGTGTGATAAACAAAGATCTGCAGATGGGTAGTAAAATGAAGAACTAGAAGCCTTTTTAAAAATCTACTTGCACATTCCTAAGAAATGCTTCCTCTTTAAGTCACAATGTTATAGCGTTATGGTCTCTAAGACATGCTGAAATGTGCCTATTGTCTCTAATCAATTAAAGAAAAACTCACACTAGCTAGGATAACAAGAGGAGTTGTTTACATAAATTCCACTAAGCAAAATCTCATCAAAATCTCATGATGATGGAAATCTCATCAGCTTAGTGAAAATTTATTCTTTGACTTCTTTAGCTTTTCTTTGCTTGAGGACTAACTCGCCATGGTGAGAATGCCTTGAAGTATCCCCTACTATATTAAACTGTTTTATTGTACTTTTTCTGAAGTACTGATAATTTCATATTAGTATTCCTAAAATATGTCCTTGGCCAGATATCTAAGTACCTTTAAAGTTATTTTAATTAACCAATTAATCTTTATTTTGTCCATTAGTATATTTGAAGATATGAAGCACTTATCTGCGCTCAATTACCACCAAATACTTAAGTTTAAAAATTTGCTTCTTGGACAAAAATCGAGCAACATAAGAAGTCCAATGATTGTCATAATTGGAAGCTGGAATAATTGAAAACAAATATTGATGACTAAACAGTGAAAACAGTAGATAATACCTGTCTGGAAATTCAGAGACATCATTAAGAAAAACTTCATAGAGGAGAACAGAGTTTATGTCAGGGTTTTTAGCCTATATTTGATTTCACTATGAAGGGAAAAGACAGAAACAAATTTTAAAATAATATTTATTTAGAAAAGAGTATATTATCCTTGATAAAATCACAAATATCTATGTTATATGAGAAGACTGGCAGGTACAGGAAACTCTTCAATTCCTTCTCTACCTACTGAATCACTATATAGATACATTCCCATATCCATAAAAGAGGATTTATCTGTGAAAATCATTTACTTCAACAAAGTTAACATGATGATACCTAAAAGTACAACTACCATGTATTCTCAACACTAGGGCTTTTTTTCACTTATTTTCTTTTTTAATTTTTTTTAACATTTATTTATTTTTGAGAGACAGAGAGAGACAGAGCATGAGCAGGGTAGGCACAGAGAAAGAGGGAGACACAGAATCCAAAGCAGGCTCCAGGCTCTGAGCTGTCAGCACAGCGCTGGATGCGGGGCTCAAATATACGAACCATATGATCATGACCTGAGCCAAAGATGGAAGGACACTTAACCGACTGTGCCACCCAGGTGTCCCTCAACACTAGTTTATGGAAAGTAAATAAATGTGATTTTTAAAATTATTGAACACCTTTAGCTCTGGAAGGCAGCAGGCTGCAGGAGAATGTTTACATGCTCTCTTTTAAGAATTCAAACCTGGAGCTGATCCAACATGGCAGAGAAGTAGGGGGACCCAAAGTTCCCTTGTCCCTCAAACACAGCAGTGTTGAGGCCAAGGACTTGGAATTCCAAGAGTCCAGGATACAGAGTGACAGAGATGTCGCCAGGGGCCCTCAGGGACAACTTGGCTGGCCACAGGTGCCATTGGAACTGGGAGAGATAAAATGGGCAGCTTAGGCATGGAGGGGGGGAATTCCCTTCTGCAGAGAAACAAAAGGAAGAAAAAGAGAGGCTGTGGAAGTGTAGCATTGTATTTGGACAAGAGAAAAACCACGGGCCAGGGACTGGAAAAACTCATAGAAAGATCCAATCTCTAACTGGGAGCCTTTCTCCAGACTGGGGCCAGCTGCCCTGTTCACACACCTGGGGAGGAGGGGAGCCAGCCCAGGCTTGGTAACTGGTTCAGAAACACAGTCTTCAGTGGGAGAAAGCAATCTCCTCCCTTGAGTGTTGTGGGAAGAAGGTATATAGCCATTCCAAGGACAAAGGACCCTGCCTGCACCCGCCAGCCAGAAGCCCTTTTTCTGTGGGGAGGAGCGGCACTTCCGAGGAACAAAGGAGCGTGGAGCAGGATCCTTTAAGACATCGGGGTTTGACTCCCAGAGGAGTGATAGGAAGGGGCGGGAGACTGTGGAGCCCTGCAGCATTGTGAGAGTGGCCTGAACAGAGTGGTTTGGGACACCCGGTCCAGGAAGGAGAGTCTCGGGTGTCGCCATTTTTCTCCCCACCACCAAAAAGTGGGGCTTCAGGGAACGGACAAGGGGCAACAGTGGAGGCAGCACCAACCTACACCAAACCATGCCCTTCCATTCCAAGTAACTGTGTATCTACTGGAGCAAGATTGACGGGACCAACCAGAGAACCCTTCCTCCAGACCAGCTCAGCCACCAGTTCCAAGGAACCCAGCGGGTTTGCACCTTCTGATTTCAATCATGGACAATTATCGTATATATTTTTTTCTTCCTTTTCTTCTTATTTCTTCCCTTCTCCAGTCTGGTTATTCTGGTTGTTGGTTTATTTAAGCCGACATATTTAATCTATTCTCTTTACACCTGCTCTATGTCTCCTTCTTTATTTTCCTCTCTTTCCCTCTCTCCCTCTCTCTCTGTTTCTGGATTAAGCCATACAGTTTCTATGCCTGGTCAATTTTCTTTTCTTTTCTTTTCTTTTTCTCCGCCCCTATCATTTCTCTCTTTGTATGCATTAAAGCCTCTTCCATCACCACCACCCCCCCCCCTTTTTTTTTTAATTTTTTTTCCTAGAGTTACTTCAAAGAACAAATCAAAGCACACTTGGAGTGTGTATGAGTAAGGAGATAAAGCAACCAGAGTTACAACAATGGAAAGCATGCAATACACCCAAAAAAAAACACCTCCTAAAGGGCTACGAGTAAGGAGCCCTTTACTACGAGTAAGGAGATACGAGTAAGGAGATAAAGCAACCAGAGTTACAACAATGGAAAGCATGCAATACACCCAAAAAAACACCTCCTAAAGGGCCAGGCCCTGGACAGTGTATGACCCCTCTTTAATAATAGTGCTCACAGGTGTAGGACCCATAACAAGCTTTTAAAACACATAAAGGACAGAAAACTAGCCAAAAAGACAAAACAGAAGAATTCTGCTCAAAAGAAATTCCAGGAAGAAATGACAACTAAAGAATTGCTCAAACAGGTATACACAAAATATTTGAAAAAGAGTTTAGAGTAATAGTCATAAGATTAATCACTAGGCTTAAAAAAAAGCATAGAAGACAGCAGAGAATCTATTGCTGCAGAGATTAAGGAATTAAATAGTCATGATGAATTAAGAAATGCTGTAAATGAAGTACAAAATAAACTATATCTGGTGACAGTGAGGACTGAAGAGGCAGAGGGTAGAATAAGTGAAATAAAAGATAAAATTATGGCAAAAGATGAAGCTGAGAAAAAGAGAAATAAAAAAATTCTAGACCACAAGAGAATTAGAGAACTAAGTGATTCAATTAAACGTAATAATATCCATATCATAGGAGTTCTAGAAAAAGAAGAGAGAGAGAAAGGGGCAGAAGGTTTACTTGAACAAATCAGAGCTGAGAATTTCCCCAATCTGGGGAAGGAAGCTGATATTCATATCCAGGAGGCACAGAGAACTCTCTTCAGAAAAACAGGAATCGATCTTCTCCACAACATATCACAGTGAAACTGACAAAATACAAAGATAGAGAGAATTCTGAAAGCACCTAAGGACAAATGGGCCTTAACCCACAACAGTAGACACATAAGGGTAGGAGCAGACCTGTCCACTGAAACTTGGCAGGCCAGAAGGGAATGGCAGGAAATGTTCAATGTGCTGAATAGGAAAAACAGGCAGCCAATAATCCTTTATCCAGCAAGGCTGTCATTCAGAATAGAAGGAGAGATAACGGTTTTCCCAGGCAAATAAAAACTGAAGGAGTTCATGACCACTAAACCAGCCCTGCAAGAGATCATAAAGGGGACTCTGTGAGTGGAATGTTGCAAAAACTAAAAAGGACCAGAGACATTATCACAAGCATGAAACCTACAGATAACACAATGACACTAAATCCATATCTTTCAATAATCACTCTGAATGTAAATGGACTAAATGCTCCAATCAAAAGACATAGGGTGCTGGGAGCCGCATCAGCCTCGCTGGATGACACAGTCACAGCAAGGAAATGGCAGACATTTGCATAGCTCCTGCCATGAAGCGAAACCAGTATCTCCTTCTACTACTGGCTCATATTGGGAATGGGCCTGCTGTTATTGATTAGGCCTCACAATATTCCAAATCAGACCAATATTCCCCACACAGATATGTCATGAGAAGAAGCATATTCCCACCTCTACAAAGAAGATTTTAGACAAAGCACTTCATATTTTTTTCAAAAGACTCTTCTAATGAGCCTTGTAGACCCAAGACATAAATAATAAAGGGGGTTAAAAACATAATAGTTACAATTAACTCTGGCCCGGAGAAAAGGAGCCTAACTTAGAGATAAGAAACAGACTAGGGAAGGACATAAGTTACTACACATACCTTTGCTAATTGGTGCCACAAATACATTCCCTTACACTGATATCCATAATGAGGATGGGTAAGAGTAATTAAAACATAAACCCATATATAAAGGCTGACACATTTAGGGCCCCTATGGTGTTTGCACCTTCAACATCAAATAACAAGGTTCACACAAGCAACTCACTAAGCACAGATACATTCTTCCTTTTGTGAGCGAGACAGAATGACTCCTAGCCTACTTATATATCACTCAACCTATGCCTGAATCTTAGCGTTATTGATATAAACAAATGTGTTTGTTACCTGTTTTTCACTGAGAACGTCCTGTTATCTTCTTAGTTGTAAGATTTACAAATATGTATGTTATCTGCTTTTCACTAAGAATATCCTGCTTTCCTATTAGTTGTAAAATTTTACGACCTCATTGTAATTAGAGTAGTTCTGCAAAAATGCCTCTGTAAAACCTGTTTCTGTACACTTTTGAAAGTATCTTATCACTGAGATTTATTCATAGTAAAAAATTCCACTTTCTGATGTCATGTTAATGCTTGACCTATAAATAAAGACACCAAAACCAACAGAGCAGAGATGCCTACCTAGTGATCAGAAAGAAACTTGAGGCGCTCTCACTCCCTTTCGCCGACACCGTCCATCCTTCAGGGAACCTTCTGGAGGTAGACTCCAGCAATAGGGTATCAGAATGGATAAAAAAAAAAACAAGATCCATCTATATGCTATCTACAAGAGACCCATCTTAGACCTTCATTGAAAGTGAGGGGATGGAGAACCATCTATCTTGCTACTGGAAGTCAAAAGCTAGAATAGCCATACATATATCAGACAAACTAGATTTTAAACTAAAGGGTGTAATAAAAGATGAAGAAGGGCATTATATCACAACTACAGGGTATATCCATCATGAAGAGTAAAAATTATAAATGTTTGTGCACCCCATTTTGGAGGACCCAAATATATACATCAATTCAAAACAAACATAAGCACGGGCTCCTGGGTGGCTCAGTCGGTTGAGAGTCCGACTTCAGCTCAGGTCATGATCTCAGGGTTTGTGAGTTCGAGCCCTGCAAGAGTCTGGAGCCTGCTTCAGATTCTGTGCTTAACCCTCTCTCTGCCCCTCCCATGCTCATGCTCTGTCTCTCTCTGTCTCTCAACAATAAAAACGTTAAAATTAAAAAAAAAAAACATAAGCAATCTTATTGATAATATGGTAATTGCAGGTGACTTTAATACTCCACCTACAGCAATGGACAGATCATCTAGGCAGAAAATCAATAAACAATGGCCCTAAATGATACTGGACAAGATGGACTTGAGAGGTATATTCAGAACTTTTGATCCCAAAGCAGCAGAATACACACATTCTTCTTGAGTACATGTGGAACATTCTCCAAGATAGATCACAGACTGGGTCACAAAACAGCCCTCAACAAATATAAAAGAATTGATTTCATACCATGCACACTTTCAGATCACAATGCCATGAAACTTGAAATCAACCACAGGAAAAAGTTTGGAAAACCTCCAAATGCACGAAGGTTAAGGAACATCCTACTAAAGAATGAATGGGTCAACCAGGCAATTAAAGAAGAAATTTAAAAATATATGGAAGCAAATGAAAATGAAACACAACAGTCCAAACCCTTTGGGATGCAGCAAAGGCAGTCCTAACAGGAAAATACATTGCAATCCAGGCCTATCTCAAGAATCAAGAAAAATCCCAAATACAAAACCTAACCACACACCTAAAGGAACCAGAAGCAGAACAGCAAAGAAACCCCAAGTCCAGCAGAAGAAGAAAAATAATAAATATTAGAGCAGAAATAAACAATATAGAATCCACAAAAAACAGTAGAACAGATCAATGAAACTAAGAGCTGGGTTTTTTGAAAAAACAAACAAAAGTGATAAACCCCTAGCCAGATTTCTCAAAAAGAGAAGAGAGGACCCAAATAGATAAAATCATGAATGAAATAGGACATATCATAACAAACCCCTCAGAAATACAAACAATTATCAGAGAATACTATGAAAAATTATATGCCAACAAACTGGACAAGCTGGAAGAAATGGACAAATTTCTAGACACCCACACACTACCAAAACTCAAACGGAAGAAATAGAAAATTTGAACAGACCCATAACTAGTAAATAAATTGAATCAGTTATCAAAAATCTCCCAACAAATAAAAACGGCTTGCCAGGGAAATTATACCAGACATTTAAAGCAGAGTTAATACTATCTTTCTCAAACTGTTCCAAAAAATAGAAATGGAAGGAAAGCTTCCGGACTTACTCTATGAAGCCAGCATTACCTTGTTTCCCAAACCAGACAAAAACCCCACAAAAAAGGAGAATTACAGGTCAATATCCCTGATGAATATGGATGTAAAAATTCTCAACAAGATACTAGCAAATCGAATTGAACAGCATATAAAAAGAATCATTCACCATGATCTAGTGGGATTCATTCTTGGGCTGCAGGACTGATTCGATATTTCCAAATCAATCAATGTGGCACATCACACATTAATAAAACAAAGGATAAGAACCATATGATCCTGTCAATACATACAGAAAATGCATTTGACAAAACAAAGCATACTTTCTTAATAAAAAACCCTGAAGAAGGTCAGGATAGAAAGAACATACCTTAACATCATAAAAGCCATATATAAAAAGCCCACAGCTTATATCATCCTCAATGGGGAAAAACTGAGATCTTTCCCCCTGAGATCAGGAACACAACAGGGATGTCCACTCTCACCAGTGTTGTTTCACATAGTGTTGGAAGTTTTAGCCTCAGCCATCAGAAAACAAAATGAAATAAAAGGCATCTAAATTGGCAAAGAAGAAGTCAAACTTTCACTTTTCACAGAAGTCATGATCCTCTACATGGAAAACCTGAAAGACTCCTGCTAGAACTGATACATGAATTCAGCAAAGTCGCAGGCTACAAAATCAATGTACAGAAACCGGTTGCATTTCTATACACCAATAATGAAGCAACAGAAAGAGAAATCAGGAAATCGATCCCATTTACAACTGCACCAAGAACCAACCATACAATATCTGGGAATAAACCTAACCAAAGATGTAAAAGATCTGTATGCTGAAAACTACAGAAAACTTATGAAGGAAATCGAAGAAGACACAAAGAAATGGAAAAACATTCCATGCTCATGGATTGGAAGAGTGAATATTGTTAAAATGTCAATACTACCCAAAGCAATCTACACATTCAATCAATCCCAATCAAAATTTCACTGGCATTCTTCTCAAAGCTAGAACAAACAATCTTAAAATTTGTAAGGAACCACAAAAGACCACAAATAGACAAAGCAATATTGAAGAAGAAAACAAAAGTGGGAGGCATCACAATCCCAGACTTTAGCCTCTACGACAAAGCTCTAATCATCAAGACAGTATGGTTACGGCACAAAAACAGACACATAGACCAATGGAATAGAATAGAGATCTGAAATTGGACCCACAAATGTACGGCCAACCAATCTTTGACTAAGCAGGAAAGAGTATCCAATGAAAAAAAGACAGTCTCTTTAGCAAATGGTGCTGGGAGAACTGGACAGCAACATGCAGAATAATGAAAGTAGACCACTTTCTTATACCATACACAAAAATAAACTCAAAATGAATGAAAGACCTAAATGTGAGACAGGAAACCATCAAAACTCTAGAGTAGGAAGCAGGCAACAACCTCTTTGACCTCAGCCACAGAAGTTTCTTGCTTGACCTGTCATCAAAGGCAAGGGAATTAAAAGCAAAAATGAACTATTGGGACCTCATTAAAATAAAAAGCTTCTGCACTGCAAAGGAAACAATCAGCAAAACTAAAAGGCAACCGATGGAATGGGAAAAGGTATTTGCAAATGACATATCAGATAAAAGGTTAGTATCCAAAATCTGTAAAGAACTTCTCAAACTCAACACTCAAAAAACAAATAATCCAGTAACGAAATGGGCAGAAGACATGAATAGACATTTTTTCCAAAGAAGACATCCAGATGGTCATCAGACGTATGAAAAGATGCTCAACCTCATTTATCATCAGAGAAATACAAATCAAAACCACAATGAGATATCACTTCACACCAGTCAGAGTGGTTAAAGTTAACAACTCAGGAAACAACAGACACTGGTGAGGGTGTGGAGAAACAGGAACCCTTTCACTGTTGGTGGAAATCCAAACTGGTGGAGCTTCTCTGGAAAACAGTGTGGACATTCCTGAAAAACTTAAAAAATAGAACTACCCTATGACCTAGCAATAGCACTACTAGGAATTTATCCAAAGGATACAGGAGAGCTGACTCATAGGGGCACATATGTCCCAATGTTTATAGCAGTGCTTTCAATAATAGCCAAATTATAGAAAGCGACTAAATGTGGATCAACTGATGAACTGATAAAGAAGGTGTGGTTTTTATATGTAATGGAATACTACTTGGCAATGAGAAAGAATGAAATCCTGCCATTTGCAGCAACATGGATGGAACTAGAAGGTATTATACTATGCGAAATAAATCAGTCAGAGAAAGACATATCATATGTTTTCACTCATATGTGGAACCTGAAAAACTTAGAAGACCATGGGGTAAGGGAAGGGGAAAAGAATAGTTATAAACAGAGAAGGCTGGAGGCAAACCATAGGGGACTCTTAAATACAGATAACAAACTGAGGGTTGATGGGGGGGACGGGGAGAGGAGAAAATAGGTGATGGACACTGAGGAGGGCCCTTGTTGGGATGAGCACTGGGTGTTGTATGTAAATGATGAATCACGGAATCTACCCCCAAAACCAAGAGCACACTATATAACTGTATTTTAGCCAACTTGACAATAAATTATACTATAAATAAATAAATAAATAAAATTATTGTTAAACTGTGAATGTTGTTATTAACCGCATATATATTATGCATTATTAAAGACTATTTGTGGGGCACCTGGATGGCTCAGTTGGGTAAGTGTCCAACTTCAGCTCAGGTCACGATCTCGTGGTTCATGGGTTTGAGCCCCATGTCAGGCTCTGTGCTGACGGCTCGGCGCTTGGAGCCTGCTTTGGATTCTGTGTCTCCCTCTCTCTCTGCCTCTCCCCAACTCGTGCTGTCTTTGTGTCTCTCAAAGACAAATAAACATTAAAAAATACTTTAAAAAAAGAATATTTGTTGCAGGCTGCCCTAATTTATATCAAGTATGATGAGCAAAATCTGAGTATATAACTATATAAAGATATTAAAACAAATAACTACTTGAATAGTTAATAATAATTATAGTAAGTATGTCTTTGGTATATTAAAATAATTTTCTTCTTCACCACTAGAATGTGAGGCCCACAAACGCATAACTTTTTCTGGTGGCATTCTGTTGTATTTCCAGGATTTTGCACAGTGCCCAGCACAGCGGTTCAATGTAGTAGTTAAAGAATAACTACTTTTGCCGTTTATATATATATTCACTATATAACATACACTTACTCATATACACTTGTCTATACATTATAAAAGTATTATATCAAGTTAGGGGCGCCTGCATGGCTCAGTCAGTTGAGCATCTGACTCTTGATTTCGGCTTAGGTCATGATCCCAGGGTCATGGGCTCGAGCCTGTGTCAGGCTCCATGCTAAGTAAGGAGCCCCCCTGAGATTCTCTTTCTCCCCTTCTGCTACTCTCCCTTGCTCATGCTCTCTCACTAAAACAAAAAATTAAAAAAAAAATTATCAAGTTAGAAATACTAAATACGAATTATCTCTGCAAATTTTGTTATTCATGTATGTCAATAATAAGCCAGATTGGGAAGCAAGAAAAATAAGGATAGGATACATTATTTATTCATGTGTACATTCGATTAACAATTAGTGCTTACCAATTAATATCTTCCTAAGCTGGCATTAAAAAAAATCATTTGGAAAAAATCTATTTTAAGACAGAATAAATTAACACTTTATTCTAACCTCCACATAACAGAATGCCATATTTAACACACAGAAGTTTGTTCCTCACTTATGTTGAATCCATGCAGGAGCACAGAGTTTTCCTGTCTATTCAGTGCCCCAAGCTGACAGAAGCTCTGTGATCCTCACCAGATACCCAAGGTGCTGCCAACTAACTAGCATCTGAAGAAAAAAGAGCAATCACCCAGGGAGGTGATTTTATGAGCCAGACCTGGGAATTGGCATACTTTCCTTCCACTTACTTTTATCAGCTGAAACTCTATTTGGACCACCCCTATCCCCACAGGGATTCTGGGAAATGTAATCTAGCTGTGTGCCAAAAAAGTACATAGTTTTGGTGTACACTTAGCAGTCCCTGCCATAGACTCAATCACCTACTCCACACCAAGACAGGAATTTTACTTAGTAGGAAGTACAACCAAAGGATTGAGATAAGGGATTATAGATTTTGACAAAGAAATGTGATAAAGTTGACTGCAAAATGCAGAGCTAGATGCAGGCATGGGCATTGGGAATAGGTTCCCCCGAAGTAGTCAAAATTTACATCCATCAATGTCTTTTACACCAAGTTGTAAGAGAAGCCTTTTGGAATGTGGGATTAGAAAGTATAAGGATATAGACAACTCCCTGGGTTTGTCTTAGGAATTTTCAGACTTTATTTCAGTTAATATACTGACCAGTCTTTAGCTCTTATATAGTTTTTGACTCAAGATATGAAAGGAAAAATTATTATAAAGAAGTGTTAATCTGAAGTTAGCGCAGATGAATAACCAGAAATGCAAGAGAGGTGACAGTCACCTCAGGCATAAATTTTCACCCAAGTTAATGAGGATCAAGGAGCAAGACATTTAAACTATGATCCTTACACCATGCCTATAAAATCCAATAGGTTAATAACTGAACATATTTTTAGAAGGACACCTTCATATGTCTGGAATAAAAAAAATAAATGTTTTGAATATATGCCTCATTGTTTATGTGAATTCTTGAAAAGTTGTGCAGCAATTCTTGAAATAAAACCAAAGGTATTTTTTCACTTCTGCAAACACCAACTATCCTGTTTGCAGGGTGTGTAAAGAAACAAGCTGTAAGAAAGCAAAATAAACACACTGAGGCTCTTTCCCTCTAGGAATCTACATTCTAATACAAGTGCTATAAATTCCTCCCAACACAGATAACCCTTTGTGAAAATTTATCTTCATTCCTAACTTCACATAATCTCAGAGACAGCAAAACAAATAGCACAGCCATTGTATTCCTATCATATCTAGCAGTATTCTCTGATTTTTGTCTAATTGCTTATGATGCATAAATTTCATCTGTAAAATTAATATACGCTTCTTACACAATGCTTATTGCAATTTCTCAGGAAGTGTTAATTGCCACTACAGATTTTCTGAATTTTTTTAATGTTTATTTATTTTTAAAGAAACAGAGCATGAGTGGGGAAGGGGCAGCAGGAGGGAGACACAGGAGGCTTCTGAAGCAGGCTCAGGCTCTGACTGGGGCCCCAACTGTTGAACCAGGAGATTATGACCTGAGCCAAAGTCCTCTGCTAAACCGACTAAGTCACCCAGGCACCCTTAGAATTTTTTTTTTAAAGTTTTCCCAGGGGAGCCTGGGTGGCTTGGTCGGTTAAGCATCTGATTTAGGCTCACGTTATGGTCTTGGGTTCTCAAATTCGAGCCCAACATCAGGCTCTGTGCTGACAGCATAGGGCCTGCTTGGGATCTTCTGTTCCCCTTTCTCAATCTCTCTCTCTCTCTCTCTCTCTCTATCTCTATGCCCTTTTGCTGCTTGTGCGTGTGCTCTCTCTCTTAAAAGTAAACATTAAAAAAAAATTTTTCCCAAAATAAGTGATACTCATTTTGGTTGATATAAGTCTATTTCCCAAACACTAAATAATGGTAATTTATTTATTAAATTTTACCTGTATCAATGATTCTGCTCAAAATGCAATGACTTAATTGTTGGCTGTTATTTTTATACTGGGGATTTTGAAAACATTAGTAATTTTTTTTAATCTGGCAAAATGATGAAAATTATTTTTGTACTTATTCTGATATCTATGATATTTGCATATGTTTTGGATATTTTAAATGATTAATAAATGAGAAGTGAGTTATCAGTCTAAAGGTGGAAAATCAAGAACGAATTTGGTTTTGAACGAGATACTTAATTAATTCTATTATATGCCAATGGAATTGAATATTATCTCTTTTAAAAACATGCCCCTAATATATAATCTCCTTTCAAGATTTCTAAATAAAATTATGAATTGGGACACTCCATCATCGACAATATTTACAAAACTCTTTTTCTATTTGTTTTACTGAATTAAAGACTAAATGTTCAATGTCAAAGAGCTATGGTTTCCTGGATCAGTGTATCATCTACATTCTGGTTGAAAAACAAGACCCTAAAGAAATAGAGCTGCATCTTAGTCATTTGAGCTACATAAAGATGGGTTAATAAGCGATGTTTCCACAGGTAACCTTTTATGCTTTTTCAGGACTTTCCCTAAATTAGCAATGAACAAAACTTTTCTGTAAAGGGCCACACAATAAATATTTTCAGCTTTGTGGGCCATATGGTTGTACTGAAACTACTAAATTCTGGCATTGTAGCATGACAGCAGCCATAGACAATATGAAAATGAATGAGTGTGGCTTTATTCTAATAAAGCTTTATTTACAAAAACAGGCTACAGGTCAGATCATTTAGAAGAAATAGTTCATATTTTCAAATTGTTTCTATCATTTCTATCAGCCATTATCCTTAAAACTGAATATAATATTACTTAAAACAAGACTGCACAAGTGCTTTAGTGTCTCTAAATTAGCACATCTATATAGTTTAGTTGTCCAAGGACCATGTTTTCAAGTTCTTTGAACTATGGGCTTCTTGGATCCCTCTTTCTCTTTCCATTTCTGCTCTGCTCCTGGATCTTCCAATCAATATTAACTACGTTCTACACCCCCCTCCCACACACACACTCCCACACACACACACACACACACACACACACACGCACGTGAGCCTATATGTGCACAAATACATGAAATAACCAATATTTATTTAGAAAGATGTTAGAGCAGCTATTATTCTCAGCTATCTGAGCTATTGTAGCTGCTTTCTAAATCTTAAAAAGATAATTAATCTTTCTTGCCCTTGGTTATTATGCACCACCACCCCCAAGGAGCTTTCATGGTCATGTAAATTAGACTCCAGTGACTCTGTTTGACAACTAAGAGGCATCTCACAGGACTCTTCTCTAGTTGGTCTATAGGTGGCCTAAACCCCTCAAGTTCCCTGATAGGATCATTGGAAACCATCAAACAGGGGATTCCTCGATGGCTAAGAACACATCAAATCTAGCAAAAAGATTTTAGACGAATGACTCAAACTTAGAAGGGGGAAAATATATTTGCTTTAGATATATGACATTCTTTTACATGGGTGGACCACAGTGAAGCTTGCCTCATGGGATTCATATTCCTCCTAAATATGGACTGGTCCTGGGACTTGTTTTAAGCATGGATAAGGCAGCAGAAGTAATGTTGTTCCGGTTCCAGTACTAAACTGAAATAATGTCTGGAAGTTTCCCTTTTGGTGCTCTTAGGTGCCAAGTCATTGATTGGGTTTCCATGTATAAATTATATCTAACCTCCCAGAAGAGACCAAACGAAGAGAGACCAAATTGAGAAGTAGAATTCCTGAAACTACACATCACCCAGACAGAAAGGCAGGAGAGGGGGAGAAACAAGGGGAGGGGAGAGGAAGAGGGAGAAAGTCTTAGCCATCCTAGTGTTCCAGCTAAAGCCAGACCCCAGGGAACCTGAGAGCTAAATGTAGCTACACAAAAGCCTGCTGACAAAAACAAGAACTGCCTAGCTGGGCTCAGCCAGACTGAAGAACTGTCAGTAAAAAGAATGATGTTATTTTAATCCACTGTCTTTGGGGTGGTTATATAATCAATATTAATATATATATATTTATATTTATATTTAATGTATAATTAAGGAAAATATGACCAACCTGGCAACCAGTGAGGGGGGAGGGTTTTCAAAACAAAACCTGAAACTGTGGCACTGACTCTGGGCACAGCCAGTAGGAAGACCACCAAAGGACTCACTCCAAGGACAGTACTATGGGAGGCTGGGAAGGCAATAAGGAAACCTTACTTGAGATTGAAGAAAGGGATTTGAATCATTTACTGGCAGGATAATTAGAGAAACTGTCACCTATGATAATTAGCAAATGTTCCTAATAAGCTTAAGAATTTTGCTAAGGAGATTGCCATGGACAATGCTGCAAGTGCTTGTTGGCTTCTTTTTGCTATGCATGAGAGGTTACAGAGACTGATGTATTAAAGAAGGAACTCCTTTTCATTTTCAAACAGAATCTACAAGAAACATTTTCAATCTGAATGTGCTGGGTTGGAAAATAAAAACTTTGTATTCATAGCTCTGCATTTAGCAAAAGGTTCTCTAAATGGAAATGGCCTGAAAGCAAAAATCAAATCCAAGACAAAAATCAAATGTGAACTTAAGAGTAAAATCAAGTCAAGACCTGGCTGTAAGTCTCTTTCTAAAGATTTCAAAAGGCAGAGAGCTTCTCAGATCCTCTCAGACAGAAAAAGGGGCTCTAAGTGATTTTAAAGACATGCCTATAGACGTTGTCCCCTAGAAGAGCTTCTGGAGATGCTGAGTATACTGTTTCATGACTTCCAGACTCTAGGTCCATGTGAAGTTGGGCCTATCATGAAGAGATTTGTGGGCACAGGTTTTGTATAATGGAGTGGATGGAATTTAAATTTTAAAACATCCTCAACATTTTTAAAGGAATTATAAATTTGATCTAAAAGGGATAGAGACAGTGCAAAATGCAAATGAGCTTCTGAATTTCAAAACTTCTAATGTGAGAAAGCAGACTTGAGAGAACTGCCCAGATGCAAACACTGACCTTTTCTTATGGAAAGTTAATCATTAAAAATCAAAGGCCCAGATTGAAAAACCAAGAAACAGGAAGAACCATTATAAGGTGATATGGAACAGAGATCAGCCCCAACCAATTTACATATACCACCCCAGAGTAGAGGGTAAGGATGGTGCTACATGCTTGGCTGGATTCCAAAATTACTGTAAATTACGGAGTGCTTTGTCTCCAATTGGCCACACCCCACTCTCAACACAAACGTATGTGCGGGAATGTCTATTGCATTCGTTATTTCCCTGTCTTGCCATCAAATGTTCTGTGGATGTGGAAAAGGAAACATGTCTTCTTAATTCAAATATTTTCTGAAAGCAATGGAATTTTACCCAAGAAGCATTATTACCTTCATAATTTAGATCACAAGATCCTGGACCTCAGGCTTGACTTCAAGCACTGATGGGATGAGATGTTTACATTCAGAGTTAAGGGGTAAATGTATTTAACATGTGAAACAGCAGGTTACCCAGGGGACAGTACTAGATTCCAGTGAATCATGCCTCTCAATATTTATGATCTCAGGAGCACACTCCCATATAATGCCCTCTCTCTTGAATATAGGCTGGTCCTGTGACTTGTTCTAACCAACAGAATGTGTTGTAAATGATGCCGGCCATTTCCTAGCTTAGGCTTTAAAAAGATCTCTCACAGCTTCCTTATTTTGTCTTCCCTTGGGAACCCTGACCATGCAGCCCTCCATGTAAGAAGTCAGGCTATCTTGATGGAAAGACCACATAAAGAACCAAATGAAGAGGTTACACACAGAGAGAAAGTCCCAAAGACTAGCTGGAAAGAAAGATGCGAAGCCCAGTCTCAGGCTGACCTGAAAAACACATCCACATGAGGGACCCACTACAAGATAAAGCAGAAGCCTAGCATAGACTGAAGAATCATGAACAAATAAAAGGGTTCTTGCTTAAATCAATATGTTTTGGAGTATGCTGTCACACAGCAATAGAGAAGTTAAACAAAAATCATACTGTAGGAACAGAGAGTAAAGTCACATTTTGCTGGATATATCAGCTGAAAAAACTAAATTATTAAAGGAAAGCAAACATACATTATAAATATATATGTTTCATAAATGTCCATTTGTATATATTTATATATGCATTTGCATATACGCATATATGAGTGTGTGTATAATTAGAAATATATTGGGGCACCTGGGTGGCTCAATTGGTTAAGCGTCCAACTTCAGCTCAGGTCATCATCTCGCAGTCTGTGGGTTTGAGCCCTGTGTTGGGCTCTGTGCTGACAGCTCAGAGACTAGAGCCTGCTTGGGATTCTGTCTTCCTCTCTCTCTCTGCCCCTCCCCTGCTCATTCTCTCTCTGTCTCTGTCTCTCTCTCTCTCTCTCTCTCTCTCTCAAATAAAATAAACATTAAAAAAATTTTTTGAAGAAACATATTATTATGAACACAAAGGCTGTGTCCAAACCTGATTAACTTCATTAACTCATTACTAAAACTATTAGTCTGTCAGTTGATTCAAATCTATTTCATCAATTACAATGATCTGGTATCCATGACTACAGTATCCCAGCACCCTTTTAAAGTAACAGTGGAAACATTAGGATTACTACTGACTTTTAATTTTAGTATTTGCAAAATTGCAGAAAACAAAATTCAAAAACACTGACACAACCACCATAACTTGTCCCTCTTGACCCTCTGCATAGCACTTTCCCACCTTGGAACACATAAGAAGGTTGAAAACTAACATCAATTCATGTATTTTTTTTCACATAAAGGAATTTTTAAGATACTTCCGTTGTAAAAAGAACAGAGTCCTAGCGTCTGAGTAGCTCAGTTGGTTAAGCGTCCAACTTCGCCTCGGGTCCTGATCTCACGATTGGTGAGTTTGAGCCCTGCATCGGGTTCTGCGCTGACAGCTCAGAGCCTGGCACCTGCTTCGGATTCTGTATGTGTGTGTGTGTCTCTCTCTGCCCCTCTCCTGCTCGTGCTCTGTCTCTCTCTCAAAAATAAACACACTCACACAAAAAGAACAGAGCCCTATGTTAGCTTTTTGCTTACACTTCCTCCAGTTGTAAACTTGTCTTTACTAGTAATTCAGCACATTTGTGAAAAAAATAACCCGTTCAGTATTGATGAATCACCATCCCCAAAGGACTGAGAATTAGTCTATGCTTTTCTGGGAATGAAAAGACAGTATTTACTATAGTCCATTGATTTTATTATTGATAACCTCAAAATGTCCCCCTCCAATCATGGCTATAATTGCTTACATACCTGACTTAATTCCCTTCTCCTACCATCTTTTTCTTTCTCTTTAGTATAATGCAGCTATCATTTTCATGACATTTTCTGGACTGACTGTTGTAAGATTGAGATCTGAAAGCCATGGAGGGGGCAAACACAGAGGAGTAGCCATTCTAATACAAGAATTCATTCATTGTTCTTTTAATGGGACTGAAATAGTGACTTCCTATGTAACACCTAGTCATTTCCTAACTTAAGGAAGTAATATTAATCAATTTTAAGCTATTTATTAAGCAAATTTAATAAAAATCAGAGTTCATATGCCATCATTAATCTTTATAGCCTTCTTACAACGTAGGCATTTTTCCCATGTCATTTGTAAGAAAACAAGTTTTACCAAAGCTAAGTGACTTTCCTACATTACACAATTCTTAAGCTTAATTCTTAAACTTTTCTACTAGACTCCAAAATATGGGTTTTAAAATACTCACCTATTCTAATACATGACAGCGCCTTCAGATTTCAACATAGTAAATCTTATGTTATAGCTTTAAGAGTCCAAACAAATTTTAAAAGATGAACTAAAGGTGAAAACTTAAAATAATTCTTAACCAAGTCAGTTGAAATCATACTATGTAGCATCTAGTAATAAAATGCAAAGGTAAATAAATACCCAAGCTATTATATACTGTTAGCATTATTCTTTGCCTATGTCAAGAAAATTTATTAATCTCACTTTATTCTTTTAAATCGTTGTGGGTTTCCTGTCACCATTTTCCTAACTTTGAGGTAAATAAAAAGAAAGAAAACAAGTCAGTTCCTTAGTACATATACCTTTGCACTTAAAAAAAAAATCAGAATAACAACAACAACTACAACTAATTAGTACCAAAACATCTGATCGAAAGTGTGTTTAGAAGCAACTGTACAGTTGACCAAATGATTGAATTTTCACTTATGAACTGCATAAATAACACCCTCTATGTTATACATTGTCAGGTTACTGGAATATTAAATATGTAATCAGGAATGCTGCCTATTGTACATGAGATGAGAGAGGTCAAAATAGGGCCATTTTTTAAGAGAACTGAAGGCAATTTCAGATACTGGGCTTCACATACAGCTTTCCCTGATTTTACCCTAGTCATATCATGTACTTTGATCTAGAATAATAGCTCTGAAATCACACCCCATTAGGTTACACAGACAATTCTACAGCACTCTATTCTAATCAATCAACTCCCACTTTCTAAAAGAAAAGTTACACTGTTATTAAAATTGCCATTTTGCATTTATCTTTTGGGGAACATGTATGTTAACTATGCAAAATTACAATAAAAACAAAATTACAAATGATCATGATTTGAGCCACAACATCTCTGTACCTTAGAATAGAGTCTTTTAAAAGTCTAAAATACTATTGCTGCAAATAAGTTTAGCAACAGTAAGCACACAACAAATAAATTATGATTAAGATAAATCAAATGGTTTTTTTTCATGGTTGAAAAGCAAGCAAAGCAGCAATTCAAAACTATTTTCAGTTCAAAACAATACTGATATCAAAGCATCTTTGCCCCAAATTGTGGGGATTCTAATTCTCCAGGTGCAATACGTATTAGGAGCTTCACAAAGGTAATATGGCATGTAAGTCAGACTATTTATAATGTTAAACTTAAATCCCTAAGTAAACAGAACGAGAACCATGCCATGTTTTGGAAGACCAGCTTTTAGTAAACTACTTGATGGCTTACCGATACTCTCTTAATGTTATTTAAAACTAAAAGTATATTGAGTATGGTCACACTTCAATATGAAAACTTAAAACACACACACACACTGAGTTTTCTAATCATGTTTGTTCAACAGGAAAGCAGACCAGAAATAGAAACATGACATGAATTTATGTCACTGTCTGACATGTTGGTCTAAATTCTTTACATTTGCCAAGGTATCATCATGGGCAGAGTATACTTCCTCTTCACTTGATTCCTGGCTTGACTACTTACACTTACGCTGGGCCGTGGGATGAGGTAAAAATCAATGCTAAATTTTGAGCCTAGGCCTTGAGAATTCTTATGTGTTTCTTGTGCCCTTTTTTTAGCTGAGAAAAAACGAGAATGAGAAAAAATAGTTATTTAATCTGTCACACTAGTAATAATAATCTGCTTGCATGGATATGTGCAAGAATTCTCACACATTATTTTGCATTAAGCATTATCCTTATCCTTATACCATGACATTATACGCAACATGCTCAGGTACAAATGCCAAGTCCTTCAGTAAGTGGAGGGTAATATTCTGCTTTTCATTTCTTTTAAAAACATTTTTCCAATGCTTATTTTTGAGAGACAGAGAAAGACAGAGCTTGCGTGGGGGAGGGGCAGAAAGAGAGGAAGACACAGAATCTGAAGCAGGCTCCAGGCTCCAACCTGTCAGCAGAGAGCCTGATGCAGAGCTCGAACTCACCATGAAATCATGTCCTGAGCCGAAGTTGAACACTTAACCAACTGAGCCACCCAGGCACCCCTCTGCTTTTCATTTCAATCAGTATCAATAACTAATAAAAACTTTTTAATGGAGAATAATTAAGTATTTTAGGGACACTTTGAGATAGAACCTAAAACGGGCAATGAATGGAGCCAATTCATTTGTAAAGCACTAGAGACTGACCCACTGTGTATGTATGTGTGTGTGTGTGTGTGTGTCCATGTTTGATGACATTTAATATATTCATATGGATTTTCTGCGAACCTCCTTCAGGTACTCTGTACTTTAAAGAATGTTACTTCTTTTGATTCCATATAGCCAACTATGAGACAAATTCTGTGATTTCTAATAATATATGCATCAAGAAAACTTTGGCAATAAAAATATTTATTATGTTGTAGCATGAGGAATGAACATAAAAGAATCTCAATTCAGTCATAACTGTACTCCCAGCCGAAGTGTGACAGTAAATCCAGAGATGAAATGAAAGATTAATTTGTGGAGATGGCAGTTTGGCAGGCACGTATTACTGCCATATTGTTAGTCTTGCAGCACAGTGGGTTGCATTTTTTTCTTTATGCCATTTACTCATATATATTTGCTTTGGTTTCCAAGTACAAGAAACAGTCTTTTCTTTTTTTCCAACTACATGTTATTAGGTGGTGCTATTTCATATAGGATGTGGTTATGAATCAATTAGTAAATAACTTCTCTTGCTTGAGTGTAGATTATATATAGACAATCATAGGCACTGATGCTAATGTAGCAGGCATTCAGCCTGAGCTTAAGGAGTGTACCTAATAAAGCAGTGCATCTAGTGGCCCTCAGGTGTCAATTTGCATGAACTGATTTACAGGAGGGAGGAAAGCTACTAGATTCAGCAATGGTTATGATTTGGGGAAATAGAGAGCAAAGAAGAAAACGTGGTGCAAGTCTCCAGGCCTTTCCTCAAGGATTAACCATATGAAGACAGTGGATGCAGTTAAGAGGTGGAGCTGCTTCACTTGCTTCACTTGAGACTCAAAGACATAAGGACCACTCCCCAGAGCAGCTCTAGTGCTTAAAGAGCAAAGGGAGACCTGAGAGGAGGATCCAACCCTGTGGGGTGGGCAATGTTAAGAGATGGCACCGTTGGCACCTGTGTGTCACTGTCAAGTAGGTACCAAAAGTGGAGGAGCAATGCTGCAGAGCCGGTGTAGCAGGGTGTACAGTGCCAATGACAGAGGGTGAGAATGTAGGGAGTTATGTGAGAACTGCATGGTGAGCTTTTATAAGAAAATCTCCAAGGACACTCAGAAATCACTATTTGAGAATTTGAGTTACACACCAAGTTCCCTGCTACTACACAGGAGGGGCACGGTGAAATTTGTTGCTAGTGTGACCTCATTTGTACTCACAACTGTTGAGGCCTGGGGAAGCAGCCTTCTGCCTTCAAAGGGCTCCCCATGTAAAGGGGATGACAGAATAATACACATGAAAAGATAACATAATGCAAATGCTCCTTGAAAGACAGACAACAATTGCTCTGGGATCAGAGAAGAGATAAATATGAGCAAAGCTTCAAGGGTGGGTTTCATTTTACATGCTGCATGCAATAAATATTAAATATTAGAGACTTGGGAAGCCCCTGCATCCCATTCACCCCCTCTGGGGTTCTGTAACCTGTCTATGTATTCCCAGGGCATTGTGTATCATTAGTGTACTGAATTCTGAATGGTACTTGTGCGTTTCCTTAACTATCTAAATCCACACTGCAAATTCTGACACAGAAAGGACTATCTTTATTGCTGGCATCTAATTTTTTTTTGTATTACATACTACCTATCATGTTAATTATAAATTATTAAAAATAATAAATGAATTATCATAAAAGGAACTTAAATTCACTGATTTTTACAGGCATAAATCTACAGGTTATCATAACCATAACTAGTCTATCCAGAAATACTGATTGCCTGTAGCTGATCTTCAGATATCAGGTATTTGACCAAACCTTCCATTTGACAACTGAGCTGGATAGCCTGAAATGCACACCCTCTTGATCCCAGAAATTCACTGCCTTATATATATAGTCCAATAAAACTTGAATAAATTTCTGTGATAGCAAACATGAGGAGATGGAAGCCCTAATCTATACTTGTAGACCCCAAAGCTTCTACAAAGCACAGAGAGGCCCAGTTGTGTAATAGTGCTCTCTAAATTTCCTTTCAATGTTAACATGCCCAATTATTCTTCTACTTCAATGTCCTTAATGCCTGGAATTGACATGAATGTTTTCATGCAAGCTCATCAGGAAAAGTATTTATTAAAAAAATTTTTTTAAAACTATCCATAAAACTCCCGTATGTCCCAGCAATAGCACTGCTGGCGATCTACCCAAGGGATACAGAAGTGCTGATGCACAGGGGCACTTGTACCCCAATGTTCGTAGCGGCACTTTCAACAATAGCCAAATCATGGAAAGAGCCTAAATGTCCATCAACTGACGAGTGGATTAGGAAGATGTGGTTCATCTATACAATGGAATACTACATGGCAATGAGAAAGAATGAAATCTGGCCATTTGTAGCAAAGTGGATGGACCTCGAGGGTGTCATGCTCAGCGAAATAAGTCAGGCGGAGAAGGACAGATACCATATGTTCGCACTCATAGGTCTAACAGGAGAAACCCAACAGAGGACCATGGGGA
>CM053560.1:19051234-19115229 GCA_028646485.1 Cryptoprocta ferox
TAGCCAGAAACTGAGCCTATCTATAGAGACTTGAGGAATTACTGCTGCTTTGAGGGACAAAGATGCATTGGTCACAGTGGCATGAGGAAAACAAGCATATTGTACTATCACAGTAATTAGGAGTCTTGAGTCTTTCAGTAAAGGATCCTGGGTATCAAATGGTGTAGAAAGTATAATGAGTACAGTGGGATAAAATACAAAAAAAAAAAAAAAAAAAAAAATTTTTTTTAAATAAAAATAAATAAATAAATAACAAAACGAACTTAAACATAGGCAAAATCTCTCTACAAAGCCATTCATTCTCTTTTGTTACCTGGAGGCTCCTGCCAGTGTGCTTTCAAAACAACTTAAGTGTCCGAGAGTCATAAATCTAACCTTTGGGTCCACTCACTTCACATTCCCCTCCCCAGCAGTCATCACCCACTCAGACTTGCCAGAACCCAACAGCATTTGCCTTCATTTATGGCAAAGTGAATGAAGTGAAAATAGATGCTATTAACCAGTCTGGTCTGAACTTGAGAATCTAGGGACATAGGGTTGCAAAAGTAGAAAGATTTATTACAATCTTTTAATTTTCCTCTATTAGTTAGATACATAGGCAGTAGTTAAAGAAGACTGTATGTCTCCCAAAAAGGTACTTTAGTGTTCCAGATGTTTAAAAAAACATTTAGGTATTTGTCTTACAGACATCCCACTTTTTCTCTTTTAATTTTCCCAGCTCATAGCTTATTCAAAAAATGGCCCTGATCTCATGCTTTCCCATTGAAGAATTTTAGAGAAATGGCCATGAGATGGCCATCTCTCATTTAATAAACAATTAGTCTAGCTCATATAATTTCAGTCGAATAAGTCTATTTCTGCTACATTTGTGCATAATAAAAACGATTTTCTCATCTCTCCACTGCTGCTGCCTGTTTTTCCTTTATATAAACGTTTTTTAATCCTTCTGAATAACACTGAATTCCAATGGTACTTAATTCAACCACAAGAACACATATGATGCATTTAATGGTCACAAATGGCCATGATCTCTCTCATTTTTAAATATGACACACTTTCAGTATGTCATCTTCAAGTGTGCCAAAGCACTGCCTTGGTATCAATTCAGCAGAAAGAGTCTCCTTCAGACTGGTTTTTCTATACCAAACAATGGTGCTCATTGTTCCTTAGTGAGTTGAACCCAGGTGTTCACCAGGTAGAAATAAACAAATGTCTAGTATCCTTGACAAGCTCTTAGATTTACAAATTGTGTTCATTTCTTTAATTTGTCAGTATTAATGTCAGAAAGCATCTGTAGAATTTATAGAAATGACCCCCTTGAGTTTATCAAATATAAACCACTCAAAAATGTCAAATCTTGTTTTAGGCAGTTGCTATCTGAACACTGGTGTTGGGAGGGAGGTCTGAGAAGGTTGTTGGAATGATTAAGTAGGCTAAAGACAGGGACTGTGTGAAGTAAGTGAAAACAGATGGGACTTATGGTTTAGCATTGCTCATTTTAAATGTCACTGCTGGTCAATGATTTGTTTCTGTATCACACAGTATTTATTATTGATAACCAGTTAGAGATTTAGGTAACTCAAATCCCAGGAGGGAGAGAAAAAAGAGTGCACGTAAAAACTTGTGGAATCTGAACAAGGTCTGTATTTGTGTTAATATAATTGTACCAATGTCAATTTCCTGGCTTTGACAATGTATTATATTTATGTAAGATGTTAACATAGGGGAAAACTGGGTAAACCATACACAGAAACTCTCTGTATAATCTGTGCAACTTCTTTTAAGTCTTAACCTATTTCAAAATAACAAATATTTTAAAAAATAAAGAACACAGGTTAGAAAAAAGCAGATTCTCAGAGCAAGGTAAGGGTGACCCGTCTTTTAACCTTTGAAAACAATGAGCAACAGAAATTGGAGAAGAATTTAAGTGGCAACCTTCTTTTTTTAAATCTTTCGAATGTTTTAGGTTCAAAAGAGCACTTGCATTTCATTGGACATTGCCATCCCAGTAAGTAGTACCATATTTGACAACACTACTAATAAAGGAGTTGGGTCTTCTTAATCTAAAACACATCTTAATGTTTTTGATCTTTGCATTACTTTTTTGTGACTTAGGGCATGATGTGGCAGCTCCTTCAGAATTCAACATTCTTACCTAATGACAACAGAGTAGGTCTTCATATTTGCCAAGGTCTTTCTTGAAAGCACTTGCTTTGCACTTGTAAGGGAGTTGATGAAGGTGACAGGCTTAAAGATTAAGATACTTTTGAATAAATTTGACAACTGCCAATCTTCACAATACCAAAATATTTTGTCATAAGATGTGTAGCTTGTTTCAGAAAGTTGGAGTGTTCCTTATTTCTAAAGTCAATAAAATATGACAGACATTAGCATTTTCTCACATTTGCCCTGAACTGTGACACACGCACACTTTGTGTTTCCTTTACAGTCCAAATTTTCAGATTAGAAGATATGTAACAAATGAGAAGTAATAATCAGTTTCTTCATACTTGGGATGTGTGAAATAACGTATTGAGATTTTTCCTAGATTCCAGTTCATTTTCTTTAAGGCCACAATGTCATCTTCAGACACTCAAAGGGAAAGTTTTTCTCCCTAATGCACCTCTTAGGAGTATTTTGTAGTTTTCTTAGAATACAGATTTCTAGTTGGCTCTTTGGGTTGTTTTTATTTTGCTGTGAAATCCTCTCCTTTGCACTGCATTCAGAAATACTTCTTGAGCAGATAATATGCATTCTCTGCAATTTCTGAGATGAGTAGACTTCAGCCCTGTCCTATCCTACAAAACAATGATATTTTCTATTAAAATGCTAAGAAACTAAGAGCTAAACTCGTAATACAGGATCTGTTTTGTTCATCTGAGAATTATAACACCTTGTTCCCAAGAAAAGTAGTAACAACATTATCTGACATTTTTTTTTTAATTTCATGACTTTTTTGAGGGCAAAGTGATTCCTTTGGCTTAAATTTATTTAATTTTCACAAAAATTTGGGATACTCACTTGAAGGATGACATAGTTGAGCACTAAGAGAGTATGATACGTCTTTTTTTATACAACTAGACAGTGTTGGAATCCAAAAAATGATTCAGATATCATCAGTCCTGTGCTTCTACCACTAGGCTACAGGCATTGCGAGCAGGCTGATGATGGATGTCTGTGCATTAGAACAATGGGACTGCTCTCCGGCAACTCATGCCACAGACCAAACATTCCTAATTAAGATGTTGTCATTTTACCTAAGGGAAAAGCTTTGGCCACATTCCAACATGCCCATAAATAAGAAAGACTACTAGAAATATGAGAAAGCATAGTTTCAAGCAAAAGTATCCTTCCATGATTAAGAACATAATTCAAAATACTACACAAACTGATTTATGGGTGCACTGTAGCAGGCTAGTTTGTAATCCACCGCTTGGTGCAGTGTACCGTCTGCTGGCCAAATCTGAAACTACATTTTTAAAGCTAGAAATCGAGTTCATTTATTCAAAGACTATCCCATCTTCTTTCCTCTAAAATTTATCATTTTTTCTATTGAAGAAGACTCAGTAAAATTTTTATTCACATATACGTCCTTTTATTTCTCAATGCCATCCTCCAACACACAAGTATATGCATAACCCCATTCAATACTTGATTCCATCTTTTATTTTTAGTAAAAAATATTCTTTGTACTCCTTTAGGAAAAGATAAAAGAAAATCTTTTCAATATGAAATCCAAATGAATTCCCTTGGCTTCACTCCAGATATGGCATTCCACATCTTGCCACTTTGTGCACGTTTCCTGTCCTTAGCTTCTTTCAACTGTCTACTTTTCCTTTATGTCCTGGCGGGTTGCAGACCAGCAACAACACACACTAATTTATTTCACTATATAATCAGCAGACAATTCTCCCAGGAAAATCATTAATATAAAACAGTGACCCACTATGGAATTTTTTTTCTAAACAAATATCCACATCACATTTTAAAATATGCAGAATATAATGAGCTGACTGGTCAGCTCTGTATTCAGGGCATTAAAAGAACATCTATGCCTTTTTCTTTTACGAGCACAATCCCATAGATGCCCTAATATTAAAGAGGATTCCTAGGGAAATCTACACCTGAAGAAAAAGAAGTGCTGAATTACTTCAAACTAGGAGTCCTGACCTTGTGCTTTTGAAACCTCCTTAGGAATCCAGGTTCATTGTCCTTAATCAGGTAAGTCTGATGGCCTTTGCTTCATTCCATATGGAGGGCAGAGCATCTCGTGTGTGTCATGTTAGTGCAACCAGAAATTCCCTTCAGAAGGAAGCCAGTGCCTTCACCACAGCCACTGTCAGTTAACTATGCTTGCCTAATTACTCCTTCACTGATTAGTAGGAAGAAAATCCCTGTCTGGACTGTGAAAGTGTTTCTAATGTCAAAAGTCACAGACAGTGGCTGCTTTGGTAAAATAAGCTACAATATTACCAGGCTGGGTACAGGCTCTGCCAACAGGAGCAACAAACCTTTGGTAAAGATGTCTGGCCCCAGAAAGCTCTTTCCTTATCCTCTGATAGGTTGACATAATCCTCCAAACCTTCAGGAAGGTCTCGGCTATCCCATTTAGGCATGTGTCCCTCTCGACCTTGGAAGGGAGGGCTGAAATGCAGAACCTAGACATCTGTGCGTGATCCCTGGCTTGGGGTGCCAAGCCCCTCAGCTTCAATGCCTTCTCCCTCTTCTTTCTCTGCAGGGGATGGAGTGAAATAAGAAAGCCTTCCCTTTTATTACTAGCTCTCTATTTGGCTTTTAAAAAATATGATTCTTTTTATGATGCATGGTACTTATTCACTTTAGTTTGCCTCCTATAAAATGATAAAATACATTAAGTCACTCTATTCCCTTTGTTGTTTGAGCAATAACATTCCTTAGATTTCATGTGGCAGTTTCTAGGCATTTATGATTGGGAAGAAAAATATTAATGGTAATGAATAGAGATATAAATCATTGTGGCTACAGCATCTTGACATTTGTTTTCCTTAAGCTCAAACCCACAAGTTTTCCAGAAACTGAGAGCTTGCAGCTCTGAAGCCATGAGTCAACTTTGCTCCCACTGAGTTGGGAAAGGGATTAAAGATGTGAGAGACAGCCTGGAGTTGTTTTTAGAGTCTCAGTCTCTGTAAAAGAATTGGAAACTATTTACACCTGTTCCTAAACATGCAGGCTGCCACTGTCTCTGCACTGGGACAATGTGCCTAAACACTTTAGGAAGTTTCCATGGTAATTCAGAATGAAAGATCACCTCTATCTTCCAGGAGTTGATGGCAGAAATACTGTGGAATTATAACCTTGGTTAGGGAATGAGAAACAAGACATGACTTTAGCCTACGAATCTACACAGTTAACATCCCTCCTTTCTCTTTTGGTCTCCTAGTGAAATGATGTATAGAAAGAAAACAAGAACTGTATACTTATTAGAGGATGTTTAAATATATACAGAATTAAAATGGGAGACACCTTCTCAGAGCAAGTGAAGAAGATACCTAAATATGATGTCTCAGAGTCTCTTAGGGTGAATATTGTCCAATTACAATATTTCTCCTTAGAAAGATGATCATTAGCCCATATTTTTTTATTAGTGCTATCCCAGCATCTCTGGGTTCACAAGAGTGAGTATTTCATTGGAAAGGAATTTTTTTTTAAGAGTTGTGAGAAAAGTAGCTACCCGAAAGCTTGGAAGAGCACAAATCAATCCCAGAAGAACACTTTAATCTTTGCCAAAAAGGGAGGTAAAATAATCTCCCTGGTGGCATTTTCTGAGTTTTCATAGCTCTGAAATTCCTACAGGGGCTGAAGAGATCTTTGTTTTATTGCAGACAGATGGACTGGGAATGGCCAACAAAATCCATTAAAATCAATAGTTAGCAGAGACCGAGATGCCTTTGGCAGTGTAAGTACCCTGCCAACAAAGGCAGCTAGAATAAGCCATGCTCACCAAATTTTTTGCTGTGAGAAACTTGCTAGCTAAATTCTGAGGCAGAATGGGGGAAAAGTCAGCTTAGATGTTAATGGAAAAGGGAAAAAAAAGTACAATAGTTGTCCTTTTAATACACACTTAGGCTAAATGCATCTTAAGGCACAGATTAAAAGTTGCCATTCTGGTGGGGGATGTTGATAATGATGGGGAGACTATGCATGCATTGAGGCAGGGAGTGTAAGGGAAATCTCCATACCTTCTAAAATTGCTTTTAAAAATAAAGGCTATCGCAGGGCACCTGGGTGGCTCAGTTGGTTGAGCATCCAACTCTTTATTTTGGCTCAGGTCATGATCCCAGGATCCTGGGATCAACCTCATGTCAGGCTCCACATGTAGCATAGCCCCTGCTTGCGATTCTCTCTCTCTCCTCCACTCACACTCTCTTTCTCTCTAAAATAAATTAAATAAACTAAACTAAAACAAAATATAATATAATATAATATAATATAATATAATATAATAAAGTCTACTGAAAGAAGCTAGAGGGAAGGGAGGAAGGGAAGAAAGGAAGGAGGGACAAAGGAAGAAAGAGGCTGCTTCTAACCGGCACATGAAGAGGTAAATGGGTTAATTAGAATGGCAAGAATATGGTTATTTTTTTCTAATTTTACTACTGAATTCCTACCTCCTCATGCCTAATGGGCAGGTTCAGGGTCTGTTTACCACTTTAAGGTATCATGAATAAAATCTTGAATTGGGAATGAAGTCTCCATATTTAATTTAATACAGTGAGAAAGCAAAACAATTGACACTTAAGAAAAGACTAACATGTTATTTGTATGGGCATATTCAATGAATGATAACAATATATTGTCTGTGTATATATTTAGCAAGAACGTTGACCTATTGATCTGGCCCCCAAAATTGAGCTACTGGCAACCCAGAACACTTGGAGGCAGGATTATCCTGGGTCCTCTAGGGATGTACAAAAGAAATATTTATAATAAAGATACAATGGAAAACAGACAAAAGAAAATTAACAGAATGAATTAGATTTTACCCTTGTAAGGGCTATGTATTTGGTTAATATTCTTGATTGTTATGAATATGGGGTTTATACATAAAGACTTCCATAAATTATAATTCAAATTTAGACAAACCTTAAGAGTAAAATGGGGATACTAAAAATAAATTTTCAAATGTGATTTACTGATGATAGTACATATTACAGTTCTTTTCAAATGTACTTTCTAGAATTATTTCTGAAAGTTAAAACATCTGAGTATACGAAAGCAAAATTATTTAAAAATCTCTGTATTTATTTCTAAATACTAAAAAAATGGTTCCCTTTATTACATGTTAAAGTAATCAGTTTCTCAGCTCTATCTGTATCTTTATGAAAAAATCTTTTTCTTCAATATAGTCTTATTTTTATTCTTTATCATAAAATTGCCTGTAATTCCCTTCGAAGTTTGTTTTATGGATAATAAATGTGTAATTTAAAAATATTCAACTGATGATTTTCTACAGTGTACCATATATAATATTTTTGAATTGAGAAAATGATGTTTCAGGCTCTGGGGTAATTAGTAAACTCAGACAAAATTTTGGTGAGTGGAGAATATTCTAAATTTTACCAGACTTTATACTGACATATGTGACTATTTCACTCAAAATATTTTCACAGCTACTGCTTTTTCTCATCTATTCATATTACTATGTGTTAGTGTTTCACTCAATTATGTTTACAGATACTGCTTTGCTTCTAGAAATGTTTTTATTCCAGTTGCTTCTACTTATGACTTAAAAAAATATTTCATTAATTTTAGAAGTTTCAAAGTTATAGGACTTTTCAATGAAAAATAAATGTATCCATTTAATAAAAGGATCCCAAACTAAGCTTTGTCTCTAGGTTGAGATAGTTGGAGAGTATTCACAGAACTTAAATATTAAATCTTAATATGCTCTTGGTTTATTTTATTTAGCTATACACTTGCTTCATAAAGATACCTGTCAATGATTTCCTGCCTATATGCTTTTTTTATAACTTCAATTTACTAAAAGCTTGAAAATCTGAAGCTTCTATACACTATTATTTGATTATTTTGATGAAAAATTTCCAACTTCTCTTGAACAATATCTTAAACAAAAACTAAGAGCTCTTCCTCTAAGATCAGGAACAAAACAAAAATGTCCATTCTCATCACTTCTATTCAACACAGTACTGGAAGCCCTAGCTAGAAAAGTCAAACAATAAAAAGAAAGAAAAGCCATTCAAATTGGTAAGGAAGAAGTAAAACTTTCACTATTTGCAAACATGGTACTACATATAGAAAATCCTAAAGACTCCACCAAAACAACTACTAGAATAAATAAATTCAGTTAATTAATTTCAGTCACAAGATACCAAATTAATACACAGAAATTTGCTACATTTCTATACACTAATAATGAAGCAGCAGAAAGAGAAATTGAGAGAACAGTCCCATTGACAATTGCACCACAAAGAAAAAATACGTAGAAATAAACATAACCAAAGAGGTGAAAATATCTGTACTCCAGAAACTGTAAAATGGGTGAAAAAAATTGAAGATGAAACAAATGGCGGATATTCCATGGTCATGGACTATAAGAACCAATATCATTAAAATGTCCACACTCCTCAAAGCAATCTATAGATTAAATGAAATCCTTACCAAAACACCAACAATATTTTTCACAAAACTGGAACAAAGTACACCAAAATTTATATGGAACCACAAAAGACCTCAAACAGCCACAGCAATTTTGAGAAAGAAAACTGATATATCATAATCCCAGATTTCAAGATATACTATAAAGCTATATTAATCAAAAACAGTCTAGTACTGGCACAAAAACAGACACAGATTAATAGAACAGAATGGAGAGCCCAGAAATAAATCCACACATGTATGTTGAATTAATCTATGAAAAAGGAGGTAGGAACATACAATAGGAAAAGACAGTCTCTTCACCAAATGTCGCTGGGAAAACTAAACAGCTACCTGAAAAATAATGAAACCAGACCACTATCTTACACCATACACAAAAATAAACTCACAATGAATTAAGGACCTAAATTTGAGACCTGAAACCATAAAACTCCTAGAAGAAAAGATGGGCAGTAATTTATTTGACACTGGCCATAGAAACATTTTTCTAGTTAGGTTTCCTCAAGCAAAGGAAATAAAAGCAAAATTAAACTACCGGAACTACATCAATATAAAAAGCTTCTGCACAGCAAAGGAAACCATTAACAAAACAAAAAGGCAACCTCCTGAATGGGAGAAGATATTTACAAATGATATATCTGATAAGGGGTTAATACAAAAAATGTACAAAAAACTTCTATAACAACACACACACACTTAAAAAATGGACAGAGGACATGAATAGACATTTTTCCAAAGAAAATTTACAGATGGCCAACAGACACATGAAAAGATGCTCAACATCACTAATCATCAGGGTAATACAAATCAAAACCACAACGAGATGTCACCTCACACCTGTCAGAATGGCTAAAATCAAAATCACAAGAAATGACAAGTGTAGTAGAGGATGTGGAGAAAAAGGAACCCTCATGCACTTGGTGGGAATGCAAATTGGTGCAGCCACTGTGGAAAACAGTAGAGACATTCCTCAAAAAATTAAACATAGAGTTATCATATGATCCAATAAGTCCGCTACTGGGTATGCCCAACGAAAATGCTAATTTGAAGAGATACATGCACCCTTATGTTTACTGCAGCATCATTTACAATAGCCAAGATATGGAATCAACCTACATATACATACACAGGAATATGATTTTATGCAGCCATAAAAATTAATGAATGAGATATTGCCTTTTGCAACAAAAGGGGCAGACCTAAAGGGTACGATGCTAACTGAAACAATTCAGACGGAGAAAGAGAAATACCATTTCACTCATATGTGTAATTTAAGAAACAAAACAAGTGAAAAAAAAAAGAGACAAAAAAGCTCATTTTTAAATACAAAACAAAACAAACAGGTGGTTGCCAAGAGGAGAGGTGTGGGTGGGAGGGTGTCGGGTAGAATGGGTGAAATAAAGGGGATTAAGAGTATCCATATTATGATGAGCACTGAGTAATTACACTTCAATAAAAAAGTAATAAAACTGAGAAAAAATTTCCAACTCATCTTGAACAATATGGTAATACAGTTGAGTAACCCTATTTCAAAAAATATTCAGTACCACTGAGGGGCATTTTGTTTGATTTTTTTTTTAATGTTTACTTATTTTTGAGACAGAGACAGAGCGTGAGCGGGGGAGGGGCAGAGAGAGAGGGAGACCCAGAATCTGACGAGCTCCAGGCTCTGAGCTGTCAGCACAGAGCCCGACGCGGGCTGTCGAACCCACGAACTGTGAGATCATGACCTGAGCCAAAGTTGGATGCTTAACTGACTGAGCCACCCAGGCGCCCCAATGTTTGATTTTTAAAAGCTCAGACATTTCTAAATTCGAAGTTCGATGACAGGTGGCAATGAAAGCAAAAGTGTGGAGTGCCATGCTTAAGCAAATTTCTATACAATATTACCTTCATCACACACAAAAAGTAATCCATTTATTATCTACCACCTATCTATGTAAACTTTGACAACCGCAATTTCTCTTTAGATTGTAGAATGCTATGGCTTGCTTGGATTAAATTATGAAGTGTGTCTGTACTACAATTAAATCCAAATTTACATCAGTCATGTAAGTTTATTAATTTGGTAAAACCAATGTTTTTATTACAACATGTAGTTTATCAAATTTATATTTGTTATTATTAATACAGAAACAAATGTGCTTTCAGTGTTAAGCTTTTCAACTGAATTTCTAATAGAATGCTAACTAACATAAGATGTTTTACCTTTAACAGTATGACAATTCAATAGTTCTGATACTGTAATGAATGAAAAATCTATCCATTCTTGGCATTAATATCACTGATTTTCTCTTTGATGCATCTGATGCTAATGATATCAAAATGGTGTAATTCACTGTTTTTATATCCTTTTACTAATGGAGGCATTATAAACAGCTATAAATGCACAAAAACTGAAAACAAGAGAAATTAATTGAGAAGAGCATGTATTTGATCTAGATGAAAAACCATGTTTAACAGAATTATTTTTTTAAATAAGCCTTCTGTAGTGACACAGGTTAAATCTGTTTGTTTGTTTGTTTTTTGTTTATTAATGTAGCTGCCAACCTCTCCATTTGTGGTCAGTTATTTTACTACATCCTCCATGTGGATAGTAAATGTCAACAGACATTTTATGGAATTTATACACTTACATAAACTTTTTTGAGAAATGAAATACATTTTACTAAATGTAAATTTACTAAATTTCATTTGAGAAATGAAGTACAATATGCTTTTACTAAATATGCACTTTTGAAGTCATTGCTGTTGAAAGGGTTTATGGAAAAACTTAAAAATTAGTACTGAGCAACAATATATATATTTGTATTTTTACACCTTGTAATAAATGACAAAACCAGTTAACAAGAACATTCGCCTGTTCTCTATACAAACTATGGCACAACTGTTCAACCTTTATTCCCTAAACATAGTTAATGCAAAACTATCCTCTAAACTCCTGCTAACATCTCATCAGGAAACCCATGTCCTGCTTGCAGCTAAAGTCGTAGCGCACAAAGTCTAAGGCAAAGCTTACTGCTAAACCAAGTGTCAAGCAACGAGAGTGACATCAAGGTCACTGGCCACTTGTTTTCAAGAACATTTGATTTAATCAAGTGTCCTGTATTTTACTCCCGAAAGAGAAACTGAAGGTACATTTATATATGTGCACATACATGTGACTGGAAAGGTTCGGGAGAAAGAGACAGGTGTCATCTCTGCTCATCTTTCACATTTTACCATATATTAAAGCAGGAACTGTTTCCGGCACATGCATTTCATTGGGATAAGTTTAAAATGTCAACTGGAGGTCCACCAAACTCATCTTGGCTTACTGAAATGCAACTATTAATAATTATGTAATTTGGCTCACCAACTAAGATTGTGACATCCATTCCAAAGTGCGCATTCCTTTCCCAAACCAAACGGACATCGCTTCCTATAATGGCTCCTCCCCCTTGGCCGGGTCTTGAAAGCGAGAACCAGGCAGGGAGGGTGGGAAAAGCTTTCAGCGAATGGTGCCTACTTGACGTCATCTGAGCGCGACGGGATGGTCCATCGTGACTCAGGCCTCTCTATGGTGCATCGGGTAGATAAGCGGTTCGGGAATGTGGTGGATCAACAGCCAAAAGAAAAATAAGCACAGCCTCAAACCTGGAAAAGCTGCGCGGTGGGGCCTCTCTGGCCCAACCCAGTCCCTGCCCGCGATAGTCCTCCGGAAGAAAGTGGTTTGAATCACATATGAGTCCCGTTTTAAAGTGGAAAAGTCAGAGTAGATGATAAGCTGGACTGGAAAATGGACAACAGGCATGAAGTGAGACGGTTTCAGGCAAACTGAGAAGTAGCTCCAGCTTATTTATATAGAATCCTAACTATATAATGACTGAGATTCACTCTTGGAAAAGATGTCCTTAAGTCGTTTCTAATTAACTCCCTCATGATACTTAGATCAAACGTATACACAAATGTATAACAATAGATGTAGAGTTTTCATAATACAGTAATAAACAAAAAGCACTGTGTAAATATATGTATAGATATATGTATAGAGAGAAAGGGGTGAAGCTGGGAAAAGCAGTAATAGGTTAAGGAAGCTGGCCAAGAAGGCAAAGGATGGACTACTATATTAAAAGTAGTTTTCAATTCCAAAATATACCCAAGCCCTTTGAATATTTTCAAACTAAATATAGTTATTAATTTGCTTAACACTTTTATTTGGATTAATCTGAACCCGTTTTAAATTTTACATATCTCCTGCATGGGTAAATTACTATCAGTCATGTGAATGTGAATTAGTTGAATCTGATTGTGTTGCCTCAAGTCGGCCTTACATCACCTGCTGGAGGAAGCCCTGAAATAATGTTTGAATTAAGTGGAAGGCAATAAAATAACATTTTAAATTTGGGTTTGTATTTACATACTCTGAATTCTTTCTACTGTAGCAGAACAAAGTTGTTGTTGTTGTTGTTTTTTAAAGGGAGGGGGGTAACTACCTATTTTAAGCTTTGCTAGGACTGGCAGTAAAGCGGTAGT
The DNA here is from genome assembly GCA_028646485.1 of Cryptoprocta ferox. Lineage (NCBI taxonomy): Eukaryota > Metazoa > Chordata > Mammalia > Carnivora > Eupleridae > Cryptoprocta > Cryptoprocta ferox. The sequence continues at coordinate 19,064,405 of CM053560.1, forward strand.
ATAATTTGCATGTCTCCTGAATAATTGCGAATCTGACAATCTGATTAATCCAATTCATGGGCCTGAATCTTTCAAAAGACCTGCTTGGTGAATAATCATGGAAATTGTCACATTCAAATATTTCTAGTACAAAATAGATTCTTCTATCAAGAAAAATCAACAGCTGGTCTGTCCCACTTGCTCATGGACTTATTTGGCTATTATACTACGAGCACCACACACCCACACACAGCACACACACACAACACACCCCCCACATATATGCAGTGCATGTAAGCATTTCTTATGTCAATATTGCATTATACATTCTGAAAGCACTGTCCACAAACAAATGTTCTGCTCCATGTGGTAACTGGAGATTTTATTTCCTTGATTGGACAAGTATACTAACCGGGATAATGTAGAAATGTTTTAAATGATACATCATGACTGAACTGGAAATATAATTTTCTACAGTCTGCAGGCATCAGAGTCTCTCTACATTTAAATTTCCTAAAGGCAAAAAAAAAAAAAAAAAAAAAGCATTATATCTTTGGGAAACAGGGCAAGAAGCCAGTATCAAATGTGCTTATTTGTGTCTTTCCTCAAGACCTTGCTGAAAAAAAAACTGATTTCTCTCAAACTGTGAAAACACTTCTATCACAATTCTTCTGCCTATTTCTGAGTAGTAGTACTCTTCATCCCCCACCCCCATGTGTATGTGGAAATATACAATTAAGGATACCTCTTCATTCTTAATAAGTTTCTTTTCTCTTTAATAGTTTTTGATCATCATGTTCATCCCAAGCACAGATATCAATTTTTCCCTAAACAAGAAGGGTATTCTCTTATGCCATCCTCTCCGTGCCCTGCATAAATATTCCTACAAAGAAGGTGACCTGTTAATTATGACTGATTGCTTTTCCCATCCCAGGGTGACTCAGGAATAATTTCAACTAAGTATTCATAGTCAGGGATCATCAAGTGATTGCTCTCCAGATTAATCTCCCTGGGCCCAAGTGCTGCCTGGTTGTAGCCTGAACATGGCACTGCATTAAAGCTATCCCATTCAGTCCAAATAAGAAGACCTTATTTGCTAAACCATTTTAATTCCTTCTGCACAATTTAATTATGCTTCAGTGGAAAACCACCTGTGACCTTGGGTTTAGTAATGAAATCCACTCCCCAGTCAACACTACAGAGAGTAGTCTGTTTGGTAAAGATGGTGTAAAATAAGAATCTTAAATATTGCTCATAACTGGAGGAACAATCTTCTTTCTGCCTTGTTCTCTTTTAGTTTGCTTGCAGGCATCTGGCTGTTTTCTGCAGGAGGTTTTGTATAGGAAGTACCTTCACTGGAAGATTTGAACGAAATTCAAAATGACTCATAGTTGTTTCAGTGGAAAAAAACAAGGGAAAATGTCATTTTTTTCCTGTATTCTGTGAAACAGGGTATTTTTAAAAATAATCCTTAATTTCTATCCCCAAGAACTAAGATAAAAGTATATAACATGCTATTAAATGCTACTTTTGTATAAATCTGGGTCATTTGATAGTCAATTATTAGAGGTGCTATTTGGTTTATAACAATCCTTTCAGAACCCAGTTTATTTGGCAAGTTTTACGTGATCAAGGTATGAGATACTGATTAGAAAAAAGTCATTGGGAATTTTTATATTCATACACATATGCATTTTCATAGATCTCTTTTGGGTCTGCCATTGTTTTATATGTCACATCTTCTTTTATATGTCCTGTGCCCCAGTTTTTCTTCTTGGGGTCTTGTGATTTTTCCTCCAAGCAATATCCCTGCATTCACACAATCCCTTTACCATTCTAGTCACTTGCATGAACACCCCATGGTCTTACTATAAGATGCATGCTAGCCCATTCGGCTGATTTTTAAGATTAAGCACATTTATTTTGTCATACTTTAACCTCTCTGAAAATAGGCTATCTTATAGCCAGTAGTAGCATCTGTCATATCTTTTGGCCAGGTGGCAGTTATGGTGCAACTGTCATTGACTGCTTGGATAAACTTGGTCATAACTGTTCATGTGATCCTTCTTTTAATATCCAAATTAGCATAATGAAACTTCTTTTAAAATTGAGCTGTAACTGACATATAACATTATGTAAGTTTCAGGTATAAAACATAATGATTCTATATATGTATAAATTATAAAATGGTCATCACAATAAGGCTAGTTAACATCCATCAACACAAATAATTACAATTTTTTTCCTTTTTGTGAGAAGTTTTAAGATCTATTCTCTTAGCAACCTTCAAATATACAATACAGTATTATTAACTTTAGTCTAAAGCTTTATATTACGTCATTAGGACTTACTTATTTTATAACTGGAAGTCTGTACCTTTTGACTGTTTTCACCCATTTCACCTGCCTCTCACCCTTCACGTCTAGCAATTATTAATGTTTTCCATATATGTGAGTTCTTTTACTTTTTTTTGTTTTAAATTCCACATGTAAGTGAAATCATATGGTATTTATCTTTTTCTGTCTCTCTTATTTCACTACATAATGCCCTCAATGTTTATCCGTGTTGTTGTGAATGGCAAATGTATATATATAATGCATATCATATATTCCATAGATTAATACATTTAGTATTTTAATATAATATATTAATATATTTTATATTAATATATGTGTGTAATATAATAATACATATTATATATGTATATAACATTTTCTTTATCCATTCACTCATTTATACATCCACAGACACTTAGATTGTTTCTATGTCTTGGCTATTGTAAATAATGCTGCAATGAACATGGGGTACAGATAGCTTTTTGAGTTAGTGTCTTCATTTTCTTTGGAGAAATACCCATAAATGGAATTTCTGATCATATAGTAGCTTTATTTTTTTATTTTTTGAGGAATCTCCATACTGTTTTCCATAGTGGCTGTACCACTTTACATTCCCAACAGTCTATGTACAACATTTCCCTTTTCTCCACATCCTTGCCGACACCTATCATTTATCGTCTTTTTGATAATAACCATTCTAACAGGAGTGAAGTCATATCCCATTATGGTTTTGATTTGCATTGCCCTAATGATTAGTGATGTTAAACACCTTTTCATGTACCTATTGGCACTCTGTATGTCTCTTTTACATCCAAATGGATATAAAGGAGCTTTTTAAAAATAAAGTCAACAAGAAAGAGATAACAAAGCACAGGGTTGTAGTTTATTTGGTATTATTTTACCTTTTAGCAATGCATAAAATAATAATGTATCTTATACAGGCATACCATGAAGATATTGCAAGTGTGATTGCAGACCACTACAATAAAGCAAATATAATAAATCAAGTCAAGTAAGTTTTTTTTTGTTTTTCAGTGTCTATAAAAGTTGTGTTACACTATACTGTATTCTATTAAGTGTACAATAACATGTCTTAAAAACAATGCACATATCATAATGAAAAATACCTTATTACTAAAAAATCCAAGCTTTCAATGAATTATAATCACTAGGCACACATCACCATAACAAATATAATAATAAGTTTGAAATATTGTGAGATACTAAACTATGACACAGAGATATGAAGTGAACAAATACTATTGAAAAATAGTCCAAATAGACTTTCTCTGTGCAGAGTTGCTACAAACCTTCAGTTTGAAAAAACCATCTGCAAAGCACAATAAAATGAGGTATGCCTGTAACTGATGATATTATACATTTGATAGTATATGCTAACTCCGTTTTTTCCTTTCTGTTAGGCCATCCACCCTCTGTCTAACTTCAAGATTGGTCCATTTTTACATCCTCCAGCATTCCTTTCTAGTTATTGCAGTTGCTTCACCCCTCCCTTCATTTTCTGATCACACATAGAATTCTCTGTCCTGTCCTAAAATGTATTTTTTAAAGGGGGAGGGGGATGCCTGGGTGGCTCATTCAGTTAAGTGTCTGACTTCGGCTCAGGTCATGATCTCATGGTTCGTGAGTTTTAGCCCCCAGTCAGGCTCTGTGCTGACAGCTCAGAGCATGGAGCCTACTTCAGATTCTGTATCTCCCTCTTTCTCTGCTCCTCCCCGCTCATGCTCTGTCTCAGTCTCTCAAAAATAAATAAACTTTTAAAAAAATTATTAAAAAAAAAGAATTATCTGTCTTATCCATGAAGGTTGTATGTTATATCTGATTTGGCACTCTGTGGCTTAGTGTCTTGCATGATTCTTATTTCAGGAATCATGGAATATAAACAAAAAAGAAAGGATCATATAATCAATTTAGTGTAAGTGTTTAATTACAGACAAAGATGTTGAGCCCAATGAGTTTAAGTGTTAGTGACAGGTCTGAGACTGTGTGACCATCTCTCGTAAACCAGATATAATCTCAAAATTAGACAGGATTCTGACCTTACAAGAGCTTACGGAGCGGGGATCTGAGAGTATGTTCCCTTTTCTCGAAGCCTGTTATTTCAAATATACCAAGCCTTCTATGTCCTTGAAGAAGGCTTCCTGTGCCAGCTATTGTGCCTCCCCCAGGGTCTAGCTGTATACTAAATCCACACTGAATGCTCATTTGGTTGAATTAAACTATCAAAGAAAGTTAAAATGTCTTTAAAATTATAGGCATGGGTGAAGTATGCAATGCCTCAAACCCTGAACAGCCTTATTTTGGTTGTCAGTCTTCTCAGGCTGTGTACTTCCCCCCAACCCCCCCAAAACGTGAATGACAAAGAACCAAGAAGCATACAAAATGAGCTTCTCTATCCTAGCCTGAATGAAAATGCCAAGACTCTCTGTGGATGTTCATAGACATCAGATTCTCTTGATAAGAAAATTGCAACATTGTAACTTGTTCAACCATCACAGTCCAATCAATGCCCTCCTTGTTTTGAGGGGGGAAAAAAAGATAAAATTTTTGAAGGATGCAGAGGAGTATCAGTGGTGACTAATTATAATAAGATTGAAAAGAACGGCAAAAAAATGGTGGTAATAAAAAGAAAAAGACACTAAGGAAAAACACTGATATCCCTTGCGAACTATATAACTGTTCTTTTAAGAATGAAGTTTTGAAGAGAAATAAGATTTTCAAACTAAGATACCAAAAGGGACAAAAGAAATCAGTTGCTGCAATCCCCACTGAAGGTAAACTCTATGTCAAGATTTGAGTCATGGTTTGAGTTTAACTCTCCTAAAAGTACAAACAAAGGCACTCTATGCAGTGATACATTTCTAAGGGGATTGCCTAACTTAAACCACTAAAATTTGACATTAAAGATAACTCTTTCAGGAGGACTAGCCATACTCATTAGGACTCTATGTACACAGAATGATTTTAGAAGTTCTCTTCCACAAACCAGAAAAAGATAAATCCGTGCTTTGATATTTGCTTCCCTTCATAAGGGAAGTTTAGTGAAACAATGCAAATATACCAGGCCATAGTTAATACTAAGCAAGGAGCCACCATTAGTATCTCAGAATGATTTCATTCATCACATGTTGTTCTAAGGGTGTAGCTAAGTAATGACATGTTTCTCTAGGATATACTCAATAGATACAATGTCTCAGGAGAGGAATGGAGTGAATGGTGGAGAGGCCAAGGAAAGAGATGTGAATTGGTAAGAATAATTTAAGGCATCAGGAGGATAAGTAACAAAAGTCATATGCATATGAAGAGACTCCTTCATCTATATTTGGATTTTTAAAGCATGAGATAAATAAGCAAAATGGGATATGTATAATATTGGTGGGTCGGGTATGGAGCTGGAGGGAGTGGTGATGAAATCAGGAAAGGAGGCAAGAAGGAGGCACAGTAGACAGAGAGCTGGAGAGAGTTTGTTTCTCTCTTTATGATCCTATGAATCCATGATCTTGCCTAGTGGCTTTACTGAATTAATCCAGCTAACTGGAAAGGCATTTTATTCCCTCTTGAGAATAAAGTAATACTTTCTAATATTTAGTTAACTCAAAAAAATCTATCATTAAAAAACATTAAAGGATTTTGGTGCTTTAGCTCTTTTAAACTCATGATCTAAAAAGGAATTTGTTTCTGTCTACAGAATTAGAGTGGGTGTCTTTTCTCTCTGTGTCTCTCTTATGTTCCCCCCACAACCTCCATACTCTTACATATACATATATCCATACATATATTGATTCCCTCTAAAATAATAATATTATATATTATAATGAATATCATGTACCTTCTCTGTCATACACACACACACACACACACACACACACACACACACACATACAATCAAATACTGCACTTATGCAACAGGCTAAGTTGTTAAACTATTGCAGATTGTCATAAACACACTTAAGGCTCATTTCTCATCGGATTACTCTATACCAGACACATTTCGGTATTCTAAGCACAATACAGATATTAACTCATGTGTTTACACAATAACCCTATCAGAAATTTCTTCTCATTGCATACGTGAGGAGGCTATGATGCAGACAGTTTAAATTCCTTGTTCATTGAGACACAGATAGTAAATTGTGGGGCCAGGACTGTAACTCAAGGAATCAGAGATGGAGCCACATTCTTCACCACTGGGCTCTGCCACTTAATGATTGTCACTTGCCATTCACTACCACCCGCTCAGAGCACTTAATGACTCTTTATACAGATGAGACCTTTTAGGATTCAGAGATTTGCAAATGTTGTCTGTCTGGAAATTTTTTTCCCTTCCTGTGATGGTTGAATTTGTGTTCAATTGACTGGCCTAAGGGATGCCCAGAGAGCTGGTAAAACATTATTTCTGGTGATATCTACGAAGGTCTTTCTGGGTTAGATTGGCATTTAATTCAGCAGACTAGTAAAGAGAGCCACTGTTAGCAATGTGGGTGGGCAACATCTAAATCATTGAGGGCCCAAATAAAACAAAAAGGCAAAGGAAGAGTGAATTCTTTTTCTTTTCTTGAGCTGGGACATCAGAGTTTCTGGTTCTCAGATCTTCAGACTCTGGAAGTTACATCAGTGACTCCATGGTTCTCATGCCTTTGACCTAGGACTGGAGTTACACCATTTCTTAGACCTTTGGACTCAGGCTGAATTATACTACTGGCCTTCCTAAATTCTCCAGTTTGCAGACAGCAGATTGTGGGACCTCTTGTCTTCTATAACTGCCCGATCCAATTTCTGTTATAAGTCTCTACTTATCTATAATAAAGGAAGAAAGACAGAGAGAGAGAGAGAGAGAGAGAGAGAGAGAGAAAGAAAGAAAGAAAGAGGAGGTAAATGGATAGATAATAGATAGATAATAGGTATCTTTTATTGGCTCTGTTTCTCTGGAGAACCCTGACTAATACATAATCTTTCCCTGCTTGGCAAAACTCTGACCAGACTTCAAGTCATAGCTCAAATGCCTTTTCCTCTCTGTAGACAGCCTTTACCAATCTTTTTTGCACCCCAACAGATAGAGTTAGTAGTTATTTCTCCTCCCAACCCCCCAAATTACTGGTATCTGCTTATATTTCTGTCTTCTATACCAGAATCGCTCTTCTTGGGGACTAAACAATTAACTTTAACTTAATTACTTGTATCTAGTGCACTCTCTCAGAGAAAGAAGTACTGAGACCATTTGCTAGGATTCCATAGTCAACATATCAAGTCAATCACTGGATTGGATGAACCCTATTTTGCAACATAAAAGCTAATGTATTCCACCATTAAAGTTTGTCTTCACATTATTTATGTGCTTTGAAATATGTGGCATCCATCACAAAATTTTCTGGTAACTTTTCAAGAACATGAAACCTTATGATCTATAGGATAAGAAGATTAGGAAATATTTTTATTACTTCAAGCTCAAATCATAAGTCCACTGCACCTCTCTGAAGTATTACAATTTATGTACACTCATTCAGTTCATTCAGTTCTAATGATCAGTAATGTCTTGTTATGTTAAATCAATGGATAATTCCAAATGTCACAATAATTTTGTTTTCTTTCTTACTATGTTTTAAGAACTGAAGGATCTTAAACCTTAAACTGAGGTTATGCTTAAAAGAAGAGTTACTTAACTTCCTTGTCCATGTTATGTTACACAACCCAGTGGGAGTAGGGAGTAGGTGGGGGAGGTACTCTATTTCTCATTTAGCTACTGTCTTCCAGTGTTGGTAACTGACTTTTCATGCTGTTCATCAGAGAGGAAAGTTATCAGTCAGATTTGCATACTAATCCTCATCCCATCCATCATAGCTATTGTTATTATATAGATATTCAAAAATCAGAAGAGAGAAAAAGTACATTCAGTCAAAAAATGCCTAACAGAACTTGGTAGAGGAGTTAATACTTAGAAAGATTTTAGTTAATTGTGTGTATAGAAAGAAGAGAAGAAATGGCAATAGTATCTCCCTGCACAATAATGGAGAGTACTCTTGAGCACATGGGAAGCTAGGCCTCCCATGGGATGTTGGTGGGGGAACACTAACAAAGCTCTGTATGTATCATGGAGTGAAAGATGTGTCTTTGCTGTGCCTCATTTTTTTTTTTTTTTTTTTTTTACCGGTCTACTTCTTGATTGTGTCTGTAGCTGCGTACTGGCTTTTACAAAATTTTTATTAAAGGAAACTAGAAAAAGATAAAAAAAAAAAAAAGAAATGGCAATAGTAGCATCAGCAAAGGTGTGGAGAAGAAAAGGAACTGTGACTTGTCTCTTTGACTCTAGAACACCAGCATAAAAGTCAAACAGGTGAAACTGGAAGGAATGTTGGGATTATATCATGAAAGGATTTGTAAAACAGAATGAGGAATTTTATTTGATTCTTGAGTAGAATATTGTCTTAGTTATATTGAGCCACAATAACTAAATACCATAGACTGGGTGGCTTCAATAGCAAACATTCCTCTCTCACAGTTCTGGAGGCTGGGATGTCCAAGATCAAGGTGCTGGCTGACTTTGGTGAGGGCCCTCTTCTTGGCTTGCAGATAGCAATTTTCTTACTGTATCCTTCCACGGTGAAGAAAGAGATCATCTCTTCAGTACCTCTTAAGGGCATTAATCCCATCACAAAGTCTCCACCCTCACAACTTAATTACCTCCCCCAAGACCCCACTTCCTAATACTATCCAGTTGGCAATTAGGGGTTCAACATGAGTTTTGAGAAGACACAACATTCAATCCACAGTAGGTAGTGATTTTACCAAGGCAAACTTTGAAAGAGTTAATCTAATAGAAATGACTACAATGTATTAAAGTTGGAGAAGACTCTGGAGGAAAGAATATCAGATTATTCTGTGGGAAACTAAAATTTTGCTCTTAACATAAGTGACCTCAATTAACATGATAGGAGAGGATTAATGGGAAAACACAGCGTAATGTGATTACTAAGTAATAGTTGAAATAATGTGACTATCACTTAGAATTTGTTATTTGTCAGGCTTTAAGCTAAACATTTTGTATACTTTATCACATTTAAACCTTATATCTTACGAGGTTATAAAAATAATAATGACAATATCAATATTGATATTCACTAAAAATTACAACATGCTTAATATGTGCCAGACATCATTCTAAACACTTCAAATAAAGCCTGAAAACAACCTTATGAAACAGGAAATACTAGTATTCCCATTTTAGAGTTTACAAAAGTGAGGTATGGGAAGATTGAATAGGTAGTTTTATCTCTATTTCACAGATAGAGAACCAGGGTTAAATAGACAATATGATTCATCTAAAATCAGTCATTTAGCAAGTAATAGCTCAATAATTTGAATCTCGGTGTAATTTCAAAGCTGTTCTATTTCTTTTCCATAAAGAAAAATAGATATTATAAAAGTTAAGCAGGTTCTCATCATTAATATATTTTTAATATAATTTCACATATATCTCCGTGCATAACTGGATACATTGCTTAAAAGTTCTGGCTTCTGTAACACACCCTCAAATATATAAGTGGTTTAAACAAGATAGTAGTTCATTTGTTTTTCATACAAGCCTAGCACAAGCCTCTCAGAGCTGATACAATGTTCTTAAAACACTGTGAGAGACCCACCTGGCTTTCATTTCCTTGCTCTGCTAGTCTTAACAGGAAGGATTATTAAATCCAAGAGTGTTACTCTGTTTCCATCCATAACCTTTGCATGTCAACCAGCAAGCAAATAGAAAGACTACAGCCCGCTTTCTCTCTTTAAAGACATGTCAGAAATTGCACATGTACTTCTATTTTACCCCATAATCAGAACTTAGGTTACACTTTTACACCTGCTTGAAAGGGAGACCAGGAAATGTCATTAGAGAGGCTTCCTTTTCCAGGAAAAGAGTGCCAAAGCATTTGGAGGAAAACTAGGAACTTTTGCTACATTTTCTTTCATTTATTCAGTGTTCACCTTATCCCCACAGCTTCTAATTTAATTATTAGTTCTGTAATAACCTTGTTTCATCTCTGATTTGCTTCCTTGGCTATGCAATCTCACTTTTCGTCTCTATTTTAGTTTCCTTGGTCTGCTGTAACAAATTACTATACATTTGGTGGCTTAAAATAACAAATACTAATTCCCTTACAGTTGCAGAGGCCTGAAGACTGAAATCAAATTCTCAGCAACATTGGTTCCTTCTGGAGAGTCTGAGAGAGAATTTAGTCCATGCTTCTCTTTTAGCTTCTGCTGGCAACTGGCAATCCTTGGAGCGCTTAGCTTACAGTTGCATACCCTCACCCCCCTTCTGCCTTCCTCTTCACATGATCTTCTCTCTTGTTTCTCTATGGCTGCTTCTCCCATGTCTCTGTGTCTTCTCTTCAGTCTCTTACAAGGAATTGGGATTTCGATTTAGGGTCCACCATAATCCACAGTGATGTCATCTGAGATCTTTACCTTAATTATATCTGCACAACCCTTCTTCCAAATAAGGCCACATTCTGAGGTTCTGGGTGAATGTACCTTTGGGAGCCATAACTCAGCCTGTTACAATCTCATTCTGTTATTTTATTATCTCTTTGAATTTTTTATTTATTATATTTATGCTTTCATTAAGGCTTTCTATGGCATAAATCATTCCTTAGAAAATTTCACCTTAATTCTTGCATTATATTTTATTTTAGGTTGCATTGTTCATATAAATTCTCTCATTATTTTTCTTCCTTTCTCTCTTTTTTTGTTGTTATTGTTGTCTATGAAACTAGTTTTCTTTCAACTTTTCTTTTTTTTCTTTTCTTTTCTTCTTTCTTTTTTGATGATGGGGAAGAAGACATATAATTGCATGGTTACTATGTGATTCTTTTTCCATCTTACTTCATCTTGTATGTCTTTGTCTAGACTTCCTGTTAGTTTTGACATAATGTAGATGATTTATCTTTGTTTCTCTTCCTAAATATCATAATAGGAGCCTGTTGTTCCTTCTCAAAGTATTTCATTTTTGACATGATTAAGTTAACTGGACATTATTTAAGTAATCATTTAAGGAGATGGAGGAGGAGGAGATAACAAAATTGCATATATAATAAAGTTGTATAAATTATTTGCCAGAATATCTGGCATCTCTCCTCTCCTGTAAGGAGTTACAAAGGTTGTGTACCAGTGCTCTCATTGACTGGGATGAGGGTGAATTCTGATTATCCTTTGCTAAAGCTGCCGATCATTATTCCCAGTTTAGATCATGGGGTTTTCTCTTCCATTATAGCATTAGCATCTTTATGGTAACTTCTATTTCAAAATTGTTCTAGAAACTCAGAAATATTTTTCTGCTACAGCCAAGAAGTGCTCCAGCAACACTCCCTGCTCCCCAGGTACCCTGGGCATCACCTAGGAGTAAAGTTTGATTTGCCCGCCTGCCATCTCCAAGATCAGCATCTTGAAGTAGTGAGCACTTCTGTGTGTTTCTTGTTGATTATATGGTACTTCACATAGGATTTCTCATGAGCCTTGGTCCTGCAGGCGGACCCAGGCACATGTGGCCTTTCCAGACTCATAAGGAGTCTGGTCAGACCCAAGGCTGCTGCCTCCAGGAAGCCTTCCGGGACCAGACCTCCAACTTATGTTAACCTGCAGTACCTCTCTGCTCTCTTTACATGAGGCTTCTGTGCTCTGCTTGGCTCCCCCAAGAGACCAAAAGGAGGAAATGAAGAAAATACATTAGGTTTGCTTTCTCAGGTTGGTGGCTTTTGTAAGAATTCTTAGCAGTCACCATATTGGCTTGTAGGTCAGGGCAGTGTGCCTAAATTCCATGCCTAAGTCCTAAATCTGTCCCCATCTGTGTTCTCTCCTGTCTCTCTTGATATATGTGTGTATTGTGATAGATCTATATGTGGCTATGCTCCTTTCTTTGATTACTGAAGACGGTTTGTTTAATATTTTAAAAAATGATTATGTTGACTTGATCAGGTATTATGAGAATACTTTGATTTGACACCACTACATGATCCACTGCCCTTGCTCTTTCTCTTATTTCATGTGTAATGGTCATGATCCAGAGAAGAATGAAAGAACTGGAATCAAATGGATGATTTCCTTAACAATCCATTATCCAAAAGTAATCAAAATGCCTTTCTAGAGTTGAGGTAGCCTCCTTTGATGTACATGTGTTTTCCCATAAAACATTAATTGGTACTGTTTTCCAAGACCAAATCATAGTGTAAGAGAAACTGGTGAGTTCAAAGTTGCTAATATCAGTTCATGTTTACAATGATCTTTCCCCAAATATTACTTTGATATTTTTCTGCCAAATAGCAGGTCAAAAAATAATATTTCTAGCAGGCTTAAAGCCTAGTATCTTCTTAATTGGAGCTATAGAATTGTCAGCTATATCTCTGCATTAAAATCACAGGCATTTATGGTATAACAAGTGATTTCAAGGAAACTTAAGGAACTGTGGTTAACTATTCAGTATAAACCAAATTGGTCAAGTAAAAATACAGTAAGTAAATAAATATTTTAAATATGTATATAAAGTAAATAACTTCACTTTACAAGGGAAAAGGATGCAGCCAATTCTTCAATAACATGTAGCATAAAGCATACTAGCATAAAGTACCCAGAAGATAAGAGAAGAAAAATTACAAGTGTGATTTTCAACTGAAACCCAATGGTTTTGAAATTACAAGAGTGCAGAATTCATCAGCACACGCTTGAGCAAAAGAATTAGAACATCATGGGGCTCCTGGGTAGCTCAGTCGCTCAAGTGTCTGACTTCAGCTCAGGTCATGATCTCACATTTTGTAAGTTCGAGCCCTTTGTCTGGCTCTGTTCTAACAGCTCAGAGCCTGGAGCCTGCTTCAGATTCTGTGTCTCCCTCTCTCTCTGTCCCTTCCCAACTCATGCTCTCTCTCTCTCTCTCTCTCTCTCCCTCTCTCTCAAAAATAAAAACATTAAAAAAATTTTTTAAATAAATGAACATTAAAAAAATTAAAAAGAAAAGAATTTGAACATCATATGGGTCAGCATTTGGTTATACAAAGTGGGAATGAAAGGCACCCGGCAGTAGCCTTCCTAAGAATGTCAAACTTTGCATTTATCTAGACCACTTTTCCTACATTATCAAAGTATATTTGGATAATTTCCTATTCCTTGCAAGATTCCCCCAAAAATAAACATATGAAAATGATATTATAAATAGTTTCTTGTTGAAGTTATTTTTCTTAGGCACTGATATCTAACTCAGAGAATTGCAACTTTTTAATTATGGGCACCTCAAATGTTCTCAGATTCTGTAGTCTTGAAAAGGCAAAGGTAATAAACTCATTCAAACTAAAAAGTCAAAGTCTGTAAATGGTAAACCTTCTGAAGCAGCACGGATCCAAAGAAAGTCGTAACCCTAGGAATGAACTGGAAATTTGGAGTCAATTAAGGTAAGAAGATAACTTAGGTGAGAAGATCTTCTCAACCTGTTGAAAACATACACAGTTTATGGGGCCCCTGGGTGTCTCAGTCCATTAAATGCCCAACTTTGGCTCAGGTCATGATCTCAAGGTTTGTGAGTTCAAGCCCCGCATCAGACTCTCTGCTATCAGCCCAGAGCCTACTTTAGATCTTCTGTTTCCCTCCCTCTCTGCCCTTCCCCCTCCTCTCCTCTCTCTCTCTCTCTCAAAAATAAACATTAAAAAAAACTAAAAATACCATACACAGTCTCAAAGGTAATTATGTTCTACCCCTTCCCCTCCCCCCTCCCAAAAGATTAGAATACATACTGTTTCTCTGTGGGGTCTTTGTTCTTGAGATCTTAGGTCTAAGTCTAGGCAACAGAGCAGAGTAGTGGGTAAGAATCTAGGGTACAGCATTTGATATTTTGGGTCAAATTCAGGGCACACAACAAAATGAGCAGATGTCCTTGATTACTCATCTCCCCTCAAAATCTGCCTATTTCCTCAGAGGTAAACTGATACTGTAATATTATCTGCCTCTTGGAGTTGTTATAAGGGTAACATTTGGTGGATAAAATTAAATGTTTTGTATAGAGCCAGATATACACTAAGTTCTCTATAAGAACCTCAGCTATTATTTTCATTATTCTATTTAAATTATTCATTTTACATCTTTGAAACATAGATGCTTGGTGGTAGTTTTGCTCATGGTAAAGTTTCCACCATGTTGCCTTAGTGAGAAAATATTGTCAGCTAGAGTTCTATAAAGTTGAGAATAGTTTAAGGGCGCCTGGGTGGCTCAGTCGGTTAAGTGTCAAACTTCGGCCCAGGTCATGATCTCATGGTTTGTGGGTTCGAGCCCCTTGTCGGGCTCTGTGCTGAACAGCTCAGAGCCTGGAGCCTGTTTCAAATTCTGTGTCTCCCTCTCTCTCCATTCCTCCCCTGCTCATGCTCTGTGTGTGTGTCTCTCTCTCTCTCAAAAATAAATAAAGATTTAAAAAATTTTTTAAAAAAGAATAATTTAAAAAACTATGAAAGCCAAATGTGTTAAATACCCATTCACACCTGGCTTCTATAATAAACACCCTGACAACTTTGACCTTACTCGGGGGACTTAAAAAAAGAGTTCATTTGGAAATAGGTTCTTTTTTTTCTTTTTGGAAATATGTTTTAATAATAGATATTCTTCAAAGTTACCGAATCACCTTTCCTTTTTTATTATAAATAATCCTATATTCTACTTCTGATATTTGCATATATGTATTAAGCAAAGAGCACAACTCAAGATATAGGTATAATTTCATAAGCAAGGTTATTGGGTAGGAAAAATATACAGAAAATTCAATTACAAAAGATTCTGGATATGGCATCATCATCGGTTGGAAAATAACAAACAGGAATCCATGTAGGTGATATGCTTCTGTATGTGTCAGAAAAATGAATTCTGGGCAGAAAATCAGGACCAGGAGCTTTAGTTACAAGGAGATGCTGAGAGGAGAAAAAACACAGCAGAGTAAGATTAAAAGAAGAAATAATGATTCTACAGGATTGCACTTCTCACTCAGAAGGGATTTACTGAACACTGTTTTCCTTGGGGTATCTGGTGTAGAGAGCATTCCAAAAAGAGCCATCTTTAACCAGACTGATGTACTAGTGCACCTGCTACTCTTACCTTCCCTCCCCTAGGGGCTCCGTTCAGCCTGCCACAGTTGTCTGCCTAGCCCAGTCTCCTCAGTTAGATGGGACACATTCTCATGGAGTTAAGGGCTGGGGCTATGCTGCCTGGGAAGTGTTGACTTTGTAACCACAGGACAAAGGTGGACACAGGTGAAGGAAAAACATGAATACAAAAAAAAAAAAAAAAAAACCAATCATTCTGATACTGAATATCAGTTTCCAGATGGCAAAATAAAACAACTGTTTGTTTGCAACCTTAGGGGGAGTCTGCCAGGTAAAGTCGGAAACTGGCCTCCATGAGATGGGCCTCCTTATGTGGAGGGCAGGGAGAGACCTAAGGAAGAACCTGGCCACTCCTGGTTGGTAGGTGGCAGTTTTAATAAGCAAAGGAAGCTTATATATGAGGCTTGTCTAGGGTTGCAGCAAGATGAGTGGGTTCCCACATCCACCCTCTTAAGAGTTTAGAAAGAGGCCCTAATTGAGATCATGTATACTGTGCAGCTGTTCTCAACACATCATTATCTCAAGGCCATCTCCTTGGAGTGGCCTCTGGGAGTGGGGAAAGTCAAGTGGAACCCACATTCCCAGGGCAGGGGTGGGGTTGAGAAGCTTCGGATCTGCTGGGTCCAGCTCACAGGCCAATCAGGGATCATATCTTTTCAGTGACCTCTCCACTAACAACACAAAAGAAGGAAGAAGTAAAGTGTTATTTTGGTATTCCTTATATCACATTATTTAATTCCTCCAATTATATTTACCCATGTGTATTGGAGACATTGCAACTGTTGGATTTTCTTTAACAAAATGATTTTGGGGAAGGTGAATTACCTCACTTACAACAAATGGTATCTACATCAGAAACAACAGTCCTGGTGGAGGAGGGTGGGTACTTCTAGTAACAATGGTGAGTTAAATAGCACAGCTCTTAGCTTGAGTGATCTGTGCTTTGTTTCCCATAAGGATGAATGATGAAGAGAGGAGAATAAATAAGAACCACTGTATCCTTATTATAAGACAAAGACTCCCCTCTTGAGAAAATGAAAAATGTTCAGACAATGAATGTGCTCTGAGATGATTACATTTTTGACCTAAAAAGACACTTTTGTTCATGAAATTCCTGAAGGCAACTTTGTTTGGTTGCAAGGGGTCTGAAACTCTCTCATTCTAGTACCTTTTATAATCATTGAAAACATTGTTCATGTCACATGATTTTTAGCCACAGCAGACAGCTTGTACTCTGATCTCCACTTCTTTGTATATTTTCAAATCTTATGACTACAAGGGAAGAACTTGGATCAAGTTAGTGGTAATTTCATTGGATTATCATATTTTATTCATCTCTTCCCATTCCACTTAACAGCAATGACTGTAAGAACTTTCCAGTTTAGGTTACTTGGAGGATGGTACTCTCTTCCTTCTTTCTCTCCTTTCTTTCCATCCTCATTGTTGTTTAAAATATTTATTGAAATGTATTATAGTCCATGTGTCATGTTAGATGTTGATAATGTAAAGTTGAATATATTAGTGATTCTTGGCTATGAAAAAATCCCATATACTCTTGAAGGAGACAAAGAGATAATGCAACATTGGGGTAAGCATGAAGTATTAGGGATATAGGGATAATCAGCATATAGCCCAGTGAGGAGGTTGGGAAGGGCTTTTTAGAGGAACTTTGTCAAATTTAATTCTTAAACCTTGAGTAAGAGGTAGTCAGGTGGCTAAAATATGTACGGGGACATTTGAGACACTAGCAACAATAGGAATATATGCCTAATTACCTATGAAAATACAAACAATGTAATACTGTTAGCTTGTAAAACTTCATCAAGGGAAAGACAGTGGGGGGCTATAGAGGTGGGAAGGGTCAGCTATACAGGCATACTCACTATGTTAAGGCTCTTGAATTTTACCCTATATGATATGCAGTGTTAGGGGAATGTTTTAAAAGTGCCTTAATATCCAAAAATAAATATATCTTCTTATTAGCCTCACATACTAACATTTTTCATTAAGAAAATACAAATTCTCTGAATTTGAGAAGGCTCTCTATTAATATTTTCCAAACTGATAAAGTGAGCAAGTACTGTCCAAATGATATTTCTAAATAAGAATTGGCAACCCCTAACGGGATAGGTGGCTTCTAAGATGGCTTGCAATGACCCCTACCTACTGATATTCATGCCTTTGTATGAATTCCCTCCCCTTGAGTATGCCTGAATTTAGTAACTTGCTTCTAATCAATACAATATGGCAAAAGTGATGAGATAACACTCCCAAAAATAGATTATAAGAGACTGTGACTTCTAACTTGTTGGCATTCTTTCTCTTACCTTCTAACTTACTAGTTCTGTTGAAACTAAAATTCATGTTGTACACTCTCCTATGGAGAGAACACATATGGTAAGGAATAGAGAGAAGCCTGTGGCCAACAGGCAACAAAGAACTAAGGGTCTCGGTCTCACAGCCTAAGAATAAACTGGTCAGTAGTTCTGTTTCCATAGACCCTTGAGATGATGGTATCTCTGCCTGACACCTTGATGGGATCTTTGTTAGAGCCCCCGAGCCTGAAAACCCAGCTTAGCCACACCAGATTCTAGATCCAGACATATGGTGAGATAATAAATATGTATTGCTTGGAACTGTTACATTTGGGGATGATTTGTTATGCAGCAATAGATAACAAATACACCTAACAGCAACAAACACCTTCCTGTCTCAGTCGACAGTGTTCAAAGTTCTACCACAACAGCTTTGTTCTCTTGGGTTGTATATTGTTAATTCATGCTAAGATTCAGAAACGAAGACATAAGTAGTGAACAAAAATGGAGAGGAATCAAGGCCACCCTAGTCCTTAAGATTTTCCTGGACAGCCAGTGGTTGCTTATCTGTGAAGGACCCAAATATCTTCATAATTGGAAGAAAGGATAGGTGTGGCTCTCAGCTACTTGCCGTCTGACTGGGCACTGTCCCACAAAGGCCATCCTCCAAAAGGTACCAACTTCACCATATGAAGTAATGATTAAATATTACAAACTTGTTTTATATACGCCTTGCTATAAATGAGGCTCTGTTTGAGATAGGTAGAGGAAAGGGGCCAGAAAGAAGATGGAGATGACATTTTGATCCAAATATTTAGCAGGGGCATCTTAGACTATCTTCTTTGAAACTTTTCTACTCATTATATATACCTATCTATTCTTTTGGGTATTTATTTACTTGTCCATCGTTTTCATTTATACATTTGTTGAATATCTAATAACAATAGCTAATAGATAAAAATACTTGCTGTTCCAGACACTATGCCAAATGCTTGTCATATGTTAATTTGTCTTAATCCTTACTCCCCTTTTGAGATCCAGTTGATTTGCAGAGATTCTGAGTTACCTGATCTTGTGCAGAGCCAAAATATCTATATTTCTAACAATCTCCCTTGGTGATTTTGATGCCCATTTGATTTTGAGGATTGTTACCCTACACTGTAAGTTTAAAATATTGATATGGAACATACCTTTTTCAGAGGCAAATATGATTAGCTCAAATGTTTATTTAACAACAGTTAGTGAGCATTGGGAAAAAGCACTAAGATAGTAGTGTACTCATTTAGCATCAGAGTGTTCAACTAAACAGGCAAAGGATTGAGGCTGGAATAGGTGACATGTGGAAAGGTAATCAGAGGCAGCATATTGCATCCAACTAGCAACTCTTCAGGGGGAAAAAGGAGCAAACTAAATATTGCAGCATATGAAAAATAATTTGCTACTTTAAATATCACATTGCCTCCCTCAAGAAGTTATATTTTCCCCTTAAATTTATTCTGTTTTTAGCACTGGTCAATGATTCCATTTAACTTCACAAATATTTACGAAGAAGTTATAGGGCAGGTAATGGTGCTGGCTACTCAGGGAAAAGGGTGGAAAAACTTCTGGATTTCAGAAGCTTATAGTCTAAGAGGAAGAAGCTAAGCCAGATAGGTAAAGAGTACCATATGGGAGACTACCAGAAAGGAGCTAAAAGGAGTTCAGAGGCATGAAGCTCTCTCTAAGAGGAAAAACAAAATCAGAAACAATGCTTACATTCCCAATTTGTTCTTAGAACTCTTAACGTTTTGCAATCATTCAAACAAATCTCTTCTTCCTGATCTTTACTGTCTTGATCCCCCTCCCAAACCCTGTTTCCTTTGGGTTGGTGCTGAGTGCTAAAAATCCTACATAACCTTCTGTAACTGGCTTCTTGCGTAGACAAGAAAGTCAGTGGGGTGCCTGGGTGGCTCAGTCCCTTAAGCAAGTTAAGCGTCTGACTTCGACTCAGGTCATGATCTCCCACCTTGTGAGTTCGAGCCCAGCATCAGTCTCTGTGCTGACCGCTCAAGAATCTGGAGCCTGCTTCGGATTCTGTGTCTCCCTCTCTCTCTGCCCCACCGCCCCCCTCAAAAATAAATAAACATTTTAAAAAAAGAGTAAGAAAAGTCAAGTAAAAAAATGTGTATGTTGTTCTGTCAGCACCAAAACAAGACTGGAGAGTTATCAGGGACATACATTTACATTTTTCTCTCAATGACTGTGAGAGTGTAACCAGCTGCACTCAAATTGCATTGAAAATAGATACTTTGCAAATTCTCATCTAAATGAAAGTTTAAATTACCAAAAGCAGTCTGACCGGTTATCTTTGACTAAAGTGGTTTACAATTTGCATATAAACTTCATTTCTTTTTCTAATTATGCTGAATAAAATGCATTCATTTTCTCTGTGATTATAGGCCAACCCTGCCAAACACCTGTGACTGCCACAAATCCTAATTTGATATTTATTTACTTCAAAGCAATCTTATTATCTAAATGATTCAAAGCATCAAAGGCCTTAATTATTGATAGTCACTTTGATAGGGTTCACTTCCGTGTCCTTGGGTGGGGGTTTCTGATTGGCTCTTTCCTTTTTAAGCATTACTTGGCTGCAAGAGGCCATATGATTCCGCTATTTAAGGGTATTGGAAATCACATTCTTATTTAATTGGAACTAGATTTAGACAGTATCAGAGAGCCAGGATTGACAGCTGCAGTCTGCAGGCTTCCAGGTAAATTTTTTTTAATCCTTTTTACTTAGTCGTCAGAATAAGTATTGTATATTTTATGTATTCCCCAACTCTTTTGAGAAAAGGAATAACTTTCCAATTCTCTGAAATTTTAAGATCAGCCCAGGATCTGTTGGAGAGGCATGTAAGTGCTATTCCACGCACAAAAAGGGATATTGACAAGGAAGTCACTGGATGAGGGGGTTGAGGATGGCTGGGTATTGTTTTGCAGCAATGATGTTTTACGGCAACATCATTTTTATGCATGGAATTTACAGAAATGGAGGAGATGAGCAGAAGAGTTCAATACAAAACTTTGCAAAGTTTTACAACTTGCCAGTAGGTCCTGCAGGATCAATGTCACACAGCTAAGCAACATTACATGAGAAATCAGTTGAGCTAATTGAAGCTTTAAGTGGAGTGTCAAAACATTTACTAGAGTTTCTTAAAGTGTAGTCCCAGGACACTGGAGGGTCCTTCAGACCCTTTCAGGGATGCCATGATATCAAAAAAATTTCTGTATTAACACTAAAAAGTCATTTGCCTTTTCCACTATCATTCTCTTAAAAGTGTATGGGGGAGTATTGCAGAGGCTACACATTACATGTGATATTGCAACAGAGTGATTACAGAAATCAATATGAGAATCTAGCTATTTTCCATTAAGCCAATTGCTTGAGATTCACAAAATGGTAAAAAATAATACCACTTTTCCCATAAATTAGTTTTCTTATAGACATTTTTATAAAATATGACTTTTATATTACCATGTAATAGAATTATTACTTCTTTTAAAAATGAATTGGTATTTCAAAATATCTTATTATTTTTAATATGGCAAATATTAATAAGAATAATTCATATAAACAAAAGCCTTTTGAGTTAATACTTTAACACTTTTAAGAGTATAAAGAGGTCTTGGGGTTCCTGGGTGACTCAGTCAGTTAAGCTTTTGACTTTGGCTCAGGTCATGATCTCAGGGTTCATAAGTTCGAGCTCCACGTAGGACTCTGCTGTCAGCAAAGAGCCTGCTTTGGATTCTCCGACCCACCTCTCTCTCTGCCCTTCCCCTACTTGTTCTCTCTCTCAAAAATAAATAAGCATTTAAAATAAAGGATATAAAGAGGTCTTAAGACTAAAATGTTTGAGAGCCTCTGATTTATGTAGGTGAATAAACTATACATGCTTCTTAAGATCATCACTGTGTGACTTTTCATGGCTCACATGTTCTTTGACCAAATTCTTAGTTAAGGCCTTCTTAGCTCTGCTCTGCTTTGCACACTTCCCATAATAAACAATGAAGATGTCGCTTTCAGAAAGCACACAATTTGATGTTAGAACTCTATCTGCCAAAAGATAGTTCTAATGAAACTGATGCTCAGTTGCTGTGGTAACATAGATGATTAAGACAAGCTCTGCTTGGAGGAGTCCGGGCTTGACGGATAATGTCTGGCTTTATAGTATTTAACCAAAATTAAATCTCTGTTCCTTCCTATCTTCCTATCATCCTCTCCTCTCCACTTCTCTTCCCACTTAGTTCTGGATCCCCTTTAAAAGACTATTGATACCTCATGTGCGATTCCATCCATCAGTCTTCAGGGAGTACTTCCAGCATTTCTTCCTGGAAAGCAAACTTTTAATGAAGGAAAGCATAAGCTGGGGGGGGGGGGGTTGGTGGGGTGGAGTGGGATGGTGAAGGTTTACACATTCTGCTGTAGATAAAGCAGCAGCATCTTAGAGGCCACTAAATCAATCTAAATGGCCATGTGTTTAAATCATATTGGAAAAGAAACGGGGAGGAAAAAAGAATATGATGCTCTCAGCATATGCAATGGTTGTCAGGCAGATGCGCTGTGGGTTCTACCTACATAGCCATTGCCAGATCAATGAAATGCTTTATTTATGCTTGCTCTGGGCTATCACTTGTCAGGGGTGATCGCTTGTTGTGTGCTTCAGAACAGAGGTAACATGAACACAATGTGACACTCAATTAACCACATGTGTCAATCAGGAGAAACCCAATGGATTCTACTTTGTCAGCAGCCCTGCTCCCTGTGTGCTGGGGAGAGACAGAGCCCTTTCATTACTGGCACTTCCTGGGGGCTTCCTGTTTCCAGGTATCGCCCAGATCAATTCCGTAGACCTGAACTAATGTTCCAGTACAGAAATCTAGAAGGTGAACCACAGGATTCCATTTATCTTCTCTGCTTGTTACCTTGCTCAGGCCACAATTCGTTGCTGATAGAGGTTCACAAAATAACTCCTCCTTTTCTCTTCTGTGTTAAACTCAGATTTCTCACCCTTTTAACTGAGTGTAATAATGACATTGATTAGCTAAAGGTGGTGCTCTTTCATGGGCTTAGCTGAGCTCCCAGCCCTTTGCTTTTACTCCTTTTCCTCTAGCCAAGACTGGGACATCACTGCATTGGGTAGACTCAGCATGGTGAACTGAGATATTTTTAAACTTTTTTTGACATCTCCTTAAACCTTTGGCTTTAAGGAGCTGGAAGGAAACCCCAGCTACTATCTTGGTCTCTGTATTTGTTCAAAATAATTATTTTGTTAAATGAATGAATGACTCATCACGTTTTACAAAAACACAGGTAAAAAAATAAGGAATTTTAATCTCCAGGAACAAAAACTTTTATTACATTTAGAAAAAAAATTCATTGGGTATTGTAATGACATGCCTTATTTAACCCCTTTATATCATTCTTCCCATTTATAGGGATATTTATACATATATATGGATGTATATAGGGATATATGTCCATTTTTCTAAGCTGATGACTTCCTCTTTTATCTCTGATTTCCTGAGTTACTTCCTGAAGTAAAACTGAAGCTGTTGGTCAGCCTTTACATTTATACAAATAAATTATCATTCAAGATTATAAAAATTCATATACATTAATAAAAGTCTATATACTTTATACTAAGGAGAAAGCACTAGTTAAAGGAAGACACCACAGCAGTTGGAAAGTGCTTCTGAGCGAGGTCTACCTCAGCCTCCAATTCCATACAGAAAGCAGTCTATAGTAGTAAATCCAAGAACAAAGGATCTAAGATTACTTCTGCTTGAATGCTGACTCTGCCATGTACTAGGTGTGTGGACTCAGGCAAGTTATTTATATAAATGATTATTTATTTTGAGGAGTAGGAGGGCAGACAGAGAGGGAGAGAGAATCCCAAGCAGACTCCAGACTCCACGCTGTCAGTGGAGAGTTAGGCAAGTTATTTAGATTCTCTCTGCCTTAATTTTATCTTTATAAAATGGAAATAAGAGCATTCACTACCTTGTGGGGTTGTTGTAATTAATATATGAGTAATTACATTTAAAACACATAACAATGGGAGAACCATTCTAAGTGATATATGTTTTTATTCTTATTACTTTATCCTTTCTGAAATAACTCTGTCATCCAAGGGCTACTAGTCTCCAGTATCTTATTAACTTTAATTTTATGGTTTCACATTTTTCAGCATATTGTCTCTTGATTTGGGGTTGAAGTCCTTCTCTTTGTAAACTCCATCCATTGGTCTCAGTTTTGCCTTATTTAGAGTATCCAGTACAAATATATAGCTTCTTCTATATAGTAGGCTTTCAGTTACTTGACAGTAATCATCAGGTCACCACTTAGGATTCATTTGTCTGAATTCATCACAGGCACATTTAATTTTGAGCTCAGGATCTAGAACCAGGGTTCCCAAATTCATATCGGAGCGCCAAAACTTTTAGACATGTAATTTGGGCACTTGTTCTTAATTTACATTTGTCTGTTTCTCAGCTTCCTCATCCATAAAATGGGATAATTTTACCTACCTCATAGTCTTTATCTTGGAAATTCAATATGGTAATCCATGATACATGTATATTACACCCATTAAGGAGGTAGAGTAGAACTCCCTACCCCTTAAGGATAAGCTGCACATAGTAACTTCTTTCCCAAAAGTGCAATATGAGAAGAAGAAAAATAAATAAATTTACAGTGGAGAATATCTAACAAACACTACCTCAGCCATGTAATCAAGGCTAACATCAACTAATGTTGATAAGTGTTACCATGATATGATGTGATGAGTCTGGCACTTTACTTCTGTGGTCTTCCTTCCCCAGACCCATAGCCCCAGGCTGTGAGAAAAACATCAGAAAATCCCAATTGAGGGAAATTCTACAAAATACCTGACCAATACTCCTCAAAACTATCAAAGACATCAAAACTAAGGAAAGTCCAAAAATCTGACACAGAAGCTTAAAGAGACATGATGAATAAATGTACTATGGTCATCTGAGTGAGATCTTAAGACAAAAAAATAGATCATTAGGTAAAAACTAAAGAAATGCAAATGAAGTATGGACTTCAGTTAATAATAATCTGTTGGTGTTGGTTCATTAATTGTAAGAAATGTATCACATGAATATATGATCTAAACAATAGAGGAAATTAGATGCAAGGTATAAGGAAATTCTTTGTGCTTTCTTTGCAATTTTTCTATAAATTTGACACTATTCTAAAATTAAAAGATGGAAAATGCTATACAACAGTGCCTGAACATAGTAAAAAATCAATAAGTGCTATTATCAATGCATTTTTATTAAACCTGTTCTCATGTGACGTGGATTCCACTTTAGTTTTAAGAAGACTTGGGAAGCATATGTGTGTGGACAGGGGGAAGGAACATGTGTGTGAGAGGGAGGCATATTCATAGTCATTGACCAGGATTTCAGATCTTTGCATTTGATATGGATCTGAAAAATAACTCTTAGTTTGGTACTGTACTCCACTGGAAAATGCTACTATTTAATTATTTTTTTCCGGGAGATCACTTGACTGTCCTCTAAGTGTTCTGAATTAAAATCTGAAACTAATAACAGTAGGATGATAAAATATTATGTTAATGTATTCGTGTGAATTTTGGCTCAGTGTTGTGCCTAAATGAAAAGAGTACAATTGACCTTAGAGGTATAGTTTGAAATGATTGGCATTTGCTTGGCTATAGGCAGCTTGCCATCATTGAATACCTGGTGGCTTTTAATAAGTGCCAGGTTTATATGCAGTTAGCTTCATAAAGTAGAGGTCTCCAGGGTCCTCCCACTAAAGCAACCTGTGGTAAAAAGACATTCATGCCACCTGATGCTATTGCCTTTACATCATCTGAAGCTCTCCCATAAATTTGTTGCACCTCCTAGGACCTGACAATACAGATCTTGGTCTTCACAGCCCACAGATGTATGAAAATCCCCATGTCTTTTTCTCTGCCATGTGAATACCGATCCCCAGCCTGGAATGATGCGAAGTGTATCCCTGTGCTTTCACTTTGGGAACTACTTTGTCTTCAATCAATAGAGTCAAACATTATAAAGGCAAAATTGTTTCTTAAAAGTCTGTAAATTGGGTCACTTCTGTCTAGTTATTCTCAGTAATATTTTACTTTCTCGACCGAACTTTGGTAGTGTAACTACATCACAAAACAAATAGAACTATGATATCTTTTCCACTTTACAGAAATGGATCCATGTCTTTTGACAGTTTTCTCACAGATGTTGACAGTGTATTACCCATGTGAGGATGTCAGGATGCATAATTCTCCATCATTTCTGGTTTCTCATTAGGCTGTTTGCTCATCTTAAGATGTATTCTAGTATTTCAAATAAGGTACATGAACCAGAACATAGCCATCTAGGGGCAGTGGCCCAGATTATAGGGTAAGCAATTACCTTAATTTATCTTAATTCCTCACTTACATTAAAGTATAACCAATTATACATTGTATCATTTTTTTCCAATAGGATGTCTCTAGCTTATGACACATATTTCATAATAACCATGGGCAAGCCCAGCCACACCTGTGTTTGTGAAATCAAGCTATATATCATGGATAATAAAACACCTGACAATTTCCCCAAGGGTTTTGAATCTATGGGAATTGGTACAGAAGAAGTACTTCATGTTATAAACACTCCTATTTATTTTTCCTAGAGACTGTTAAAGGTTATGATGACTCCAGTAAAAAAGCAAAATGGTAAATAATTGTATGATGAGAAAGGTTATATTTCCATTAACCTTCCAGGTTTGTGACTCAAAATAGAAAGAGTTACACATTTTCAGAACATTTTATCTGCACCTGACTGGTGAGGTTACCTTTTTTCACTTTTAAGTTGTAATAAATGAACAATATTGTTCTTCCTACAGTATAAAGTCCCTTGATATTCTGCCATTCTTCCCTATCTTTCCCACAGTAACGCTCCTTTTTAAAAATATTTATTTAGGGGCACCTGGATGGCTCAGTCAGTTAAGCATCTGACTTCAGCTCAGGTCATGATCTCGGGGTTTGTGTGTTCGAACCCCGCATCAGACTTTGTGCTGACAACTCAGTGTGGAGCCTGCTTTGGATTCTGTGTCTCCTATTCTCTCTGCCCCTTTCCCACTCATGCTCTGTCTCTGTTTCTGTCTCTGATTCTCTCTCTCTCTCTCTCTCTCTCTCTCTCTCTCTCAAAAATAAACATTAAAAAAATAAAAATATTTGTTTATTTATTTATTTATTTATTTATAAGAGAGAAAGTGACAGAGAGAGAGAGAATGCAAGCTGAGGAAGGGCAGGGAGAAAGGGAGAGAGAGAATCTCAAGCAGACTCCACGCTGTCAGCACAGAGCCTAATGCAGGACTTGAACTCATGAACTGAGAGATCATGACACGAGCCAAAATCAAGAGTCAGATGCTTAAAAGACTGAGCCCCCCAGGCCCCCCAGTGCCTCTTATTTATTCATTTGACACCGATTTTCTATATATAAGGGATACAGAAGTAGGCATGACGTGGTTGCTACCCTTAAGGAGTACATTTTTATTTTATTTATTTTTAATTTTTTTAATGTTTATTCATTTCTGAGAGACAGAGAGAGACAGAGCGTGAGTGGGGGGAGGGGCAGAGAGAGAGAGAAAGAGACACAGAATCCGAAGCA
Source organism: Cryptoprocta ferox (assembly GCA_028646485.1). Classification (NCBI taxonomy): domain Eukaryota; kingdom Metazoa; phylum Chordata; class Mammalia; order Carnivora; family Eupleridae; genus Cryptoprocta; species Cryptoprocta ferox. Next base: position 19,091,876 of record CM053560.1, read on the forward strand.
GGCTCTAGGCTCTGAGCTGTCAGCACAGAGCCTGAGTGAGGCTCAAACGCACGAACTGTGAGATCATGACCTGAGCCAAAGTCAAGACACTTAACTGACTGAGACAACCAGGCGCCCCAGGGAGTACATATTTTTAAGGGGAATACATTTTGAATATGCTGTCGAAGTGCAAAATTACTGGTTCTTGAAAAGCTCATTGCAGACAGTGGCATCTAATCTGTGGCAAAAAGGGCCAAAAGAGGTGCTGAGCTGTGGGAAGTATGAAAGTTAGAAAGCATTTCAGGAGAGGCGATAACAGCCATTCATTGCCTTTGTGGAGAAGATAGCATATGTTTGAGGAATGAAAATGTGAACTAATGGCAAGAACAATAGAGAGAGTTTCTGTCCTTCTGTTCAAAGATTGAGCTGCAGGAGAGGGCTGGAAAAAGCTATGTGGATGATGTTCAATGGCAAGTAGTGGTATTGCAGGGGACCATCAACTGTATGTGAAAAACTGCCCACTGGAAACTCAAGGTTATCTTTAAAAAGAATCATGACTGTTCTCACCCAAATGTAGCACTTTTATTGGCTCCAAGAGGAAACTTTTGCTCAAAAACATTTCCTCTGAAATTCCAACATCAGAGATTTATGCCCGTGTCTTAAGAAGCTCAATTTTTTAAATGTCAGTACTGCTTGAGGTTAAGCAGAACTATAATTCATCCATGGTTTGGTGTGGAGTCCCATGATACTGATGCTTTTTCTCTCTTTATGACTTAATCATACCAATTATGACTCCAAAATGGGAACTTCCATGGAGGGGGGGTAAATGGAAAGGTCACCCTTTCTCTTTGAATTATTAGAGAAGGGATCTGTGCAAAGTACAGACCACTTCAAGGGGTTATAGAAGGACACCTGGTGAAGAGAGGGAGCTGTGTGGAATAATACATGTGAACTTGGTCTTTTTACCAGATCTCTCATCAAAGTACATATAATTCAGTTTTCTTTCATTCTGTTTTCAAATTGTATCATTTTCAATGTTTTTTTTAAATGTTTATTTATTTTTTGAGAGGAAAGGAGGGGCAGAGAGACGGAGAGAGAAAATCCCAAGCAACCTCTCTGGGGCTTGAACCCATGAACCACAAGACCATGACCTGAGCTGAAAATAAGAATGGAATGCTTGTTAAGCCACCCAGATGCCTCTGTTTTCTACGGTTTTAGATAAATGACTTTAATTGGCAAATCAATACTCTGTTTAGTATAGTTTTTTTTCTATAAAAGTGACCTACTTACCCATAATAAAGACACCAGCTTCTGCTAATTAGTATATTATTAGTATATTACTGGCAGCATCTCATATAGGCTAGATGAAAAAGCCACACACACTTTACTTCCAGTTTTCTTGCTCATTCCCGAGGAGTTATCAGTAACTTTTTATTACATAACCAGGAATTTATGAGGATAGAGTTCCAAGAGAATATAAATGTGATAAATTAACAATCCTAATGGAAGGAAGAATGGTTTGAAATTTAGACAAACCTGAGTTTGAATCTCAGCTCTTGAAGTAATATTTAGTAAACTCTCTGAACCTCATTTCTCACATTATTTAAACTTGAATAATATTTATTTTATAGGGCTATTGTGAGCAGTAAATAGAGTGAAATAAAGGGTCTATCATAGTAGCCTATACATTAGGTGATCCACTAATTATAACTAATATAATTATAATAATGCAAGAGTGATGTGACTCAAAGTACTGTTCAACACTGACCAATTATGACTGGAAAGAAGAACAATGGATTTGTGAAAGAGAGGATGTAAAAATACTAGTGAACCCTTATAGAGAGCCACCAATGGTCAGAAAGTGACTTTTCTGTATTCTAATTAAGACTTTCCCTGTATCAATTCATTGAATTCACGGAATAACCCAGTGAAATAGATGAACTATCACTCGCCTTCTATAAATAAGGAAACTAAGGCATAAATAAGTTCATTTTATTGAGGTTAAAGAAAGAAAGAAAAACAAAAACCACTAAGCAGCAGAGCTAGTATTTGAGCTAAAGCAATCTGGCTTAGTGCAAAGCTCTTAAGACACTGTGCAATAATATCTCCTTAATATATTAAATTCCCTGCTCATACTCCAAAATTATCTTTATTCTGCATTATATTAACATTAAAAACTAATGGCATCATATTGTGATTTGTCACTTTGTACATACCATTGCAGAAAGTATAAAAAGTTAATTTAATTAATTAGTGAAGATACTTGGAATTACAGCACACATTTTTTTAATTTAAATCCAAGTTAGTTAACATATAGTATAATAATTTCAAGAATATAATTTAGTGATTCATCACTTACATATAACACCCAGTGCTCATCCGTGTCCTCTTTAATGTCCCTCACCCATTTAGCCCTTCCTCCTACCCACACCCCACCAGCAACCCTCAGTTTGTTCTCTGTATTTAAGAGTCTCTTATGGTTTGTCTCCTTCTCTGTTTTTATATTATTTTTGCTTCCCTTCCCTTCCCTTATATCCATCTGTTTTGTATATTAAATTCTATATATGAGTGAAATCATATGATATTTGTCTTTCTCTGACTGACTTATTTTGCTTAGCGTAATACACTAGTTCTATCCACGTTGTTGCAAATGGCAAGATTTCTTTCTTTTCATCGCACAGCACACTTTTATTTAGAATATACATAACTCGAAATGTAGAGATAGCTGATGACTATTGTTAACTCAATATATATATTGCAAACATATTGAGGAGATATTTAATGTACACTATCTCTTTTATGTACACAGTCTTCCTTGGAACAATTAATTATTATTAATTCAGCATATATAACAAGAACAATGAATTGTCTTAGTCTGCAGGCATATGAGAAACTTCACATCTAAATGAATACTTTCCCCTTTCCTCAAAGCAGTCACTTTTAGAAGCTAGATGTTTATTTCCATGAGAGTAATTTTCCTCATTGTTTCTTATTTTATTTTTTAAGAAGCCTGCAAATCTGAGATATACTTATTAGTTTTAGTATTCTCAATGGTAGCAAAATTTCCTTTTTATATTTAGAGATAGATAGATAGATGATAGAGTTGGAGGAGGTCATTGAGAAGACATGACTGCTGGATGACCTGCAAGCTGGATCCAGGCAATTAGAGGCTCCTGACCCCCTACCCTGCCCTTGGAATTTACGTTCTGCCCACCGTTCCCGTAGCCATGCTGTTGCCAAGGATACAGCTTTAAGAGAGCAATGTGTTATAGAGACCATCTGGACCGAATACATGACTGAGTACCATTAAGGCCTCTATGTAGACTATTAAGATTCTGGGAAACAGTACAGAGTTTACTCATCCCCGTGGCTTCCCAAGACAAGCCTCTTCTGTAAGTTTCCTTGCTTATTAAACTTGCCACCTACCAATCTGGAGTGGTTTGCCTCTTTCTTCTCTCCTAGCCCTCTGTGTTTGGGGGTCAGTTTGCAAACCAACAGATAGGTAGACAGATATGTGTATATGTACCATTATTTATTATATTTATGATTATCTAGAGTCATATATATTTATATATACTTATATATTCATAGATCTATATATGTCTATAAACCTTTATCTCTCTATCCTTCTATCCATTTTTTTCGTCTTACATTATTTATGGCTTTTACATTGCTCAGGTCTTTCTTGTCAGAAAAAGGATTGGGTGAGTCACTGACAAAATTTCTGTAAGTCCTTGTGAATAGTAGGTGGATAATTCATGTTTTTAATCATTGAGAAGCACCATGTGATTATGTTGTTTCCCTCATATTAGATTTCTTAGTGTTTTATAATGTATACTCTTCCTCTCCTCCCCCTCTTCCTCCTCCTCCTCCGTCTACTTTTCCTCCTCCTCTTTCCCTTAGTATTTATTCTTCTTTACTCCACTGGATAAGATTGCCATACAATGCTCAATAAAGCACTTTAACACATTCCCACCTTGTTTCAAATCTTAGGGGTAAGTGTTCAGTCTCTCACCATCAACTATGATATTAACTGCAAGTTGGATGTAGGTGCCCTTTATCAGACCAAAACAGCTTTCTATATTTCTACTATGCTGAAAAAATATTTTTATTATAAATAGGTATGGAATTTTGTCACATAGTTTTTACATATCTATTGAGAGGTTCATATATTTTTTCTTCTTGAATCATGTGTGCACAAATTACACTAATGATTAGTGAATTTCTGAGAAAATTCCTCTTGATTCTAATGCATTGTATTATTCTATAGTTGAATTCAATTTACTAACATTATTAAGCAACTTTATATCTGTACTTATGAGAGATTTGGGCCCCTCCTTGTACAGAAAGAGCTTATCATATTCAGTCAAAGATTCCAGGGGACTGAAGATTTCTAGGGTCCCTTGTCTATGCAGCCCTCTACTCTATAATATCTTATAAGGCGTATTCTGTTTTCTTCTGCATCCCTAAATTCAAATCTCGGTTTCCTCTGCCAGGCAAGACCCTGCTTTCTTTTTGGGCTCCATTGTCTCGGCTTAGAAAGTGAATCCCAGACAGACTCCCAGGGTGAATATGGAGCTCATATTGTGTGTTTTCCTTCATTTAAGGGTCACAACCGTGCACATCATGATTGCTGCATGTATTTGTCCAGTTCTATCGGAGCCTGCAGTAGAAGGTTAACTAGAGTAACCATTTTGAATATTGGCCAAACAGTGATCTCTTATAAACATTTAAGAGCTGATATGAAAATCCCTCCACTCCAAAAAGAAAGTCCATTTTAAATATATCTTTTAAAATCCCTTAATTATATTTTTATTCATTTTCACTGAGTTAACGTATTAGAAAATATGTGCTTGCAATTTTATGAACACCCACATGTCCTGTCTCTACAAAACCCCATTTTTTGTTTGTTTGTTTTTGTTTGTATTATTCTCAATACACAATAAGAATAAAAAGTAGTGGATTTTTATGAGAAGATAATTTCATACTTTTATTGGTTATTCAAGAATTCCAGTGTACTATTATGACATATAAAGTCAACTGGGAAAGACTCATATTCATTTTTCCCAAAAATTTATAGTAATTTTACTCTCCAAACATTTGTTTTTGGGCAGTATATATTGCTTAAGTGCCAAAAAGTGCATATAAAAATTAGAGTTACTGAGACTTGCTTTCTATCCTATATACTACATACATGGTAAGTTTAAATCCTGGCAGTAGTGAAGCAGAGAACCAGATGAGCTAAAATAAAAGAGCAAGCATAGGTCATATCTGATGACTAAGTTATTTCACAAGTAGTCATATTAAAATTTTTTTTTTCTTATTCCCATCTTAGTTTAGAGGCAAACATCAGAATTGAATCAGAAGTGATTTTTTGGTGTAAATTATTCTGGTGTTGAAATCTTAGCTATACAGGGGTGCCTGGGTGGCTCAGTCAGTTAAGCATCCAACTTGGGCCCAGGTCATGATCTTGCGCTTTGTGGGTTCGAGCCCCTCATCGGGCTCTGTGCTGACAACTCAGAGCCTGAAGCCTGCTTCGGATTCTGTGTTTCCCTCTCTCTCTGTCCCTCCCCTACTACACTCTGTCTCTCAAAAATAAATAAGCATTAAAAAAAAAAAGAAATCCTAGCTATACAGACATGTATATCCCAAAGGTGATATATTATTACTGTGAAGTTAAGTTAAAATATAGTAGCTCTATCAAAATACTGAGAAAAATATGAGGCATCTCTAATATAAACACAATACTTATGTAGTTGAACCCTGTGGATTACCTAACCTTTGCTATTTAGGAAGATATTTTATTCAGAATGCCAGTGTAATTTATAAGCTCGTGCTTCCAAAAACAGATGCTAATGTAAAATATTTAGGACATTAAAATTAAATATTTCATGCTCCAACATAGGAATAGGCACTTGTATGTCAATATTTATGTCATTTGTAGTTAAATGTATGTTTTCCCATATGTTCAAAAAGAAAAAAATAGCAGGCATCAATTTTTCCCTTCACAGGTTTATAACACAGCAGGTTGTTGCTTAAATAAAACATGAAAGTGGTCTTTTAAGTTTTTTTTTTAAGTTTAATTTCAGTGAAAACACCACACGTGTGAGTTACAATTTGGCAAATACAAAATGTAGAAAGAAAAGTATCAATACTGCATATAGTACTCATACTATCACTCATGCTTTCTCTTTGTTCGAATACTGAAAATAAGACTAGACCAATAAAACTAGGCCAATCACTGACTTCTTATAGCAAACTACCATCTAAAAATAGCAATTAAAGGTTTTTTTGATTTCTGGTTTTGTGTGTTTGTGTATGTATGTCCCTATGTGGGTAAATTTACATGTCTTTGTTACATGTCATTTGTTGAGGGTCTCAGAGGGGTCTGAGGGGATCTAATAAACAGCATTCTTTTATTTAACCGAAATGTATACAAATTGGGAAATAAGATAAAGAAGTATTAAATGCTGACCAAATTTTTACTGTTATTTCTGATAAAAGCTAAGATGATAGATACAGCTTAGTATGAGAACAAAATGTGTGTAACATATAAAGCCCAGATACAGGCAAGCATAGGCTGCATTAGGGCAGGCTTTGCCACAGGTGAATCTTGCCCAGGTGCTACTTCAGACATTAAAAAGCAGAAGAGAACTCCTGATCCTAACAGGTAGCTTGTTCCTAAGAAAAATAAGGGAGCTGCAGAGTCAAGCTTTGTTTTTCCAAATCTGCTCTTTCCCATCTATCAATCAGATAAGTGACTGTACCTCCCCTGAGTCACCATAAGCAGGGGAGGAAAGGCCAAGAAGGTTATACTATTGGGCTTTGTGCAGATGGATGGAACTATCAGGAGCGGAGAATACATATTATCCCACAACATTCTACATATTTATTTATATATTTGATAGTTTTTTGTATTTTTATTTGAAGAGAGACCCTAAAGAGAGGGTGTGGAAAAAGCTTTGGATGCAATAGAAATATAGCCTGGCCGTGGTGTTCATTGATGAGAGGATCTTCAATTCATTCCATCATAAGTGGAGGGATGATGGCGTAGTGAAAGGCTAAGGTTTGAATATACCTTACTAGTTGTCTAGACATGGCCAAGTTACCCAAACTTGTTGAGTGTCTTCTTCAATTGTGAAATAAAGATTATAACACCAAACTCATTAAGTTGAAAGATAAAGCCCTTAAAACATAGTAGATACTTGATAAATAATAAGCTTTTTAGTTCTTAGTACTGTAAACAAATTCTGTTTTTCAAGTTCAGTTCAAAGTATCCTGGGCTTCATGAGGCATTAATCCTAATTTCAAAATACTTAGCAAAATATTCATATAATAAACTGTGGTAGTAAATTAAAATAAGCCGTTTTCTAACTATATAGATATGATGGTGTGAAAGAATTACATAATCAGTTGAGTAGATACAAATATTTATAGTATTTATTTAAATTTTTAAGCAAAGTAGATAGGCTATTTTATTAACCTGATTAAATTTAACTAATAGTTTTAATGGTTTAATGGAATCACTTTTGTGACAATAGAGCTAAAAATCTTTGAAAGCAGTTGACCAATATCCATTTTTGATGGATAGCCTCAGGAGAGCTCTGGGGAAAGTATTGTAAGTTCATCCTTAACTTATGAAATGTGTCTTGATCTAATATTCCTCTGTGACAAAAGATGTAATTTCCCCTGGCGTTTTGGACCCCTGGATATATGTGTTGAAGAAAGCATGCAAGTAGCAGGCATGGAAGAACATCTATTCAAATACAGTTAATTATGGGAGCACTTCACTCTTGTTCGATAGAGTGAAATAATGCCAATTCGTAAGCATACAAGTTGACATAAATATGACTCATAATAGAATCTTCGGGAATTTGGAAAGGTGTATGTTTATTTCATATTTTCCTGAACACCCAGGGAAATGTTAATAGGTCAAATTATTTCCTTTATGTATAGTTCACTCATTCACTCATTAAATATTGAATTCAAAAAATATATATTGAGCACCTATTAAGTATGAGACCGGTGAACACCAATTATTCTTTACGTGGTAGAAACACAAAGATGATTATCTTTGAACTCATAATCTTATGTTTTTTTAATAAAGAATTTCCCTTTTTTGGAGAGAAAGGGACTCATATATTTATTTGATTTTATTTCACAAATCATACCTTATATCATTTGATATCTCTTGGCACATTTCCATTCAGATGATGCATTTACTCTAAGCAATACAAACCTGTATTTGCATCTTTGACAGCAAAGGAGAGACTGACTAATGGAATTGATGCTTGGTTTGAATAATGTAGGATGTTGTGACAATGACAGTAGCAACGAATCTTAAATAATAGGCCCTACCTGATGCAATTTAAAAATATGCACACTATTGTCTTAGCTGCAAATATGTTAGATTTCATTGCTGCTTCTGCAACACAGCTGAGTGTAATCCATCTTAATGACAGTTGACAAGAGAAACTAATTTCTCTTAAAAGCACTTCCCAATTACTTTTTTTTCCCCCACCAAACAGTACGCAGTCCGAGGCATTTGGGCACAAACTCTTTCCTATGTCTTTTCTCTGTGTAGAGGGAGGAAATTGAGGAATATGGCATGTATTAGGTATTATTACTTCCTTTCTGGCTTGCAAACACTGACTTCCTATAGTAAACGGCCTGTGGACACTTGACTGTATCAAACTTTTGGGTAGATGTGATGTATATTGCTAATGAGAATGATTTAGAGGAAATAGGTTTATGTATCAACTTCTTTTTCACTTAAAACAAATATATCTTGGAAGGTAAAAAGGAGGAAAAGGAGAGAGGGAAGAAGAGAGGGAGGGAGAAAAGAAACAAAATGTTTCTTCTATTCTACCCTGAAAGCAAAATCTCAGAACAAAGTGGGAAAATCCTCCTTACTCATGTATATATTCACAAAAGCTATCCAAAAATTTTAAACAAATAAAACAGCTAACTTTAGTAGCACACAATATTAGAAAGGTCTGAAATATTAGTATATGTACCCTTTCCTTAAATGATAATCATGTAATGATAGTACCCATGTGGATAAAATGTGCTTCATCTCAAGTGTTATTGCTTGACATTTAAATATTGAGAGAATGAGTATTCCCAGCAAATTAGTAATCTCAAATATTACTCAACAGGCTGCATATATCATTTCAATATCATTTCATTTTGTATATTCATCCCAATTTATATTAATCTTTCCTTGACAATGTTATAATTGATTTTGTAACTCATGTAGAGAAGTTGAGTGAACTTTTCCTTCACTCCCTATGATTTAGCATTAGGGATGAGATGGATGGTGTTTTAATGAAGAAAAGAGCATAATAAAAGACTTTAAAAGAAAATGACTTGTTTTGGTAATGAGACGTGATATTATTTTGATGAAGATTAAGAGAGTTGGAGTCCATGTAAAGAAAAAAATATTCCCAGAACATTTAATAGGATGGACAATGATAACAGAAGATGAATGAAAGAAATTATACTACTGTAATAGTTCATACAAATGAATAAGAGAGTTTTTCATGGTACAATGAAAAACTATAACTATAAAAAACTATAACACTATAAAAAACACTATTTATTTGAAGCAGAATACAGAGAAATATATTAAAATGAATGAGATGGACTCCAAAGAAGAGCCTAAAAAGCAATGAAAAGGTTTAGAATAGTTGATGAACTATGTTAGAATAACCTTTGGCTTCCTCACTTATAATAAGGTTATAGCTGATGAGGGGACTTTGAATTTGAGAGAGGATTTTAAATGGTTTATTTGGAATGAGCCAAGCTGGAAATCTCTCTTGCTGTCCTTCTCCACTGAGGAGGAGGGAAGTTGGTTGCCACCTCCAAATTTCAAAACAAGCTAGATGAACTTGGAGGAAATTATTCAAAAACCTTATGTAGAGAGATTTGTTGTAGAATTAGGAGTCTCCTCCATTCATAAAGGAGAGCAGCATTTATCCCTTTTTAAATAAATGAAGAGACGTCAGGAGAGCATTTAAAATTTAACGTGCCTTCCTGCAGTCTGAGGTGCACAAAGACTGGAGTATCTAAGGGCAAGAGATTCCTAGACAGCTATTTGCAAGCACAGTGAAAGAGGAATTGTTGAGCTGATTATAACATACTCTCCAACATCAGTACAAAAGAGGACTAACTGTGGGCCAATAATGAGAGAAACCTTCCGTGAGTCATTTTAGGTCTTGTCCAACAACATTCTAGAAAGACAAGCAGGCTTTAGCCAGGAAAACACAAAGGTGACATGGATTCTTAGTGATGAAAATGGAGGGACCATCAGAAGTAGAGATGCATTTAATCCTGTCAGAAGGACTGTAGGTGAATGATTCCTCAAATGGATGGGGATGGGCTCTGAAGAGCCTACAAAACTGAGTCAGCTTTGAATGCCTGCCAAATCCAGAGACAATCAGTCAATCCCCACCTCAGTGTCCACAGAGAGGTTTCCTTTATCTCTTACTTCTGCTCCTCATGGACCCAGATGCTGATGGCAAGAAATAGGAGAGCTATAGAGGGAAAAGAATAAGGTTAGTAAGCTTAAAAGGAGGCATGAAAAAAAAAAGAAATGTAATCTGTTGCTCACTTTGCCAAATTTCAAGATTCCTTCTGGATTCAGATTGGGGGAAAAGAAAAAAGGTCTCACTTGACTTTAAATCAAATTTGTACCTTAATTATTTCCTGGGAATAGATGTTTTTATTATTTGATTGAGATTGTGCTTTATGACTTAGAGTAACCAGCCACTGGTTTTGTGGGGGCTTCCTGTTTTTATCCAAGGGCAAGGAAAGAATTTGCCCTCTGCAGGCATTTAAAATGAGAGAATATAGTGTGGAGATTCCTCAAAAAATTTTAAAAAAAGAACTACCATATGATGCAGAAGCTTCACTTCTGGGTATTTGCCCAGAGAAAATGACAACACTAACTCAAAAAGATATATGTGCCCCCATGTCTGTTGAAGCATTATTTACAATAGCCAAGATATGGGAACAACCTAAGTGAAGGATGAATGGATAAAAGAATTGTGATACACACACACACACACACACACACACACACACACACACACAATGGAATATTATTCAGTCCTAAAAGTATGAAACCTTGCCATTTGTGACAACATGGATGGACCTTAAGAACATTATGCTAAGTGAAATTAGAGAAGAAAAATACTGTATGATCTCCCTTATATATGGAAACTAAAAAAAGAATTTTAAGAAAGCTCATAGAGAACAGAATTGCCAGAGGTAGGGGTGGAGGATGGGAAAATGGGTAAACTATTTTTGTTTTTGATTTTGATGTTGATTTAGTTTAAATAAATTGAATTTTTAAAACACTGTGGCATATACACATGATATAAGATTTGTTAAAGCATAAATAATATTTAAAAATCTTTTATGGCTTCATCAAGTAGACATAATTATTATAATCATGTTAGTATATTTCTCTCAGTATTTTTCTATGTTGAAATTTCATGTATTTTATTTTATAAAGTGTATGTATTGTATAATAAAAATCAGCATGCTTACTGTAAACGACTCACATTCAGAAATGAATAAAAAAACTAACATTTCCTATAATCCCAACCTATAATAAGTACAAATAGTTTCCTATAATCCTAACCTAAAATAGTGAAAACTTGATGTTATCTATTATACATACATTATATATTATAACAATATATATGATATAATATACATCATCTTGATATGTAGTATCTAACATATGTTACATATTATTTGTCATACCTACTGACTTGATATTTTTACCAAATGGCTTATACTATACATTCTCTTCTGTAATTTGCTTTTCTTTTTACATAACAATATATCTTCTAGACATCTTTCAAAGTCCAAATATGTTTATCTACTTCATTCTAAAAATGACATACATATTCTAGTGTATAAATGTACTGTACTTTATCTAATCCCTACTGATGAAGATGTGTTGTTTCTAATTGTTTGAAAAGAAAAACAAAATGGGAGATTAAGAAAATCACTTGATGACTGTATCCCATATATTGACTTGATCAATGTATTGCATTGTTAGGAGTTTATGTCTTATTGCAATGAATGACTGGTCATAAGATATCAAGATTTTTCCATTCTAAACTTGTACCTTAGTCATGGATCTTTCCTCCTTTTCATGTTGTAAAGTCACAGCTACACCTTCCACTTTGTACACATTGCAGATTTGCCATTGTCGGCTTTGATGAGCTTTTCAGTTAGCAATTATGTAGTTTCTGAAATAGGGACATTCTTTCATAGTTATCCCCCAAACCCAACTCTGTGGCTTCTACTTGAAAGCACACTGATTTTATTCAAATATATGATTGTGTAGTTTTGTTCTGACCCTTAAAAAATTCGATTTTGCTGCTACATCCTATCTTTTTGATCAGTAGTGGAAATATTACTCTCCTTTCAAACATACCCAAGAATCCTCTCCTTAAATTATTTTTCCTCTCTAATAAAAGCCTAATAAACAATATATATGGGTAAATAAAAAAACCAAGTAATGACAACCCCAAATAACAGAATAAATACTAGGAAAAGGTTTATATATTCCAGTCAGTAAGGTCAGGCAGTACACATATTGAGTGTTACCTAGTAGTTTGTGACATTACTAAATGATTTCTTATTATTTTAGGAAGAAAAACATCTGATAAGCTTTCTAGAAACCTAATCAGACAAAGGAGGGCAGCGGCCTTTTCTAAACAAGCAGTGTACTTAATAAGCTAATGTAACCAACAATAAAAGCTCAGAAAGAAATACAACCCCAATTTTAGATTCCTAGTATTTGCAATTGGTTCCTCTCACTGACAGATGGACAGATTTTTTTTTTCTAAAGCATTCAAATGTTTATTTGCAAAATATACAATTGCTGCAAATCACTGTGAGTCCTCTGGGAATATATTTTAGTTCAAGTGCATTAAGTATCTAGAAGCTATTCTGTTCTAAATTTGTTGTGGAACAAGGCCTTCTGGTAAAGATGAAATAAACACATAGATTTCTGAGTATTTCCATGCACTTTTCAGATAAACGTACAAAACAAATGATATATTATTTGTCTGCCCTTCAAATGAAGAGAGACTTTGCCACTAAGGTGGCTCCCATTAAATGATATAAATTTCCTTAAGTGTTTGGTGCATAAGGGAAAGGTGACCAGGTAAGTTGTGGCCAGGCCCTAAAAGGAGCTTTAAAATAACGTGCCTGCTTGTAGAAGATTTGCTTATTTATTGATTTAATTCCTGAGGTTGTTGATATAATTCCTCAGCTTTCTTCTTACTTCGAATTCTGAATTAAAACAGATTTATCCTCTCCTTCGTATTCAAAACCAAAACAGGCAAAAACCATCAAGATATCTTTAGTTTGCCCATAACCCATTAGAGTTTTGAAACTGATGGATGCATTGGGCCACTGTTTAATAATGTGGCACACGCTAACCCTATCACAGACCTATTTAACACATCCCCACTACCGGAGAGCACATAAAACTAGGAAAGCAATTAATAATAGAGAAAGGGCCTGTACAAACATATGAAAAGGGAAAAGAGAAAAGTAACTGAAACAGAAATTAACTAAGGGGGAGTCTTTTTAAAATTTAATTTTATTTTATTCAATTCAGCTTCCTTGATTGCGGTATTGTATAGTCAGGGAGATCTTTCTGCAGAAATGTATGGTCTCCTCGCCGAGGCTAATTTCTCCCATTTCTCTCTGTGAATCAATTCTGTTATTTATTTTTGCCAGACCCTGCGACTTTTGCCGGGATTGGCTCTTTCTAGTTTTTAGCTCTTGCACTTGCAGTTTTGAAGCATTGCTGTGAGGGGATTTATTTATTAAGTGGCACACAGAAATGAGAGGCCTAGGCAGAGAGAGAGAGCACAGGAACAAGAGTATTTGGCAGCAGAGAAGGTGGGGAATGCCCCAGGAGGTGGCGAGGAGCGAGGCCGTAGGTTATGTGGGCGAAATGAAGATTTCAGGCAAAGAGGCAGGCGAGGCAGAACGGTATTTTAGTCCCTAGAAAAACTGGCATTTCAATGCAAATATATATGTATGAGTCAAATGCAATTGGAGTATGAGATGAAGAACTGAACAAAGCAAGGACTTATCAATGAACTGGTGCCTGGGCCAAGCAATGAGGTCACACCAGGGCCAGGCCAACTCGTCTGTGAGAATATTAGACAGAGTTTGAAACAGGGCAGGATCCAAAAGCACTATGGTGAAATTCAGAAGACTCTACTAACCAAAACAGGGCAGCAGTTGGGGCACAGAATAAGTAGAATGTTTTTTTTCTTCCCTTCCCTCCACTCTCCTCCCTCCCCTCCCCTCTTTCTCTCCCTCTTTCTTTTCTTTCTTTCTTTCTCTTTCTTTCTTTCTCTTTCTTCCTTCCTTCCTGCCTTCCTTTCCTTCCTTTTTCTTTCTTCTTCTTTCTCTCTCTCCCTCTTTCCTTCCTTCCTTCCTCCTCCTTCTCTTCTTCATTTCTCCTTTCTTTCCTTCCTTCTTTCTTTCTGTACCTTTCATACAGTGAGTGTTACCTAGGACTATTTTGCCTACATTTGTCAATAACTGGAGATATTTTGGTTATCACATAGGGGACAATGCTATTGGCATTTGTGTGGGAGAGGCCAGGGATGCTCTGAAACATCTCACAATGCATGGGAGAGGCCCCCACAACAAACAATTACCTGGCTCAAAATGTGAATAGTACTGAAACGAAAAATCCTAGCATTTTGCCTAATCTAAACTAATTCTTAAAATGCAGTTTATTGCTTTCATTCAATTATGTGTGTGTTTTTCTCTTTCCTCTGCTATTCACCTCCTTTTCAAACCTAACAGAAAAGAGAAAATTATGAATGCATGGAGGTAATAAAGTTAAGGAGTGTAGAGAAAATTAAAAAAAAATAAAAGACTGATTTCACTTTCTCATCATTTTGCTTTATCCAAAGATCTAATTCAATTGAAAATAGAGATGGTACAAGGATGTTCAATTCAAAACAACAACAACAACAACAACAACAACAACAACAGAAAAAGAAGCTAGAAGTAAGTTTGCAAAAATACCATATCAAAAAATTTTTCTTCAAACAGGAATCTGAAAAAATCACCAAGCTTATAGATTTTAAATTTTGGAGAATCAGTAAGATTATGCCCTTGAAGATATAACTGGCTTCAAATCCTATGCCTACCAATTAATTATCATTTGCTCTTTCTATAAATCTACATTACCTCAGTTATTGAAGGAGATTGAAAACAGCCCTCTCAGGGTTTGGGGGATGATTTGCAATATTACGTGTGAATGTTCTAACAAATCTTATACCTGACTCAGAGTGGGCCCTAAGAACTGCAAAAACTTTCAGCACAAAATGACTCTATTTAAACTTCTGAACCAAGCTGACCGAACTTCTAACATGGCTTGTAGAAGTATAAGGCCGTGTTCCTAAAATGACCCCAGACCCCCTTACAATGCCTGCCTGAGGAAACTCAACACTACCAGGTAAATTTGCCAAAACAAATTTACCAGTTTCAGCCAAAACCTGGTAAAAAGTGGATAGGCCCTGAACCCCCTCTTAGACAACTTATTTCAGAAAACCTTACATTAATAAATCCCTCCTCTGCCCCCTTTGAAATGTAAATCTACTACCACCCAGCACTGTCTTCCCAAGGACCTAGAGGCTGTCTCTTTGACAGGTAAACATTCCGGAGAGAGCTCTGGTGGGCGAGTAAGGGCCTAACCTCATTGGACACCTTATTCTAACTTATACAACCACCTTCATCCCAAAAAAGTCAGTCTCTCCTTTGGATAAGCACCAATTAGCAAGCCCAGAGAAATGACTGGCTCACATGGACCCATTCGACCTCAATGCTCTGGTGCCTTTCCTTTAGCATACCTAGATTTAAAAAGTCTGTGTCTTTTGTTTTGGGAAAGTTGAGCTCAATTAACTCTGGACTCCTCTCAGCTACAGTAGTTATCGCTGAATAAAATCTGCCTTTACCACCTTCTACTAACGTCCAGCTTTGTTTCTCTAGGACAACGCTTACAAACAACAGCAGCAACAATAATACAATAATAGTCGCTGTCTAACTGTGGTGATTTCCTAAAACTCTCACTGGCAGAATAATGAAAAGGATAATGAAATATCCAGGGATGGGAATTTTCTTATAGAATATTGTTATGACTGTTCCTCAGAAAAAACAGACAGAAAAGTCACATTAGTTAGGTGAAGGCTAGAGAGTGCATACATTTGTTTTCCAATTTATTGTCCATCAGAGATAACTCTGGACTAGCGACCATGATCTGATCAGAAAAATATTTTGTGAAAATTAAGTTGAATGACAAAAGCCCGTTTTTAAAATGATACACACCGATATGATTCCATTTATGGAATTTTCTTGAAACGACAAAATCGTAGAAATAGAGAACACATTAGCTGTTGTCTAAAATTAAGGAAGGGGTGGTGGGCTGGAACGAAATAGGTATGTCTTTAAAAGAGCACCATTAAGAGATCTTCCTTTTGATGAAAATGTTCTGTATTGACTCTTTTAGCCTCAATATTATTGTCATGATATCATAGTACAGGTTTGTAGGATGCTACCATGGGGGTAAACAAGGTAAAGAGTACAATCGAATGACTCTGTAGTATTTCTTACAACTGCATCTGAATCTACAATTATCTCAAAATAAAAGTAAAAAATTACAGTAAAATAAAGATATTCAGACAAAACCCCCCACATTTTATGTTCAAATATTAAATACTTTTTCCTAATTAAAAAGAAGCGATTGAATTTATGATATTTTATAGGTAACATACATTCACAAGTAGATCTTAGGAGCAAATTAGTCAATGATTAATAGCCCTCTGATTTGGTAGAAATCTTTAGGGATCTGCTAGATACAAACAGAAGCAGGGGACAAGTAGCAAACAGGGTCAAAACTTCAGTCTGAGGTGGATTTTCTCATTGATAATTTGAAACTGATTTAACTCAGTAATTTTCCACATGACAACAAGGTAACCAAACATAGGCGACCTGTGTAAACAGGTCACAACCTGAAGAGGCCATGAATATCACACTCAATCTCAGTTGCACCTATTCCAAAGAAAAAAATGGATGAATCTTGAGAGTGTCATGCTTGGAAGTGGTGGTGGAAGAAGAAATTGCATACAATCTCTTCCTCCACCTCTGACTTTCTATTCCACAACATCTGAAATTATAGACTTGATTTTAGAAATAATTTGGCAAAAGGGTTGATCACTTTAATATAAGGAATACAGTTATACCAGGATGGGCTTAAGAATCTAGTCCAGAATCCACTTTGAAAATTATTTTTATTCAATATACCACCACAGTCACTTACCATACCCCAAACTTTCTGAAATCTAGACACATAGAAGTGGCAGCCTAGATGGCAGAGGGAGGGAAGGTTAAAGGAACAATCCATGAGTCATAGTGGTTCTAACTCACCAGTAGATTGTTTTGAGACTTTGAATCTTTATCGACAGACTAAGAAGCTCAAACTCTTTGTTCTTGGTGTCCTTCCAACTGGAACATCCTTATTTTTCAAAGTGTAGGAGTTTGAAGATTAGTGTTGGGGCTATTGGAATGGGAATGGAGACCTAAGCATAAAATTGCAACAACGCACTTAGAATAGACTTTTCTGAGGGCTAGACCATCTCTATTTGCATGTTCATATTGTATGATTTTCATTATAGGACTGCTTTCCAGAAAGGAAATGAGACCAAGAAACAATTACAGATTGTATAAAATGAAGGCTCCTATTTAAATAGAGTAAGTAAAATTTCATGCCAAAGATGAGAATTTATAAAGATTAAGGGATGACATATGGTAATCTATATTTCTTCAGCTCTGCTAGCTTTTAAAACAATCCAATAAACTGATTTTTTTCTAATAAACTGAATTTTGTATAAATCTCTGAGTAAATTAATGTGTACCTAATAGTTATTTTTTTTTAAATTATTTTTACATGTGCTGCCTCATTGGATCCTCAACCCTGTGATGATGGCTAGAATTACATGTGTGAGCAGACCATTATTAATACTCTTCATTACAGATTAGGGATTATTCAACTCTGACTAATGCTGTGAAGAGGCTTAGTAAGGAACAAACCAAGAATTAAAAGACTGTATAGGATAGAAATCAATGGCACTTTGAATGATATTGGGGGGATTGAAAACCTGTTTAGAGTGAACTAACACAGGAATGACAGATGCAACAATTGAAACAGCTGGTGTAGACAAGCCATTCAGGGAGCTCCTCTCTAAAGGAGAGCTTAATAACAGCAGAGAGCAGATAGAAGACATGGAAAGTAAGTAAGGGAGTATGATTGCATCTTTGAATGCTGATGGGAATAATAAAGGAGAGGGGAATTTGATTGGTAATACAGAAGGTGGAAGAAATAGCTGGAAAACTCCTGAGAGAAGTAGATTTTAGTGAAATTATAAACAATGAGATCTCATTACATACGTAGACACGGCATCTGTGCTGAGAAAAGGAGTACAGGATCCAACAGAGTATGGGCAAAAGCTGAGAAAGAGGAGAAGATTCTAGGGCTTTCGGAGCTAGTAGGAGCTGAGCAATCAGATTTATTAAAGGAAACGTTCTCTCACCAAGCTTAGTCTCCTTTTACTTATTTTTTCTTTTTATTGGATTTTATTGTTTTATAAATTTTTATTTAAATTTATGTTAGTTAACATATGGTGCAATCTTGGTTTCAGGAGGAGAATTTCAGTGATTCATCACTTACATACAACATCCAGAAGCTCCATCTCCTTTTAGAGTGTTGCTTCCCCATATAATGAAATCCTTCAACCCAGTTAAAATGTGTTGGGAAGCTGGTATAGTGGCAGAGTGAGATCCATTTAGTGGGAGGAGGAAGGGGGAGGTTCTACTGGCCCGCATTTTGATGGTGGTATACCCTCCCTAGATCTGCCTTTCTGCTCAGTTTTGACTAAGCATTCACTTTGAGGGGAGAGTAGAAGGTGTGCGGAGACGGTCGGGGAAGACAGCTCCAAATCCTCACCAGTGTTAGGGAGCAGAACATAGACATTTGGTTAAGCACTGTGCAATCTGAATTTCTTGTCCAGAACATACTTTATCATCTGTTAGCAACATCCTCAAAGCCACTTAAAATGGAAAAGCTGCAGGCATTATCAGGGTCTACACCATCATTATTTACGAGGGCTTTCAAAGGACCTGATACCGGTAGACAATGTTGGAAATGGGCCTGTCGACAATGGTGTTTCTTAAAATGAGGAATATGCTGCCCAACTCATTTCCCAGTTTTCAAAGTATTATTCCTTCAGTTTATAACTTTAACCATAGGTCAGCTGGTACACACTCAACTCTTAGCAATCTCTGTATAGTTAGTTAGGAATTACTTCCATAATGTATAAAAATCAAAATCTCTTCCCAAATATTTTTTTGTTTCCTTTCCAGGACTTATGTTTTTATGGTCAAGGATAAGCAACAACTTACGTTACATTTGCTGTCTCTCATGCCCCTATGGTGAAGATATCACCCCCTTATCATTTTATACAAAAGGACACACACTTCAAAACTCCAGTGGTTTTAGGGACGTTAGTGTGTCTTTGAGGGAGAGCAGGGCAGGGTAAGTCATGTGTGATTGGCCCTCCTAGACTCCAGTGCTCTCTGGAGTCTTCCCCTCATTTCCCTTCTTCCTCCTTTCTCTATATTCTCTTAATACCCTCCTTCCCTGAATGTTCCACATCCTGTCTGTTCTCCTTTGTGCAGAGTAATTGCTCTCCATTTGGAAATCTTAGCTTAAGTTGTCCTACCTCAAACAGGCTTATTAAGCTTTCTCAGTAAAGAAGACATTTTCATACTCACCTCCATGACCACAGGACTTTCCATCTTGTTGTTCAATTATTACCAAGATACTATTCTTAGTTCCTTCAGTTGCTGTGACTCCTATAAATGGATGTGCAGCTCTTTTCAGGTCAAATGTAATGCAAAGATTCAGGAAAAGGAAAGATCATACATTTCTGTCTTTTTCTTCCTTGAAGTGTTATGCTTCATACAGTCTCTCCACAGGTAGAGAAGACAGTGGCCATTCAAGTCTCAGACTAGAAATTCCAAGTGAGGAGTCTTAAATGACAGGCACAGCTCAGAGGTGCATGCTGGGTGTCACTATGAGCAGTCTAGGGGATGGGTTACAATGGCGGGTCCTGACTCACTTACCCCACCTATATAGCCATGGGACGTTGGGCACCATGATTGATTGCTTCCCTAGAACACAAGAAATGGGAAAGATGAAGTGGAAAAAAGAAACATCATTGTTAGAAGAAATTAATAAAGAATGGTTACAGGTTTCTCTTGCTATCCTAAAGTGGAGCATACCTATGAAAACTTTTATAAGCAGAAATAATGTAAAGCAAAGAAGAAATTACCATTAGTTTACACAGGAAAAATTTTGAGCATTCCCAGACCCCAAAAATAAAATCTTTTAGATTTTTCTGATACCTTAGCACACATCTTGCTAAAAGATCTCCAAATAAATGGAGATAAAGCACAGATGCTCACAGACATAGTTCAAAGCTCTGGCAGCCTGATGCTGAGATGCTGATGTCGTTCCCGGGACGAGCTTGGTGGCACCACTTTTGCTGCTGGAGGGGTGCTTTGCCTCTAACACGGCTCACTGCAGAACAAAGGTTGAACACTACTTTTACTTCTTTCTGTTATTCATAAAATAGTAAATCCTCTTTTTTTTTTTTAAATGTTTATTTGCTTTTGAGGGAGAGAGAGGGGAGAGCGGGGGAGGGGCAGAGAGATGGGGACAGAGGATCTGAAGCAGGCTCTATGCTGAGAGCAGAGAGCCCAACATGGGGCCTCGAGCTCAGGAACCTTGAGATCATGACCTGAGCCAAAGTCAGATGCTTAACCAACTTAGCCACCCAGATGCCCCTGAAAATCCTCTTTGGATTTTTTTTGGCTTAGTGAAAACAAGAAATGATGTAGGTCTTTCATAAAAGCGAAATGGTGTAACTCCAACTTCCAAAATATGGAGGATGCCTATAGATAAAAAATATAGTTACCAGAATTAATACAGTAAAGCAAACATGCCTTCATTTACAAAACTTACAAAAGAGTCTAGAATTGGCTAAAGTACTAAAAACATGTTATATGTGTAAATATAAATAAAAATATACATGTGTATGCATATTACCTTCTATATGTTATAAATGTATATGTAGAATATATATTACTATACATAATACACATCCATATAATCTATAATAAATATATAATATGTATATATATGTTTCTACTTTCTAATATACAAATATATATTTCTCTACTTAAACATTTAAACATTCTAAAGACCCTAAGGCATTTCCAAGGAGTAGTACAAAAACCTTGAACCGATACTTGCCATTGCTAACTATTCTGCAGTCCTCTGAAACAAGTTACCAGCTCAGATTTCTTTGTCTTTGAGCACTTCCAGAAAATCCCATTAAAGAATATTGTTCCCTCTTAAAGCCCTTTGGCTGAGAATAAATTGTAATAGAGAAGTGACCTGTGTATGCATGCCTTACTTATGATGATCTGTGTGAAAGCCAGAGGAGGAAGGGCCACGTCCTCTGTGTTCAAACCTTTACCTTCATTATTCTCATTATTGTCTTTAGCAAAGAATAGCCCTTGCTAGAGTCATACCCCTGCCTTTAGCCATGGGCAAGTAGATATTTTGAGACTAGCAGCTGAAATAATACATGATAGTTAGTTCTTTACCTGGGTTGGATTATATAAGACTGACTAGTGATGGCAGTTGCTCTATTAAGGGCTTTTGGGTGAAGCCAAGGTCGTTATAAAGGGCATAAATGCTACTGCACAAATCACACCATGCTTTTTGACTGCCTAATTAGCCCAGGTATGTGTGTGTGTTGCTTAGTCTGCCTTAAATGAACTGAAAGCATCTTTCGGAAGGGAGGCAAAGAGAAGACATTATAAAAGGGAAGGATACAGCTTAAAAGTGGAAAGTTGAAGTGAAGATTGAATTGCCTTTCATTTTATTCAATTATTTATTTATTTAATCATGGTTTTATTAAATTTATTAATTGTTTTATGGAGTGAAGTTTTGCTCAGTAGCAGGTAATGTACACAGCGAGGGAAAAATATTGCTAAATGGATAACCTTGGTTGTTCCTTTATTGCCCTGAGGTTTGGTACCTGGGTACAAGTTAGGTCTTTTATGTCACCAGCTGGTGAAGGTGTTTTGCCATCCTCTCTGGGCCCCTCTGTAGTTCCAGCTACCACAAGTGATACCAATATTGGGTACCCCAGAACCTAGCAGTGCTTCTATCTACTAGGTGTATTGTCTGGTAAGTACATTTATGAGAATAACAAGAAAGCTTTACAGTTGTATATATGGCCTTTAGAGACACAGGATCGTGTATTTGTTAGACATACTCTTGAAATGGCTTTTATTATGGGGCTTGGATTTGGGGGTTTATTCTCTGCTTCCTAAGCAGAGGGATACATTGATTGGTTAAAAAGAAATAAAATTAAGTCCTACGATCTTAGTTTTTAAGGGAAATAAAAAAATCCATTTCCTTTAAAAAAAGGGGGGGGGCATCTGTCTTTGATTTTTCAATGCTAACTTAATGCTAATACCCACATCATACTCAAAGCGACCCTGGCAGATGTTTGATAATGAATCTGCTTAGAAATTCTTCCAAGAAAGTGAAGTATGCAGGGAGAATCCAGCATGTAGGGGCTAGCTTCAGATCAGCCCAAAGCCTGATTGCACACTTGTACGTGTACTGAGGTTTCCATGGGCTAGTTCCTAAAAATATGAATAATAGCCAGACACTTCTCTGGTGCCAACCTGTCCTCAGTCTTTCCACGGGGACCAATATAAACTGCACCCTACTGTACCAAAGTCAGAAAACAAATAGCAAATAATTAGGATGCAGGCAAGGCCGAGTCCATCGTGAATGGACAGAGACTGCTCGGAATTGCCCACTCGCTCTCCCATGGTTTACCACTAGAGCCACACACAGGGAGCAGCGCAGTGACAGAAATGAGAGCTCCCAAGTCAGACCAGCTGGGCCTCATCCCCAACTTAATCACCAGCACCTTTAGTTAATTATTTTCCTTCTCCAAGTCTCCATTTCTTCAAATGTAAGATGGGAAACGCTGTCGCATTTCCCCCCAAAGCTTTTTGCAAGGATTTACTAATTGAGGCAAATAAAGCATTTGGCCCAGTGCCTGCCAGGCAGCAAGCTCTCTACAAGTGTTCATGGTTGCCATTATCATAGACACATATATTGCATTCGTGTAAGTGAAAGAAATCTTTCCACATCCACACATTGTCTCAGG